>CM065295.1:68412916-69612916 GCA_032871835.1 Dipteronia dyeriana | reverse complement strand
GCCTCAGGACTCAGACGTGACTTAGCTCACTCTGTATCTAAGTAGTATGAGTGAGTGACAAAGGATCGGTCTTATGCTTATTTCAGTGCTCCTGATCACTTTCATACTCTCTAGACCCACTGGTCTGATAGCAAATCATCTGGGCTACAACCGCCTTAAGGCCTCTGACCTCTGACCTCTGACCTCTGACCTCTTTAAAGAGCTTACTAACACTCTTCGTTATCTCTGAGTTTTCCTTGGCCATCTTGGTGATGGACCGAATCCACTGATATGCCTAAGATGGCACAAGCTAATCTATCTCATCCTCGATTGAATGCTTCTCAGTTGTATCCGTAGCCTCATCCTTAGCCTCAGCCTCGGTCTCGACCTCCATGGCCTCCGCTTGAGCCTGAGTTACCCAAGATGTCGCTCTGCGCTGCTCACACCTCTATTTTTCCTCTCTGCCGCAGTGAGCAATTTATCTACTCTCTTGCCATCTGCGGCCTTATTGTAGGCTCTTTGGCCTACCTCTCCAGATGAGCTAAAGATGTTGGCTGATACTCTATCCATTCAGATCCTAGCCTTCTCTAGGAACTGCATGATCAGGCACGAGAAAATGCAGCCCAGGTTGGGCTTTTCTCGCAACCTCTGTTATCCTCTTCATTATGGTTATTCCAACATCAAAGTCCAACTTGTTCTTCATCATGTACAGGATAATGGCGACCTCCTTGTATACATCTTACCAGTGGGTACTCGGAATGAGGTATGACTTGAAAAAGATGTTCCAAAAGTGCTCCTTGAATCCCAGCTCTCTCGAAAATACCTTCTTGTCTCTGGTTGTGCACTCCAGGTCCTCTATATTTGTGAGAGCGATGCCGAAGGCGTGGTTGTACTCCTGGAAGATAGCCAGTTGCTCATATTCCTCGTCCCACTGAGGGTAGCTCCGAGTCCTCAGGTAATGGTTGATCTCCATGGCGGTCATGGAAACCAGCTTCTTCCGGATGATAATTGGAGCTCCTTGCTCGAACTCATCCGGGTCCAGTACAGCGTGGAACTCTTGGACAAAATTATGGTTGCCCTTCTTTGGAAAGGAGATGAATGTGTCCCATATCCTATGGTGGACTTCCACAAAGATAGAAGTGTGACCCAACTCGTCAAAGCTAATGTCCCGCTCAACAAGAATTGTCCTATTACGACTATTCTAGAGCCGCATCTCAAAGGTCTGTTTCGGTCCTGGATCTTACGGATCGGGGTCCTTGCCTTTCCGTCTTCGAACTTCATTGGGAATTTCTCGTGAATGAGTAGATCTCCTTCTTGATGCCATCTGCACACAAAAAGAAAACAACCACATAAAACATAACTCTATAAAAGTTAGTGTTCGGGTCAGTGGTCAATACAAAATAAAACAAAAAAAAAACAAATTTTGACTAAATGCAAATATGTGACATATGGAAGTTCATGCAATTCAAGATATTCAATCAAGTAGAATGGCATGTAATCACAATCGTTCAAGTCATTAAAGCTAAGAAAGACTAAGGCATCATACATTTACGCACAAATGCGAACACATCATATTTTTGAGTTTAACCCACATAGTTCAATACCAATCTCAAGAATCATCTAGAGTTTATAAATGGTGTACAAGCGCTTAAGATAGAAAAACATGCACAAATGACTTAGGCAACAATTCTACATTGCATAATATACCCGAATCCAACATTTTCAACCAAAATTTTCAATTCCTTCCCTCCTAATAATTTCTCAACACAAGGTTGTTCATATGTGAGTGAGAGCAAACAAGCTTACATGAATTGCATAAATACCCTAGCAATCCTAGAATTTACAATTTAAGCCTAATTTCACACATTTTTGAAATTTCACATAAACAATACTCAAAGTTCAATCAAATCAATTACTCATGCTCATATACTTGCATACACATATAATGAATCAATTAGAGTACAAATACAAGCATCAATTAGGCAAAATGCATTATCCAAATCACATTCTCGGCCAAAACAAACCCCTAGCAAGAAAACGTTTGTAAAATTGGTAATACACATGGGGGTGTTGGTCGACATACATCGTAGAAGACATACAAATCAAAATCCTTTATCAATTTCATCAAACCAACTCAAATTTTACAAAAATCTATGAAACCATAACTTTCACTCATTCAAAAATAGAGATATAGAGAGGAATTCGATTGGATTTGAACAGGTTTTGAGAAAAAAAAATTGAGTGGAGATGCAAGAGAAATCGAGAGAAATTTGAAAAGGGGAAAGTGTTCTTTTAAAAGGACAAGCATTCATAGCTAGTAAAAATCACGAGTCCTATGGGTTTATTCATGCGGAATGAAGCCGTGGGTCTCAAAGTTTTAACTGAAACATTGTGTTTTACCTGTTAGGGTTTGCCACGGTTCTATTCCCGCGAATGACAGTTGTGGAGTGTTCATTCAAATTCCTACGGGTTCATGCTTCTTGGTCCGCTGGATCATTTGTGAGCAGGAGCGAAGCCAGGATTTCGGCTTTGGGGGTTAAGGTATTTTTTTTTTCTTTTCAAATTAACGCTAGACAAATATACTAATATATAAATACTAATTTATTAATAAAATAAATATAATAGTTTCTAATCTCATATGTAATGTTAAAATAGACAAATTAATAAACAAAATAGAAATTTAACTTTAAAATCAAAATGGAACTCGTCGTTCTTTTAAATCTCTAAAATCATTTATAATTGAATCTATACTAAGTTTCTCTACGATTTCTTTTTCAATATACATGATCAAAAATTTTACAAGAAAGTCATATTCCATCTTGTTGCGACTCCAATTTATTAAAGAAAACATATTGATAACCTAAGAAAGTAACAAATATATATATATATCTATATAACCTAAAATATTTATTGATTTGTAATCTCGTACGTGAAATTATTCTGATAGATAAACCGAAGAATACAAAGAATTTAATTACAATAGTAAGAATGGAATTGTTTAAGTGAAAAATTAGAAAAAAAAAACTAAACCGGTATATAAAAGTTAGACAAGTTCATGATGAATATGAAATCAAATCCTAATAGGTTTATATTTTCTTTATTAGAATACATAAAATTAGAATATATAAAATGAGGCTTTCATTAATACATTATAATCTTAATATTTTTTTTAAACAAAATTTAAAACTAACCACAAGTACAAGTGATCACCCTTTTTTTAAAACAAAAAACGAGGCAATTACGTTTTTCAAAACAAAAATTGTAGAGAATTTTTTTTTAAAAAAAATGACAGCTGCATATCTCAAGGTCCACTGCCTTTTTATAATACATTATATTATATTTTACAAAACCTCTGATGAGAACTAACGTTCTCAGATTTTTTTTTTCTTTAAGTGCCATACCCCTATCGGCCCCTAATTTCTCCACTGTTTGTTGTGAGGACTCTAATTCACAGAGTTTTATCAAAAAATGTTCCGCGGGTTTTTTCGTTCTGGCCAGCGGGATTATTCCAATAGATGGAAGTCGTAGGATTTGGCAAAAATGTTAGGCGAGTTTGCTCTTTCTGGCTCGCGGGCCAGGTCATGAAGCCGTGGTGATTTCCAAGAATTCACACAAGTTACATACGTTCTGTCCTGCTAGCTTTTTCCCTGCAAATGGAAGCCTTTGAGAATTCCAAGAATTATGATTAAAAACACTTATTTCATTCGAAGATCATACGATAACAATCGTACCTAAGATAATAACGAACCCTTAACTAGAATAATATTTCGTTATCAAAATCAATTTGAAACATGGAATAAACATAGATTAGGAGCATTGATGACCTAATCTTTTATTTATTGATCACAACCAAATCTTTTTAATTGATTTCTTAGTTTAAAATAATTTAGTTTTAGTTTAATTCACTCTCAACAATCTTTTGGATACTTTGATCAATTAGAATTAGAATTAGTTTTAGTCAATAAATTATTTTTCTTTGTGGGAACGATCTCTACTTGCCGCAATATTTATCTTCAGGTTTCGTGTGCTTAAGAGCAGTTTTTATAACATGATTTTACACCTCAAGATCACACACACACACACACACATACATATATATATATATACACACACACATATCCCTAGGGCTTAGATTAATTGGTAGATGAACGAGTTTGAGACTTGGATAAATGATTCCCAAGTCAGCGGCTCGAATCCTACCAATAATAAAATCTTTAAATATATATCTGGTGTAGATTGATGGATAAAAAGATACTATTAATATATATGCTATGTTTTCCATGGCATTAATTAGATCATGTCCATTTGAATAGTTGATTTTTCTCACCTACTCTGTCTATAGTTGACTTAAATCTAATCAGATTTAAATAAATAGATTGTATGGTTGCCATATCATTTTAGCACCAGATTTGGACATCAAATTTATACAAAATAGTATAATTGTAATTTATATTGTATTAATAAAAATATTATCTTCAATTAATTTGCTTTAATTGTTTTTTTATATAAAAAGATTATCGCCATTTTAAATTTTAATACATATGTGCAATTATGTTTTTTTTATATACGAGGTCTGTATAGATAAATACATATTTACTCTTTAACAACACTTAACTTACTTTAAGGGTTCGAACCAATATAAGATATATCAGTTCCTTGTATGTGGGTTATTGGATTTAAATGCTTTGACTTGGTTGCATACACTTGTCAAAGCATTTTTTAAATCCTATAACCCCGCATACAAGGAACTGATA
Source organism: Dipteronia dyeriana (assembly GCA_032871835.1). Taxonomy (NCBI): domain Eukaryota; kingdom Viridiplantae; phylum Streptophyta; class Magnoliopsida; order Sapindales; family Sapindaceae; genus Dipteronia; species Dipteronia dyeriana. Next base: position 69,608,183 of record CM065295.1, on the reverse strand, counting down.
TATTTTATATCATTTCAAGCAAAATATAATAACCCATATATATATATAGGCTTGTTATTAATTATAAGTCTTTGAATGAGGCTTTGCAATGGATCAGGTATCCAATGCCTAATAAATCTGATATATTGAAAAGACATTATGACTCTATCATTTTCTCATAATTTGACATGAAATCAGGGTTTTGACAAATTCAAATTGCATAACATGACTATTATAAAACGGCATTCACTGTTCCTTTTGGACAGTATGAATGGAATGTTATACCGTTTGGACTCAAAAATGCCCCTAGTGAATTTCATTGCATCATAAACAACATTTTTAACCCTTTTTCAGAATTTTCCATAGTTTACATTGATGATGTTTTAATATTTTCAAGAAACATTGACCAGCATTGGAAACATTTAGGGATATTTCTCAAAACTATTAAACATCATGGGTGGGTTAGTTGTTTCAGCCCCTAAAATTACCCTTTTTCAAACCAATATCAGATTTTTGGGTCACAATATCAAAAGAGAAACAATTGTTCCTATTCAAAGGAGCTTAGAATTTGCAGACAAATTTCCTGATGAGATAAAAGACAAACAACAATTACAAAGATTTTGGGGGTGTTTGAATTATATTTCCAATTTTTACAAGGGACTTATTATTATTTGTAAACCTCTTTTTCAAAGGTTAAAAACAAACCAACTTCCTTGGACTCAGGAACATACTAAGACAGTTCATCATGTTAAGAAATATGTTAAGAAACTCCTTTGTATGTTCATTTGCCACCCTACTGCCCCCAAAACTGTAGAAACTGATGCCTCAGAAATAGGTTTTGGTGGTATTTTGAAACAGACAATTAATGGCAGAGAATGTTTAGTTAGGTATGTTTCAGGATCCTGGAATGATACCCAACAAAAATATTCAACTGTTAAAAAAGAAATTGTAGCCATTGTTTTGACCATTCAAAAATTACAAGATGACTTGATCAATCAAAAGTTTATTTTGAAAGTTGATTGCCAATCAGCAAAATATATTTTGAAAAAAGATGTAAAAAATCTTGTCTCTAAACAAATTTTTGCTATATACATATTTACTCTTTAACAACACTTAACTTACTTTAAAGGTTCCGAGTATGTTTACCCCTCTCTCTCTCTATATATATATATTTCTATTGTCAGCTCGAACCAATATAAGATATATCAGTTCCTTGCATGTGAGTTATTGGATTTAAATGCTTTGACTTGGTTGCATACACTTGTCAAAGCATTTTTTAAATCCTATAACCCCGCATACAAGGAACTGATATATTTTATATCATTTCAAACAAAAACTAATAACCCATATATATATATATATATATAAGGGAGAACTTTAAAAGTAACCAAAAAATTAGTGTGTTTATTGTTTTTATCCAAGAATAGTAAATGTATTGTTTTTACCAATCTTTCCACATTTTGGATAAAATTGCCCTTCAGTGATAATGAATTGAAAAAACAAAAAATAAATTGAAAATGAATTAGTAAAGAATTGAAATAAAAAAACAAATACAAAACACAATCCCTAAAACCGAGAGTTGAGAGAGACTTACGAGAAACTCTGTTACCAAACCGACAAGTTGTGAGAGGCCACACCGGACGACGATGACCACCATGACTCAACGACGACGAGGAGGCGAGCCGGACATGCAGACGGCGACGACGACGATGAGAGAGACCATGGTCGACGACGAAACGTAAGAGATGAGTGGCGACGAGAGCCGACGACTTCGCGAGACCTGCTCTGCTACCGATGACCGCCACGATGAGCTACCGATGACGACATGGAGACAGAGATGACAGCGTCCAATCACCAACGGTAAGCACCTCCCCTTGACAATTGATTTTAGGGTTTCAACTGAAGATTGGGTCTTTGGTTGATTGTTTTTGAAATTGATTTTCATTTAAACATTATCAAATCGATTTTGTTAAGTTGTTAACAAATCGATTTTGTTCACTTGTAATATATTTCGAAATTTGAGGAGGGACTTTAAGAAATTGATTTTGTTCACATGTGATTGATTTTGAAATTGTTTTGAAATTGTGATTTCCATAGATACATTGAAAAAGCTTGAAGCTTTAGAGTGTTTTTTATATATGGTATTTAGTATGATTTGCATATTTAAATTTTTAGCATGATTTGTGGGTATTTAACTTCAACATACATTTCATCATATGTTAGAGAAAATAAAAAATAGCTTGAAAGTTGATTGACAATCACATCAATGTCTTGAAAGATGATGTGTTGAATTGATGTGTGTAATTGTTGTGAACCGGTGTTTTAATTGGATATTACCGGGTGTGTTTAATTGGGTATGGTGTGTTTAATTGGGTAGAACTGTTGTGTTTAATTTGATATGAATTTGGTATGACCGGTGTGTTTAATTGAGTAGGACCAGTGTTTTAATTTGGTATGACTGGTGTGTTTTTCCCCTGATTCTTTTGCTATGTTTTTTCTTGCTTTGTTTAGTATTCATTAAATGAAAACCCTTGTTAGGTAACAGACCAAGATGAGAAGTAAGACATTAGCTTAGAGGCAATGTTCAAGCTAAATTGAACAGTGAACTGAAAACAGAAGATAAATGTGAGACAATAACTGAAACTCACTTTAAATTCCATAATCCAAACTGATTTTCTTAGTTATTCTGTTTTCTCCTTTGAACTATTGTATTCAATTGTTATGAACTGTTAATATCTTCTATACAATTTAAATTAATTTCTTCGAATTCCAGACGGATTATATTTTAAGTCGGGCTGAGAAATCTGACTATTTTTATATGCAACTTCAAGTGCCATCGAAAGGAAGGAAGTTAGAAAAGGTTAGGAGAAAGAGGAACAACAGGGGATTTAGAGTTTAAATTAAATTTAGTACTTAATTGTGCGACCGATGGAGGCTCTTTTTTGAGACGCAGTTTTATTACCTCCATTGTTATGAATGAATTAGTGTTTTATTTTAAGTATCTTTAGGGTGATAACGCCCTTTTCAAAGAGTAAATGTTGTGTTACTGTTATGCTTTTTGAATCGAGTCGTTTTTATTATTATGAGGATGGACGAAACCTAATTTAAAAATCTTGTATGAGAAATCCCCTCTTGAGAGTGGTATATTTGTTTAAAATTTGAATGTAAAAAATATTATGTTGTGGTAACTATAGATTCAAGAATTTCTTGTTCAAAATATTCTGTATGTACTAATTGGAATTTTTTATGAGATGTGTTGTAAAACCTATTTCCTTTCTACGGAGCGTCATGTAATTTTGTTCAAATTTTACTGACGGTGTACTTTGGATTTAGTTTCTTTGAAAAAAGAAAAAGAAAATATATTATGTTGGTTTAAAAATGCTTATTTAAAGAATACATAAATTTGCAAGCTGTTATCATGTGACGAAAAATAATTACCAAATGTATTGGAAAAATGTGTGAAAACTTGGATGAGTCATAACCCTGATATCAATTAGGAAAAATTATCGTAAAAACACTTCTTTTTGACATTTAGTTAGGCATCTCATATTACATAGCAGTAATTTACAAAATCAATTTCATGGAATCACCATAATTTACATCATCCAAAACATTCAAAGTTTGTGGGATAGAACTTTGACAATGTTTGTTTCACCACCCTCATAAACGTTCTCCATCGTTTTCCCACTAGAAGTGATTATCAATTTCATTGGATCCACTCCTATATGTAAAAAAAAAAAAATCTCACAATTAGATTGCAATATATTAAACCCGCCATACATTAAACACGGTGTGTGTATTAAAACTGGTGTGTTTAATTAATGAGGTAGATAAATAGCTAGTGTGTTTAATCTCCGAGATTAAACACACTAGTCAAAGATTAAACCAGTCACACATTAAACAAGGTGCAACCAAATTAAACACACTAATACAATCCAATTAAACACATCAGACAAACACAATTAAATACACTATGGAAAATCAACTAAACACAATGGCAACCCAAATTAAACACAATAGGGCAACCCAATTTAAACACCATAAAAAATCAATTAAACACACTTGGACAACCCCATTAGAAATATATGAGCAACCCAATTGATTTACATTAGGGCAACATCAAGTGTAAATCAATTAAACACTCTATGGAAAATCAATTAAACATACCGGGGTAGTCCAATTAAACACACAATGTTAACCAAAATTAACAAAGTAGGTGTAACCCAATTAAACATACCAGGACAAACAAATTAAACACACTATAGCAAATCAATTAAACATATCAAGGCAGTCCAATTAAACACACCAGGTGTAGCCCAATTTAACACTCCATGTGTAACCCAATTAAACACACTAGTGCAACAGCATGTGTAAATCAATTAAACACACCGGCACAACACCATGTGTAAATCAATTAATCACATCATGGAAAACCATTTAAATACACCAGTACAACCTAATTAAACACATTGCTTCATCAAGTAAACATAAACCTATTTCGAGCCTAATAAAACACATCAATTTAACCCAATTAAATACAAACCTATTTCGAAGATAATTAAACCCACCGGTCAATGTGGATGTGGTTTGGATAAGAAATTAAACACAATATGTGGCATCAGTAACTAAACACACAAGTTCAAACAATTAAACTCACCATGTGGCAGCAATTAACACAACGGATGGCTACAATGAAACATACCATGTGGCACCAACAATTAAACACACCAGTTCCAAATAAACACACCCATTTTGAACCCAATTAAACACACAGCTACTTTCAACCCAATTAAACACACTAGTACTATCAAATTAAACACACACCTATTTTCTACCCAATTAAACACATATATTTCTAACCCAATTAAACATATCAGTAGTCCAGTACAACCTAATTAAACACAAACTTATTTCTAACTCAATTAAACAATGCATGAAAGTCAAACAAATACAAAGTAGTCACAGATGGACAATATTAATGAAATAGTCACAATGTATATATAAAAAAAGTATCATCAATAAAAACACAAAATAGTAAAAAAAATTATACAAAACAAAAAGAAACTCAATCAAAAAATGCATGAAAGCCCACAAATATAAAGCGGTCATAGATAGACAACCACTTGATGAATTAACGTCATCAAGAATATACACTTCGAAAACATTTATTAAACTCCGAAAATCATCGACCTCTGATCAACATTGAATAAATATCAGGTTGTACAATAATCGATCTCATAAAAACTTGCAAGGATCACCCATCAGATAACAACTCTAATAAACTCCATATATGTGTAAAGTGCCAAATCTCAACAATTCACAACTATAACTTCAGACAAAGCGGAGACATCTATATATAAAAATAATAATAAAGAAACCTTTTAATCAATAATGTGATTATAATAACAAAAATGATAATAAAACCCTAACCCAATCTCCATATCCATTACTAATCTCAGTTCATGATTTAAAAAACATGTAAACCAAATCAATCCTATCTCTAATGATTCAAAACAAAACAAAAACAAAAATACAAAAGCATTGATCATAAATGGAGGCTGAGATCAACATTCATAAATGGAGGCTTATATCAACATTCATTCAGGCGTTGATCATAATAGGTACGAATTTGAAGAATTCTAATCCTAACACTTAAAAACAGCAAATCAGTGGGTTTGTAGAGGGAATTCATTCAAAATAAATGTATAACTCTATTAAGAACACATGCAATCTTCAATTCGAATCAACAAAATCCATTTCGCCCAAAAATCCAAACCTAACCTTAACACTAGCCAATTTTTGGTCTAAAAGAGAGAAAATGAGAGATTTTGTAACAAATTAAAGCATAAAAATGGATTGAAATAAGATTACACACCTTATGCAGTTTATTCTTGAAGATTTACGAGAGAATCAAGTTTTTGTTGTGTGAGAAGCCGATTTGTTTCGGTCTTTGGCGTGAGATAAATGAGAGAGAGAAGAGAGAGTTCAGAATTTAGAGAAATAAGAGAAAGAACAGAGAAACAATAGTGTTAGCGTGAGAAATGAGAGAAAAAAATAAAAAAAATAAAAGCAAAATAGAGAAATAAGGGACAATTTTGTCTCTACAGTGTATTTTATGGGTAAAAACAATAAATTTATTAAATTTAGATAAAAACAATAAACTATCTAAATTTTTAACTAAAAAGAGGTATTTTCTCTCTCTCTCTATATATATATATGCGTGTGTTAAAAAGTTTAGCGGTTATTGAAAAAAAAAACCGAAACGGCAATTTAACTCCACTATAATATAAATGTTAGACATCTTATTTTTATATTTCATTTGTATCTCAAATAATGATGTTGTAGTTAGACTCATATATATGATATTTTGCAACCCTTCTAAAAATTATATTGCGATGACCATTTTTTGAATTAAAATTAGCGGTATATAACTAATAGACAGTATAGATAGAACCAATTACACAAGAAAATTATGTTGAAATATATACAAACTAAAAAAATATCTAGAAAAATCTGGATCGAAAACTCTAATTTGAATAAAGCTTTAGTAATAATGTTAAGTTTATATATAAAATTATGTAAATAAAAAAATCATTGATTACACATGTTACAAGATCTATATAGATCAACATAAAGATTAGATCTAATACAAATATGGTACGAAAAGATAATCAGCATCATCAAACGGAATATCATTCAAATTTTAGAACACCTGAGGTCTGATTAGATAAATATATATTTACTCTTTAACTGCACTTATACTTAACTTACTTTAAAGGTTCCGAGTATGTTTACCTATATATATATATATATATATATATATATATATATATATATATATATATATATATATATATATATTTATACTGTCAGTTCGAACCAATATAAGATATATCAGTTTTTTGTATATAGGTCATTGGATTAAAATGTTTTGTCTTGGTTATATTTATACTGTCAGTTTGAACCAATATAAGATATATCAGTTTCTTGTATGTGGGTCATTGGATTAAAATGCTTTGTCTTGGTTACATGCACTTGTCAAAGCATTTTTTAAATCCAGCGACCCACATATAAGAAACTGATATATTTTATATCATTCCGAACTAAATTCAATGATCCATATGTAAGGAACTCATATATTCAAATTGATAATAGAAAGATATATATATATATATATATGTGTGTGTATGTGTGTTAGAAAGTTTTGTCAAAAAATCGAAACGGTAATTTAACTCCCACTATAAATGTTATTTTTATGTTTCATTTATATCTCAAATAATGATGTTCTCATATATACGATATTTTGCAACCCTTCTAAAAATTATATTGACCATTATTTTGAATTAAAATTAGCGGTATAGAACTAGAGTAATGTTATGTATGGTGGTGACAACTCACTTACCATATCATTTGAATTGAAATTTGGATTAAATTTTTGGATTATCTAACATTACTCGTATAACTAATAGACAGTTTAGATAGAACCAATTACATAAGAGCATTATGGTGAAATTTATACGAACAAAAAAAAATATAGAGATATCTCGATCGAAAACTTTAATTTGAATAAAGCTGTAGTAATAACGTTGAGTTTATATATAAAATTATGTAAATAAATAAAAGTCAATCCATCACCACTCTATTCATCACATATTTTGTTTTGTTCAAACTCAATCGTTAATTACACATATCACAATAGGGTTCGAATATTTAATGACACCTTTTTGGAGGGTGGTTTTTGTGCAAATATCACCACAATAATAAGTCATGTTTAAAAGACACCAATTAACGAGGAGAGACGAAAATATCCAGAAATTGAGTTTGTCGTTTTGAATTGAGAGAGAAAAAGTGAGAAAAAGTGAAATTGCTTGAAACCGACCAGAGTTGAATCGATGGCATCGTATTCGATGGTGACGGAACCGAAGCTTGGAAACCAGTGTCATTTGGAGAGTTGAACATAATATTTGAATCGAGGGAGGTTAGTTGATCTAGATTTTCTATCGTTTTAATTGTTGATTAGGTGAATGAAATGTTAGATTAGATTTTATTTATGGATCTGAGAATGATAATGGGTTAGGTTAAGGTTTTGTATTTGTTGAAAGTTGTTGAGGAAGATGATATTCTGGGTGTCCGAGCATTTTTTTTGATGAACCCGAGCATTTTTTTCGTTGTTTCCGAATTTTTATTTTTGAAATTTGTTTGAGTTCATTCGAACATTTTTGAGTTCATCCGAGCTTTTCTCTAAAAGCTTCGAGTTTTTATATGAAAGGTCCGAGCTTTTATATGAAACCTCCGAGCTTTTTAAAAAGCTCTGAGCTTTTCCATAAAAGGTCCGAGCTTTTATATAAAACCTCTTAGCTTTTATAAAAGGTCCGAGCTTTTTATTAAAGCTCTGAGCTTTTATATATAAGCTATGAGTTTTTATATAAAAGCTCCGAGCTTTTATATATAAATTTCGAGATTTTATATAGAAGATCCGAGATTTTATAAAAGCTACGAGATTTTATAAAGAAGCTCCGAACTTTTATTTGACTGTTCAAGCGTTTGTATAAAAGGTCTGAGCTTTTTTATTAAAGGTCCGAGCTTATTTTTAAAACCACCGAGCTTTTAAGTAAATGGTCCGAGGATTTTTTTTAAAACCTACGAGCCTTTTAATCAATGACCCGATGTTATTTTTGTATAAGCTTCGAGCTTGTTATTTCTGAGGATTTCACAGTATACTTAATTATGTTGTTAAATTTCAGATGACGAATCGGTTAAGGGAGTCGCTTAAAACTCCGGAGAAAGAGTGGTACGAGGGCAAAGTCACTCGCCATGACTATTTTGATGCCCTTGGCCATATAGAGGACACACTTAACCTGGTCCCTGCATAATTGGCTGTTGAAGACCGTCGTCTGTTAATGACATCATGTTTTGGGCATTTCTTGACCATGCACCTACCGGTGAAGTTTTCAGGTGGTGTTATCCATCAGCTACTTTTATGGGAGGTGTATCACAGCGGGGCCGTCAGATGAGATGCGGTTTATGTTAAGCACTCATGAGGTGAGGTTCTCAAAAGTAGAATTCTATCTGATCACTGGATTACGATTTGGAGTACTACCGAATACGAGCTGCTATGTTACCATGGACAATGGCCTACACCACCGGTACTTTGGTGGTAAGGATGAGATTGTGTCCGTGGATTCTGAGGCACGACGAGTTTTAGTAGGCATACAATAGTGTGAAACCATGCCCGATCTATATACTGAATTGGATACTTGTGGGGTTGGATGAAAGTAAAAGTTCTAGTTTGGCAAATACATCTGGTGGATGATCTCGATGCTTTTGACGCGTTCTCGTAGGGTGAACACATGTATAGTCATTCCATATATATTCAAGAATGCACTTGACGAGCGACGGGAGCGGTTTTATAGATGCCAACAAGGAAAGAGAGCTGACAAACAGATGCAAGAGACCTACAACATTTATGGTCTATCTTACGCCATTCTGGTAAGAGTTTTATGAATTACAACATTTACGTTTGTAATCGTCTATATGGATTTTTATCGTATTAATTTTTTTTTTGTAGATTTTTTCTTTTGAAGTGATCCTCTCGCTTGGGACCCAGTTCGAGACTCGGATGGCTACCGATTTGTCTCCCTGTATTCTGAAGTGTGTGTTAAAGATACAACCGAGGGGAACTAAGGTTGCAAAGATATTCACATCGCTGGTAAGTTTCTTATTTGTTAATGTTGAAAGTTATTATTACAATTTTCAAGGGTCTAACAACGGTTTCAGATGTCTGTGATGACGAAGTTAGTGGCCACAACAACTGAGAGGAATGAACCATATTATACAGAATTCACGGTGGCCATACAGAATCGTGATTCCGTTGGGCATACTAGCGTCATACCCAGTGATACCGAGGGTTCGGTGATGGGAGCCCACAGTTGCATGTCGAGGGTTCAGAGCCAGGGCTAACTGCAGGGAGACAGCGGAGGCAGATGCAGGTTCAATTTAGGATGCTTGTCGGACATAACTCTAGAGAAGACGTTGGAGGGGAGCACGAGGTACGTACAAATTGTTGCTCTGAATGAATTTATTTCAAATCCATGTAAATGTTAAACTACTGACAAATATCATTTTGTTTCGGGATCGTCTAGAGAATAGAATAAAAGATTTAGAGGTTGTCATTGCTGCTTTACTGGATGGCTTGCTGAACAGTGAAGCGAAACGACAGAGGCAACATCAAGAGTTGATTGACTATCTCCGTCAGCGGTTTGGGTCGATCTCACGGTCAGATGGGGATGGTCCACCGTCTCAGGATCGACACTTCAACCCATAGGAAGAAACGAGCATCGTACCCATATAGAGGAGACAGAGCCTAACATTGTTCATCAGATGCAGGGTACAGTACCTGAGGCCCAGGTTACCGGAACTGGAGTCACAAGAGCCAAGCAGGACACTGTAACTGTAAATCTTCATGAGTTTCCACTACTAATGAAGGTGTATAAGACTTCATCTGAGCTATCCCGTCGTCAGAGTGTTTCCTCCACCATAGTTTTCATAGCAGTTTGATCGCTTGGCACCCCTCCGCCTAGATACAACTTCGGTCAATCCAGACGGACCCCTCTGATGGACATCTCTAGTCCATCCAGCCGGATCCCTACTCCTACCGACACAACCAGCCGGATCCCTACTTCTACCGACACAACCAGCCGAGTCCCTTCTCCCTCTGACACATCGAGACCATCTCGACAGACCCCCCCTAGGGACACATCGAGATCATCCGAACAGAGCCTCTCCTCCCAGGGACACATCGAGATCATCCAGACAGAGCCCATATATGGAAAAATCGAGATCATCTCGACAGACCCCTCTAGGGACCCCACAACCCATCATTTCGAACCCCCTGTATCCCCCGGACTAGTAAGAGAGGGTGGCAATTGATGAGCCCATACTTTGATCCATGTCGGCCGAAGAGGCTAGGGACAACGTCGGTAACTACGGAGCAAGCATTCACGCCGAATGCTTTAGTAAACGTTGGCCAGCTGGAGGCCTACAATGCATACAAGATGAACACCACAAGGGAATTGTAAGTATCAGACTGTTTAGTTTATTGAAATAACTACTTAAATTGGTTTACTTGTTTTGATGTTTTTTTTTTAAAATACAGGCGCGATGTGGATCTTATAGAGCAAGTAACGGTGAATTGGTTCCAGTGCTTCCAACAGAACTACATGGAGTTGTTTGACACAGTACGTACCTAACTTAAACTCTACCAGTGATATTTACTATAAATTATTCTAATCATGTTTTATAAAAAACTTTATCAGCATATGGACGCGTACTTGAACATCTTATGAAAGCGTTAGAGAGCATACCCCACTATGTACAATCAGAGGATGAACGTTCTGATCAGGCAGTTCTTTGTAAGTGTTTTTTAATATTCATTTCGATTTAACATTTGTCGTTTTCCTTTATCCTAACTCCAGTTTAATTTTTATCTTAACAGACACTGTTGGAATATTAGTGTGATAAAATCATGTTTCGTGGTACTGACGGGGAAGTACAGACGCTATGGTGGAAAGTGTTGCAGTACAGATGGTCCACTGATGACCTTCTCACCATACGTGGTTTGGCTCCGTCTGACCATGGCACAAGGTTGACATGGTAAGTGTTTTTCAATTTAGGCATAACTATGTTCCATTGTCAATGTGGTGCTCAGAAGAGGATTTGATCATATATATGTGTTGTACAGGTTCTTATTCAGCGCAACATCGACCGACAGCATTGGCTTCTGGCCAGCGTGGACCTCATTATCAGGATCATACACCTCCTAGACCCCTTCAGATAGGAAGACCAGGAAACGTCAAGTATGCCCACTGAGCTAGGAATCCCAATGATCAGAAGTTCCAGAGACTGAATAGGCCCTTCGGGGTGAGCCTGGTGGCGAGATCAGCTATGCCGCAACATGAGAAAGGGTATGACTTATCGAAAATGAAATTCACTTTCTGTATAATTGAATAACATTCTAACGGTTGTTCATGTTCTGTATTGCAGCGGTAACTGTGGTGCTCATACGTTGCAATTGCTCAAGTATGTACTGGCAAACCAGGTCCAGTACGACTGGACTGAAGACGATATGCCTATCATCAGGGAAACGATGGCTGTTGAGGTTTTTTGTAATTTCGAGCCACAATACCGGTTGAAGTTATTGTACCTAACATTTTTTGTAATAAAATTATTCATTTATTTATTCACATAATTTTTTTAAGTTGTTTACGTTCAAACCATTTACGCATTGCATACAAGTAATAACAAGAAAACCTATAAATATGAGGTCCATTTTAAATTAAAATGGTATTGTCGTACACGTTGTAAAAGTGCAACTAATGACAATGACATCCACTAATACTTCGATAGAGTCCTTTTCAGGGCACGTCTGTTTATTGTGTCCAACTGAATGGCAGACGCTACACTTGTGTCGATATTTCTGAGGAATAACTCTGCTCGAACCATCATTAATCGGAGGTGGGTTAAAACACCTCCTACTATTATGACCTAATTGTCCACATCTTCTACACGATTGTGTGGATGTCCACTCAAAAGACGAGACATTTCTTTCACCTCTTGGGAGTCCAACTTATCTTCTGGACAATGGATTCAAGACCACCCGCTCGGCGATGTCGACTAGCACCATCTATGAAGAAGGATGTCCAACAGGCATAATAGGAATCGAGTTCGCATCAATTAGTGTTTGTCTCTTGTAGAAGTCCGCACACAAAGAAGTGAAATCCAAGTTTCACTCCCTACAACAACATTAAAATTAGGTGTCAAACTCATTTGCAACAACCAAATAGATAGGAAATCAAAGTAATGTACCTTGCAGCTGCAACCGCGTGTGAACATGGAAACATGTCCATTTGAAATTTGTTGCACGTGCAAGTCTTCCGGGCTAAGTCAACAGTCCATTGCTTGCCGGACTATTTGATAGAGAATATGTTCCAGTCAACTGGATTGACAGTCATATAACCACACTTGTCAACACGTTTGAGGATCACAAGATGTGTTGCATCGGTCAACTCATGAACACTGCAACACGATGGCGATCATGAAACCACCTCTGTAGCATATTCCTGATGAACTCTGCCAGTGTCAACATAGGCAGTTGCCGTGCAAATTTAAGACACGAGTTTATGTATTCAGCAACATTTGTTGTCATGACCCTATACCTTCTTTTCGGACAATATACACGGGACCACTTGTCGGGACCAACTTCAATGGCATAATTGAATGCATTCTGGTACAGGTTATGTAACTCATCCACGTGGTGATTATATTTCAACTCAGTGTACGATCTAGCTGTTTTTTCCATTATGGCTGCTACATTCTTTCTGTGAAACCGCTTCTTCACATTTTCAGAAAAGTGCCAGTAACATATCGTTTAGGTTGCATTGGGGAAAACTTTAGATATCCCAGCTTCAATGCTTGCATGTCGATTGGAAATGAAAACCAGATCATCAATATGGTCTAGGGCACCCTTCAAGCAATCCAAAAACCACTCCCATGAAATATTGTTTTCTGAGTCACCGTGCCCAAAAGCAATTAGACACACATGTTCGTTCCTATCTTGTGCAGTTACGACAAACATTGTACCTCCGAATCTTCCCTTTAAATAGGTATCATCTATTGCTATATCTGGACATATACAACTCCAGAATCCTCTGAGTGAGGCACCCAACGACATAAAAAATAGAGAAATTTACTATCTTCGTCGCACTGTAAGTCAGTTATTGTGCTAGGATTTTGTTGCTCTAACACGTAAGCAAATGGTGGCAGTAGTTTGAAGGTTTCCTCATGTGTTCCATAGGTTAGTGACAACGTATATTGCAAGGCTTGATGTGCCTTACAGTATAAGATTTGGATGCCGAACATTGTTTTCATATCGGCGATTATGTTCTTCAGGCGCAATAGTCGACCATCTTGTTGTTGAAGTCTAGGTGCATCCACTTCTCCAATTATGACTGCACTAGCTTGTCAATGACGGCGGTGAATCTCCTCCAAAGGACACGTGTGTTCGTTGACAAAACTCCTTACTTGGAAGTATGTCCGTTGATCTCTCCTCACCTCTCTTAATTTCCATGTACAGTTGTCCATCAAACAAACCAAATGTAATGTTGTCTTATTCGACCTTTTCACCCTACACTCGAAGTTCTACCGCATTGTAAAATGCCCAACTAGTCTCTTCAAATCTTTTTTAATAGGAAAAAATTGTTCTTTATATATATCTTGCTTGTAGGTTCTTCTTCAACCGAGTTCCTACTTCTACCTATACTAAACGAGTATGATTCTGCTCTTGGAATAACCCACGTTGTGATATTAGCAGAATAGATGGAGTTAAATTAGGCCGGACCTCGGAAGTCTCAACTATATCTGCTGCACTGTAACTAAATCTTAGTACACGTCTTGCATGTCTTTTCGATTCGACAAACTCTTCCTCTTACTCATTGTTAACTACATTATCAATCAGATGCAAATTTTTCTCATCATCCATCTCATGTGTCAGCCTAACATTCGGTCACTGTTCTGCTAATTATTCATGTCATTGTAGAAGTCATTATAATGGTGGTTGAACTGCCAATCATTCATCTCAATTTGACGTCCAAACACATCGTTGAATTGAGGTCCGACTAATTCACCGTGGTCGGCTACTTCCAGTGGGACATCACCATGGTTGCTTCTGTCTGACGATCGAAATTGTTGGGTATTATCACCATGAGGGATTTCTTCACCAATGACACCTCCTACTACCCTCTCAATTAGACTAACACATACTTAAGGGATCACCCTATCTTCCCCTAGCATAAACTGAACATCATCATCGTTTCTTATAAACGTGCGACATGTAGTCCCAGGAACTATTGATATAGACTGTAGATCTGTAATGTATTTGTCCACATCATACTTCACAACGGTTTGCACGATCGAATCAATTCTTGGTAAGTCATATTCTTTGACATACATTCCTTGGTTATCAAAACCCAAAAAACCTATGACTTCCATCGGGTAACTGCTCCCATCGACCGTTGTAAGAGATGACTATTCTCACCCGATTCATTCTCTTGTCAAAATCACCATCACAAACTATTATTAACAATATTTAAATTCAAATTAAAATAACAATGAAAAAACCTCGAATTGTATAAAAATAACCTACGAAATTAATTTCAAACTCATCGGTCAAAACTAACTTAAAGCTCGATCCTATATAAAAACGACTCAGCAAATTAAAACATCGGAAACAATATAAAAAATACCTCTGAAATTATTAAACAAAAGCACGGAAAATAAGAAACAAAATCGGATAAATGAATAAAAAAAACTCAGAAATTAATAACAAAAACACGAAAATGAGGAAATTTTTTATTTTAAATCATTGATAAAAGCTCCAAAATCAGAAAAAAAAGGTCGATAACTTCAACAAAGTCTCAGAATATTATAAAAAAGCTCATAAATAATAAAAACTCTCGGAAATAATAAAAAACCTCGGAATAAAAAAAGCTTGGAAAATTAAATAATAAGCTCGAACCAATTCAACAAATTCTCGGAAATTAATAATAAAAGCTCGAATCAATACAAGAAAATCTTGAAAATGTATAATAAAAGTTCGACCTAATACAATAAAATCTCGGAAAACCATAATAAAATCTCGACCCAACACAACAAATTCTCGGAAAAGCATAATAAAAGCTCGAGCCAATACAACAAAATCTCGAAAAACCATAATAAAAGCTCGAGCCAATATAACAAAATCTCGTAAAACCATAATAAAAGCTTGACACAATACAACAAATTCTCGAAAATGCTTAATAAAAGCTCGACCCAATACAGCAAATTCTCGGACAAAGAGAAAAAAAACCTCGACCAAATACAACAAATTCTTGGAAAATAAACCTAGTGCATATTCTGGAGACTATATATTCATGCATTTGTTGAATACATTTTAAATCACTCCAAAATGCATGAAAAATAATTAGGGAGATCACAAATATATGTTACCTACATATCCGAAAAATGTTTCCGACAAACACTTTAGATCGATTTTCAGACTACTTTTTTGGAGAGAGAGTTAACTTCTCTTTCTGAAACAAAAGATCAAAGTACAAATACAACTTTTAAGAGCAATTTGGGTAGTTCACTATAATAGGTGCCTTTTAAACATAAGTTATTAAATTAGTGACATCATCATAATACAAGGAAAAAAAGGTGATAATCCTTATCATTTCCACTCACAATATCTATATAAGTCAACATAAAGATTATATCTGATACAAATTCGGTATGAAAAGATAATCAACGTCATCAAACGGAATATCATTCAATACAACAAAATCTCAAAAATGTATAATAAAAGCTCGACCCAATACAATAAAATCTCGAAAAGCCATAATAAAATCTCGACCCAATACAACAAATCTTGGAAAAGCATAATAAAAGCTCGAGTCAATACAACAAAATCTCAGAAAACCAATAAAAGCTCGACCCAATACAACTAAATCTCGAAAAACCATGATAAAAGCTCGATCCAATATAACAAAATCTCGCAAAACCATAATAAAAGCTTGACACAATACAACAAATTCTCGGAAATGCTTAATAAAAGCTCATTCTCGGACAAAGAGAAAAAAAACCTCAACCAAATACAACAAATTCTTGGAAAATAAACCTGGTGCACATTCTGGAGACTATATGTTCATGCATTTGTTGAATACATCTTAAATCACTCAAAAATGCATGAAAAAAAATTAGGGAGATCACAAATATATGTTACCTACAGATTCGGAAAATGTTTCTGACAAACACTTTAGATCGATTTTCAGACTACTTTTTTGGAGAGGGAGAGTTAACTTCTCTTTCTGAAACAGAAGATCAAAGTACAAATACAACTTTTAAGGGCAATTTGGATAGTTCACCATAATACGCGTCTTTTAAATATAAATTATTAAATTGGTGATGTCATCATAACACAAGGAAAAAAGGTGGCAATCCTTATCATTTTCACTCACAATATCTATATAGGTCAACGTAAAGATTATATCTGATACAAATTTGGTATGAAAAGATAATCAACGTCATCAAACGGAATATCATTCATATATAGATAGATAGATAGATAGATAGATAGATCATGTCCCGAGGACGACTGGATTGTACTCGGTCTATTGTTGACCAAATGACTTATTGAATTTTTATCATTAAATATGTAAACGAATACTTTTGTGATCACAAGGTCAGGAACTTATATTTAGAAAGAAATAGAGGGAAAAAAAATAGGTGGGAGATTAATCGGAAAAGACCCTTCAACTGCGTGCATGAGAAACTGGGGTCATCCATAGCTTAAAAAATTAGAGAGAACATTGAATTGAAAAGAAGGGAATATTCCCCATTTTAGTATAATTACTAGCAAACTCTGTATGGGACACATTAGAGTAAATCGTACGTGTCTTTGTCTTTGCCCACGTGAGCTCACTTCATGAATCATGCACTCTTTTCTTTATGTCAATTTTTTGTACTTCAATTCAATACTATATATGTCTATGCCCACTTTAATATATGGGAGTTAATTAATTATGATTGTATATTTATTTGTATATTACAATTTCATTAGTCCCTTTGTAATACTAAGGTTTTTACTTGGTGGGTTTGGTCAATGGTGTAACTAAGGTATTTACCAAAAAGTTTTGCACAATGTATACATTTGGGTTTCAACTTTTATTGGAAAAGTATGGTGAAAATCTCAGAGATTGAAAGAATTAATCCAAATACATTGAATTAATATATAATCTGATCATATGATTTAATCACTACAAGTAAAAGGGCTATTGGGATGATTTTTTTCGTCACAATAGCTTGAAATTCGTCCCTATAGACTTATTGTGACAAAAAAAAATCGTCCCAAATTCCATTGCCTCAGGTGGGTCGCAATAGCTTCTTTGAGACGAAAATTCAAATTCATCCCTAAAAAGTATATATTGCGATGAAACAAAAATACATTTAAAAAAATTCATTTTGGGACGAAATTTAAATTTCGTCCCAACAGATACACTATTAGGACGAAAGCTTTTCGTCCGTACAAAAGAAGAGAGAGAAAAAAATCAACATCTTGAACGCCTGACCCATCAGGTATGCCACACATCATCACATACACTATTGCCACCCTACGTAACTGGTAACCTTTACCACCAAACCAAATGTTTCAATTTGTTATTAGTTGCAAAATATTTTTATATAACCTACAAGGTTGTTAAATTTCCATTGATGATTTTAAATCAACTCTTATTGGAAAAAGTAATTGTTTGATAAATTTAAATTTTATTCCACTAACAAAAAATTAACTTCAATGATGGCTGTGCACATCCTTTTCATACCTAATGATTAGGGGTTTGAGTCTCACCATACGTATTTTATAATGCATATGTGGGAGGTTTTCTCTCGGTTTATGGGAGCAACTCTCTCTTCGGTTGTGAGAGTTTCTGTTCATATGTAACCTCTCCACGATAGTGGAAGTAGTATTCTGGGTCGTGCTTGTAGAGTCTAATTAACCTCGTTAGGTCCCAACAGTAGTTGTATTTCAAAAAAAAAATGATAGACATATTATAAAATTTTAATTTTATTAGGACAATTATTTTCCATCATTTTACATTTGATGGTGTAGAGCTCAAACCATTACACTACACAACATCAACTTTAATAAATAATGCAAAACAATTTTTATTAAAATTAAAATTGTATTGAACAAATTTTTTTTAAAAAAATTATTACTAGATAATTTAAATTGATTCCAGTAATCATTATAATTATTTTGTATGACATAAAAATGGCTATTAAAAAACATTTATTAGATAATATTTTATTAAACTATTAGATCACTGGTTAAAAGAATGAATCAAGAATGAAATCCCACTTCAGTAAAGATTTCTCTCCACATTTACGATTTAATGAGTAAATTCGTCACAAATTATGTCGTCTCAGGTGGGTCACAACAAGTTCATTGGGATAAAAATTAAAATTCGTCCCTAAAGACTACCTATAGAGACGAAATAATAAAAGGGCGACTTTTTCCCCACATTTGCGATTTAATGAGTAAAACTTGTTTTGTTTGGAACCCTATCGTTCCACTACCCACCCACCCCCAACTCACTCTCATCACAACCCTCCCATTACAATCGAGCTCATTTAATGTTTAGCGTCGAGTCACTCACCTGAAACTGAAGCAAAGCTTATCCACTTTGCTACTGCTTCGAATTTATTAATTAAAGCATACTATTTATATATAACTTCTATATGTTATTAACTTTTTATTATAGATTAATTTCAATAATTTCTTTTCTTGTTAAAAAAACGTTTATTGTAGCTTTTCATTAAACTATATTTTTCAAATCATATATTGTTAGATGAAAGGGTCTATCATTAATTGTACATGGAATAGAGAAACTTTCTTTACATTTTCCAATTTAATTGACAAATGTAATATTTGAATTCCAATCATAAAGGGAATGATAAATGTATAACAACTTTTCTAAAAAGTAGTTTTGCATTTTAGATTTTTATTTATTATATTTATATATATATAAATATATAATTTTTCATAATTTTTTGAATTAATCTATAGTAATTAATATAAAAAAGTGAAGCAAATTTAATTATGATATTTGTCTTTTAGGAAAACCTTAAAAAAATAAAGATAAAAAATGAAAAATATAATCCTGATAAATCATTATCAATAATAAATATTATTTTTATTTTAATAAAATAACCTCTATAAATTTTCTTTTCTTTTCTTTTCAATAAAAAAAATGTCATACATTTTAGGGACAATTTTCGTCCCAATAGACATTCCATTGGGACAAATGATTTATTTCGTCCCAATACACATCTTATTATGAAGAATTATTTTCGTCCCTTAAAGTCTCGTTATTTTTACACATTTTAGAATGATTTTTTTTCGTCCTAATAGACATTTTATTGAGACAAATACGTTTCATCCCTAAAAGCCTCGTCATGATTGTCTTTTCTAGTGATAGATAGTTTGTTTTGTCCCAATAAATATTCTATTGGAAGATTTTTTTGTATCCATAAAGATTTCTTTAGGTGTGAAAATTTTAGGAATAAATATATTATTACGTCCCAATAGATATAAATTTCGCCTCAATAAATTTCGTACCTATTACCTAATTTTTTTACCGTAAATATACCAGCCTCTAATTAGCCTCATCATCATTGAACATTTTTGTCTTCAACGAAATTAACGTCCCCGCAATGTTAGTGTCTCCATCATCTAATAAGTAATAATAGAGGCGGGATCAAAATATGTGATTCTAGAATTATTATAACTAAAAACATTCTCTCTTTCTTTTCCTGTTAACTAATTACTGTTAACTAATTAATGGCAGTTATACAAATCCTAAACATTCCTTTGTACTGTTATTAGAAAATGAGAATAATCATTGCTTTGAGGAGTCAAGAACATCATAAAAATGACTTGTATATCAATAATTGACGAAGTGACAATAATATCGAAAGCCTTTCTTTTTATATGTAATAAAACTAGATTCGATAAACAATCGATTTAAAATTTGAACTCCAATTAATGCTTCCATTTAACCACTTTAATTTTAATGACGTGTTTAATTTTTTTTCATGTTTTATATATTTCCTTACAAAAAATAGATGAAAAATTTATATCAATTTTTTGTCATTCGAAAAATTAGTTATTCAATAGACCGTCTAAAGGTAAACAATCATGTTGACAATATCAAATATTTTTTTTACAACATCAATTTGAGGTTGAATATACACAACTGTATAAGAGATACTTTTTTTAATTGAATGGCTATCCATCATATGTGGTATCTATTTTTTTTCACAAACCACAACCACATTGGAGATGCTCTAAGAGACCGGATAAGACAGAACAATGTGTTTTTGTTTGAATTTAGACCGGTCGGCTCAACCTTGTAATGATTAATGAATAATGATCAAACTGATGAAACGACACTAACGCCAAACTTGACAAAACTAAGATCCTCTCAACCTCTATATGCCGCCTCTTACATTCTTCTTTGCAACATCAATGCCTTACGTGATTAAGAAACCAATCATTTCTTGTCCAAAATTGCTTTGTCAGCCATTCATGATATACTTTTGTTTGGGTTAATTGTATTCAGTTTAACAGATCATCATGGGGCTTGGAATTCAGGGAACTTGATCTCCACGACATCAAGTCAAGTCAGCTTGTGAGGCCACTCAAGGCGGTGGCGAATTGACAAGCGAAGACAAAGTCACCCATTAGAGAAATGTACTCACCGGAGAAACCAGATAGACGAATTGACTCGAACTTGCCACCCACACATTAAATGTAAAAAATCATTAACAAAATAGGATTTCAGCATATCTTCCAAGAAACTCGGTTTCATATTAGGCAAGAAAATCGCCTAAAATCTAGTAGTTGATAAATCCAATAATAAATGCAGGAATACTCCCACAAGGAATAAAGATCCTTGCACCATAAATGTATGAAGGCTCGATTAACCGAGAATCTTACCAAGAAACGATCCTCCTAAGATCTTGCCTATACAGGGGCTAGGGCAACATCATACCCCATATATAAACATATGTATTAAGCAAAGAGAAAAGTAGAACATGCAATACATCACTTGTAAATTGTAAGCACTCTTACATAATGAAAGATCATTGTTCATGTCGTCACAACGACCATGGTGTTTCTCTGTATTAAGGGTGTTCCACGTAAAAATCTCGGTGTCTCTACTATTACTGCACCTAACTTTCATTTATCATCCATCCATCAATTCACACACCTATCAGTGAGGCGACCTAGTCACTTCCTTTAAGTTGCACTAGACGTCGATATGCACACGTGTCACTGTTGACTAGATCATCTAAAAATTGATGTTAACAATTGGCGCTAGAATGAGAGGATGAACCTCTAAATTTTTTAAAAAATAGATAAAGACATGAGCGAAGACTGTCAACTATCATTCGTCACTAAAAAACACCTGACCTCTAAGGTTCCTCAAAGATCCCAAAAGGAAAGAGAAAAAGAAAAATGAAAGTGAAGAAGCCTAGGGAGCAAATTTGAATTTGACCATATGAAAACCCTTGAGTAAGAAAGTAGCGAAGAACCAATTGAAGAAATAATACTGGACCCATTGCAATCTACTAAGACGGATAAGATAGGCGCATAGCTAACAATCTAGATAAAAGTTGATATACTCGCACTTGTATGGAAATATAGGGACATCTTTGTTGGGAGCTATAAAGACATGCTAGGAAACGATACACATGTTATCTCGCACTATCCGGGAATGGATGAGAAGCTCAAACCTGTGATTCAAAAACAGTGAATCTTTAATACGGAAAGGAGGGCAGTGATCATGGAGGAAGTGTCAAGATTGTTGGCAACAAGCTTCATCCACGAGGTTAAGTACCCCACATGGGTCTCTAATGTTGTACTTGTTAAAAAAAAAGAACAAACAATGGTGGATGTATGAGGACTTCAGTGATCTCAATAATGCACGCTCAATGGACGGTTTTTCACTCCTTCAGATTGACCAGCTAGTAGATGCGAATGCAGATCACAAACTCCTTAGCTTCATGGTCGTCTACTTTGAGTACAATCATATCAAGAAGCATGGCCCGGACGAGGAGAAAAATTCTTTCACCACAGACCAAGGATTATACTGCTACACTGTCATACCCTTTGGACTAAAAAATGTAAGAGCCATATATAAGCACCTGGTTAACAAGATATTTGCGAAACATATTGGGAAGATGATGGATGTATACGTAGATGATATGCTAACCAAAAACAGGAAGACCAGTGCCATGTCCATTACTTACGGGAGACCTTTAACGTGCTGCAAAGATACAAGATGAGGTTGAATCCGGCCAAATTCATGTTTGGAGTATCCTCTAGGAAATTTTTTGGTTTCCAAGTACATCAAAAGGGAATAAAAACAAACCTAGAAAAAATCTCCATAAAAAAGGAATGAAAGCACTATAAACACTCAAGGTGTTCCAACGACTGACCGGCTACCGAGCGTCAATAAACATATTCATCTCAAGATCGATAGAAAAATCCTTATATTTCTTCAATGCTTTGAAAACAAGAGATGAAGTAAAATGGGATGAGCAGTTCGAGCAGCTAAATGATTACTTAGGGTGAGTACCCTTATTATCTAAATCACATCCAAGAAAAATTTTGTACTTGTATTTGTCAGTTACAGATATCGCCATTAGCTCTGCACTTATAAGGCAAGATGAAGACTTATAATGCCAGATCTGTTACACTAGTAAGGCTCTACTTCCCACTGAGACCAGATATCCACCAGCTGGAAAGATGGCTTTGACACTAGTGACCGCAGCGAGAAAGCTCTGCCCATATTTCCAAGCTCACATGATCAATGTGTGCACCAATTGCCCACTAAAGCAAATACTATAAAAATCGGAAGTATCTGGTAGACTGAGAAAATGGGTGATCGAACTAAACGGATTTGACATCGAATACGTACTTAGATCTTTAATCAAATGATATATGGTGGCTGATTTCATCGTATAATTCACAGAGCCAGATGTTAAAGTCGTTAGATCACTTGAAGAAAAAGAAAAGACAAAGCAATTTCAGTGGAAGTTGCATATGGATGGATCATCCAACACACATGGAAACAGAGCAGACATCATATTACCACCCCAAAAGGCAATGTTGTCAAGTGCGTTCTACGCTTTGACTTTAAGGTTACTAACAATTACGTTGAATGCGAGGCTTTGATCATTAGACTAAGAATATCAACAATCTTAGGGGCTGATGAGATTCACATATTCAATGACATGCAAGTAGTGGTGAACTATGTCAAATGTGAGTACCAAGCCAAAGAAGATGCCATGATAGCATATCTGGTGATAGTTGACAAGTGTCATTTTGTATATGAAAATAGCTTGTCAAACAAAATTTATAAACCCAAATTTCACTCAAAATGGATAAACAATATAGTGGCAAGTGGGGTATCGTCCACATGGAAAGGGAAATAAATGACTAAAACTATTTAACTAATATTAAACTAAAGTAAAGCTTGAAAAGTAAAGATTAATGGTTGGGGGTTTGAAGGTTAATATGCAAACTACAATTATGTTAATTGTTTTAACATGCAATTAGTGTTAATGAGAAATGTGTGTTAAAATATATTGGTTAAGACTAGAGAGTTGATGGATCCTACAAGCAAACAATAGGCATATTGGTAATTATCATGAATGTACATTAATATGTTGTAACCAATCTAGAGGGTATAGAATTGATTGTATATCCCTTATAGGTTTCCAATCTAGAGGGTATAGTATTGGCCACCCACAAGTGATTGTTCATGAATGCACATCTATCAAAATAATGGACTAATCTCTTTATAAATTCACCAACCTAGAGGGTATATAATTGGTGTTTAATCTGTCACAAACAACCAACCTAGAAGGTATAAAATTGGTCACCCGATTGAGATTAGATAAGGATTGAGATTAATTGTCAGGATTTCACCTGAGGAAGGTATTCTTGTTCAATCCTTTCATTCAAATGAGCTTCAGAGAAATGAATAGGGGGTATACCCAATTCTCTATTCAAGTAATTTCTCAAACAATTTACAAAGAAATGAGGGTACAACCTAAGACAAACTATTCTTGAAATCAATTAAAAGAATGAATGAAACTTGTTTGATAGATTTAATAAAGTAAATAAAGTTCAATACAAGCCTAAGGTTCACAAATTAATCACATCAACCTCAAAGTGAGTGATTACCTACTCATGCTAAATACAAAATAAAAGCTAAGATATGAGAGATATAGAAGACTCATGTAGGGAAACTCATCCTTACTTAAAGCTTGATTCCAATCCCCTAGTTGCCTTGAGTAGATGAGGAAGATGATGGTTCGATTGGGTGAGGAATGATTCCTAAATCTAGGTTAGTAATTAGAGATGTGAGAAAGTGTAAGAGAGGAGAAGATTGGTGTAAGAGATGATTGAAATATCCCTATTTTCATTTTATGAAAGAATATATTTATACGGTCCAAAATTTAGGTCTAAAAATGCTGATATGGCAGTCCTAACATGCCAAATGCACGGGTAGTGCGCGAGTAAGGATCCGCGCAGTGCCCCGATATTTCAAGTTTTTCTTCTCTGTTTTTGGCAAGTGCACGGGTTTTGAGCTGGTAGGGACCCGCGCAGTGACCTGTGCACTGATCTGATATGCACTGTTCCGCTCTTTGTTTTTCTCCTGTTTCATGGTTTGCGCACTGGTTGTACACTAGTAAGGACCCGCACACTGACCTGCACAGTGTAGTCTTTCTTCACTAATTTTGGCCTGTTTTTGGCCAATCTTCACGCGTTTCATCCTTTCTTCCAAGTTGTACCTAATTTCCTGCAAACATATCAAAAAAGCCATAAGACACATAAAAACATACGAAAATGAGACAAAAGACAAGGAATTGAGGGCCAAAACATATGACAATTTTGGTTCGATCAAATACCCTCAAACCAGACTTTTGCTCGTCCTCGAGCAAACTTTAAAATGACATAAGTAAAATTTAAACAAATATGACTCTATCTAAGACTCGACACAAATAATTCGATAAGCCGTAAGTCCAACCGGTGATAAGATGCAAGGATGTGTGATAAAGAGAAGTAAACATATGCAAAGTAATCTAAAGCAAGTCAAAGGCACTTGAAGGGAAACTAACACTATCACGAATCCCACGCCTAAGAGCACTCTCATATTGGGAACTTCTCACTCCCACACGTTGAGCATTATTCATTTTGACTCTAAACCTCACCCCGTTTCACTCTCTTTTTTCCACTCAGAGTCCTAAGTTCACACTCAATCAAGGTTTGCAATGATGGAATTAATGCATAGACTTCTAATGCATTGCATACAATGTTCATTCAAAAACTGATAATGTCTCGTGAGCTAGCTTTAGAATGATTCATTATGCCATGAATGTGGAAGATCAAGCATCAATAAACATTCTCAATCAATATATAACATGGATCAAATAGGAATTTCCCTTTGGTTGTAATAGGGTCATGGGGTTAGATGTGGTGAACAAAGAAATATGGAAAACTTTCGAGTTCGTAGATCACAAATCGTACTTATTATACTCACACACCCCGCATAAAGCTCTACTTATCCAACAATTTACAATTGTGTCTGGGCATCACATTTAACACACATATAGTTCTTACACATTAGTACTCCAACTTTTGAGTACTCTTACACTTAATTCAAGGCTCATTTCTTTCTCTATTTTTTTTTCTTTTTTTTTTCTTTTCTTTGCCTTTTTCTTTGCACTGAACATTCCTTTCACTTTTCTTTTTGCACACACACACACATATGAATTCTGACAATTCAGCTTGAAGTATAATTTTGGCACTTTTCCTTTTTGAGCCTTAACTTACACATCACAAAATTGCCCAAGTACACACTTTTTGTACATATGTGAGCTATTTACCTATCAAACACACAACACGCACACCCTTACATGATTGGCAATTTAAAGGGGCTGGCTTGTGTTTGGTTTATGGTTATATGGTTAATTTATGGTTCCAAATGAAAAAGGGTAAGTGATGGCTTCAAAATTGGTTTTGGAGCACACAAGGGATATAGGAATGTGTTTTGGGCTCTCTAAGTAGTTAAGTGCACACATTTCCTAAGATCATTTCCACAATTAGTCTTTTTAGGGAATGAATGCATCCATCAAGCAATCCATAATATATATATATATATATATATATATATGCAATGTATGTCCTATGGCATGCGACCCTTATGACAGGAAGAGTGTTTAAAGAATAGAACAAAATGTACACTCAATTACGCTTTTTATATGCTTGTGTTTGTGAACTTAAGGGTAATCTCTACTATTAGAACAAGGCGCAAGAGCACCGAGTCCCCTTAAATCAAGCACACAAAGGATGGGACAAGCCTATGACAATGCAAGTATGACCTATGAGTGACAAGGTTTTACCACACAAGCTCACAATGCATCTATGAACCCCGCTAAAAGCACACGTTCAAGGCCTCACATCCAAGCTAATGAAAGCTCGAAAATTTGGTCATTGTGACAATATCGAAAAATTTGGATCACAAACTTAAAATGACTCTAAACAAAGAAAAAGATGTCTCAACAAGGCATCTACACCCCCAAACAAAAACTCAACATTGTCCTCAATGTTGAAGACTAGAGAGTCCGTCATAGCGGTGCGCACCTAACACGTCGTAAAACAAACAAACCTAGCATCTAACCATACATAATAAATGCCCAACAACATCAAAAGACCGAAATTGGCTCAACATAACATAAGGCAACTCGGTACTACATGAATCACATGCATCCAAATTAGGAAATCCAAATCCACATCAAGCATTCTCATTAAAAATTGATGGCATGAGGATATAACAACCATCAAACCAATTTCCTACTGTATGCTTAAAACCTGTACAAGGTATATTAAAATGAACTACCCCCAAACTGAATGGGGCAATATATGCAATTTAAGCACATGTACAATCTCATGCAAATCCTACTCTTATCACAACATTGAATGAAATAATCGATCGATGTAAAATCTTGGAAATCCACAATTATATCAATATTCACAATCATTTACATCTATTAACATTTATCAACATATGCATCCCAAAAATTGTTCAATATGTATATTCACATTCACATGTATTCAAAATTTTCTATAAACAAAAATAATAGAGAGATAGAGGTTGAGATGAAAAGATTAAACCGATGCGGTTGTTTCTCAAATGTGATTAGGTTCCCGACCATTTTATGAGCACTCTTGACTTGCTCGTCCCTTCTAGACTTGTAAGTTGTCGGTGTATCAATTCCAAGAGATAAAGAACCTATCTTTGCTTTAAGTTCAAGCTACAAAAATCTGCTTTCTCCAGTTCTCCAGAAGCTTTAGATTATCTGCCACACTTGAACACATATCAGAAAATTCAGGCAAGCTAGATTTTTCTCAATACTTGCAGTGGCCAACCCAAACTTGTAACACCACTTCTTATTGAAAAGAAACAATCTAACAAGCTAAACAAATCCCATAATAAATTTGACCCCTAAACCTATTTCTTTCTTTTCTCTCAATTATCAAGCACACTTTCACATATAAAGGAAAAGAGAAATAATATATTAAAGAAGGAAAAATAGATTGTGCAATTTTAAAACAAAATAAACATAAAATTAAGATGCACCAAAGAGATTTTCTACATTATGTACTTATACTATGGGTGTCATCAACTAAAGGAGGCTTCACTAAGTTTGGAAATTGATTCTTTTTCACAACCCAAACAAGTTGAGTTGATTTCCTCTTTTTTTTTTGGCATTGCGTCTAACTTGGTCAACCAAGTCTTTCCTTACCCAAATTTGCTTGATCCTAGGTGGTCTCTTCCTACTCCAAGGCTTCTCGACCCATATCGTCCCAACACTTCTATATTTCTCTCTAGGTTTAAAATTTCCTTATGTGTTTTGCCTTGCATATGCATGGCCTAAAGGTCTAGTGTGACCTATCTCAGCTCAATGGTGGCACACGGCAATAGAGTTAGGAATGATACCTTGCGGGTCTTTATTGGAGGTAGGACTGGAGGATGCTTCCTTTTCTTTTTAGCCCTCCTCCTCCTTGCTTTGCTAGGATTTGGCTTGTTGATCTCAACACCCGAACATCCTTGACTCGTATTAAGCCTCCCTTCTTTTGGGAGTAAAATTACTTCCTTCATATTTGCTTCAATTTCTTGCTTGGCTTTTGTAAGTTCTGCAAGGTGGTCAAGTTTCATCTTTTTCATTATCTCCAAGGTTTTATCCCTTGTTTCCATTTCAGCTTGCATTAGCCGCTTCCTATTGGGAAAGTCCTCATTGATCTCTTCTAACTCTTCCAAGGGTATAATTTGTTAGGCTTTAAGTCTCTTCCTTTGCAATTTTACCTCCTTGCTCTTGTTAGAAATGTCTTTTATCTTCTTTCGGAGGGTACCATTCTCCATAATCTCAAATATGAGCTTCTTGTTCCCTTGATCAAGCTCATCAACCTTCACTGTTTCTACTTGAAGGCCTCCTTTTTCTTGCTAAGTTCTTCTTTTACTTCTTCGAGGGCATTGTCTTTTTGTTCAAAATCCATCTATATCTTCATTTATTTCTACTTCAAGTCTCTTAACTCGTTCTTCTAAATCATTGTTCTTGTTAGAGACTTCTCTTAGAGACTTCTCTATCATTCTTCTTGAGTGTACTATTCTCTTCCTTTAGAAATTTTACTTCAAGAGTGGGCTTCTTATTCAGCACTTCAAGCACTTTAAGCACTTCAACTTTTACCCTTCCCAAGGCTTTCTTGTCTTCAAAATCCTTTTTCATGAGCCTTACTTTCTTCTCAAATTCTTTACTCATCTCTTATTTCTCTTGGGAGGTTTTTACCAATTTCTTTTCAAGGAAATAGACTTTCTCTTCCAATTTATTATTCCAATTGACTTTAAATGATCAAGGCTGGTCAATGGCATTATCCTGATTATAAGTCCATGAGGTGTCATGGTGAGTTCTCCAATCTTGGTTGTGCAAGTTGTTGTATGGCTTGTAGTTCGGCTTCGGACTGTAGGGATCTCTTGATGTGCTCGTGGGTTCTAGACTGTAATGCTTCAATGCTCGAGCTTGTTTCCTACAAAACTCTGGAAATTCATCTCTTAACAACATATCTTGCACAAAACAGCTGCCACTTGCCCATAAAAGTCCATCGTCTCTGAAACAAAGAAAAACAAAAACCATCAAATGAAGTAGAAAGAAACAAAAGCAAACCAAAAATAACTAGGACTCTTAACTAGAAAACTAGAATTAGCCAACTAATTAACGCATTTCCCAGTTATAGCACCATTTTGACAAGATGTCGTTTTATATATGAAAATAGTTTGTCAAACAAAATTTATTAACCCAAATTGTACTCAAAATTGATACACAGTATAGTGGCAAGTGTGGTATCGTTCACAGGGAAAGGGAATTCAAATGGCTTAAACAAGTTAACTAATATTAAACTAAAGTAAAGCATGCAAAGAAAAGATTAATGGTTAGGGTTTTTGGAACTGTTCATAATTAGTATACAAACTACAATTACGTTAATTAGTCTAATATGCAATTAGTATTAATAAGAAATGTGTGTTAAATATGAGGGTTAAGACTATGGAGTTGATGGATCCTATAAGCAAACAATTGGCATATTGGTAATTATCATGAATGTACATTAATCTATTGTAACCAATCTACAGGGTATAGAAATTATTGTATATCACTTATGGGTTTCTAATCTATAGGGAATAGTATTGGCTATCCAGAAGTGATTGTTCATAAATGCACAACTATAAGAAAAAAGGATTAATCTCTTTATAAATTCACCAACCTAAAGGATATAGAATTGGTGTTTAATCTCTCATAAGCAACCAACCTATACGGTATAGAATTGGTCACCCGATTGAGATTAATTGTCGGGATTTCACTTGAGGAGAGTACACTTGTTCAATCCTTCCATTCAAATGTACTTAAGAGAATTGAATAGAGGGTATACCAAATTCTCTACTCAAGCAATTTCTCACACAATTTGTAAGGAAACAAGGGTACAATGTAAGACAAACTATTCTTGAAATCAATTAAAACAATGAATGAAACTCTTTTGATATATTTAATAAAGTAAATTAAGCTTAATACGGACCCAAGGTTCATAAATTAATCACATAAACCCCTAAGTGGATGATTAGCTACTCATGCTAAATACAAAATAAAAGCTGAGAGATGAGAGATAGAAAAGATCTATGTAGAGAAACTCCTTCTTTCTTGAAGCTTGATTCCAATCCTCTAGTTGCCTTGAGTAAATGAGGAAGATGATGGTTAGATTGGGTGAGGAATGATTCCTAAATTTAGGTTAGTAATTAGAGATGTGAGAAAGTATAATATAGGAGAAGATTGGTGTAAGAGATGATTGAGATATCCCCCTTTTCGTTTCTTGAAAGAATATATTTATAGGGTCCCATGATTAGGTCTGAAAATATAGATGTGGCAGTCCTGACATGCCAAATGCACATGTAAGGACCCAGCACAGTGCCATGATAATGCAACTTTTTCTTCCCTATTTTTGGCAAGTACAGGTTGTGCGCGAGTAGCGACCCGTGTACTGACGTGATAGGCACTGATATGCTCTCTGTTTTTCTCTTGTTGCACAGTTTGTACTCTGGTAAGGACCCACACACAGACCTGTACACTGAAGCCTTTCTTCACTGATTTTGGCATGTTTTCAAAAATCTTCACGCGTTTCATCATTTCTTCCAAATTGTACCTAAGAGCCATAAGACATATAAAAACATGTGAAAACGAGATAAAGAACATAGATTGAGGGCTAAAATATATGATAATTTTAGTCTGATCAATAACTAGAAGAATGATTATGTGTTTCCAAAATTTTGAGATCACCTAAATTCCCAAAGAAGAAAATGAGAAAGCAGGTGCTCTCTCAAAACTATTCACCATTTCTACACGGATATACCTAAAAATTGTTTCGGTTATCGCCCAACCAAGCAACGAAGGTTGGAAAAAGCAATTGGAAATAGATGGGTTGGCTACGGGAGAAGATACATGGTTGACACCCATCCGGACGTACCTTGACAGCGTCATCTTTTCAGAAGACCCGCTGGAAGCAAAGCGTATCAAATATTGAGCCGTAAGGTACACAATCTTCTGGGGTGAAAATAAAATTAAAGGTGTCTAAACAACTAAGAGTGGGGGTGAATGTGTTGTTAATCGATAACCTACCAACCTTTTTTGATTAGTCAATAATAACAATAAAACCCAATTCAAACAATTATAAAAATCAAGTAAAGTGCGGAAATTAAAGAATACATGATTTTGACGTGGAAACCCTCCAAACGGGTAAAACCACGAGACTAGCTATGCTAGCCACCGAGCCATTGAAAATCCGTTATATGAAAGGAAGATTACACCCTCAAGTGATACACGGACTATCACTCTCGATAACCTTCGGCTATAGACACTACCACTCGTCACTCTTATTCAGTCCATAATGATATCCCCCGATCCAGTACTCTTACCGTGAGCACCTCCTAATCTACCAGAAAGCCTTTTACATTGGCACTTGGCAACCAATGCTTGCCAACCAACCTTAGGTTGCATGACTTCACTTGCTTGTGCAACTTCACTTAGAAGCCATAAAACTTTGACTCATTAAAAAGAATTAAATGTCTATGTGAATATGTGACAATAACTAAAATGCAATAATATGTAAGACCACATTCAAAATGCCTAACTAGATGTTTAATGCAAATTAACAACCTAGTTATCTAGCAATGCCTACATGCACATACATGAGGACTCAACTTGATGTGTAGAAACAAACTTTAGCAACTTGATTTTCAATTTTAAATCCACAGAAACAATCAATAAAGCTTGACTAGATAAGTAAACATAAATCAATCAACCTAATCATTAACCAATTTCACAAGAATGTTCAAGGGTTAGCTATTTAGGGAAACCATCCTAATCATGCAAGCTATCACAAACAAACCCAATCATATAATTTAGACTCGTAAATATAAGCAGTAACGAGAGTCAAAGTATTTAATCAAGCAATAAATACCTAATTTACAGTAAAAAGAACAATAAATGATATTCAATGAGGTTCTAACTTACCTAGTCGGGAAACCAAGAAGAACCATGCTCAAATGATGTTGACTGATGCAAGATAAAGATGGGTTTTGGGGTTATAGAGTTAAAGAAGCAATCTTGGTGCTTTATCTCACTAAGGGTGATCTTTCTCTCACTAGGATATGATTTTTAGAGCTCTAGGTCGAAATGGGGATGAAGACGATGTATATAAAAGGTCCAAGTGAAACTATGACGTTTTGGAAAGTTTGTAAAAAATTTCTAACGAAGTGCGCACATGTGTAGTGTGCATAGGGTGTGGACGAATAGCGCATGCCCGATGAAAAACCTAGTTTCTCGTAAATGCCCACCTATGTATAGCGCATAGGGTTTGCACGAATAGCATACATATGCTGGATTGATAAGAGCACCTTATGCGCACTCTAGAACCGCACAACTGCATGAAAGTGCATCAACTTCATATTCAAGCGCATCAAAACAAGAACAAACGACATCAAAAATTATTGTATAGTATATCGTTGGAAAGGTATGCAAGTCTACTTTCTACTCCCTTTTATAGAATGATGTTCTAATGTATGTAGAAAGAGTTATGATCACTTAAGTGACCAAAGGTCAGATTTAGATAATAGTAGAGATGCCCTGCTCTAGTGGTCACTTTGGAGGTATCAAAACCAATCCAATCGATCATGAAATATTATGAATAACATGCCGTTGAAAAGGTATGGTATCTAGTTTGTCCAGAAATTTACCAAAAAACAAAATGAATTATTGTATAAAACATTATGGTTACAAGACTATACAAATGTTAGTTTTGAAAAACACTTAAATCGTTAAAAACCAATCTTTCACTCCAAATAACCAAACCAAATCTAACACACTGCACACAACAAGATATCACATGATGAAATGCAATGCATGATCATGGAGACAAAAATGCAAGAGATATGGAAGAGCATGAAAGTGTATGTGTACAAGTAATCACTTCAAGAGTCAAGTCAAGTGATATACCTTTTGGTCTTGCTCTTGAAGTCACGGGAATGTTTGGAGGCTTGTTAACGAGAACCTTAACTACCTATTACAAAATTATCCCCAATGTAGTTTGTTATGAAATAAGTCAATCATAAAATAGAGTTCCTTACATGGGGTAACCT
Organism: Dipteronia dyeriana; assembly: GCA_032871835.1. Taxonomy (NCBI): domain Eukaryota; kingdom Viridiplantae; phylum Streptophyta; class Magnoliopsida; order Sapindales; family Sapindaceae; genus Dipteronia; species Dipteronia dyeriana. The sequence continues at coordinate 69,574,302 of CM065295.1, read as the reverse complement.
GTATCGAATAGGATTTTTACGAGTTCTACAGCGATATGTGGGTCGAGTAGAGGCAGCATGAATGCTTCAAAGCGTCCATGTGAGAAACTACGAGAATCACACAAGGGTAAGAGTTTGGCACGCAAAGTTTTACAACAGTGCTTTTACCGACCCTCAATCTTCCTCGATGCTTAAGAACAAGCCAACAAGTGTCAAAATTGTCAGCAAATAGCAACCAAATTTTACAACCCCCCAAACTACTCAAGAGTTTGACTTTCCCAAGGTCATTCGGTATTTAAGGGATTGATCTTATTTGCCTCATACTACTGTAGTAGGGAAATTTAAGCAAGCTATAATCGATGTTGACTACTTCACAAAATGTGTAAAAGACAAATCACTAACAGAAATCATAGAGAACAACACCACAGAATTTGTGAAGCAATTTACCATCTTTCATTTTTAGGTTCCAAAACACCTTGATACCAGACAATGGGACCCAGTTCAACACCGAGAATTTTTGATAGTTTTGCAAAGACTTAAAGATAAATAACTATTACTCGTCGTCGGTGCACTCACAAACAAATGGACAAGCGGAGGCTGTAAACGAAAAGCAAAACTAGATGTAAAAAAGAGAGTATGGACGTAAAAATTGCATGAGGTGTTATGGGCCTACCACACCACTAAAATGGCAGTAACCGGACAAACCTCTTTCGCCCTAGCATTCAGTACAGAAGATGTGATTCCTATCGAGATAAAATTCTCCTCTCTAAGAGTTTAACTATTTCAACCCGAATTAAATGTCCAAATGTTTAGTGAAAATCTAAACATTTTCGAGGAGAAAAGAGATAGAGCTCATATCAGGAATGCATCATACCAACAAATAACGACAAGGTACTACGACTCAAATGTATGCCAATGAAGATTCCGGTTAGGCAACCTGGTTTTAAGAAAAGTGATACCCAACACCAAAGACAGAGCATCCGGAACCCTAGCGAACAGATGGGAAAACCTTATCAGATTACGGGAATAGTGGGATATAGAGCTTACTTTATCAAGCTATCTGTAGGAAACTGGAATGACAAGCCACGGAATGCTCAGTACCTTAAAATACACTTTTCATAGATATTTTACAATGTACTCTCAAGTTCATCAGTAAAATATCTTTCGGTAGATCAAGTCTAAAGTGTGAGTAAACAATCTCGCCCTAATTTTCTAGCTCCAAGCAACTGCAAAATCTCATACGTTAAAGACTGGGTCACACCCAGGATAATAAAGACAAGTAGCATTAAAGAATGGGCAACACCCAAGATAAAGCGATGACGACCTGACACTATTAGAAATCCAGCCACATAGTGACGGTAAAGTCAGATCCATCTCGATTGAACATGCGAGTAGTGTTAAACACTATGACTTACCTTTGGATAAACCACTACCGACCTTGTTCAACCACTCAGTATGCAAAAGACTTGGCAACACACATGATAACACGAACAAGTAGCTTTTAAAACTAGGAATTTCCTCATAATAAAGAGCTGAAGACCTCGTTTGCCCATCTCACACGCTAAAGATTGGGTCGAACCCAGGTTAACAAGGATTAGTACTGTTAAAAACTAAGCAGCACCTAGGATAAATAGATACTGACCTGACTCTTTCAGTAATCCAGCTACCTCATAGCGGTAAAGTCCGATCTATTTCAACTAAATGTCGAGTAACACAAAAGACTAGGATCTGCCCTAGCTAGAAACGTTAAAGATTGGATGACACTCCCCAGTTCAACAAAGCATCAAAAACTGAGTAGCACCTAGAACAACACGCCAAAATTCACTGCATTCAAGATTGGGCAACACCAAGACAACTCACGCGAACACACGAGCAATATTGGAGTTACTATTACACCTAAACGGAACTGTGAAACAAGTGTTACAAACAAGTGAATGTAAAAAGTCAAGCAATAAAGAAACGACAAAGGCTAAAGCTTGACAAAAACTTATTTTATTCAATGAAGTACATTACACAAGAAGACGAGAGGTACAAGCAAAATATGCCTCCCTCAACGCCACAAGACGAAAGCTTATCGTCCTCCCACTGTATGAACTTATAGCCTTGATAAGAATTGTAATGAACTGGACCTACATCATATGGTCCTCATAGGCATTCAAACTACTGGTCTATATTGGAGCACTCCCTCAAGACACCCGAAGAATTTTTGGCATTTCAAGATGCAATGGCAAGGAAATATAAACATTCACATTTTATGCTCCCATTATATAAATTGTGTAACTATTTTTTAGCATTTTAGGTATTTAATATTGTATCTAAGTATTTTCAAGTATTTTAAGTGCTTCAAGGGTCTTTTTGAAAAAAAGTGGAGAAAATGGATAAATATAGGCAATTAGGTTATTTTGGCTTTGTACGGGTATTTGGCCGCACTGCTAACCCGCACCCAACTTCAACGAAATGTGTAGGCAGGCCATGTGTGATAAGTTAGCATACTAGTAAAGCCACACCAAACATCAAAGGAAAACGTGAGGAGATCAGTGAGGGCAACAAGCTACACTACTGATCTCGCACTTAATATCAGAGAATTGTGCGAGATAGCCTTGTATGGGAAATAAATTACATCGGTTACCAATTTTTCAAATCAGAAGATAGTGTGACTTGGAAGTACAGGCAACTGCCAACCCATACCGGCCAACGACCAATCAAATCTGTAGAATTCTACCATCTCCACCAACTCCCCATCTTGTCACCTTCTCACGTTTAATTCAAATGATTACAAAAAAAATGGAGGACCATCATTAGCCATATCTTAGGTTATACATAGACCTAGAATAGATCTAGAGAGAAACTCTCTCACTTCTCTCAACTTTCTCTTTAACTTTCTTTCACTTTATATGTAACCAAACACTCTTTTTAAACATATAGTTTAGCTAATTTCGAGTTGGTCAAAAAGGATTTCAAGCTTGGATTGCAAAGAGAGACACTCCTAACCATGAAAAGGAACTCAAATGTGTTTTGTGCTCTTCTCTCTTGTATTTTCTTTTTTATTTTATTTTTATTTGTAACTAAATCCTTCTTGTTAGGGGGGTTAATGTATTTTTTGTAATTAAACAATTTTATTTAATTAATCCATCTTCTATTCACTTTCTAGGGTTTTGCCTATGTGTTCTTTGAGCATTAATGGCATGCAATTTGGCACATCTTACATGTACTTCATTTATTGCACACAAATGGTGGTTGGATTTCTTGCTTAAGGTGACCAACATTTATATGGGTCTTTTACCATCCATTTTGTAGAGTAATCCCATATTAAGTCATGACCATTGATTAATTGGAGATTCTCTACTACTCTAATTTCAAAATTCTCTCTTAGTCACCTCTATAAGACATTAGGTTGTGGTTGGGATGATAAATTTGGTGCAATAATTTGATATCAATATAATGCATACCCAAGACTTATTGTGAATCTGCTTAATGAATGGTTGATTAGTGATTTTGGTTATTTCTTAATTTCATTGATCCCTTAACATCTCTTTACTCTAGCTTATCTACATATCTTTGTGTTTATAGTGTTAAGTTAGTTAATTGCAAGCTTAGTGCAATTTGTAGAGATAATTGAGTAGTGTAACTTGCTTTAGTTTATTATACCGATATTACTCGTGGGAACAATAACTCGTACTTGTGCACCCTATAAGAGTTTAACGACTCTTGCATTTGTGAATGGTGAAACACCTGTACGCTTATTTACATTTATGTTCTACAGTAGCATTTACCATCCCTTTAGCATTCGTTTTTATAGAACCGGTCCAAGCGCATCGTACATTGCGCGTTACCGCTTGTGACTTTCTTCAGGGAGTCAAAGGCTCCACTGCTGAGTCTTTGATTATCCCAGCAAAGTGAGTCATCACCTTCTAGGACACATGGCTCTTTTGTGAATAGAATGTATCGGCCACATTCATCCCATTTTGATACTCGTAGTAATTGGTAGCATTATAAACAAGCAACATTTTAAAACCTGTCCACAGTGCAAAGCTGTAACTCATATACGACACAGTCAAAAGCATTATCATTGCCTTCAAGCTCCTCTTAAAGCTCACAAATGACAGGGTCTTTAGAAGCAGCCTATGGCTCATTGGCAGTTAAAGTAGCAGTGACACCAGTAAGTTGCTCTTCCAGTGCAGCTTGGCCTCTTTCCAAGCGAGAAACTCTCCCATGAAACTTTTCAAGCAAAGCCACTAAATTTACTCTCTTTTCCTTAGTCGATTTCAAGTCAGAGAACACCTAAGAAATAAATAACATCATACATACATAAAATATAGAAAGAAAGAAATGGTAGAAGTGTCAAATGCATGAACTAACAAACGAAGCAAAATTGAAGTAAGCCTTCAATCTGTTGTCCAAAAGGCCTCCAATGAGATTCTGAAATTGAGAGGTAGCTCTAAAGAAAGTCGACCCATTGTTCATATCAAACAGGGCCTCTTCAGCAGAATATGGTGCAAGGTTTGAGACACTAAAAGCAGAAGCAAGAGCAGGTGGGATAGGCGTATCACCATAAAGAGGAACCTCAAAAGCTTTCTCGATAATGGTAGTGTAAACCTCTACCCCAACAATCGAAACGATAGGCTTCGCAGCTCTGGAACAACAGCTACCTCGTCAGCCTTGAGCCTTGAGCCTTTTGTTCCTTACTAGGGGAAATCTACCATGTGCCTCGCCTGATGCGTTCTCACAGAGTAACCTCCAATGAGTGTTCTTTTTTGATTATGCGGTAGATGGTTTAACAACAACATCTTTTCCCTTCTCGACAGACCAATCAAGAAAATGGGCAGTCGAAGTCACCTCGTGCCCATGGAAAACAGGTGGCTGAAGGAGAAAAAGGATATATAAACTGCCAAGAAGGGCACTCTGAGGTCACCCAGTTAGGCTGGTTTACGAGCCACACACAGGATCGACTTCATACACTTAGAGACATCAACAAAGAAAAGGGTTAGAAATTTGACCATGCATGAGAAATGGAAGACAAAAGAATAAAAAGAGACTTACAGTGAGTCTTGCTATCAGAGTGTTTTGGAAAAATATCCAGGTCAATCATCCTCCCCTCGATGAAGAGGTTTAGATAACCCTTTTTCCATTATAAGGAGGCTAAAACTTTGGAAATGTGCTCATCCTCCTTTGAATTCAAACTACGGGTAACATCACTGGTGGGCGAGAGCTATAGAAATGTTAGAGCACACAAGTAGAATTTACTCTAAAACGATGATATGTGGCCATAACGCCTCCATATTAGTCTCTCATAAAAAACCAACCGCTCATCCAAGAGGTCGTGGCTGAAGGAAACCCCTAAATCAGCTCAGTTCTGCTCCTAGAGGGATCATGCTCGGTAGGACCAAAAGTTTTAATGCCCGTCAGCCCTCATCCTCCCGGACACCACAAAACGATAGATTCCAACCCCAACAGATTGTACCTGATAGAAGCGAAGGATCTTTAGGAAATTAAAGGGTGGTAGGCCATTCGACTTCCAAATAGTACACATGTATATCAAAGTCCATTAACATTTGGGAAAAAACTGGCAAGGAGAAAGTCTCGCTTGCCTCAAAAAGCATGAGATAAAAGGTTAAAGAGAGAGAGTGACTCAACAACACATCATGGTGTCATAGACAGTCACCGCATTTGGAGGAGGGTTCCACATCACCCGACCCTCATAAAGAAGAAGTTAAACAGCCGTCGGGAGTTCGAAGAGATCTTCATAAGCAGTCAAATCATCATCGCTCCTTACCCTGTTCAACTCATAGTCGAACTAACAAGGGGAGTCAGAGGAAAAGTGTATCATGACCCTAAAAAACTCCATAGGAAGTTGGGCTCTAGCACCTGTTGAGGGCCTAATCTTGAAACCATTCAACCAACTATTGAAAAAGATATCTCTTTTTAAAGGAAAAGGAGAATAAAGGTTTTCTAGAAAATAAGCAAATAGATTGCAAAGGAAAGTCAAGAAAAATGCTAGTAGAAACCTGGGTGTAAAACAACTAGAAGTTAGGGCACCAATATTTATAGAGTTTCGATAATGAAAGGATACTAGTTGGCACGTCATTCAGTAAAGGCGTACTTGTTAAGGAAAAAGAAGCGAAAAACCTATAGTAACTTCCCTACCTATCACAATAGAGCACCTGTCATGATAGGAGACAAAGTGAAGCTAAATATCCCTTCATTTATGTCTCATCATTGAGTCATTCAAAAAAGCACGGTTATCAAGATTAGCAAATGTCAGATGGCCCATTAATGTAGCATTAAAAGTAAAGATCCCAATAAATCTACTTTGGTGAACTACAAACTCGCGGTAAAAGTGACTCAACAACATCCCACCTTTCGTATTTATGTGGTATTGTTTGGGATAACTTTATTCGATTTGACATATCAATATAGTGCTTAGATTTCAGGGAACTGGATCTCCACGATATCAGGCCATGTCAGCTCGACCGGCCACGCAAGGCAGTTACAATTTGACAAGCAAAAACCAAGTCACCCATTGGAGGAATCTGCTTAACGGATAAACCCAAGACAGGTGAATTGACTCGAACTCGCCACCCACACATTAAACGTATAATATCATTAACAAAACGAAATTTCATATTAGACAAAACAATCACTTGAAATCCAGTAGTTGACAAATCCAACATTAAATGCAGGAATACTCCCACAAGGAATGAAGATCCTCTCACCAATAATGCATGAAAACTCGATTCACCTAGAATCTCAACAAGATACGATCCTTCTAAGGTCTCGTCCATCAATAACCTTTGCTTGAACGGTAAGGGAAAGGGCAACACTCTAGCCCTTATATAAACACATGTATTAAGAAAATAGGGAAGGAGAACAGGCAATACATCACTTGTAAACTGTAAGCACTCTTACATAGTGAAAGGTCATTTTCCTGTTGTCACAACAGCCGTGGCTTGTCCCTGTATTATGGGTTTTCCATGTAAAAAACTATGTCCATACTATTACTAACTTATCTTTCATTTATTATTCATTCATCAATTCACACGCCTATCAGTTAGGTGACTTGGTCACTTCCCATAAGTTGCACTAGGCGTCGATCTATATACGTGTCACTGTTGACTAGATCATTCAAAAATCGACGTCAACAACTCTTATGTTATACTGAGACTAAATTAAAGTTGGGTTGTGTTAATGTGCGTATTAAGGCACATTAACACAACCCAACTAAATTAAAGTTAGGTTGTGTTAATGACTGAAAAATTAAAATTATAAAGCGTACATTTATAATAATTATTATTTATTTTATTTTAAAATATTACACTAATACATAAATTTAGAGTTTTTTTAGAACGAGAGAGGACTCGAATCTGTAATCTCGTGGTGCAGAAAAATTAAAATAATAATAAATAATAATAATTATTTATTTTATTTTAAAGTATTACACTATTACATAAATTTAGAGTTTTTTTAGGACGAGAGAGGACTCGAATCCTCAATCTCGTGGTGCAGATGTAAAGGGTTTACCACCGGACCAACTTCATCTTGTCATTTATAATTATTCTTTTAAGGACAAGAAAGTATTCACTATTATATTGAAATTTGAAAGAGTAAATAAAAAGTTTTGATACATTTTCTTAATCTTTAAAGTGTGCATTTATAGAAAAGTTAAGAGAACGTAGCTGATTAAAGTTTTCTGAAAAATATTTGTGATAATTTTTTTGAAACTGTCTTTTAAGAGAAATTGATTTCAATTTTAAAATATTACAGGAAATTCTAGATGAATTTCGAAATCTAATTATATGTAATTTTATCAAATTTCGGCAAACGTAGGAGTTATATCCACGATATCAGGAGCTAAAAATCGTAATCGTGCTTTGTCACATATTTTTTACGACTTAAGTTTTGGGTCTTGTCGATACTCAAAACTCAATAGTGATGTGGTTGGAGGAGTTGGAGGTAATATATAGGGATAATTACTCTGGTGGTCATCAACTCTTGCCACCACTATCAAAATGGCCAACGGATGGGGAATTGGTTTCAAAATGACCATTTTTGGTAAACAATGTTAAACTAATGGTCATTCCATCCATTTCTATCCAATTTCATCAAATAAGTGGCATTCTGATAAATAAAGGATATCATTAATTTATTTTAGATTATTTTTGGAAATCAATTTTTCTTTTGTATTTTTTTAACAAATAATTATATTTAGTGTATGTATATACGTATAACATATATATCAAACATGTATATGTTTACACACACACACACACACACACACACACATATATATATATATACATGTTTTTTTTTTAGAAGATTAAGGTTACAAAATCTAAAAATTCTAAAAAATATATTTGAGATAAGTTGAAAATATATATATATATATATTCTTTTTTTAGAAGATTAAGGTTACAAATTCTAAAAATTCTAAAAAAACATTTGAGATATATAATTTTTTTTCTTTTTTTAGAAGATTAAAATTCTAAAAGGTATATTTGAGATAAGTTGAAAAGAAATATATATATGGGATATGCTACACGTATATACACTCATTAAATGTAATTATTTGTTTTAAAAATCAAAAGAAAAAATTGATTTCTAAAAAATATTTAAAATAAATTAATGATATCCCCTTATTTACCAAAATATCACTTATTTGATGTAATTGGATGGAAATGGATGGAATTGGATGAAATGGCCATTAGTGTAACATTGTTTACCAAAAATAGTCATTTTGAAACCAATTCCCCATCCGTTGACCATTTTAATAGTGATAGCAAAAGTTGATGGTCACCGGGATAATTATCCCTAATATATATCATTCAATAACTTTCGAAGAACCCACTCAACACGTGCCATGGTTGGCGCAACTGCCGTGTCATCATAATATATATATATATATATATATATATATATATATTGAAAACTCTACCAACACTTTTTTTTATGTCCAAAACACTGGTGCTCATTTATACTACACACCTTCGTTTCCTATACACACACAAAATGTGTGTAGGATCAAAATTCAGCGCTACTTTATTACAAGTACATTCTCCATATATAATAAGTTTTTAAGTGTCTTTGTGTGTAGTCTATGACAATCCCTTCACGATCAGAATAGTCAAATTAAGGACACTAAATTAGGATGCTGTCAAGCAAGATGTACGTTCTGCGTCTTGTAATTTTGACTTGTTAAATTGGTAGAAGACTTTCACTTGAGAAGAGGGGCATGCATCATCTCTTATATATCAATAACATGTATATTAGATGGTTTTTGCCTCTTAAAAAAAAAATTGGTTTTGGTCGATAATCACGGACACTGCACAATGTGGTTTAATGATAAAGTGTGCACATTCAATGTGTCAATGCCATATATATATATATATAGTTGATGCATAGTCTCTCTCTCTCTCTATATATATATATATATATATATATAGTTTATAGATAGTTGATGCATTCTCTCTCTCCCTCTATATATATATATATATATATATATATATATATATATATATATATATATATATATATATATATAGTTAGTTGTTGATGCATGATACCACATCTTATCGGTCATCACATTCACATACACGATAATAAATCCACAATCATGGTCAAAGATTTACTATTGATCTCCCTAATCTATTCAAAAAAATTAAATCTAAATAATGTTACCAAACCTTTCTCATATTAAAGCACTATTACTACTAGTGAAAATTGTAAGAAATGTCACAATTTTTTTTAGTGGGTCGTAGTGATGTCACCGGTTTAATAAGTTAAGTTTAAAAGGCATCTATTACGGTGAACTACCCATATTGCCCTTAAATAAACAATTTTTAATTCTCTTTGTACTTCCATCTCCACACTTTGATCACTAAAATCAGTAACTCCTCTCTCTCTCTTTCCAAAAAACTTGTCTGAAAATCGATCTACAATTTATCTGAACATGATCCGGTTTTTTTTATAAGTTTACGAGCTGTTGTATATGTGTCTGAGATTTTGTTACATTGGTCCGAGCATTTTTTTTAATTTGCCCGAGCTATTTTTACATTGGTACGAGCTTTTTTAAACTGGTGCAAATAAGTTTATAATCTTGGGCAAAAAAACTCGAACCCTTAAGAAAAAAACTCGATTCCTTTGAAAAAAAGTTTGATCCCTCATAAAAAAAACTCGATCCCTTATAGAAAAAAGCCCGATCATGTAAAAAAAAAAACTCGATCATATACAAAAAAAGTTTGATCCCTTATAAAAAAAACTCGATTATGTAAAAACAAAAAAAAAAAACTAGATCCTTAACAAAAAAAACTCGATCATGTAAAAAAAAAAAACTTGATCTATAAAAAAAAACTTGATCATGTAAAAAAAAACTTTATCCTTAACAAAAAAAACTCGATTCTTTAAAAAAAAAAACTCGATCCCTTACAAAAAAAAACTTGATCATGTACAAAAAAAACTCGATCATGTACAAAAAAACTCAATTATGTACAAAAAAACTCGATCCCTCACAAAAATGCTTGATCCCTTACAAAAAAAACTTGATCATGTAAAATAAAAAAGCTCGATCCTTAACAAAAAAAACTCGATCATGTAAAATAAAAAACTCGATCCCTTATAAAATAAGTTCGATCATGAACAAAAAAAAGTCCGATCCTTACAAAAGAAAACTCGACCTCTTTGAAAAAAAAAAAGCTCGGACATGTTTCAAAAAAGCTCGACCCTCTAATGCGTCTGCGCAGTGCCACTCCGTCGCCGTTTAAATAATTGTCTGGGTCCAAAGACTTTCTCTCTCTACTTCACAACTTTATCACTGTAAAATAAGTGAAAGAAATCTGATGTGAAACAACTATTGGGGGTATTTTTGTCTGTTCACCATATTAGGTGCCCTTTAAACATAAGTTATTAAAGTAGTGACAGTGTTTAAATACCACTTCAAAAAACTACCATTTATTTTTTGAACCCTTACTACTATTAGTAGATGTCAAACAAATCTACCAAATTTTTGAGCCCACGGCCCCTTTGTTTGGTTGGTGAGTTGTGTTGGCATAATTCAATATCAAAACATTATTTCTCTTGTATTGATTAGCGGTCTAGGTTGGTGTGATTCAAGCTTTAAGAAAGAATCACAACTTGTCAAGCAAGAAGAAGCTTTATTGCACATCAAAGGTAATGTAGACCTCTTTTCTCTTACAAGGCTATTTAGACACACACACATTACATCCATATATGTCCATGCATAGTTGTGCTCAATTGGTATAACATATTCACACGCATATTAATGTATGCACATCCACTATTTTTAAATTCACTAACTTTGTAAAATTGCATGTTCTAGGATTATATCTAGGAAATTAAATATTTGTGTGTTCATATGTTTGTTTGTTTGTTTGTGTTTTTATGATATCGGACTTGAATATGTTCACATATTATTTCTTTATTGAGTTCCTGTCAGTTCGGTTATTCATTCATTAAATTTCGAGTTTCGAGTTGGAAGTTACGAAACTTTTCACGTCCTTAACATACATGGTTTTCATCTTGATATATGAGTTGATTTCCATTTTTTGTGTGAAAATTTTATTGATGTCCATCTCCGTGAGAGAGTTACGGTTCGTAATGCAAAAATGGATTCAAATTTGGAGTTTGGAGACCAAAATACGGTCGAAGAACGTGAGAGGTACTTGATGGAAGAAAAAATGGCAAAGTGCCATTTGCACCCCATTCCCGATGAGGTGCGTGAGTCTCACGAGAAGAGATGCCTTCTATCCCCGTGAGGCCCACGTGCCTACATGGGACAGTGACATGGTGTGGCACCACTTGCCACCTGAGATGGCTCCCTCTCCACATCGTCTCCCTCCTTTAAATTCACTTATCCTTCTCATTTTCATTTGAAGAAGAAAATTGTGTAGAATTTTCTCTCAAAATTCTCTCAACTTTCAAACACCATATCGCACTCATTTTACACCTGATTTGAGTAATTCAAGTTAGAGAATCTTTGTATTGAAGTTTTCTATATTATCCAATCAAGTTTGAAACCTTTTGTTCAAGTTTTTTGGTGGTTCTACACCAAATTTCGTGGCAGCACATTTTATCAAATTATTGAATTTATCTCTTATATTTTGAGCTTTATGATCTTCAATTACCTTGGGTTTTCTTCTTCTATATGTGTATGTTACTTGAAAATTAGCTATTAATATATAGAACTTCAATTATAAGCCAGGTGTGCTTAATTAGAGAGTTGTATATTAGTTAGGTTTTCATAAATCTATGTTTTCGATCACATGCTTGTGAGTCGTATTGTGACTAACTTATTATATAGGGCTATGCTTCAAGTGAATGTATTTGATGATTAATAGCCTTTTACATGTGCTAGATCTCTTTAATTGAATATATTTAGGATTAGCACATTTAGTTATATATTCAGAGTCTATTAAGATTTAATTGATTATTTTATGAGTATATGCGCTAAATGATTGCTAGTGAATTTCAATGATCATAATATTTGATACTAGCATTTTTTGGTTTCAGTTCTAAAGTCTTGAATATGTACTTCATGGATATGATATGTTTTCAAACTTTAGTTACATGAATAAAATCAAGGTTTTGGTGTGTGTTAGGTGTTTCACATGTTCTAGGTTTTTGTTCATGTTTCAAAATTTAGGCAATCTTATTTTGTGTGCTTTGAAGACTATGTCTAGTTCTTCATGAAGTGTACCTAATCCATATATTTCATATGTACATGCATCATTTGTGTGATGACAATATTGTTTGGATTGTAAACTAGAAAATCATATTTTGTGTGCTCATTGATCATTTTTAGTTTCCATTGAATATTTTGATCACATATTCTATGTTGTATGTGTTTGCATCATTTGCATCACACTTAGGTGACATTTGGTTACCATGGTGGAATAGGAATTGGAATGATAATAAGAATAGGAATAGGAATTGGAATGGAAATGAATGGAAAGCCTATTTTGTTATTTGGTTGGAACTTTAGAATCAATATCTGAATCAGTAATATTTTATTTGGTTAACAACTGAATGGAGTGGAATCAACTGTATTTTAACCAAAATACCCCTAATTACAAAACATTTATAATAACATTATATATTATGGATAATAATAATTATATATATATAATAACATAATATATTATAATATATATATATATATTATAATATATAATATATATTATATATTATATGTTAGTAATATTAATACTATTATATATTATATAATATATATGATATAAATATATTACATAATAACATATATAATATAAATATTATTATAGATATTAATAATAATAATAATAATAATAATATTATTATTATTATTATTATTATATAATATATATCATATACATATATTACATAATAATATATTTTGATATATATTTATATATAATATAATATATTAGAAATGTTGATATTATTAATATTAATATTATTAAATATATAAATATTATATATTATTATATATTACTATATAATGTGGATATATATATATATATATATTATAATATAATAATATATATAATTAGAAAATATAATGTTCATTTTAGATAATGATAATAATAAAATATAAAAGTATAAATTATATAATAATAATATATATTATAAAGGGATATTAAGATTTTAGTCCCTCTAGTTTACGTTTATCTGGGTTTAATCTACTAGTTTTTGGAATTACTAATTTTAATCCTTCCGTTAGATTTTCAGTTAGAATACATAGACTGACATTGTCAGAGGGTGCAATGACTAAAATACCCTTAATAGAGGTTTCTGGTGAATGGCAGTATGGTAATTTTATATTTAATTAAATAAAATATGAAAAAACAAAAAAAAATATTAAAATATAAAAAAAAAAACTAATTAAAAAAAATAATAATAATAATCTTTCTCTCCCTCTCAAGTGTTCATCGTTACCAAACCTTAGATCTTTAATGTTCCATCATCATCAACAAAAACTCAATCCAGAAAAACTCAAACCCAACCTCAACCGCCTAGAAAAAACTCAAACACAACCACAACCACAACCTAGAAAAAAATCACAGCAACAACTAAACCCATATCACATTCATCTTCAACATCAAACACCAACAACCTTTAAAAAAAATTACTTAAAAATCGTTCTCATCAACTCATTCAGCCTAGAAAAAAAACCCAAATCTGAAATTCCTCTACGCGCCACCTCCGGCCACCACAAGTGACCTTGACCGATCACGCCACCAAAATCAAAATTCGATGGCCGTCAACTTTCCCTTCATCACCGACCTATAGTTCTACCTCTATCATTATAGATCTAAACTACAGCAACCAGCAGTCGATTCTTATTCCAGCACCGAACACCGGCGATTGACGCCTCACCGACAACTTTACGATGCTCATAAGACATTGGTGACCAACACTTACGAGAGATTCCAGAAGAGGGAGATGGGTAGTGAGAGAGAGAGAGAAGAGAGGGTCGAGAAAACAGAAAGAATGGTGTTGGTGGCGGCTAGGGTGTGGTGTTTGGGTTGTGGCGGTGGCGACTGTGGCTAGGGTAGGGTTTGGCGAGTTGTGGTGGGTCGAAGAATATGAAGGTGAAGGAGATGAAGAAGAGAGAGATATATAGGTTGGAAATAGAGAGAGAGAGAGAGAGAGAGAATGAAGATTAGGGGTTTTTATTTTTTTATTTCTGTTTTTAATTTTTTTATAATTTAATTATTTAATTAAAAACATTAATTTTATTCAATTTTTTAAATTAGAAAAATTCCCATATTACCCTTCTTGCAGAAAGGCTTCCATAAGCAATAATTGAATTTTCCATAATGCCCCTTTGACCTAACGGAAGTCAACATAAAACAAACGGAATTGGATGGAAATGACTGGATTATATATTGTCGGAGAACTACCAGACTAAATTAAGTAATTCTAAAAACTAGTAGACTAAACCCAGATAAACGTAAACAACAGGGACTAAAATCGTAATAACCCATATTATAAATATTATTATATATATTTATATAAAATATAAAATATATTATATATTATATATTAGAAATATTGATATTATTAATATTAATATTATTATATATTATTATATAATGTATATATATATATATATTGTGTAATATAATGTATATATATATATATATTGTGTAATATAATAATATATAATATATAATATAAATAATTAGAAAATATTATATATATTTTGGATAATAATAATAAAATATAAAAGTATAAATTATATTATAGTATATATATAATATTTATTATAATATGTATTATATATAATACATATAATATACATAATAATAATAATATATTTTGTATAATATAATATATATAATATATAATATATAATGTATAATACATATAATATATATATTTATAATAAAATATAATATATATTTTGGATAGTAATAATATAATATAAAAGTATAAATAATATAATACGTATAATGTATATATTATATAATATATATATATATATATATATATATATATATATATATATTATGTATAATATAATACACTATACTATAATATAATATAATGTAATATATTTATATTTATATATATATATATAATATGTAATAATATAAGATATGCAACAATAATATATATATATATAATAATAATAATAATAATAATAATATATTATATAATAGTATGAGATATATATACTATATATTATGTAGTAGTATGATATTTATAATATATGTAATAATATATATTATGATAATATATGTATATATATATATATATTATTTTTGGAAATGACGGTATTTTTGGAATAGAGTTGGGACATAGAGGGTTATTTTTGAAAGATAAAATCTGTTAATGGAATGGAATGTGCATTCTATTGACTTTTGGATGGAATGTCCATTCCACCAAAATGGTGGAATCCCCATTCCATTGTAATTTAACAAACCAAACAAATAGAATAAATTTATTTTCATTCCATTTCATTTCACCCAATCAAACTCCACCTTAAATCATTGGCCTTGCAAAAGGTAGAAGTCACGTTGGAGTGTGAAGCTTCAATTTGAGCAAATGAGTCTTAGCTAGGATCATATCCGGAAAGCTAAGAAAGGAGGCTTGGCAAGGATCGGGGTAATCCGGAAAGTCAAGTATGGAGGCAAGTCTTTCATAAGTAAAAGGCATGCACAAGTCTTTCAATTGTTAGGGTGTACCTTTATTAAACTAGTGAAAGGTGGTTTTACCGGTGATTATGGTATCGACCCATGGATGTTTCTTCTTCGGGGGTTTTACTACATAAAAATTATGTATCAAATGTCTATATCCCTATCTCTATGATATTTGTATATGTGTACTGTTAATATCTTGTTTGGATCCTTATTGATTAATATTCGTATAAGAACAAGATCTTTGTATATATGTGAGATACGACCATCTACTTGTTTAAAGTAGTATACTTCATTTATTCTTACAAGTTGATTTTTTTCTAAATAATAAATACCTTGTTTAGCACTTGTTTACATTAGACATGTGTGTGTATATATATATATATATATGAGCACAAGTGCTTAATGATTTATGTTTTAGTGAAATCTCCACATGCATATTATAGACTACATTGACTTTGCTAAATTGAATATGTCTTTCAACAGTTTATGTGTGCTTGTTTCTGTTTAATAGATTGTGATACAAGCTATCTAGAGGGATAAACTTTTGTTTGTTTCAAGAGGATTGAAAAGAGGTATAAACACCCATTTGTGTTTGTATTCTCACCCCTTCCTTCCATACGACAAAAAGTCACCACTCCACACATTTAGACGCCTCATTTATTAGGAAATATAACCTAATATGACTTGCAAACCGTATTTTACTTCATCAATATATAAAATGTATTTTTTACAAAAAATTTAACAAATACCTTTTTGTAGGGATGGTGAAAACCTGGGTCGGGTCCCTATATTTTTACGGTCGGCTTTGAGCAAGTGCACCAGGTGTCACCACCCCGGATGTGATATTAAAGGAGCCAAAATGTTTTATATATAACAAAAAACTGAATAAGTTGTATTGAAAAATTGGCTCATAAACATACATTTAGGTCATTTTGTTACAACTCGACTTTTTTTTTTAAAGAAAAATATATTAGAAGAAAACAAAACAAAACTAGCTCTGGCAATCCACCAGAACCATAGCCTCTACACTCAGAGGGAAAGACTCCAACCAAAAAAAATTGTAAGCGAAGACAAAGCCAATTGAGCTAAACTATAAGCAACCACATTCGCTTTCTTAGAAATAAACGAAATCGAAATAGGGAAACAAGATAAAATAGAGAAAATGTCATTAACAATGAGGCCAATATCAGCCTAAGGCGGCATATTAGACTTGATTAAATCGACCACAAACTTTGCATCTGACTCAATCACAGCGGGAAGCATCCCAACATCAACAACAGATATGATTCAATGCAAAATCGATGTAGCCTCAACAACCTAGGGAGAAAAGTAAGTAATGATATTCTTAGTAGAGGAGCCCATTACGACCCTGTTTGGTCACGGAAAATAATCCCAACACCAACCCGAATCTGACCTCCCCTAACCATTGGATCAGTATTCACTTTATAAATCCCCTCATCCAGAGGACACTGCTCAGTAACAGATCCTAGAATCGAATGAGGAACCACCGTTTCTTTATAGTTAACAACACAAAAACCTGACATAAAATCATATGACCATCCCACAATGCTTTCATTATAGTGAAAATTCCCCTTATGGACCACTTGATTCCTATTCCACCAGATACGCCAGAAGATGATGCATAGAAATTTCAACGCCTATTTTAAAAGAATTCTCTTATTAACAGATAAAAAAGATAAAAAAATAGTAATAATATTTTTACCCAAAATTGCATGTACACCCCCGAATTAATAACATTTTAAAATCCCCTTATTAACCGTGAGTGATATTTTTGATAAAGATTAACCATCAAAAGTAGGATCATATATAATTAATCTGCTCTTTTTTTTATATTCCCTCATGTGAACTGACCTTCATCTAAGCTCAACAGATCTATGGCACAAACAACATTCATTATATACTTTATTTATTTTTGTTAGATATGGCTCGTATTTCCAATGGTTACCAAATGGAATTCAACCAATAAGGAAATTTCTTAAAGACGTGGAAATATTTGGAAGTAAGAGATCGTGTTTGAGGGAGGATTGAAGACCAAAGAAGAATTGAAGAATTGAAGAATCGGATTTCGGAAGGAAACACGGTGTGGACCACGACGCATGCACGTGTATAGGCCACAGTACAAACAGCGGTCAGTGCTAGTCAGTATATTGTAGTGTAGACCACGACGGAGGTAAAGACGCAGACCATATTATTCTAATTGGTCATCTCCAGCGGCATTCCACGGTGTAGGGTGCAAGTTGCAAACCGCGGCCCACACCGTGGTAAGGATGTATTTTACACATTTTGAGAAAGTTGCATGGAAATAGGAAATGTTATCTTCTAGAAGTTTTTATGCTTATCAGAAAAGGAAAGAAAGTTTGTCTTCATACAGAATAGAAAAGGCTTGTACATAAAGGAAAAAGACTTTACATGGAATAGAGAGTTCTTGTGCGTAGAGGAGTAGGACTTTGCATGAAACATGAAGTCTTATATGTAAAAGAAAGTAGTTTCCTTGTAGGACTTAAACTCTCAATAACTAATATAAATAGATCCTAATAACTAGGTTATTAGGTTGAGCAAAATATAAAATACTAGAGAGATTTCAAAGAGTGGGCGTTATATGTAATTAGGTTTAGGGTGTTTTATAGAAAGAATCAAGATTCAAGAGTATGTGGTTATAACAATATACTGCATAATGGAACTTTCTCTTATCATCCTGACAACCGTGGTTTTTCCCTTTTCCTAGGTTTCCACATAAGAATCCTTACTTTGTGTATGATTGGATTTGTTTATTTCTTCCATTTCTTCCATTTTTTTTTCTTTCATTGAAATTGTTGTGTTTGTTTGAGGCTATCCGGCAATGCTTCCGTATAGCATAGCGAGTGGTATTATTACTAACAACTGGTATCAGAGCCCGGTTGCCTAATAGCGGTTTAGACAAAATGTTTATGTTTGGAAAGTTGGTTTTGATGAGATTCGATATTAACAGGTTCGATGGGAAGATCAATTTTGGTTTGTGACAAGTTCAAATCAAGGATCAGTTAAACTAATATGGGTTACACAAGGTGTTAAAAGGCAAGTCAACCCCTAGAAACCTTGGAGACTATGTAGACTTTGGAAAACCTGTTGAAAATACAAACGCGGTTAAATTGCCTAAAGCTAACATAGATGGGGGTAAATAGGTTTGTACACCTCTTTTCAATCCCTTAAAAATAAACAAAAGTTTGTCCCTCTAGATAGATTGCATCACAATACATTAAGCATATGTAAGCACATATAGACTATTGAAAAATATATTCAATTAGTATAGTCAATATAGTCTACAATATGCATGTGAAGAGATTGTACTAAAACATAAATCATCAATCACTTGTATTCATTTATATGTATTACATAAACAAGTGCTGATCAAACAATAGCTATCTACAAATAAATCAAGTTACAAGAATAAATGATATGCACTACTTTGATTAAGTATATGTTTGCATCTCACTTAAATCCAAAGATCTTGTTTCTGCAATGATATTAAACAATAAAGGTCCAAACAAGATTTAACTAAACAAATATACAAATATGAAAGCGATAAGGATAGAGACATTTGACACATTATTTTTTTTAAGTGGTAAAGCCTCCGAAGAGGAAATACCCACAGGTTGATTCCACAACCATCGGCAACACCACCTTTTACTAGTTGGATAAAGGTATACCCTCAAAAGTGACCACTTCACATGATACACTCTGGATATCCCTCATATCATACCCTCAAGCCTTTTACTAATGAAAGACTTGACTACTTTCTATCCAAGACACCCCATATGTCTCTAGAAAGTCTACTTGCTTGACTATCCGATCTTCACAATTATAGCCGAGACTTCCTAGCTCAACTATCTAGATCTTCACAATCTTAGTCAAGACTTCTTGCTCAAATTGAAGATTTACACTCCAGCAAGAGACTTCAACCTTTTGCAACGTAAACGGTCTAAGTAAAGTGTAAATGATGCAAACACATGCAACATAGAATATGTGATCAATATATCCTATGAAAACTAGAAATGTTCAATGAGCACACAATGTATTTTTTTCTAGTTTACAATCGAAATAAAAATGACATCATACAAATGATGTATGTACATATGATGTATAGATTAAGTACATTATACATTTCATGAAGAACTAGACTTGGGCATTAAAGTACACAAAATAAGGTTGCCTAGATCTTAAACATGAACCGAAACCTAGAGCATGTAAACATCAAAAACATGCCAAATCCTAGATATTATTCATATTACTAAAGCTTGAAAATATAGTATACTCATAAAATGCATATTCAAGACTTTAGAACTAAAACTAAGGTTACCAGAATCTTAAGATATTATCAATAAGATTCTCTAGCAATCATTTAGAGCACATATTGATAAAATAGTCAATTAAATCCTAATAGACTCTAAATATACAATTAATCATGCTAATCTTAAATATGTTCAACTAAAGAGTCCTGGCACATGTAAATGCTACCAATCATCAAAATACAATAAATTAAAGCAATAGCCTTAGATAGAAAGCTAATAACAATACAACTCACAAGCATATGAAAACATAGACTTTAAAAAACCTAACTCACATTCAAGTCTCTAATTAAACACATCTAGCATATAATTGAAGATCTATCCCTTAAGAGCATTTGTTCAAGTAACATACATATAAAGAAGAAGAAAATCCAAGGTAATTAAGGATCATAAAGCACAAAACTCAAAAGATAAATGAATTACCTTGAAAAAATATGCAGTCATAAATTTGGTGTAGAATCACCATGAATTTCTATATGAAGATTCTCCAACTTGAATCACTCAAATCAGATAAGAAATGAGTGAGATATGGTGTTTGGAAGTTAAGAGAATTTGAAAGAAATTTTTTTGCATAATTTTATTCTTGGAAAACAAATGGGAGGGAGAGAGGTTTTAAATGAAATAAAGTGAGGGAATTGAGGTAGAGAGAAGTTGAAAACGGGTGGCCATTGGGACCTATCCATGTCAGTTCCCCATTGAGGCTTGTGGCCTCCACGGGGGTAGAGGGGAAGCCTTCATGTACATGCCACGCGTCTGGTGCCTCCACTGAAGAGGGGGAAAATGGCAATTTGCTACCTCTATTCCCCTTTGCTTCCGTTTGCACTCCTTTCACGTTCTTCAACAGTTCTTTAGCCTCCGAACTCTGATTTTGAATCTATTTTCAGATTACGAATTGGGACTCTCCCTTAGACATTGATGTCAATAAATCTTTTGTAAAAAATATGGATATTGACTCGATCTACAAAGGTGAAAACCTTGTATGACAAATACAAGGAAAGTTTGTAACTTCCAACTTGAAACTAGAAAACTAATGAATGAGTTACCGCAACGTTCGAAACTCAATAAGGAATAAAATAAGAATATATTCAAGTCCGATATTACAAAAAAATACAAACAAATAAACATAAAAATATACAAGTATGTAATTTCCTAGATATAATGCTAGAACATGCAATTTTACAAAATTTATCAATTTAAATCTAATGCATGTGTATACATTAATATATGTGTGTATGTGTTATACCAATTGAGCACAATGATGCAAGAACACATATGGATGCAATGTGTGTGTGCCTAAAAAAATTGCAAGAGGAATGAGGTCTTGATAAACCTTTGATGTGCAATAAAGTTTGCTCCTCTTGAAGACTTCACTTTGTTTGATAAGTTGTCAATTCTTCCTTGAAGCTTGAATCATAATTGGACTAGACAAATAATCAAATACAAAGAAAGTATTGTTTTGATATGAAATTAGGCCAACATGACTAAAAAAACATAACATATGTGATGAGCGATGCTGATTGAGATGAGTTGGATGAGAGGGCTGCAAATGTGAAACGATTGTGCCTGTCCAAGAACGTTCTTACAAATACTCATAGAACATATTCCGTGAAAGAACTTTAGGAGAGATTTGAAGAATTATATCATGCAAATAGCGTCTGCAACCAGTTCTACCTGAAATAGCAATTTTACTCACTATAGATGTCTGAAGGTATGAAGACTTTCGATCATCTGGGAGTGGTCAATGGGATAATCCAATTGTTAGACTCATTCAGTCTCCTCCATCGTCATATGTGCATATGAATCCAATTCTTATGCATAGGTGTCGAACCATAAGTTTAGGAGATGTGGCAAACAAATTGATATTTGAGGAAAAAAGACTAACTAGTGAAGGTAAATCTTCTGATAGTAGTATACTTATGGTTAAAAAAGGTATAAGGGAAACTCCAAGAAGAAAGTCACTTACTGGAATTGTGGGCAATCTAGGCTTGTAAATAAATTTTGCAACAATAAAAAAATTAGTGTGGCTAAAGGCTCCAAATAGGGGAATCCAGCAATCATCTTTATTGACTATGATGACTACAGTGATGCCCTCTAATGGGGCATGGACATTCCCCTAGCATGACCGCTAGTTATCATGGAAGAGGATGTGTTGCTGATAATGGGTCCATAATTATGCACGAGCATTGGTTAGAAGTGTGGTGGATAAGGATGTACGGTGGACAAGGATATCGATAGCTAAACAAACTTGATAGGAACCTAACGAAATGAGTTGCACCATAATTTCAACATGTTATTATAACATGTGTTGGAAGAAATCTTAGAATTGTCATTTATAAGTGGTTATACCGTGTGGTGGAGTATGTTGATACTCGGTGTTGATAGTCGTGGTTGTGGACGAAGGTTTGGGAATTCTCGCCATTTGGGGGGATTGTTAGATATGGCTCGTATTCTCAATGGTTACCAAATGAGATTCAACCAATGTGAAAACTTTCTAGAGATACAGGAAACGTTAGGAGTAGGAGATCTTGTTTGAGGGAGGCTTGAAGACTGAAAAAGAACAGAAGAATCGGATTTCGGAAGGAATCGCTGTATGGAAACGGTACAGACAACTGTCAATTTTGGTGAGTATAGCACGACGTAGACCGCAGTATTCTGGGCAATCATCTCCAGTGGCTTTCCATGGCATGGGGCATGTGTTGCAAACTGTGGCCCAAACAGCGGTAACGATGTATTTTGCACAGTTTAGGAAAGTTACTCAGAAATATGAAAGATTTTCTTCTGGAAGTTCTTGTACTTATCAGAAAAAAAAAAAGGAGTTTGTCTTCATAGGAAACAGAAAAGTCTTGTGCAAAAAGGAAAAAGATTTTACACAGAATAGAAAGTTCTTATGCGTAGAGGAGTATGACTTTGCACGAAACAGAAAGTCTTATATGTAAAAAGAAGGTAGTTTACTTGTAGGCCTTTAACTCCCTATATCTAATGTAAATAGATCTTAATAACTAGATTATTGGGTAGAGTAAAATAGAAAATACTAGAGAGATTTCAAAGAATAGACATCGAGTGTAATTGGGTTTGGATGTTTTAGATAGAGAATCCTGAGTGTATGGTTGTAACAATTTACTACAAAGTGGAACTTTCTGTTATTGTCCAAACGGTCATGGTTTTTCCATATTTTTGGGTTTCCACTTAAAAATCCTTATATTGTATGTGAATGGATTTGTTTATTTCTTCTATCTTATCTTTTTTTCTTTCTTTGACAATATTGTGTTTGTTTGTTGTTATCCGGCAATGCTTCCACGTATCGTAGCGATTGGTATTAATATTGCTAACAACTTTCTTCTCAAAGCTCACAGTTTAATTTATATTATTTTTTTATTTGTTATGTCTGTCACTCTACTTTCTCCTTACTTAAACCATTTGACCCAACCTATCAAATGGAAGATGAACTACACCAATTTTGAGCCATAGAGACAAGTTTTTAGGGATGAATTTTTTTCTTCCCAATAGGATGTCCATTGTGTCGAATTAAATTATTCGACCCTAAAAAGTGCAAACCTTATAAAACTTGTTGAGATGAAAATAATTATCCCAACGGAATGTCTATTAGGACGAAATATTCATCCGTTAAAAGTGTAAATCTTACAACACCTTTAGGGATTAAACATTTTTGTCCTAAAAGAACATCTATAGCAACGAAATAATTATTTGTCCCAATAGATTATCTATGGGGACAAAGTTCTTTCAAAGTGGTAAGACTTTTAAAGACGAAGCATTTTTTGTCACAATATAACATTTATTAAGAAGAAATAAATTATTCGATAGTGTCTATTGGGACAAATTTTATTTCATCCCAAGATGTTTTATTTTTATTTTAAATTATAATAATTAATTAGTTTTGTTGAAATTCTTGATTTTTTTTTAAGTTTTTCCTCATAGACAGATTAATGATTAAATTACAGTATAAGTTAGAAAATGAGACAATATGGATCATTTTGTTTGTCCAAAGTGGTTCTCTATACGGATGAATTTTGTTTTGTCTCAATAAATTTTCTATAAGAATCAACTACTATTAGTCTTGAGAGATTTTCTTTTATTTAAATTTTTATATGTTAATTAATTTTCTTCACTTTTTTATATTAATTAGTATATATTAATTCAAAAAAATATGAAAAATTATGTTATTTTTGTTTATAAATACAATAACAATAATCTTAAATATGTTGTTACCATAAATATTATAATGTACAACCACTCTTAGGAAATTAGTTGTACATTTCTCTTTTTATTTTGTGATAGGAATTTGAGTCTTACATTTGTTCATTAAATCGCAAGACGTAGAGAAACATCTCCCTCATAGCGATAGTTGTATTTCGAATCGTGCTTATAACAATTGATGTTACCAGGCTCTAATAGACCCCTTATTTGACTGTATATGATTTAAAAATAGGTTTATAGCTATTATTAAATGCTCCAAATAACATTTTTTAAAAAAAAAATTGATTAGTGGAATGTGTTTAAACTTTTATCAAATAAGTTTTTTTTTTTAAGAAGAAAGAAATTCCAATAAATATTGATTTTCAAAAATCAGTGAAAATTTAACAACTTATATATATTATATATAAATATTATGCGTTAGGAGTGTCGTAATATTATCTCATGTTGAAAGTTCAAGTCCTAGAGTTAACAATCCTATAACGAGAGGTTATGAGTGGGCTCGTAGGTTATGAGTGGGGTGTTATAAGGTCTAGTGTGTTGTATGGAATAGTTTTTTTTTTTTTAGTTGAGTTATTGGTACATCCATCGTTTAACTATTTAAACCCCACTCATAAAATTATTTAGTATTCTTTTTTTTTTCTTCCTTTATCAAATTATTTAAAGAGACTCGGGCCTATGTATAAGATTTTAGTGAAAGTGTTAGCTAATCGTCTAAAAAAAGTCATGAATTCGGTGATTGGAGATAACCAAATGGCCTTTGTCCAAAATCGTCAAATTATGGATAGTTTTGTAGGTGCTGAGGAAATCATTCACTCGTGGCGGAAAGATAAGGAAGGTGACTTGTTAGTAAAGTTAGACTTCAAAAAGGCGTATGATTCTATGGATCATTCGTTCTTGGATTCGGTTTTGGAGGACATGGGTTTTGGGGTTAGATGGAGACAATGGATGAGGTGTTGTATTTCATTTATGTCAATGTCTGTGTTGGTTAATGGAAGCCCTACGCCAAAATTTATGATGGAAAGGGGTTTGCATCAAGGCGATCCGTTATTTCCGTTTTTGTTCAACATTGTGGTCGAAAGTCTCAGTTGTGTTTTGGCTAAAGCTTCTGAGTCGACATGTTATATGGGGTTGTTTTGGGAAAAGACAAGGTTCATGTTTCCCATCTCCAGTTTACGGACGATACAATTTTGTTTTTAGAACCGAAGCTTGAGTACCTTGTTAATGTCAAAAGAATTCTGCGATGTTTCGAATTGGCTTCGGGTCTTAGGATAAATTTTCACAAGTCTTGTGTGGTTAAAGTGGAAAAGAAGTGGCAAACGGAGGAGAATTGGGCAGCAGCTTTCCAATGCAAGAAAGCCACTTTGCCAATTACATATCTTGGTATGCCTCTTGGCGGTAGACCAACTTCCAAAGCATATTGGTTTCCAGTTTGCAACGCATTAAGAAGCGACGGGCTCTTTAGAAAAGAAAGTTCTTGAGTAAAGGGGGGAGATTGGTGTTGATTAAAACGGTGTTGTCTAGCATTCCGATCTATTTCATGTCAGTTTTCAAAGTTCCTAGCAGTGTTGCTTTTGATATTGAAAATTTACAGAGAAGATTCTTTTGGGGTGATGGGGTGGAAAAAAGAAAATTGCAAGATGTATATTGCAGAACAATATGTGGCAGTAAAATTAATGGGGGGCTTGGAGTTGGGAGGATAGTCGATAAAAACAATGGTATGTTGGCTAAGTGGGTGTGGAGATTTGGGAAAGAAAATGACTCCTTATGGAAAAGGGTTCTATGCTCTAAATATGAGGTTGAACCTCACGGTATCAGATGGTCTTGCACTGTGGGTTCTAGTGATTCTCCTTTTGTCAAAGCTATTGCGAGTCTGTTCAATGAAGGTTCGTAGACGAGGAAAATCTCAGATGAAGGATTAAAGTTCGTTGTGGGAAATGGAGAGAGTGTTAGTTATGGAATGACGTGTGGTGTGATTCTATGGCGTTAAAGGATAGGTACCTAAGAATGTTTGCTTCGGCAGTTAATAAGGTTGGCGTTATAAAGGATTTTGGTAGTTGGCAAGATGGTCGGTAGGTTTGGGAGGTTCAGCTTCGAAAAAGGCTGTTCTATTGGGAGTTGGAAGTGTGGGCTTCATTCTTCTTAAAAATTAATAGGGTCAAGATGTGTAGAGGGGAGGGCGATTGTTTGGCTTGGTCCTTTTGTCCCGAAGGCATTTTCTCTATAAAATCTTTTAGAAGGTATGCTGAACAGGCCTAGCAGGATGATATGGTGGAGTGTAGCTCTGTTTGGAACTGCTTCAGTCCTCCTAAAGTGGAGGTTTTTATGTGGCAACTTATGAGAGGTAGACTTATAGTTAAAGATGTGATGGTGTTGTGCTTAATTCAGGTGTTGAATGTCCCTTGTGTAAACATCATGCAGAGACTTCTGATCACTTATTTTTATGGTGCCACTGGGCTAGGAAGCTGTGGTTTTCATGTATGAGTTGGTGGGGAGTGTCATTTTGCACTAATAGGAACTTCCATGAGTAGTTAAAATGGTGGATTGGACTGTGTCCGAATATGAAATACAGAAGAGTGTGGGTGACACTTTTCAGTGCCATAGCTTGGTCTATTTGGGAAGCGAGAAACCAAGTTCTCTTTAAAGGAACTCCAGCTGATTTACTTTATTTGGTGGATATGGTAAGGTTTAGAGTAGCTTGGTGGTTCAAGCATCATGGGAAATGCTCTTCGGAACCTATTACAGTTATTTTAGAGAATTTGAATACTTGTTGTGTAGACGTGAGGCCTGCTAGAACAGCAGTGGAAAAGGCGTGGAGTCCTCGTTCGGGCATGGAGTTTAAGTCTAATGTGGATGGTTTCGTTAGGAGGATTTCGGGGAGGGCTGGGGGGGGGGGGGGGGGGGGGGGGGGGGGGGGGGGGGGGGGGGGGGGGGGGGGGGGGGGGGTGGGGGGGGGGGGTCTGAGAACTGTCAAGGGCGATATTATATGTCCTTTTTCAGCCTCGATGTCTTCTTTGGATGTCAATACCGTGGAATTGATGGACATTCATAAGGCTTGTGCCTTGTGCGTTTCCAAAGTATTCTTGCTGGGGAAAAGGATTGTCATCAGTAGTGATTCAAGCACTGCGGTTTCATGGGTGATGGATAAGAGTTTGGCAATCTAAGCTTATGGGATATGATAGTTGATATCCGGTCTATGCTTCAGTATTTGGGCAACACTTCAGTGATGTACTGCTCGAGAGATTCGAATGATGTAGCGGACAATTTGGC
This sequence comes from Dipteronia dyeriana, assembly GCA_032871835.1. Taxonomy (NCBI): domain Eukaryota; kingdom Viridiplantae; phylum Streptophyta; class Magnoliopsida; order Sapindales; family Sapindaceae; genus Dipteronia; species Dipteronia dyeriana. The sequence continues at coordinate 69,546,362 of CM065295.1, read as the reverse complement.
AAATAAGGGTACTACATTGGATAGGGAGATCGTTGATTAGGGTGTGTTATAGCGTCTCAGGATAGTTCTCTGTTTTGTGTGTGTTGTTGCTCTGTTTTGCATAAGCTGTGTTGTTTCTCTCTTATTGGTTGTCTTTTCTCTTGGTGGGGTCTCCCCTTTAATAAAGTTGCTATTTAAAATATATATGTTTTTAAAGAGACTTACAATTTGTATTAAAAAAATAATAATGTACAAAGTAAAACTAATAAAACTCCACTTTCCTAAACCCTAATGACATAGATTATTTTAAATAACTAAATGTTTATTATTTATATTTATATTTTCTTTCAGATTTCAATCTCATGTTTCCCATGTTTATTATTTATTGATTTTATTGTTTCACATGTTTGTTTTGTTTTTCTTTTCAAATTCCACATCCATGTTTGTTATTTTTTTTCTCTGGTTTATTTTCTTTTAGATCTCACAATCTATCACAAACAATCTAATCGACTACAGGAAAAAAAATTGCTTCTAATAAGTATGGGTTCACTATGAAATAAGAAGAAAATACAAGTCATGTGAATGGATATGAGAACACTGTATATAAAGATTAGAGATGAAGTTTAATTTTATATTACTTTTTCGAAAAAGATCTGGGGTATATTAAGTTTGAGAAATATGTAAAAGGGTACTCTTGGAAATAAACCAAAAAATTAATAAAACTATTTAATTTTATGTAATTAAATCAGAATTTTAAAAAGTGAGGCATAAATAGTTTAGTTGTGGGGTGTCAATAACACCACTCTTTTTTTCCACCATTTCGTCCCTATTGGTAATCTTTAGGGATAAATTTAAATTTTCGTCCTAATAGACATATTACGACCCACCTAAAGCGATGTAATTTTGACTAATTTGTTTGGTCTCAATAGGTTTCTAGGACCGAATTTCGGGCTATTAGGATGGAAAAAAAAAATCATCTCAATAACCCTTTTTTCCCGTAGTGATGAAACAATGAAGATCTATAAACCAACAAATGGAAGAGGGATATTAACTATCATGGTTGGCGACCAGATCAAAAGAGATGAGCACCGTCAACTTGGTTTTCAAGAGATTGGATGATATATTTTGGAAGAGATAGCATACAAATAATTAGAGTAGAATGAATTTTCAAATCTAAACTTAATTCCATTTATGCTTTTATTTTATAAAGTATCTCTTCCTTCTTTGTTTTTTTTATTAAAAAAAAACTCACAATAGACGAAAATTTTAATAAAGAAATGGTCAACTACATTTTTAAATAATCATAAATTTTGAGACAGTAGAGTTTTTGATAGAAGAAAAAATTATAAAAAGTATAATTTTGTTATTAAACTAGATTTCTAACCCGAGCGTTGCACGGGCTTTGTATTAAATATAATGCAATGGAACATTTTATTTTACAGTATTTAACTGATCATTAATTAACTCAAACCATTTGAATAAGTTGACTAATATGGTACTTTGTAGACTAAATAAGCTTAAAATAAAATCACATTGTACTAATCAATCTATTTATTTATGAATTCAAAATTCAAATGCCTTATAATTCTATTTTTTTTTTCTTGAAAAAAAAACTTCCAAGAAACTTAACGGTGTTAGAATATCAGTTACCTATATCAAAGGCTTTGTATGGATAATGTAAATTAATTCTTTATTTTGTCATAACTTGTATTCTTAAGAAAATAATTCATTTAAAAAGTATACAAATTTACTGTTTGTCTTAAAGAATTGTAATAATTTTTAATATATTTTTTTTTATACTAAAGAGATAGAGAGATGGTCAAATTTCAATTAATATAATAAATAATTTTCAATTAACATAAATAATAAATTTAACAACCTTCCATTTCTATATCTATATAATATACAAATAAAAAGGCAATCAAGAATCCAAAAAAAAAAAAGCAATCAATAGGCAATACCTAAATCATAAAATCAATAGAAAATCAAGAGAAAATCTTATAATTAATACGACAATGAATAAACTGTGTTAAAACCAATCCCATAATTGATTTTTAAACAATTAATAACAATTAATATTCATAATTACACTCACAAGTGTCAATTCACCTACTTTGTTGAGATCTACTATTAGATTAAGATTATTCTACATATATATATAATAACAATAATAATAATAATAATAATTTGTTTTGAAAAATATTTAGTTGTTACCATTTATAAAAATAAATTATTTTCGAGTAAATTGGAGTGTATCTAGAAGTTTTATAATTATGTTTTTTTTATATAAATAAAAATGTTTATTCCAGAAATATTGTGTAGTATTCATTTAAAAAAAAAACTCAATGGAAGTTATTGTCCGAAGTTATTGTCAAGTCTAGTGATAAATTAATTTATTTTCTCACACTTATTTTCTAAGGACATTCCATTTTTATAATAAACTCACTTTTTTTTTCACACGTCCTCTCATATATGATTCAATACATAAATAAATAAGGTGAAAACTTTAATTGAGATGTATATAGTAGTGGAGTTATTTTTATTTATTATAGTACAAAAAAATTATTTATTTTTATAAACAAAAACATGAGTAAATTTCACATATTTAGGAAAAGAATAAATTCAATTGAATTGAATGCAATAGTTAATGTTTTTAATATCTTACGTTAATAATTGATTAATTTTTTTTTTTATGTTATAGTAATATATTACAATTGATACTTTTTTAAAACATTTACCATTAATTCCATATCAAATGGATTACCATTAATTTGGTATTTACAATTAATACTTTAATTTGTTTTGAAAAATATGTATTAATTATCATTTACTGGATAAGAATAATTAAAATTCAATTATTTTTGGAAATAATCAATGTATTGAATACATATTTAATACCCTCTAAAAAACCAAACGAAAACAAAACTAAAAGGTTAAAAATAGAAGGAAAAAAAAACTATATAAATTATGTGTAAATTTACTTAAAAATATCTAGGTAGATATATATTTTTTTAAAAAGAGGTATTACATTGTTAGATTTAGAACCAAAGACTATAAACATAATAATTATCTACAGTATAAGTTTTTCTATCGAATCCATCATCCGTAAGTACAAAGCACCTCACAAATGTCATATGGTCCATTGATTTTCCAACAATTGTGGCGTTGAACAGGATGCTCGCCTTATCGGAGGGTTGCATAGAGAATAACAACTAATTGAAGATCCAAGTAAAAATTCCTTTTTTCAAGTTTTGTTAACCAAACAAACATGATAAAGATACCAAAATATGTCTCAAACAATAATCGGTCCAAGATAATATTTTTAACTACTAAAGTGTTTCATAAAAAAAAACAATAAACAAAAAGATAAGGAAATGATACCTGATGCAACTGATATTTGGCAATCATCATAATAAAAATAAACTAAAAGATTAAAATTATTCAACCAATTACAAAAAGAAAAAAACGGTAGAAATTACTCTCATACCATCCAATCACCATTTGGGTGTTGAGAGTCAATGGAATAAGTTAGAAAATATGCAAGATATTTGGCGGTTTTTAAAGAACAAATCAAGGAAAATGAGAGGGATTTTGGTTATTATGATTATGTGGTTTAATTGAATAAACTTAAAGTCTTATTAAAAAGGAGAATAAAATGAGGTTTTTGTATTTTTTTTAAAGGATACTGTGAACATTTTTTTTTTAAAAAAAAGGGTAGAGGAAGAGTTTAAAAATTTGTTATCTTGTTTGATAAGTGTAATTAAATTGTCTATTTATCTTGCCTTATATATATATAAAAAATAAAAAAGTTAACAACATTTATAATTACCACGTGTCGCAACCATACCAAAAGTTGAAAAAAATCTATTATTATATAATTATATATGATATATGATATGACATATGATATGACATAGGATATATTAAAAAAGAAAAAAAAAAGAATAACATTTATAATTACCACGTGTCACAATCATACCAAAAGTTGAAAAAATTCTGTTATTATATGATTATATATGATATATGATATGACATAGGATATATTAAAATATTAAAAAAAATAATAATAACATTTATAATTACCACGTGTCGCAACCACATTAAAAGTAAAAAAAACTCTATTATTTTATGATTATATATGATATATTAAAAATAATAACATTTATGATCGTCACGTGTCGCAACCACATCAAAAGTATATTAAAAAAAATTAAAAAAATGAGTAACATTTGTTATCACAACGTGTCGCAACCACATCAAAAGTGGAAGAAAAGGCTATTATATATATGTGTGTGTGTGTGTGTGTGTGTGTGATGCAATGTATAATTTTAATTATGAAAAAAAAAAATTAATTAGATGAATATACTAATGGAGTGTATATACAATTTTAAATGAATATAAATATCGCAACACGATAAAAATTACCGGTAGTAAAAAATAAAGGAATAGTTATATATATATATAGACATTCTCTTGTCAATTTGTCCCTATATAAAAATGCATGATCAGTTTGTTGAATGTGAACCATTGATTATAGATAAACAGTGACAAATGCATATATATATTAGATTAAAGCAATTGAATTTAATAGTCCACATTTAAAAAACTAAATCGATGTATTTTATATCAGATCGAATTGAAATGAGAAAGATTTTATATATATATATATAGTTTCATTGTTGCTTGTTGGAACTTGGAAAATCATAAGTCTTCTCACGGATAGAAACCAAATGGAACTTGGAAAATCATAAGGTCCAGTCCTGCAGCTGTTTTTCAGTCCGTTTTGTTTTTATTTTTTAAAAACGCGTTCGTTAACCGTTTTTCATTTTATTTTCGAAAAACGAAAATAAAAAAACAAAACTATTGTTAAAAGTGAAAGATTTGAAAAACACAAAATACTTGTTTTTTGTTTTTCGTTTTTCGTTTTTGTTTTTCATTTTGTTTTTCACTTTTTTATATATAAAAAAATCATTTTGTGTTTCATTTTGTTCTATTATGCGTTTCATATGACTAGGATAAGACGGGACAAGATTTTTAAACGACCAAAGTGCCCCAATATATATTCCAGAATAATTTATTTCCAACTAGAACTTAAAACATTCATACAATAATATCTATATACATTATAATTATTATATATATTATAATATATCATATATACATAAAATATATATGATATATTTTATGTATATATGATATATTATAATATATATATAATATTATAATATATAAATATTATATAAAATATTATATATTATTCTATAATATATATAATATTATGATTATATGTATTATTATTATTATTTATAATAATAAAATATTAATATATAATATATATTTATATAATATATATGTATATATATTATAATGTAATATATTATATATAAAAGTATAATATAATAAAAAAATATAATAATATTTTATATATATTTTTTATATTATTATAATATGTATATATATATATATATATATTAATATAATATATACAGTTATATTTTTATTATATAGTAATATATATATATATATATATATATATTGTAATTATTTATTTATAATTTAAGAGTTTAGTTTTGATTAATTAATTTTTTTATATGTTTTTTTGAATTAATTTTTGATGTGTTACTTTTGTTTAATTTAAAAATTACAATATAAAAATTATATTGGTTAATTATGTAATCAATTTTCGATAGTTTTCAGTTAACCTACCAGATGCGTTTTTTCCGTTTTCATTTTCAAAATACAACTTTCAGTATATGCTACCAGAAGCGTTTTCAAAATTCAAAACTGAAACCAAAAACACTGTTTTCATTTTCATTTTTATTTTCTAAAAACTACAACTGAAAAACGCTTACAGGACATGCCCTAAGTCTTCTCATGGTTTGAAACCAAATCTTCTCTTTTTTTTTCTTTAGATACTTAGAACATGTCTTGTAAGCGTTTTTCAGTTGCTATTTTTTTAAAATAAAAATGAAAATCAAAACAGTGTTTTTTATTTCAATTTCTAATTCTGAAAACGTGTTTGGTAGCATATACTGAAAGCTGTATTTTGATAATGAAAACAGAAAAAACTCGTCTGGTAGATTAACCGAAAGCTATCAAAAATTAAAATATCAATTTTGGAATTTTGTTTAATATTATTACAACTATAAATAAATTGATTACATAATTAACCGATATATTTTTTGTATTGTAATTTTTAAATTAAACAAAAGTAACACATAAAAAATTAATTCAAAAAAACATATCAAAAAATGAATTAATCAAAACTAAACTCTTAATTTATAAATAAATAATTACAATGTATATATATATATATTTTTTATTGCATATATATTATATATATTAATATTATATAATATATAATATATATTATAATATACACTAAATATATTATTTTATAATATATAATATTATAATATATATATAATTATAATGTATATATATTATTGCATGAATGCTTTTAGTTCTAGTTAGAAATAAATTATTCTGGAATATATATATAAGAGGGGTACTTTGGTCATTTGAAAATCTTATTTCGTCTTGTCCTAATCATATCAAACGCATAACAGTACAATTAATAATTTGAAAAAATATATTTTTTTATATTAAAAAAGTGAAAAACAAAAAAAAAATCTTCCGAGAAAAAAAAATCTCAGAGAAAAATACTATTATATATAGTATTTAATATAATCAGAGCAACATATTTTTATTCTTCCAATAAAAGTATAAATTATATAATATAATTATATATATATAATACATATAATATATATATATAATTATTACATATGTTATATATAATATATGTATATGTATTATATATAATACATATATACATATATATTATATAATATATAATAATATGTATGTATATAGATATATATATATTATTTTTGGAAAGGAGGATATTTTTGGAATAGAGATTGGGCATATAAGGGTATTTATGGAATACCAATTTTAGTTTGAAATTGGAATTAGAATTCCGTTGGTTTTTAGATGGAACGTCCATTTCATCAAAATGGTGGAATCTCAATTTCATTCCATTTTAGCAAACCAAACATTAAGAATGATTTTTTTTTTCATTTTATTCCACCCAACAAAATATAGCATTAATGTTCGATTAAAAAAAAAAAGTTTTTGTTTTTTACTGTAAAAGGATCGATTTTTTTTTTTACCTTTTCAGTTTCTCAACTTCTTTTTTTCTCTTTTTCTCCCCAACTCTTTCTCATCATATCCAGTGTTACAATAAAGAAACTAGACAATTTTGATTATGAGTTGGGAGAAATTTGTTTGACTATATATTGAACTATTTGTTCCATGATATTATTTTAAAATATATATATAATTTTCAAGTAAAATGTAAAATTTTTGTTTTTAAATAAAACTATGAATTTGAATAAAGAAGTCCATTTCAGATTTTTCGTTCCGAACCTTTAAAAAGTCAGAACTAATCTTGATATATCCATGCTCAGCTAGGTATCCGGTTTTTTTTTTTTAAAAGAAAGTAACAATATTTATACTCTTTAAAAATGGTATTTACATCCAAAATTAGTACATCTGAACTGAAAGGATTAAATAATCTGTCTTAGTACCTTCCAAATCTGATGGTACCCTAAATGGGCCTAAAACTCTTTAAATGTTTGAGGCAGTACATAATAAAATAGAGTTAAAGTTGATGTGTGACACAATAAAGTCAAAAACCCAAACAACCAAACATCAAAAACACAGACTATACCTTGTTTGAACCGGATCTAGCCTATTCATACGCATACATTAACACCAACAGAAAAAAGGGAAAAAAATAAAGCATAAAAAAGAAATCGATTAGATTCCTAAAACATGTGTTTAAAACAATTTGGTCATATACATCCAAAATATTGGTTTTACAATAGTAACTAGCATAGATCCAGAGTTTTAAAAAAAGTTGATAAGATCAAATAAAGTCGCATTAAATTAGTTGATGAGTTAACAATAACTAAAACTTAAAAAAAATAAATTATAACAATCCAAGATTTAGAGAAGGGAATAGAATCGAAATTATATCTTAATAGTGTATATATGAAGGACAAATCACCGGAGCAACCTCATTTTAACATTTTGTCACAACATGTGTTATTCAAAAAAGGCATATAGATCCAGTGGATAATAAATGAAATCTTGGAAACAAAATGAAAATTTTAAACTATTTCAAAGAAAACCCAAATAAAATACATGTTTTTTTACATGTTACGTGACATTACCACAAAGGATTGTAAATTCAGATAAAAGATCCTCACAAAAACCATATATACAACGGAGAACAGGTGCATATTCGGGTGTCAATAGGACCTTGTGTTTACAATATAACTCGATGTCAAAGCGAAATGCAATAATCACCGACAGAAAAACGAAAATAATAAATAAAGATAGTCTCAGCTTGAGATACGACGGTTCTGGTAGAAGATAAAGAGTCTCACCAAATGGTTAGCCTATTCTCGTAGATGTTCCGACCCAACAATAATGTTACAGTGTTAAGTGATGTTTTATATAGCATTTTAGCATCTTTTGCTTTGTACTTGCAAATGATTGCCAAATCATGTACGTATAAAGTCCCTCACAATCCAATTACGTGCATAATTCAAAATGTCAACTCGAAACGATGCACAACAATCGTAACGTGTTATTACATGAGGTTCATGGACCCTATTGATGTGAAAGTTACGTTTTATTATTAAACTCATAAAAAAAAGTACAACAGCAGATAGTTCGTTCCGGAAGGAAATGAGAACTATCAACTCTAACCGATTCTAATTAGAGTTTAGCAAAAGTAATCAAATTTGAGAGAGTTGATGATTGAATTTAAACTAAATTAAATTACGAAAGCAATTAAAAGAAGGTAAGTTGTAATCAATGGATGAAGGGCTAGGTAACCGATGTTCCCCATATGTATTACTCAATGTTCATCGATTAATTCCATTAACAAGATTCAATCTAAATTTAGAGTTCATTCTCTTCTTAATTATGATATTACCCTCCGGTCATAGATTTAATCAAGTGTTCTCAATCACTACTCACCATTTTTCAAGTTGTGAGCCATAACTAAAAACTCATTTCGTGAAAGGATTTGTGAACCAAAACTCTCTCACATATGCCTATGTCGAAAGTTAATTTCATTCATTCAATTCAAAAGTAAATAAGACCACTTATAGTCATATAGCACAATCATAATTTATAATTATCAAAACCCTAGACAAGCATCAATTAATTTCTATAGATTAATAGAAGTCAAGAATCAAGACAAGGAATGAATTGAATAAATCTAAATTGTATTGATCGAAGAATATGGAATTTGAATCATGACATGAGCATCACATAGGTTTCATATCGATTTCCTAGTATGGAGTTAGTTACACATGATGAAAATAACAAGAGAAAAGAAAGAAAAGATTAAACTCATGATGGTCTTCAATGAGTTCTTTAAATCTTCAATGATGAATTATTATTCTTCTTTAAATCTTCAACGTTTAAAGGTGGATGAAAGTTTGTATTGTTTTGAACAAAGGTGCTTGATAGAGGTGAATTGAAATTCTATGATAAGGTGTATTGTGTCACAAAACCCTAAAGAACGGTTGTATTTATAAGCATCCAAAGAATTTTGTTTAAAATAATGCGAAATATTGTTTTATTAATTAGAACAAATTCAGCCAACCTCTTTGGTCTGCAAGCCAAGGATCATATGATAGGATTTTTTTTTTTTTAAGTATTACACTATTATATAAAATTAAGGTTTTTTTAGAGAGGGAAATGACTCGAACCCAAAATCTTGTGATGCAGGTGTGAAGAGTTTAACCACCAGATCAACTTCATCTCACCATAACGCGTTTTTATTTGTATTGATGATAAGAATCTGCAGTTGAAATGAAGTCTAGCTAGTATATATTACAAGGCTTTCTAAATAATTTGTCCAAATCAATGTCCAAATAATATGGCATGTGAGTTGTCAAAATCATATTACCCACCACATAATCTCATTATTTATAAGATATTGACGATTCACATGTCACATCATTTTAGTATGAATTTAGACAAATTATTTAGAAAGTCTAACATTACTCGTAATACATATACAGTTTTTTAAGAATAAAAGAAAATCCCTTATTTATCTATAACATTCTTTCGTACTAATCCACACTAAATTTCATTAAGGGGAAAACAAAAAATAAAAGTCATCATCTTCTTGATACCATTCAAATTTTTTAATAGGGCCATATGGCCTTTCAATATGGCCTTTCAACCGATAACAATACATCAAGTTTTAATTATGTAAAAGTTATGATATAGTAATACATAGATGACAATATTAGTTCGATTCATTCTATTATTTTAATAATATAAATTAATTAATAAATATCTTTCCTATTTTATTACTCATGATCGTAAAATATAAAATCAATCTCTTTTATTTTTATGATTTTAATTTCCAATCAAAAAATAATAATGATAAATATTTTTTATTATTTCATATATTATTATCCATTCTAGTATACATTATTATTTAATATATTTTCACATCAAAAAAACTAAGTATATATTGAAAGATTAATATCTTATTCTACTGTACTTATTGTATCTTGATACAGTTCTTTAAGTTTTATTCTACCTTGTTTGTTAATTATAAAAAAAGTTAATATTTAATTCTAAATGATTTTCAAGCTATAGAAGAGAGATAATCTATATTTTAATTCTTAAAAAAAAAATTATGACACTTTAAGACTAAATGGTACCATATTTTTTTTAACAACTGAATTTTTAAATATCAATATAATTGTCTTGCATGACATGACATTGAATATTAATTTTTATATTCTCTATAACCAAATTCTTGACTTTCTCCTGTATAATGGTTTAATTTTCTGCCCACATACATGTAGTTGGATTATTGAGAGGGACAGATGCATGAGTAGGGTAATGTTGCATCATTTTCATTTCAATAAAAAAAAAAAACAAAGTGATCGACTGAGTACGTACCTGTGCAATCTTTTCTCAACTTTGATTGCTAGCTGCATGTAGGTGGCATCCACATTTCTTGCTTCCTTTTCACCCATCAAAACTATTCATCATTCTTTCTTTTTCTTTTTAACAAAGAAAAAAACTACCTAGTGTAAGTTGATTCAACTCACAAAGTTGAATCTTGTAACAAAATTGCCTTCTTTTTTTCGTTTTTCTTTCAATGAGTAAAATAAATAAATAAAGATCTTTGTTACTATTTAAAGTTTTTTTTTCCAATTTTTTATACCTACTTTTACCTGCCCTTGCCTTTTTTGGACTCTTCTTTTTTCTTTTCCTTTTTAGAAAATGAATCATTACTTTATGTAGCTTGTTGAGGGAAAACAACTCATTTTTTATGGTTTCAGATTCCATTTCTTCAATGAAGGTGGAGCTAGAAATTTAATATTTTTTTTTTGAAGCTTAGAAATTTATTTTTGAGTAAGCCAATATAGTAAAACAAAAAATTTAGAGGGTCAATGTAAAAAGTTTAAAAGATTTAAATACAGATATATAATTTTTTATAAAAATATTTTAGGGCCGTGAGGACTCGTCTTAAGATCTTCACATTTACACTTATAATTATGAGCAATATAGCATTATTCATTTACATATGTTGTATCACAGGACAAGAAGTTATATATTGATTGAGTTGATAGAATAAAAAGAATAATATGTTATATGGGTATTGAATGTGAAAACCTAATATTATTTGTCCACGCACTGTTTTTATTCCAAATAATTAATAATAACAAAGACTAGAAGATAGACGCACCGTTTAGCATTCTGGACACTGCATTTACACTCATTGACTCGTGTGTATGTATATATTGGTGCTGAATTGTCAATGGTTGACTCAAAATTGACTTGGAGTTTTCATGAACCCTAATGGAAGCAACAGTAAGTAAACTCTTAAATATCTCCAATTTAATTAATAGGTCATTCTTTAAAAAAAAACAACTGAATTAATAGGGTATGAGAGGAGAAAACACGCAATCCAAAAAGTTATAGGATAAATTATTTTTTAAGTACTAATTTCTAGATTTTTTTTTAAAACAATATTACAATAATTCAGGTTTTCAGGGGTAAGAGAGAGATTTGAACCCACAATCTCGTAGTATGGGTGTGGGGGGTTTAACCGCTGGATCAACCTCATCTAATCTAATTTATAGAATTATTAAAGAAAATGAAATTAATATTTTTATTTATTATGGCAATTACGGAATAAGTCCCGGATTTGTATTTAAATTTCCAAGTATTTTGCAATTTTTATAAAAATTGATCAAATTGGTCACTAAATTTTTAAGTTGAATCTAGGTGTCAAACATATCAGATCGGATGGGATCTATCTGATTAGTTGCGGATGTTGTCGGATTTCGGATCAGACTAGATTGGGTCTCCAAAGTAAGCGGATCGGATTTACAAATTAAATATAAAAGTAAGATACAATCCAATCCATATATCTGAATCCGTATTATATCTGATTAGATTGTCTTGGATCAGATCGAACCAAATTAGAGATTTTTTTTTTTCAGTCTTGATGTGATATTGTGATCTGGTATTGTGATCTGGTATTTTAAAATATGTATTAAAAAAAAACTATAAGTTCATTGAAACATGTTAGCTGTTAACTGTGGTATTGAAGAAAGAAATATTGAAATATGATAAGAAAATCTGTCACAAAAAATATGATGAAATATTGTGCATCACTGTAGCAAAATTGCATTCCAACTAGGTTGGCACATTACATTGACATAATTAAGTATCATTGTTGTTAAATTACATTATAATTTATTCATTAAATTGCATTGTTTTTTAAAATGAATAAATATAATTGCCAGCACTATGCGTTGGATTTTGATGATGCAACAGAATCCATTTATCATACTCTTCTTGTAACCATTGTTGCCAATTTTGATCTCTGTTTCGTAGCCTCCCAATCTCTTATGCAAATAACAGATTCCAGCGATTTTTTGTACCGGTCAGACTTTTATATCCATCTAAGACCCTACTACCTGTACTAAAAGCAAATTCTAATGCTACAATAGACATCGGAGAAGTTGGTAGATCACGTGTCATAATAGATAGTGATAACATTGTTTCATTACTAAGTTTAGCCCACATTTCCTATGTTTTGCGCTCATTTCTTGGGTAGAAATCGAGTGTTTAACACTTTAACGGTTAAAATAAGCTTGTGTAAATGTATTTAGCATTCCAGGGGTATTTGAGCAAAGTTAGGAGATTTTGAAGCGAAAAAGGAGAATACAAGGAAATTAAAGGCTATGCACAGTACGTGCATCATTGTGTACCGTGCATTCAATGAGGTGTCAACCGCGACTTCATTCTAGAGACTCTGCGTTGTTCAGTTCGTCATAGTGAACCGCGAATGTACCGTGAATCAACTCCAGTAACTTGTCGCATAGCCGAAAATTTTGCGATAAAAACTGTCGCACAACAGTTTCAAGAGACAACATCAAAAATCATTCAAAAGCTCTAGCTCAAGCTCGCTCTCAAGCGTTCCAAGCACGAAATTGGTAAGTAACTCACTCTAATCACTTGTTTTCAATCTAAAATCATCCCCAAATCACTTCTTGTCATCTTTAGGCCATCTAGGACTTGGAATTGTGGATTTTGCGAGTTAGGGTTTCGTATTTTGGGGGTTTTAGTGAGAAGTGAAAGTGTTCATATTTGGTGCATTGTGTGGCCTAAATTGGATTAAATCTTGCATGTGTAATGGTAGTTTATGCTTAATTTTGTTGTTTGAAGCATTGTTGCCATGAACTTGTGATTGGTTTTGGGTTTGTTGGTGAAATTCGGCACAGTAGAAGTTTATTTTTATGGGTTTTGTTAAAATTGTGGAGTTGTGGTAGCTGTATTGTGCGCATTGAATTATTAGACCAAGTGTGGATGTGCGAAGTTTGGTTGGTTGCTTTTGTGTGGCCGATTTTGGTGAAATTTGTATGCGTAATTGAGTGGTTTTGTCTCTGGTTAGTACTATGAAGCATATCTTTGAGTTGAAGCAACGGGGGAGAACGAAAGAGAGAGACAAGAACAAGAACGATGTGGGATCCTCTGGGAGTAGAGCCAAAAAGAGGTCAAGGTCGTGTGGAGAGGGTAAATAAACTGTCTACCCCAAACCGGTGACGGGGCAGGTCCGTCTAGAACTGCTGCTGCTGATGAAGGCGCAAACAATGAAGATCTGCAGCCTGGGATTACGGAGGTCTTGCCTGCTTCCAAGGAGGTAGAAGAAGACCTGCCTACTGCTCAGGGAGTTGTGGAAGACCAGCCTACCTCTAAGAAGGTGGTGGAAAGCCAAACTGGTCTGGAACAAGCGGATGGAGTAGCTGAGGCAATGCCAACGGAGGAGTAGGTCGGAACAGGTCGGGGCAAAGGTTACCACAGCTCCCCAAACTGAGCCTGTCCCTCCTGAGATCCCAATCGAGGTTACCCAAGTGCTAATTGAAGAGCAGGCTGGCGGGCGGCCACCAGAAGATGGAGTTGTAAGAGGTAGACACTAGAAGGATGTTAACGTATGACCTTATCATTGGATGCTTGATTTTGTTGCCCGAAAAAAGGGGTGGGCACCCTGCTAGATCATGACTAGTTGCTTAACATTCATTGTTTTCTTTTTAAAGTTGGCTGGAAACGGGGAATGGCTCCCTGTTTGATTCCATGTAGCCCGACTAAGGGGGTGGGCTCCCGCTTTTAGCATTAATGGAAAAATATTTTGTTCTTTCTCATATCCGTACTTAGTTGACTTTGTCTTAGTCGAGTGCATCTCGCTTTATTTCGGCTTCTGAAAACAGCTTCTGACTTGATTAGATCTGGTAAGAAAAAATGTTAAGTATAATAAACCAAGTAGAGTAGGTAATGGGCTCTGGCTATGAACACTTGGTCAAAAAATTGTTCTCGCTAACTCTGGCACATAGAACTCCTGGCCGTATGATCCCGTATGATTTAAGCGAGGTTCCAGGTATTGCTCATAAAATTTCTATACCCCAATTCTAGAGAGATTACTTGTAGTAATGGAGCGTATATCAAGGAGATTTCCCAGGCCTGATACCCCGTAACTCTATTGGTACCCCGATCGAGGTGCTCGTTGCTTTTTGGTCAAGTCCCCAGTACATATCTATGCAACTGAAATCTAACAACATAAAAAGTTCAAAATATACATGGAGAATAGACTATAATGATAAGTGACTTGCGTCAAGTAACCGTGATACTTTGGCAGGACTCATCCCGACTCCTCTCTTGAGTACGAGGGAGGTCATGTGGACGGTACTTTTTACTAATATGATAAAAGAATTTCGACTAAAATTCCATAAAAAATGCTTGCTTTTAAACATAAAAAGAATATAAGAAAAATATTGGAAAATATTGAAGAGTACAAAATGTACATAACAGTTAGTCATTTATTGTCATTTTCGTTCATTACAAAAGTTGTCAACAAAATGACCGATCAGACCAAAAACCGACCGCTTTTAAAATGAACAGACCAGAAATCCAAGTGGTCTAAGTAGGAAATCCGAGTAGACCGAGTAGGAAATACGATTAGAAAATCCGAGTAGGCCGAGTAGGCCGACCATGCCGACCACATATCTCAAAATATGTACATGAAAATTTAAATGCATGACTCTTGTACTTCGTGATGTCATCGAGTGACCCACCTCAAAATTGGAGAGTTCGCACAACCGAATAGTTACTTGAAAAAATATTTTTTAAAATAAAGGATGAGCGCTAACACCCAGTGAGTGAATGGAAAACTTTTCAAAACATAAGTTTTCTTCTGAACAATCTTTTCAATATGCATCAGATTTAACATACTAGATATTACTGTATCTTGTCAAATAATCCCATAAACATAACATAATTGGGTAGCTGAAGATAATATATCTACAATCACTTTTAATAAACTGATGCACAATTCTTTTCTGATCTGATCAAGAATAATATAATTTATAAAATCTCAATCTGCACTAAATTAGTACCCAGGGATATCTTCAATACATACACTGAATTACTATGCGCATATGCAGAGTCGGGAATAACTTCTCTCATACACATGCAAAGCGACTCAATACTCTTAACATCTGTCATACACGTGCAGAGCGACTCATCTGATATACACATGTGTAGAACGGTCACTAAAGCCAACAATAACCATAACTGAGGAAGGGTACAGATATGGTGTTTTTATGAAATCAATCATAATATTTTCTCAATATTTATAAAAGTAATATAACTAATATTTTGAGTACTAATATAAGCATAAAACATACTTTTCAGTTCTTTGTATAATCACCATAAATCATTAAAAGAAATCAAACGCTTAAATGATTTGCAGGCAATTAATTTTAAGTATAAAACTGGAAACTTTTGAGTTAAAAACAAAACTGAAAACTTTTTTACTCATAACTTAGACTCAAGCTTAATTTGGACCAAGTATGTTAGGTTCCTCTACTTCATCTTCTTTCCTTCTTTTCCTTTATCTTCCTTCTCTTTCTTCATTTCTACACGATTCTACTGCTTTCTAACTGATCATGTTTATCCTCCAATATATATAGGTATAGATAGACACCACTAAAGTTGTGAGCTAGTTAACTAAGGTCATAGCTGTCTGTCAACAAAACATATTATGGTGGCTTACTCACCTGATCGCTTTTCATTCACGTCTATCTCTTCTTCTTCTTTTTTTACCTCTCAATTTGGGCCTTTATTGGGCTTGAATGACATGGACCTTACAATTCACCCTACCGTATAAGAATTTTGTCCTCGAAATTAACTTACCTAATCGAAATAAATGGGGATACTGATTTCGCATCTGATTTTCATGTTCCCAAGTTGCTTCTTCTTTCGTATGATTTCTCCATAACACCTTTACTAGAGGAATAACCATAGTATGTAATACTTGTTCCCTTATATCTAGAATCTCAATAGGTTCCTCTTCATAAGTCAAATCTTCTCTTAACTTCACTAGTTGTTTGGTTAAAACATGTGTAGGGACAACTATATATTTACGAAGCATAGAAACATGAAATACACCATGAATTTTTGAAAGCTCTGAAGGTAAAGCTAAACGGTATGTCACTGCTCCCATTCTGCCAATAATCTCATATGGACCAATGTATCACGGACTCAACTTCCCACGTCTTCCAAATCGAAGTATACCTTTCCAAGGTGAAATGCGTAAGAACACATAGTCACCTACTTTAAATTCAAGTTCCCTTCTCCGCTTATCTGTGTAGCTTTTCTACCTATCTTGAACAACCTTTAATCTGTCTATGATGATTTTGACTTTTCTGTTGTGACTTGAACAAGTTCTGGACCTATCAACTTTCTCTCACCTACTTCATCCCAACATACCGATGTTCTACATTTTCTCTCATACAAAGCTTCATAAGGAGCCATTTCAATGCTAGCCTGATAATTGTTATTGTAGGCAAATTCTATCAATGGTACATGCACATCCCAACTTCTTTTGAAATCCTTCACACAAGCTCGAAGCATATCTTTTAACGTCTAAATAGTACGCTCTGATTGATCGTCGGTCTGTGGGTGAAAAATAGTACTAAAATACAGTCTAGTTTCTAAAGCCTCCTGTAATTTAGGCTAAAATCTAGATGTAAATCGAGGATTTCTGTCTGACACTATAGATACCGGTGCGCCATGAAGACAAACTATTTCATCAATATAAATTCTGGCTAATCTGTCAAGAGAGTAAGTAATACCGATTGGCAGAAAATGTGCAGACTTTATATGTCGATCAACGATCACCCATACACTATCGTGACCACTTCGACTACGAGGGAGTCCTACCACAAAATCCATGGTAACATGTCCCCATTTCCATTCGGGAATAGGAAGTGGTTGTGAAAATCCTGGTGGTTTATGATGCTTTGCCTTAACTTGCTGACAAATCAAACATTTAGAGACAAATTCTGCTATCTCTCATTTCATACCTTGCCACCAGTAATGCTCTTTCAAAGTACGATACATTCACCTTTGAGTTCCTTAATGTTTGGTACACATAGTATATTACCTAGAACTAATGTACCATCATCTCTCAATACAAAATCAGCTAGTAAGTTTTAGACACTTCTTCCTTTAATTTAACTAAATAAGAATCTTGAGTTTGCAATTCTCGTATACAATCAATCAAAATAGGTCTAACCTGAAAGGTAACCAGTAATGCTCCGAAATCACATGCCTTTAGCTTAACTCTCAACATTCTTAATTCAGCTAATAATAGAAGGTAAATCATCTTCAAATGAGCCATAGAACTTGAATATTTTCTGTTGAGTGCATCTGCCACCACGTTTACTTTACCATAATGATATTCAATCGTACAGTCATAATATTTAATCAACTCAATCAATCTTTTTTGTCTCAAATTTAGTTCTTTCTAAGTGAAAAAATATTACAAGCTTTTATTATCTGTATAAATCTGACAAGTGACCCCATATAGGTAGTGCCTCCAAATTTTCAATGCAAACACAACTACAACAAGCTCTAGATCATGTGTTGGATAATTCTGTTCATGCTTCTTTATTTGTCTTGACGCATAAGCTATCACTTTTCCATGCTGCATCAAAACGCAACTCAAACCCTATTTAGATGCATCACTATAAACAACAAATCCATCACTTCCGGCTGGAAGAGCAAGTATTGGAGCAGAAGTCAATCTCTCCTTGAGTTCTTGAAAACTCTATTCACAAGCTTCTGACCACTCAAATTTCCCATCCTTCTGAGTTAATCTTGTTAATGGTGAAGCTATTTTAGAAAATCCCTCTACAAATCTTAGATAATAGCTTGCTAAACCTAAGAAACTTCTAATTTCTGTTACACTAATTGATCATTCCCAATTCATTATAGCTTCAAATTTTTTAGGATCAACATAAATACCATCACCAGAAATCATATGGCCCAAAAATGTAACTCTATAGAGCAAGAATTGACACTTGCTAACTTTGGCATAAAGTTGATTATCTCTCAGGACTTGTAGAATAGTCTCTAAATGCTCTGCATGCTCCACCTCATCCTTAGAATAAATCAAAATGTCATCAATAACACAATAACAAATTTGTCTAGATAAGGATGAAATACCCTATTCATCAAATCCATGAAAGCTGATGGAGCATTAGTTAGTCCAAAAGGCATAACTAGAAACTCATAATGCCCGTAACGAGTTCTGAAAGCAGTTTTTGGTACATCAAAGTTTCTAATCTTCAATTGGTGATAACTTGTTCGCAAATCTATCTTGGAGAACACCTTTGCTCCCTGAAGTTGATCAAACAAGTCATAAATAAGTGGGAGTGGGTATTTATTATCCATCGTTGCCTTATTCAATTATCGGTAATCGATGTATAAACGCAATGTTTCATCTTTCTTCTTAACAAATAAAACCGACGCTTCTCATGGTGACATACTAGGTTTAATAAAATTCTTGTTCACTAATTCTTCTAATTGAATCTTCAACTCTTTCAATTCAGTTGGAACCATTCTATAAGGTGGAATAGAAATCGGATTTGTGCTTGGAGCCAAATCCATCACAAACTCGATGTCTCTATCTGGTGGCAATCCATGAATATCTTCAGGAAATACGTCTGGAAATTATCTTACCACTGGTATATCTTCTAACTTCACCTCACTATCCTTAGTATCAATTACATAAGCCAAATAAGCTAAACATTGTTTCCTGAGCAACAGTCTGATAGCAATAGCAGATATAACGCAAGAAGGAAGAATCTGATGTTCACCACAAAAAATAACATCTGACTTTCCTTGAAGTGTAAACTTTACTTCTTTTCAAAAATAATCTACTGTAGCATTATGTGTAGCAAGCCAATCCATCCCCAAGATAACATCAAAATCACATATATCAAGCGGAATCAAATCAACATGTAGCTCATGCTTACCGACTATAACCTTGTTGTTTCTATTTACATTCTCAGCCAATAAAGATTCACCAATAGGTGTAGCAACTACCATACTAGAATCTAGTGATCTTAATTCTACATCCGTATATACTATAAAATATCGAGATACAAAGGAATGAGTAGATCCATGATCAATGAGAACATGAGCATCGTGGCAAAAAATGGTTAACATACCTGTAACGACATATGGAGTGGTCTCTGCATCTTGCTGAGTCATAGCAAAAACTCTTGCTTGAGTACGAGGTCTACCTGACTAACCTCTCTGTTGTTTGCCTCAAACCCCTGCTACGCTAGCTTGGGTTTTCCTTGTAGTTGTAGATCCTTCTACTCGGGATCCATTCTGTTCTTGAATCTGACTAGCGCCACTTTGCATTGGTTGAAAACTATCTTTCTCTCTCTATTGCCTCATTGGACTAACTCGGGGCAATCTCTTTTTAAATGTCCAGCCTGTCCACATTGATAACAACCTGATATCTCTAAATAACATTCACCGCCATGGTACTTTAAAACATGTCTGACATAGAGGACAACTACCTTTATCCATACTAGCACTTTGTTGATGACTACCCATTGGTTGTTTGACTGATGCTTTGCTAGAACCAGGTCCACGACTCTATTGATAATTACTAGTCTGACCTAAAAAACCACATGTTGCCTTAGGCATTTTGCTATAAGAGCCCTCTGCTGACCAATTACTGGGTTTTTGTTTCTGTTGTTCAAATCTACGAGAATCATTAAGGCCTCTCTCCACTCTCAATGCAGCTTTAAACAACTTACCAAACTCAACATGCCCAGAAGTAGTCACTATTGTCTCAATTTCTGATCGAAGTCCATCTTCAAATTTTCTGCACTTATTTACTTCATCAACGACTACATACGGAGCAACCCTTGAAAGTTCTGTAAACTTCTTCTCATACTCTTCTACTGTTATAGATCCCTACACTAGTCTGAAAAATTCAGCTCTTTTCAAATCTTGATAGAAACGAGGATAATAACGATCATTAAACTGTTTTTTAAAATCCTCCTAACTAGTTCCTTCAGGAGTCCTTCGTTGTAATGATGCCCACCAATCATATGCTTTTTTCTTCAGTAAAAATACAGCAAAAGAGACCTTCTATTCATCTGTGCATCTCATAACTTCAAATACACGTTCCAGTTCATTCAACCAAGAACTAGCACTATCTGGATCTCCAGTTCCATCAAAATTTGTAGCTCCCAACTTCTGTGCACGTTCAATAGTATTCTCCGGCACCCGTGTTTGGTACTGAACCATGGCAATTAAAAGTTCTGCAATTCTATCCATTGGTTCATTCCTATGTTCTGGCACTTGAGGTTGAGCTATAGGTGGGTGAGGGTGTGATTCTGCCTCATTTTTACCTTGGTTATCACTCCTCTCTTCTAGGTCAGCTACCGATCTCGTGCGTGGGCGGCCAACTCGACGCATGATGCTGTTACAAAATCAAAGTTATGCTTAAATGCATGAAATTAAATACAAACAATTATTTTATGGTCTAAGGAGTCATAAACCAGGCTTTGATACCAAGTTGACAGGACCCACCCCAACTCCTCTCTTTAGTACGAGGGTGGTCCTGTTGGCTGTAATTTTTACTAATATGATAAAAGAATTTCGACTAGAATTTCGACTAAAATTTCATAGAAAATACTTGTTTTTAAACATAAAAAGAATATAAGGAAAATATTGGAAAATATTGGAAAATATTGGAAAATATTGGAAAATATTGGAGAGTACAAAATGTACATATCTGCTAGTCTTTTATTGCCATTTTCGTTCATTACAAAAGTTGTCAACAAAATGACTGATTGGACAAAAAAACTAACCGCTTTTAAAAAGAACAGACCAGAAAATCTGAGTAGGCTGAGTAGGTTAGGAAATTCGAGTAGGCCGACCATGCCGACCACACATCTCAAAATATGTACATGAAAATTTAAATGCATGACTCTTGTACTTCATGATGTCATTGAGTGAAATTAGGTATTTTATCTGTTTGTTGAGCATGTGTAGGTCACATTCCATTCAAGAGGTGTTTGAGGTTATTTTGGAGAAAAGGAGCAAAAAAATGAATTTAAGACCAATACATAATAGCTAGATTGCATGGCCCATATCTCTCAGCTCCAATCGAATTGTGTGTCCTACCACATATGGATTGAAAGCCCCGAAAGTCTAGTTTCCGACGCACTTTTTGGATCACAATTTCAATATTTCTAGAGGAAGTTATGTTCAGTTTAGAAACTGAAGGTCAGTAATGGAGAAGACAACCACAGGCTAGACTGCGGCTCGGGCATAATGACATTCCCAGCGGTCTGAGGAGCAGTGCATGGCCGGAATTTTCACGGTTATAGAAATGTCCAAATTACTCAAAATATTATGTGTGTTTGTTCGTTCGTTTAACATGATGTTCACATTTGTTTACACGGGCTGAGAAGGAACCGCTAACGATTTAAGGGTGTTTTTGGATGCAATTGGAAGACAAGAGAACGGTTTTCCCATCCTAATGAAGGTATGTATACCATATAAGTATTTCACTATTTCAACTATTGTAAAGTATAATTATTATTTTTTATTCTTTCAGGATAATATTATGTTGTCGATTCGGGATACATAAACATGCCAGGATTATTAACACCTTACAGAGGTGAACAATATCATCTACGTGATTATGAATGACAAGAGCGTGCACCAAGAGGTCTAAAGGAGTTATATAATTATAGGCATTCATCGTTACGAAATGTAATTGAGCAGTGTTTGTGTTTTAAAGGCACGCTTCACTGTTTGAAAAATATGCCTAATTATCGTTTACGTAGGCAATGCCTCATACATGTAGCATGTTATGTCCTATATAACTTTATTCAATCACAAGGTCGTGGTGATAGGTTGTTCAGGGAATATGAGAATGAAGAGATGTTAACTGATGGAGAGTGAGAAGGTAGACCAATTCCTAAATTGACTTATCTCCATCAAATGTAGCACTAATGAGCAATGTTAGAGTTGAAATTGCAAAAAAAAAAAATGTGGAGAGATTGCTCACGCAATAGAAGGTAATGTCTTGTAATAGGAGGTGGTGTCTTCTGTAATTTAATCATTATCTTATATAATTAAATTATGTCAATGTTATGTTATGAGAATTTTAATTAAATATAAAAGTAATCTATGATTATGGAAATTGATAGTTATGTATTTTCTGTTAATGCTAACAAATCAAATATCATACAATCTTGGTTATAATTCAATTAAAAATGATTGAATGGTCCGTAAAAAATAATTAAATTCAAATTATTATATTATTATAAACAGTTGTATAATTATTTAATATATATATATATATATATATAATTATAAATTATAAATTATAAATTTAAACGGATGAAAATAAATATTACAACCTTATGAAGATATTTTAAAGAGATGGGAGAGTCAAATTACATATGTAAAAGTTCTTCAGTTTCTGATGTTCTCAGTTTTTCTACCAGAAGTGTTTTTATTGTTTTCATTTTCAAAATATAGATTTCAGTATATGCTACCAGACGCATTATCAGGATTCGAAAATGAAACCAAAAATAATATTTTCATTTTCATTTTCATTTTCATTTTCATTTTCGAAAAACAACCACTAAAAAACGCTTACAGTAAGTATTTTGTCTGTTTTGTGTCAAAAAAAATTACGAATAAAGAGACCAAAAATGAACATGATTTGTTTGGTGAGATACGTTTGTTGTGTGTGTTGTTGAGGAAAAAGTGCATGCGTTAGTTGTTGAGTCTTGACTAACGTTGTGTCGTTCCAAAATTCACAAATTGCACTAGCCCATTTCTCTTAGTGTCTTTAATCGATGAGGCGGCATACTCAAGTGCTAGGGTTTAATAGTGGAGACTACCCAAGTGAGGTTTTTGTGCCCAAATAGCATTCAATTTTAAGGGTTTTGTCATTCCACGCCTAAACCCTTTTCAAAACACTCTTGTGCTTAATAGAGATGTCATTATATAAAACATCGTTGTATGGTAGAGGACTTGCATCAAAGTGGACTGCTTGTTTGAGTTTTTATTCCCTAGACGGACCTTTAGAGATGATTTTAGGACTTATGTGTGCATAACCAGCTAAAAATGGCCAAAATACTTTCTTTTCCCTTATGTGTGTGCTTCATAGCCAAACTTAAAGCCAAACACATAACACTTTCATTCATCACCCATATAAACCATAAACCTTATACACTAAACACTAAGTCATCGATCTCTCATAGCTTTCAATCTTATTAAGGCTTAGGAATTAATAATGTTGCATTGTTGAGCTCTAAATTGTAGTAAGGCGTGTACCTAGGCAATTATGTTTGCAAATTGTGCAAGAAAAAGGAAAAGAAAAAAAAAACAAAAAGAATCAACCAAAGTTATGTACTTCAAAGAAAAATGTTCAAAGCCATGTTCTCGATTGTAAATTGTTGCTCAGAAATAATGTGAGTATCAAAAGTAACGCTATCAAGTCAAAATGTAAGCTTGGATGCCAAAGAATGTAAATGTAAATTGTGTATATTGTGTAGTATAGCCAACAAAAGTATTGTAGTGTGTATTGCCTTAACTTGATTGTTAGTTTCATTGATATCTCAATTCCATTCACTAACTAATCACTCATTGGTCCCTTTACAACCAATGAAAAACCTTTTTGATCTTAAAGAAAGTCTAGCTCAGGAATATTTGTTGAAATCATGTTCTCTTTACGTTCATGGCATGCAATTCCATTCATGAGAGCTATATATAGGGAATACGTTCATTTTTGGAATAAAACTCACATGCGACTATATTTTGATTTCATTATGCATGAATCATTTGCATGAGTTTGATGAGTGTGCACCTAGGCTCTGAGCAAAAAATGAGCTAAATCGGTAAGAATTAGAGTCGAGACAAATTGCATCCTTGGCATGAGAGTGTGTCCCTTTTTGAAGTTTGAGCGCTTTGAGTGTGGGTTTGCATTGCATGTGGTACTTTTACATGAATGACATAATTTTAGTCTCCACTCAACGGTTCTCACATACATTTCTCCTCTTTAGCACACCTTAAATGGCATCCTATCGTATTTGGCATCATGAAATTTGTGTGTCTTTTTTAGAGTCAATGTTTGTTTTGTCTTGAGTCTTGTGTGTGTTTGTATGTTTTGTTTTGATTTTCCTCGAGGAAAAACAAAAAAAAAAAGGTTTGGGGTTATTTGATAACACCATCTTTTTTACTAAGTTTAGTCCTCATTTCCTATGTTTTGCACTCATTTCTAAGGTAAAAATCGATTGTTTAACGGTTGAGATAAGCTTGTGCCTATGTATTTAGCATTCCATGGGTATTTGAGCAAAGTTAGGAGATTTTGGAGATAAAAATGAGAATACAAGGAAATTCAAAGGCTATGCACGGAAAATGCGTCATAGTGTAACGTGCACTTAATCAGGTGTCAATCGCGACTTCATTCGAGAGACTTTGCATGGTTCGGGTTGTTATAGTGAACTACGTATGTACCTCGAATCAACTCCAGTAACTTGTCACGGTTAGATTTGTCTTAGTGAACCATGACATGAACAGTGCACCAATTCCAAAGGTTTTGGCACAGTACGTTGCTTCAGAGGCTCAGTAAACATTAGACTTCGTGCCATAATCTTGCTTACCTAAAAATACTCTATTTCTCTCGTTTTTTTAGAGTTTCCACCACTCTCTAGCCAAGTACAAATCAAGAACACATTTTTAGACCTCCAAACACTAAACCAAACACAAATCTCGCACCATCTCAGCTAAGTCCAATACAATACAGCGTATCAAACATGGTATTGATGTGCTCTACACCATGACAAAACATTTAAATTTTACTTTTCAAATTCACTCATTTTAATATCATAATCAGTATCGATATATTTTATCAACTCAACACGACAATCAGAATTAACTACGTACACACACCTTTTTCTACCTTTATCGTTCAATATTGACCAAAGAGGTGCACTTGATGATATTGATGAAGCATCAGAACTAGAAGTAGATACAAGTACACAACAAAAGCATCACTTGAAACAAACTTAATATTGTATTAAGAGAAAAGGTCATACAAAAATTCTCTCAACATCAAGTTTTGTTTTTAAAATATTAAAGTTTGTTGACATCGATTTTTGGTTGTATGAGAAAAGCCAACAAGATTTGGATTTTAGTTGTGATTTCAAAGAAAAAGAGAAGGAGAAAAAAATCGGACGTAAGTTTTTACGTGGTAAAAACTCCAATAACCGGAGAAACGTTCACGGGTGGTTGAATGATCAACCAAGCCAAAATCCACTATGAATAAAATAATTACAATTCGCGATCTCTCTTTCTTCTCTCTGTATTTTTCTATGATTGTTGTCTTCTATTGTGTGATGAGAGTATGGGTCTATTTATATGTCCATGGAACCCTAATCTTCTTTGCACAAGTAATAAAAGATCTTTGTATTTAATAATGATTGTTTACTTGTTCGAAGTAGTTTGTCTTCTTTCCTGTTTCGGAGACTTGTATTGAGATCGAATGGGACTCTAGTTATGTAGTCCAATTATGACTATTTCCTTATATGAGCGTAGTCTTTTTGAAGAAATAAAATTGTTGCCTGATTAGGAACTCTTTCTGCTTGATAATTCTGTTCTTCTTGGAATTCCTCTTTGATATAGATATATTCATGTATTTTAAAGACTCGATTAGTGTGAGCTACGCGATGGGCTTTTTATTTAGTTTTTCTTCATGTTTGCCCCGAGTAGAAAATGATATCAGCTGGTCCCGAGTGGTGTCATCTGATCTCGAGTAGACAATGTCATCAACTAGCCCCGAGTACATTTATCTGACCCCGAGTAGTATATGACGTCAGTTGACCCCGAGTAGGTTTTGTCCAATACTTGTTTACTCGGACTTCTCTTCTTTGATGATGTCTTGTAGGATATTTTCTGAATGCCTATTCGAATGTCCACTTGGTAATTTTATCCTCTTTGTCAATGACATGTATATCTGATAAAACTTATATACGACAATACCCCCTTAAAATATTTTTACCGAATAGAGTTTCATTTTGGGCAAAAGTATTTTAATCAATTCTTCAATATCTTTTCAGTGCCAGAGTAAATGTCTTGTCATAATGGCATGTCTTAATGGTGACCCTGTAAATTCGAATTACCCCCTCACGCGAGATCTTCAATGATGGCGACGTTTTGGAATTCTGACGGTGAAAGCCAGTTCTCTTCTTGACACGTGTCATTTGCCTATTTATTTTTTCGATATCATTTATGAGAAACGACCTTCGTGTCTCCCCATGGGCTGACTACGTCATCAAATTTCATCACAGATTTTTCCCGCCTTGAAACCCTAGGGTTTCATGCTATTACCCCTTTAAATTCTTCATTGAGAGGTTGCGTTGGTTCATTCTAAAAAACTCAATTCCAGAAAATCTTCTTAGCCCAGATTTCGTCAAGTAGAAAATCGCCATTCTCCGTTGAAGGTCTTTGCATTAGATTTCATTTAAGGTTAGTTTTAATGGAACCAACTTCCCATCTTCGACTCTGTACTATAGCTCTCGAAGCACTTGATCATGGGGATTTCCAGTTGGTTTCCTGTGTTCGAATATTGTTGGGGGAAATCCCCCCTGATGAACCTCATTTTTTAGAAGTCGATGTTTCTGGGATACACCCTGACGTCTATTTTTCTGTATCCAGTTATGATTCTTCATCTAATTCTGAATTTGTCATTTCTGATCACAGGGTACCACTTCGATCAAAATGGGAAAACATCAAAGTAGAAGCGAAATCTATAGGCATAACTCGGGCAGCGTTCGAATCAGGGAGCAGACAGTTGACGAGAACGATTTTGAAGAAGCGTTCAGAGTATCTCGTCTCTCTTTCTCTACTGATCGCCCGAGTGGGTTTGACACCGAGCCGAATGTTGTCGGGGCAGATGAGATCGGAAAATATCGTGCCCGATTCGATCTGGACAATTCGGTTACTATGATTCCTGCGGGTGATAGAGTTGCGTGGAATCCTCCCCTAGGCATGGTGGCAATCTATGAATCCATGCTCTGCTGCCGCGTCACTCTTCCTCTTCAGCCATTCATTTTCTGGTTTCTGAATGAAGCAGAGATCGTTCCGGCTTAACTGGCCCCGAACAACTACAAAATCTTGATGTGCATGTGGCACATGTACAGATGAATGAATTTGTCGCCGCCCTTCCCTAGTGAAATCAGGCACTTCTTCACGCTGAGGCAGTCTGGTAAGACAGAGACTTACTTCCTTATGTCTAATCCACCAGATTGCTGGGTCCCCGAGGGGACAAAGGTGAACCGGGGAGTCGATACTTCTGATGACCCTAAAAAGAGGGATTTTGTATGGGGTTCCCTTCATCCAACAAGTTCTGGAAGAACAATTGGTTTTTCACCGAAGGGAATCTCAGTCTTGAAGTCACCCTCTCGGTTGGGGAAACTCGAAGGGTGATGAAAGCTCATCGCTTCTTCTGTTCTCCCGAGGTATGGAACAAGAAGAAGCTTGAATTTAGAAACGTTGAGCTGACCAAACTTGCTCGGGCAGGAGTTCGCACCCTGGAGAAAAGAAGCAGGTCATATCTTTTCAATGAAACGAAAATGATAGAGCTCAGCTTCTTTAGCCAGATTTCAGACTACCGCAGGCGATGTAAGTGACCTTTGTAACCTTTTTTTTTTGTTATTTTTTTCTTTTTGTATTCATACGCGGTCCCCTTTTTTTTCTTCTAAGTGTATGACACGGACATCGTCTGCGACCCTCAAGCTCGCCAAGTGAAGTCGATTCTTCAGGTGAGCCAAAAAGAAGCTTCTCGTCAGAGCAATAATGGCATTGGCTCGCCTAAGTCTGATGAGGAAACCGATGTAGCAGAGGAGCAAATCCCCGAATATGTCCCCGAGGACGTTGTTCAGCCGATCGCCGGGGAGACTAGTGGTCCGAATGGCCCGACCGATTACACTCAACTGCCTGATGACGGGGAGAGAAAGAGTGAGGGTCTTAGTGAGGGGCCTACCGAGCGGTCAGAAGTCGGTGATGGAGGTAAAACCTCTGAAGGGCAAGCTCATATGGATCCCGATTTCTTTGAATCTTTCCGGGATGATGTTCAGGAAGATCCCGCAGCTAATCTCAGCTTTCATATTACTCGGACTGAGAAAAGGAAAGCGGTTGACTCTCCTACTCGGCCTCTCAAGGTTCCTCACATAGTTTCATTCATTGAATCAAGTGATGAAGACGCTGAGGCTGAGATTCCCCCAAGTGTTGAAGCATCGGCGGGTGTGGAGACTTCTGACCCAACAGGGTCTCCTTTCCCCCCGAGGTTAAAGAACTAGGGGCTGAACCCTCGGAGGTTCCTTCATATCCTTCTCCCTAGGATATGCTCAAGGTGATATTATCTGGCCAGGATTTTATAGGGGATGATCATTGGAGTCATCTCAGGGGCGCGCCTCTGACGAGTCGTCTTCAATTTGGACAATTCGGTTACTCTGAATCAACGTTGCATCCTATGTAAGTTATTCCTAACTCTTCAATTGTCTTGCCCGTTTGCTTGCTAGATTTTTAATTAAACTTCTTTATAGATGGTGGCAGAGTTCGCTGAGCTGGTTCAGACGCAGCATCATCAAGCTGATCGAATAAGGCTTCTAGAAGCTCAGCTGAAAAAGAGTGATGATAGTCATGCTCGGGTTGAATCAGCTTATCATAAAGAAGTCGGCAGTGCCCAAGTGTTTACCGACCACTGTTTGGCGAAGCAGGTTGAGGCAGAGGAGAAAGCTTCTTTGGTAGAGGAGAAGGCAGATTCACTTCAAAATTTGTTGTCCTCTGCTCGAGAATCAATGCTTAAAGCCGAACAGGAAGCGGAGCAGTCTAAGTGGCATATGAAAAGAAAATTGGAGACTTATAGCGCCAGGCTTTGACGGTCGAATCCTTATCCCAAGAAGCCAGGCTGGAACTTGAAGTCCAAGGGGTGGACCATTTCAAAAGATCCCCTGCCTACGATGCCCTTCTCCTTCGGGAGTTTCAACGAGGGCTAGTTTCAGCTGGCGAGTTCTTCAAGGTTAAGAATCGGGCAACTGAGAAAGCCCAAGCCAACTGGGAGCTGTCGATCAAGAATCACGTGGATCGGTCCTTGGAATCTCTTCGGACTCAGAGGAATGAGTGGAGAGCTTACTGTCATAGCCGAGGCAAAGAGTCCCATCCTATGCATTTGGAGGTTCTATCCGAGCACTCCCTCTCTACTTTTTATGCCAATCAGAAGTCGGTCGTGGAGGGTGTAGTACCAGATATCGAACTGATCTCAGGAGAAGATTACAGCCAGTGGATGGATGATTCGGTCGACACGATCGTGTGACCTTCTAACGAAAGTCTGCTCCATGAATATGAAATGGTACCCAACCTGAGTATCGGTAAGAGCTCTAAATCCTCACAACCTTGATTTTTGTAGGATGAATTTTTGTAAAGATTCTTTGTAGCGATTCTTACCATTCTTTGTAATGATTTTTGGTAGCAATTCTTTGATTCTTTGTAAAGATTAATGAAATCCTGAGTTTATTCTGAACCAAGTGGTTTTAATCTGATTGCATTGCTCACGAAATTTCTTCTTTAACTTGACTCTATTGTTGCCCAGTATCTTATTAAACCAGCTATTTCTGATGTTCGGGTAACTTAACCGAGTATCTTATTAAACCAGTTTCGTTCCCGAATAATTTTTAACGCCAAGTATCTTATTAAACTGGTTGTTGCAATCTTCATGTCAAGTATCTTATTAAACTGGCTAAATCTGATGTTCAGGTAACTTCACCGAGTATCTTATTAAACCGGTTGTCACCCAAATAATTTTTAATACCAAGTATCTTATTAAACTGGCTCTTGCGATCTTTATGCCAAGTATCTTATTAAAATGGCTAGTATTATTAATCGAGTCATCTTAAAACAGGCAAGTAGGTTTATACTTGTGTTTCATACACGGTTGCTACCCGAACATTACATCAAGGCTGACCATGATCATATGTTCGAGTCCTTACGCATTACCGAGGACGTCTCCCCAGTTTTTATGTATAAGGGTTTGCCGAATCGTTAAGCTTTTTGAACCGCTTAACACAGCTACACATTTCACCCAATTTTTTTCTTATAGCATCCCGAGCCTTTCTCCAGAATCTGGTGCATCGGATTTTCCTTTTTGCTAAGGTCAATTGACCTTGCTAGGCTGTCATGCTCCTTCGAGCTTCTCCGCCCATTCGGGAATCAATGGTCCCGAGTATTCTATTTGTATGTTCTTATTATCATGCTTGTCTTCCATATGTTCTTATAATCATATGCTTTATTTTTCGGAAATCCCGAGTTTGATTTTTATTTATAACTGTAAAATCAACAAAGATTTAAATTCCACAGCTAATATCTGACCTAACTAAAATTGTCCTGACTAGAAAAAAGAACAAAAAATAATTTAAGGATAGAAAATCTTCAGATATTGGGTGTGAACAATCAAGCCCAACAAATGGTTGGTCAGACCCAACAAGTGGTTGGTCAGACCCAACAACCAACGGGGCATTGCATGGTCAGGGTAAAACCCCTCTATTGGGTCGTGCAATCCAATATGCTCCATGGACAGCTATTCTTTCGACTTTGTACGGGCATTCCCACTTATCAGCCAGGGAACCTGCAACTTTATTTTTTATGTTCAATGACACCTTCCTGAGTACCAGGTCTTCTATTTGGAATTTCCTGACCCGAACATGAGAGTTGTAATGGCGAGCTACTCTTTGCTGAGATGTCATATTTCGTATTCGGGACTTCTCCCTTTTCTCTTCTAGCTCATCTAGACTTTGCAATAGCATATCAATATTCTGTTCTTCATCATATAGCCTGACCCGGGGTGATGCATATGACGTTTCTATGGGGATAACAACTTTTGTTCCAAACGCTAAAGTGAATGGAGTCTCCCCTGTCTAAGTTCTTGTTGTCGTCCGATATGCCCATAATACTTCGGGTAGTTTTTCTACCCAGCTTCCTTTCTTGGCATCTAGCTTTGCTTTGATTGTGTGCTTGATGATTTTATTCACTACTTCAACCTGCCCATTTGTTTGAGGGTGGGCATGTGTGGCATAGTAATTGGCAATCTGATACTCTTTGCACAGCTGTCTGAATTTCAGGTTATCGAATTGGGTGCCATTGTCACTGATTATAGTGTTTGGGACTCCAAACCTATAAACTATATTCTTTTTCATGAAATTTATGGTGTTTGCTTCTGTGATATGTACCAATGCTTCAGCTTCTGCCCACTTCGTGAAATAGTCAACGGCTACTATGGCATACTTCGTTCCACCCCCCGTCCTAGCAGGCATTGGGCCAATTAAATCCAAACCCCACATGGCAAATGACCATGGGGATGTGAGGTTTCTGAGATGTTCAGGGGGTTGTCGGATATCATTAGCAATCCTTTGGCAAGTATTGTAACTCTCCGAACATCGTTGTGCATCTGAGAATAGAGTAGGCCAATAATAACCTTGCCTGAGTACCTTGTGTGCTAAAATTTTACCCCCAGTGTGGTTTTCCCAAACTCTTCCATGGATTCCCTATAATATCCGATATGCATCCTCCTCTGACACATATCTTTGGAGTGTTCGGGAATACCCCATTCTATATAGTTCTCCTCCAACCAATGTGTACCTTGCTGATCGATACCTGATACGTTTTGCTTGTAAGGAATCTTCTGGGAGCATGCCTTCTTCCAGGAACCTTTTCAGCTGAGTCATCCAACCGTCTGACGGTGTTCGGATTTCTAAAATTTCTAAGTTTTTTGGTTCAGATGTGCTCGATTTGAGGAGATGTGCAACCGGGATAGTCTTTGGCCTGATTGTAGTTGCTGCTGACGCTAGTTTGGACAAAGCGTCTGTCTTTTCATTCTCCTCCCTGGGGATCTAGGTAATCCTATATTCTTTGAATTTCTAGAGGAGCTATTTTGCAATGTCATGGTAGGCTATCATGCCTTCATCCTTGGCTTGGTACTCGTCTAGGACTTGGCTGACAACTACTTATGAATCGCTGAATATCTCAACTTCATCTGTCCCGAGAGCTATGCAGACTCTGAGTCCAGCTAGTAGTGCCTCGTACTCGGCTTGATTTTTGGTTTCTTTAAAGTCAAACCTCATGGCACATTCGACATCATCTCTTTCTGGAGTGCATACTACGATCCCTGTCCCGCTGCCATGAGTGTTTGAAGAGCCATCAACATACAATTTCCATGGGAAATTTTTTTCCAACATCCTTTTTACTTCCAGGTTTGGCTCTGTGAACTTTGCTATAAAATCTGTCACTGCTTGCCCTTTGAGGGATGTCCTGGGGATGTAGTGGATATCGAATTCACTTAGCTTGATAGCCCATTTGGTCAGTCTTTCTGAAATCTCTGGCTTCTGTATAATTTGCTTTAATGGACAGTCGGTGAGAACCTGGATTGTATGAGCCTGAAAATATGGTCTTAGCTTCCTTGCTGCTGAAACCAATACTACGGCCATTTTCTCTGCCTGTGAATACCTGGTCTCGGTTGGTAGAAGAGTCTTGCTGGTATAGTACACTGGCTTATGTACTCTATCTTCTGTTCTAACTAGGACTGAGCTTGCTGCTAGTTCTGTAATTAATAAGTACAAATGGAGTGTCTCTCCCATCTGTGGTTTTGAAAGGATGAGAGTCTGCCCTAGGTATTCCTTGATTTTTTAAAAAACCTGCTCGCACTCTTCATTCCATTCGAGTCCTTTTCCTTTTTTAATTACTTTGAAAAAGAGTGCGCATCTGTCCGTGGCCTTTGAGATGAATCTACCCAAGAAAGCTAAGCATCCTGTTAGGCACAGTACTTCTTTTAGTGTCCTTTGTGAAGTCATTTTCTGCAGGGCCTGGATCTTCTCAGGGTTGACTTCGATTCCATTTTAGTGAACTTGAAAACCCAAGAATCTTCCTAAAGGAACTCCGAATAAACACTTGTTCGGATTTAGCTTCATTTGGTATCTCCTCAAAACATCAAATGTCTTTCGCAGGTCTGAAGTATGCTTGTCTACCGTGATGCTCTTGGTCAGCATGTCATCAATGTATACTTCCATGTTCCTTCCTATTTGTCGTGTGATGATTCTGTTAACCAGCCTTTGATATGTTGCCCCTGTATTTTTTAACCCGAAGGGCATTACTGTGTAACAGTACAAACCCTAATCAGTTGTGAATGCTATTTTTTCTTCGTCAGCCTTGTTCATCCGGATTTGGTTATATCCCGAGTAGGCGTCCATGAAACTGAGTAACTCATGGCCTGATGTAGCGCCCACCAACTGATCTATCCTCGGAAGTGGAAAACTGTCTTTTGGGCATGCCTTGTTCAAATCTGTGAAATCTACGCACATTCTTCATTGTCCATTTTTCTTTTGGACGAGGACTACATTAGCTACCCATTGAGGGTAGTTGACCTCTCTAATTGACCCTACAACGAATAGCTTCTCCACTTTCTGTTTGATTGCCTGACTTCTCTCGAGATTGAATGATCTTCTCTTTTGTATCACCGGTTTTGCATTCGGGTCTACTGTGAGATGGTGAGATATTATCCGGACATCTATCCCGACCATGTCTTCATGACTCCAAGCGAACACATCCCTGTATTCTTTGAGCAGATCAGTGATTCTTTGTTTGACTTTTCCTTCCAGGTTGGCCGCGATCTTGATCCTCTTATCTGGCTCATCTTCTTTCAAGATAATTTCTTCGACCGGTTTAGTTTTGGATTCATTCGACTCTTCCTTGGATCGAATTCGAATGATAGTGACTCTTTGTTCTGACTCGACTGCGTTATAGTGCAAACATGTTCATCATTTTTGTCTTTGTATACTAACAGGTTAGCTCTTCGGGTCATCTCTTGGGATCCCTTGACTACACTGACCCCCTGTTCGGTCGAGAACTTGATCATTAAGGCATAAGTGGCTGTTACATCCTTAGTTTTATTTAAGAATGGGCGACCCAACAACGAATTATATGGCAAATTTTCAAAGTCTACTACCACGAAGTCGAGCAATACAGTTCTCTGACAAGGTGCCTCTCCGATCTTTACGGGTAGTTTTACCGGCCCGAGTGACCTGACCTCAATTCCCCAAAATCCTCTGAGTGGAGTATGGAAAGGCTGTAGATCCTTTCGGTCCAACCTGAGTTAATCGTAGACGGCTACATTGAGAATATATGCCGAACTTCCATTATCTGTCAAGATTCTCCTGACTTCCCGGTGACCAATCCGGGCACTTATGATTAAGGCGTCATTTGGCCGAACGTCGACCCATATGAGTCTGCTTCTGTGAATATTATTGAGTCTCATCCTTCTTTTACCTTTTTTGGGTCTGGCTCCACCGAGTTCACGTCAAAGTTATGTCTTGCTTCTACTGCTTCTCTGATTTCCTGTGTTCGCTCTCGGTTACTTCTCCCAGTGGATGGTCCTTCAAAGATTGTATGTATTACTTCATTGGCCTCTGGACTGACCCTTTAATTTCGACCAGAGCTGTGATCGGCCCTGATCTCTTTCTTTGTTTCTGATTTCTCATCCCTTTTCATACATCATGTAGATGTCCTTCTCGAATGAGGGTTTCTATGTAATCTCTGAGCTGGTAACACTTGGAAGTCTCATGACTGGTTTCCTTATGGAATCTACAGTATTTGATTGTATCCCGTCGGGCAAACTGAGACTGTCGTCGTGGCTCTTGTACCAGATTCTTTGCTTCCAGTATGGCCAGGATTTCCTCCTATTTTTTCCGAAGAGGGGTGTAGTTGGTGTATCTACCTCGGTATTTTTCCGTGGTATGTCCGGCATTATGCCCATTTCCCCCGTCCTTGCTCTTTTCTTTGATGTTTACTTTCCGTTTTCCATTTTGGTTCTGTACCTTAGACTCAGCGTCCTTTTCGGGTTTTCCTCCATGCATGAAACATCCTCCCGTGGGTAACTCTTCTTCTTTGGCTAGTGCATATCCTCTCATCATGTCCATCATATCTGCATATCTGGTCATACGGGCTCTTCTCAGGTCAAAAGATAACCATCAATTATGTAGGTTGTTTATGAAAGCAGCGATTATCGCTTCATCATTTGCACTGTTGATTTCTGATACTGCTTGGCCGAATCTCCCCAGGTATTTCTTCAGTGACTCATCTTTCCCTTGTTTTATTTGATAAAGGTAAGCCACTGATTTTTTCCTGTGAACATTGCTCAGAAATTGCCTTGTGAAACTCCTGCTCAGTTCACTGAAACTTCCAATGCTCGATGGGGGCAATCTCCCGAACCATCTTGAACCTGTGTCCCCTAGAGTCTGTGGAAAGTTGAGACATAGCAAGGGATCGCTGTGGGCATACTGGGCCATAGCACTTTTATAGCGTCTGGCGTGTTCTTTAGGGTATGTATCTTTCTTGAACTGCTCCACGTGCGGCATCCTGAACCTTTCTGAGAATGAGGTCCTTAAGATTTCCCTAGTGAATTGGCTATCAGAATCATCGTCAGATAAATCGTTGTACCCATAAAGTCTGACCAGCGCGTCCATTTGATGCCTATTGTTCTTGAATTCTCGAGTTAGGCTCTGGATTACGACATCTCTGTCTCCCACCAGACTTCCCTGGTGGTTGAACCGCTGGGTAATTGTCATTCCTCTTTCTGGCTCTTCACTTTGATACCGGGTTTCACGTATGATTCTGTGATGACGCTTGCGATGGTGCCGATCGCTATCTTCTGATGACGACCAATCCCTGTGCTGGTCATGTTTACGGTGTCTAGAACGGGTTGTCTGATCATAGTTCTGCTTCCCGCGTGGTCGTTCCTCTTCAAGTGTTTCACGTCCAGCCTAATTGATTGGAGCAGAGTTCTTTCCAGCTTCCAGTGTATTTAGTTCTGGCCCTACTACAACCGAACGAAGCCTCACATGTGGGAGGTTAGGAGGTTGTGCTTATTCTGCAGCCAGTAGATCAACTCCTTCCTTTGTTGTATCTGCCACCAATTGTTGTAACGCCTCTCGGAAGCGTTGTGTCAAGTCTCCACTGGTCGGAGGAACTTGTTGGATTCCCGATAGGAATGTAGGTTGGTTCTCTGTGGTTGCAGCGAGATCTCGCAAGCTACTGCCAACATGGAAGTTATCTGGAGATTTTTGGACATCCCCAGAACTGCTTCTGCTTCCTGCCATTACTTTTAATTAAATCGGAGATTCGACGCCCCTCCTTCTAGCTCCAATTGTTGATGTCGATTTCTGGTTGTATGAGAAAAGTCAACAAGATTTGGATTCTAGTTGTGATTTCAAAGAAAAAGAGAAGGAGAAAAAAATCGGACGTAAGTTTTTACGTGGTAAAAACTCCGATGACCGGAGAAACGTCCACGGGTGGTTGAATGATCAACCAAGCCAAAATCCACTATGAATAAAATAATTACAATTCGCGATCTCTCTTTCTTCTCTCTGTATTTTTCTATGATTGTTGTCTTCTATTGTGTGATGAGAGTATGGGTCTATTTATATGTCCATGGAACCCTAATCTTCTTTGTACAAGTAATAAAAGATCTTTGTATTTAATAATGATTGTTTACTTGTTTGAAGTAGTTTGTCTTCTTTCCTGTTTCAGAGACTTGTATTGAGATCGAATGGAACTCTAGTAATGTAGTCCGATTAGGACTTATTTCCTTATATGAGCGTAGTCTTTTTGAAGAAATAAAACTGTTGCCTGATTAAGAACCATTTCTGCTTGATAATTCTGTTCTTCTTGGAATTCCTCTTTGATATAGATATCTTCGTGTATTTTAATGACTCGATTCGTGTGAGCTACTGGGCTTTTTATTTAGTTTTTCTTCATGTTTGTCCCGAGTAGAAAACGATATCAGCTGGTCCCGAGTGATGTCATCTGATCCCGAGTAGACAATGTCTTCAACTAGCCCCGAGTACCTTTATCTGACCCCGAGCAGTATATGACGTCAGTTGACCCCGAGTAGGTTTTGTCCAATACTTGTTTACTCGAGCTTCTCTTCTTTGATAATGTCTTGTAGGATATTTTCTGAATGCCTATTCGGATGTCCACCTGACAATTTTATCATCTTTATCAATGACGTGTATATCTGATAAAATTTATATACGATAAAGTTTAACCCCGGCTAGATTATAACTCCGTGGATCAATGACTGCAGCAACTAAAAGAATCATTGGAGTGGTTTTCCAATATTTTTTAAATTTATTTTCCAAGACATCACAAATTTCAGTGCAAATATGATCACTTCTATGCAAAGAAACAGCTCGACAAATTTCCCACAAACATGACAAAACTTGATTTGGGTGGTTGTTTTACACTTTATATACAGCGGAACAAGTCACGTAAGAAGGATAAAAGTTTCCAAATATTTCATCATTGCAAAAGATAATTGCCAATCATTTTTACACAGAAATTCATCATTCTTTTTGTGATTGTTATAAAACTCAGAAATAATTAGTTCATAACAAACACAAGATTTGTGTCAGTCCCACCCCCTCAGTTAAACTTATGTCAATCAAACTTAATGCCATGAGAGTATTTTAATCTTTTTAACTTAAATAAATAAAATTAAAACCAAAAAGTAGAATAAAAATCAAAATCGTTTTATATAATAAAATAAATAAATAAAGAATAATCATCTCCTAATAAGAGATTGTCAAAGTTGAGATCTTCTTCCAGAGGGAAGAGTTCTTCAGTAATCTTCTCCCTATGGAGGAGATCTTCGCCAATCTCCTCTAACAAGTAAGAGATCAACAATATCATTGATCTCTTTTTATGTTCGAGGAGATCTAGATCTCCGAGATTAGAGGAGAAGATCAAGGCTTTGTGGATCTCCTCCCTAGTGAAGTAGGAAGGAGATTGTTGAAGCAGGCAAAAATCCATTAAACTGAACCGAACCAA
Source organism: Dipteronia dyeriana (assembly GCA_032871835.1). Classification (NCBI taxonomy): domain Eukaryota; kingdom Viridiplantae; phylum Streptophyta; class Magnoliopsida; order Sapindales; family Sapindaceae; genus Dipteronia; species Dipteronia dyeriana. The sequence goes on along the minus strand of CM065295.1, from coordinate 69,507,500 downwards.
TCCAATCGGTTTTTCTTTGAGGTCCGGTTCAGTTCGGTTTAAAATATTGAAAACCGGATTTTCCGGTTCGGTTTCCGGTTTGATAGCTGAAATTGAAAAATGGGTATAAAAGAAAAAACCCAATTTTTTTGGGAGCAAATTACACTCAACTTCCCTGAGGTTTGCCTTCTTGCACACAGAAACAACTTTATCATTAATTGACACTCACATCCCCTGTTAACTAATTCTGATATTTAAAAGACTAAATTACCCTTGTTCCTTAATAAATAGGCAATTTCATTAAAATCTCTATTTTTTTGATGAAATGTCACTTATTTAAATGTCTTTATCATATTAGCAACATAAATCCCTTATTTTTTCAAAATACATCATTTTAGTCCATTTAACCAAAATACTAACACTCAACTATAATTATATGTATAAAAGTACAATTTTACCTTTATCAAATGATTTATTTAGTTTAAAAAATAAATAATATTAAAATGGTTTATAAATAAAAATTAACAAAAAAAAAATCAAAAAAAAAACATAAAAAAAACTAATCGATGGATAATGAAAAATATAAAGTGAAAATAAATAATAAACTGAAATTGTAGTTTTTATAAAAAACTAACTTTTGTATATCCAATTTTTTTGGAGATTTTTTTATAATAAACAATTATATATATTCCATTATCCATCCATTAGTTTTTTCTTCTACTGTTTTTTTTTAATTGGATGGATAATGAAAAGAATAATAAATTGAAAGTACAATTATGAATACTTTTTTATCCAATTTTTTTGATAAAATTTATTTATTTTTTAAATAAAATAAATTGAAAATAATGACTCACATAACCACTTAATAACTCTGAGCATTTTTGTTTTTCAAACAAGATAATGTATTTGACTGCTATAAAGAATCTTTATATATATTTTATCAAAAAAAAAATAAGTATATTAATTTACAGTGTTATATATAATTATATCAGTATGATTTTTTAAAATTTTTAATTATCTGTTTTTGTGAACCGCTATAATAGAATTCGTCAATGATTAGCAATCCCCCATTTAATATATATATATATATATTGAAACATTTAAATTTAAATTTGGATTTCTAAAAATATAAAGTACTAATCTTACTTAACTATTAGTTGAAATAAAGTTCCATATATATTCTCGATCACAAATGATATCAATAGTTCTAATTTAACTAAAATTTCATTCAGTCACACTTATATATACAAGTTGCATAAAAAGTTCTTTAAATTCTTCTTGTTGGTTTATGTTTTTAATATAATCTTTTATTGTGTTCTCTTCTTGGATTCGATTATGCATTAACATATACTATGCCATCAATTTATCATTTTTTTTTTTGTTGTTTTCTTTCTTCATCTTTATTTTTTATACATATAAAAGATCTATTCAATATAAAAAGTTGTATCCAACCTATATTTTAGTAAAAGCACTATAAATTAAAAATATTTTTCTTAAAGCTTAAATATCATATTTTAAATGTTAAAAAATACACCTAATTTAAATTACTAACCCACTTTTTTTTTTAAAAAAAAAAAGATACTAAGCCACTTATTTAATCCAAAAAAAAATTAACAATAAACTACTAGAGGCATATACATAGTCTAAATAATTAATCACTGGATTCTAATCCAATGGTTCACAAAAATATTGAAAAATACTTATAAAATTATAAAATAATAATAATAATAACATTAGTTGTTCATATCTCAAACCAAATGAAAATATGTTAGAACTAAGGGTGGGCACGAGTCGGTTCAATTCGGTTTTCGGCCGAAATTGTCCATGACTCACTTATAATTGGTTTTCATTTTTAGTGTTGACGGTTAATATTTTGGTCAAATGAACTTAAATGATGTATTTTTGAAAAATAAGGGACTTATGTTGCTAATATGATAAAAACATTTAAATAAGTGACATTTTGTAATATAAAAAAACTTTAGTTAAATTACCTATTTATTAAGGATCATGGGTAGTTTAGTCTTTTGAAGATAGGAATTAATCAACAAGGGGTGTGAGTGTCAACTAATGATCAAGTTGTTTCTAGGTGCAAGAAGGCAAACCTCAGGGAGGTTGAATGCAATTTACTCTTTTTTTTGTGTATTCTCTCTCTGCCTCTCAGACCTCAGCTAACCCTAAATCTCTCAACTCCATTTCTCAACTTCGCCTCTTCCGTCCGCCGTGTCTCTCGTCTGCCATCTCTCTCGTCCGTTGCCCGCCGTCTCTCTCGTCCGACGTTCTGGTGAGCCATCGTTTCACTGCTTCTTGGATTGAAGAGTTTTGGTCTTGCTCGATGACTTGTCTCGCAATCGTCTCACTCCATTTTCTTCTACAACGCTGTAAGCTTGTGATTCTCTTCTTTGTCGTTCTTATCTAATTCGTCGTTTTTTATTTTCCATTTCGATCTTTGATTAGGATTTCTCAGTTTATGTATTTAATTATATTGTTTTTTGTTTGTCTAAATCATTGTGAACTGAATTGAGATGTGGTTGTTTTCTCTTAGGGTTTATGATTATGGATTTCTATGTTCCTGTTTTTGTTTCTGGGTTTTATGAAAAAAAAAATCAAAATCATTGATGGTGTTCTTTGTGGTGGTGGAGAGAGATAGCAAAAGAGAGATTCATTTTGGTTTCAAATGGTTGTAAACTCTCACTGTTCTTGATAGAATTTTATATATGAATGAATGCAAGCTGGTTTGGTTCAAAAAAAAAATTGGTAATTACCGAAGTAACTAAACTTAAAAGGTTTTAGACTAATTTGGTCACTTTTATAAATATTTAAACTTTTTGAAATTTTAGAACACTCCTAGACTTGTTTGGTAATTACCCAAAAAATAATTTTAACTTCTTTATTTGTTTTTTCAACCACTCACGTTAATATTTATCTATGGGAAAATTGCAATAATAACCTCCACATTTGACATTGGTACTCAAAAAATAACAGTTTAGCTATAATTACATTTAAGTACACTGCCGTTTGTTGACATGGTTACGGTTAAATTTAATGATTCAAGTCATTCAAAAAATAATTACTGGTGAAATGACTTAACTACCTATATATTAAATAATTAATATATATAATAATTTTTTAAAAAACAAATATAATAATAATAACTTTAAAAAACATTAAATAGATAAAAACAAGAAATAATTGAAATTATTTATTAAAAAAAAAAATAGAAAAGAAACGGGAGATATCACACCGGACTTGGTGCGATCTATCAAGATCTCATCTGAGATCTTTATGCTATGTAATTTTTTTTTTCTTCCACCGTGGATTCCAAAACTACTCCCTTCCATGGATCCCAAATTTTCAAATCAACATGCTTCATTTTTTCTTTCTTCTGACTTTTGTGGGTTGATATTAATGATTTTGGTAATGGAGTTGGAGATGAAATCGAATTGAAAATGTGGATGAATCGGAGATGTGGATGATTATGGTATTGAAGATGGAGATGGTATGTGTGTGTGTTTTTTTTTTCTCCATTTTTATATAATTGTTTTAAAATGCTAGTGATGTGTCATCTTTTTATTTGATATTGTAATGGTAAATTTAGTGATGTGGCATGTTTTGATAGGCAATTTGAATGTTTTCTTTTTATTTACTTTTTATATTTAAAAAAAAATGTTTTACCCTTCAACCGTTAAACACAGTTAAAGGTACTAATATGTAATTACAACTAAATTTATATTTTTTTTATGTAATTATGTCCAATGTTGAGGAAACTTCTTTCAATTTTCCATTTATCTATATTTATTAGGATAAATAAAAATTAGATCAAGCTAGATCAACTTAAATTTGTGATTTAATTTATTGATTTAAACATCTCAATCATTCATGTACTCTTATTGTAAAGATTTGTGCTCTTAATCCAAAGATTGAGAAATCTTTAACACGAGCGATTGAAATATTGAAATCAATAAATTAAATCATAAATTCAAATTAATTTAATATATATAAAAAAACGATATTGATTGATCAGTCACATCGAGAGGTACATGGACAACATCAAGCTTGTTAACAGTTGAACTAGTTATCGAACACGTATGCTTCTTTTTCATGTAAAAGTTGGAAACTTAAGGCCGTATCCAAGGGTGCACCAACCCGGCAACCTAATCCAATCCGATCAATTTGACCTAATCCGATTAGATTGGATTGGGTTGTTTTTAAAATTGGATTGGATTGGATTGGGTTAATAAAATATAACCCGACAATTCGATATTAATAATAATAAATAAATAAATAAATTTATTTATTATTAGATCTATTATAAAATCTTATTTTTTTTAAATATGTAAAAAAATTACTCATACACCTTTGATAATATTATAAATGATAAATATAAATACATATTTTTAAATATTTTATACCATCAATATATAATACATTTATTAAAACATACAATTATATTGTCTTCATCTTTTGTGTTAATTACATTCGTTAAAATATGTAATTATATTGTCTTCATCTTTTGCATTAATTGACACATCCTTAATTATACTTTAAATCCTTATAGGATTTGATTAAGAATTTGGTAGAAAAAAGTCTAATAATTGTATATAAACTTAAACTATTATTTTGGTTGAAGTAAATAATAGATTATAGAGATATTCGATGAAGCAATTATAATTGTAAAATTGATAGAAGCCTTAGATAAAGACTTTCAAATTAAATAAATTGTTATATTTTTATTTTTTAATTATGCAATAGATATTTAAACAATTTATATTTTATGTTGTGATTTGATTTTAATGATTTTAAGAAATTTAAACTTTATGTGATATGAAATTATGGTGAAAATTTATTTTTAATTTGAATTTTGATATAACAAAATTTGAATTTAAAGATTTTTTTTCTATTGGGCTTAAAAAGCCCAACCCGATCAACCCAACCCAACCCGATAAATATTGGGTTAGGTTGGGTTGGGTTGGGTTAAATTTTACATTGGGTTGGATTGGGTTGAAAAAATTTCAACCCAACCCGAAAACGCCCACCCCGACCCGCATCACTCTCTCATCTAATTCTTCCGGCCCGTATCACTCACTCATCTAATTCTTCCAAGTTTCAATCCACTCTCTTTTCTCTTTTTAACACTTGTTCATTGTTTATTTTTTTCGAAGTAAATTGTAAATCCATTATTTATGGATTATCTTTACATGTTAATTACAATTTAATGCATCATATCTTCCCAAATTATCTTTTTTTTTACATTAAATTATCATAGTCATTTTCTTAAATATTAATAATAATATTATTTTATATACCTTTTTTTATTTTCTAAAATATCATAACAAACACAATTTATACTTAAAAAATTATCGTTTTTGTCTATATTATTATAAGTTTAATATATTTTATAAAGCAATTATTTTTACACGATTTGAAAAATATAGTTAAAAAAAATAAAATTTCATTAATAATATCAAAACTCAAATATAATTAAAAAAACACAAGATGTCAATGTTTATTGTATTTTAATAACTTTAATATTTTTAATAATGTATTTACTAATTTTCTTTTTAAAATAAAATAAAATAAATTTAATAAATATTATTCAACCCATTTCACCATTGAAGATTTTTGCTCACTTATTTGGAAATGATAATTTGGTCTAAAAAATGGGCAATTTGGGAAGATGTGAATGGTTTGAATTTTAAATAACATGAAAAAATAATCCACTAATAATGGCTCTAAAATTTATTTCTAAACGGTCAATATAGGATAAGTGTCAAAAGGTGAAGGGAGATTAGGTTGGGAGAGTGAGTTGAGAGAGCATATATAGCACTCCTCTATTTATTAAAGATAAAATTATTTTAAAATGTAATTTTATATTTATACCATTATTAATATTTATTGTTATATATTTTCATTTGATTAAATTCTAAACTATTATTATAAAAATATTGATAAGATATTATTCATAATCCAGATATTATAAATAACGTTATATGAATTGTTTAGAATCCGTCGTATAAGCGATTTTCATATATTGTTTTTTTTTTCGAAAATAAAAACGAAAATGAAAACAACTTTTTGGTTTCAGTTTCGAAATCTGAAACCGTATCTGGTAGCATATACTGAAAGTTGTATTTTAAAAATAAAAACAGGGTAAACGTATCTGGTAGGTTAACCAAAAAAAATATTAATAATTGTAATTTTTCTATTATTTTTATATTGTAAGTTTTTAATTTGAATAAAGTATGAGTCAATAATTCATTACAAATAATTATCAATTAACTCATAATTTATAAATAAATTTTAATTTTTTACTAAATATAAATTACATTAAAAATTGAAATTTTTGTAAAGAAAAAAATTTCATATATAAGAGAGTAGAAATTTAAAAATTAATAAACTCTCGGTCCAAGGAATTCCGGTAGAAATTATGCTCCCACAAATATATCAAGAAAAAAAAAACATAAGAACTATGCAATACTAAACCTTTAAACCATCTAATGTGATATGGTTGTTACTTTTAAAGGTCTTACATACAACACTTCATCAATTATAACCATATTATAAGGATCTTACATTTGTGATGGCTCGACTCTCGAGCCCGGACATTGCAGAAAAAACTGTACAAACAAATACAATGATCAAACAGTTAAATTCATCCCTCAGACATTCCAAAAATCACTAAATACCAAACCAGTACACACACAAAAAAAAACATTAATTTGTGACATTACCAGATATAGCTGGTGTGAGAACACCATCACCAATCACCATACAAGTACTAATCAAGGCCAATACAAGCAAAAAAACCTCTGCAACGCCCTGTTCCTCGGCTTTAAGCAATCACCACACCTTCTGACCTTCACCAGGCACCATTATCATCAACTTTAAGCACAATAAACACATATTTAAACAAAGAACCAACGTTAAAGTCCAGAAGATGAAAGATCGATAAAACTCCGTAAGTCTCCTCGTTTGTCTCTTAGTGTTGAATATCTTCAGCGAATGTGCTTTTGAATACATATAATGGTGAAGTGCTTAAATATCCATAGACAACACCAATATATATATATATATATATATATTTTTTTTTTTTTTTGAGGAAACAACCATGGCCGGACCTCTATTGGGACTGTGGTGGGCTCAAGCCTACCCTGCCCTCTTAAAAAAAGTGGAAATTTTAAGATATGTTACCTTTTTTTTTTAGAGAAAATAGTGAGATATGTCACCTTTTTTAAGGTGTGTTGTGATGATGTCACTCATTTAATAACTTAAGTTTAAAAGACACCTATTATGGTGAACTGTCCAAACTGCCCTTAAACTTTAATTTTTTAAAAACAACTTTTTGGACTCGTTGGTATCTCCCCAAAAAATTTGTCTGAAAAACTTGACTCTGTCTCTAAAAAAGTTGTCTCTCTTCAGATTTTGCAGTAGAAGGTAACAAATATTTATGATCTTCACTTAAATTTCTTTTATGCATTTCAGATATTTTGCATTCACTTCTGTGTGGGTTAACAATGTATCCATTTCAGATTCTGCACTAGAATGTATGAAAATGGAAACATCCGTGCTTTTTTCTTGTGTCACCGAGAATGTTTAAAGATGAATCAAGCTTATTTCAGATTCTGCACTAGAATGTATGAAAATGGAAACATCCGTGCTTTTTTCTTGTGTCACCGAGAATGTTTAAAGATGAATCAAGCTTATTTTGTATTGAAACAAGCTTTTGTTTAGTTTGAAAAAAGCTCGATTATTTAAAAAAAAATGCTCGATAAAAAATACTCGATCCCTTAGTAAAAGTTCTCGATCCGTTATAAAAGTTCTCGATCCGTTATAAAAGTTCTCGATAATTTGACAAATAATCTCGATCCCTTAAAAACGCTCTCGATCCCTTAAAAAAGTTCTGGTCCCTTAGAAAAAGTTCTCGGTCCCTTAGAAAATGTTCTCGATCCCTTGATAAAAGTTCTCGATCATTTGACAAATATTATCGATCCCTTAAAAAAGTTCTCGAACCGTTAGAAATGGTCTCTATCCCTTAGAAAAATTTCTCGTTCCCTTGTTAAAAGTTATTGATCCCTTGATAAAAGTTCTCAATAATTTGACAAATATTCTCGATAAAAGTTCTCGAATCGAACCGTCATAAAAGTTCTCGATCCGTTGTAAATTATTCTCGAACCCATGAAAAAGTTCTCGATCCCATATAAAAAGTACTCGATCCATTTGAAAAAAGTTCGATCACTTAGAAAATGTTCTCGATCCCTTTCTAAAAGGTTCGATCCGTTTGCAAATATTGTTGATCCATTGCAAAAGAAGCTCGATTCCGAAGAACATGTTGTTGATCCGTTACTTTTGAGAAATTTTTGTAATTCTTAGTACTTGTAAAAGTAATTTTTTTTTATTTGTTAATAATTGTTTGTGATAATGATTTTCACAGGACAATGGATTGGGTTAGATTAGTAATATCTTACAACGGTCGATGGGAGCAATTACCTGATGGAAGTCAGAGGTTTCTTGGTTTCGATAACTAAGGAATGTATGTGTCCAGAAATATAACTTACGAAGAGTTGGTGTCGATCATACAAACCGTTGTGAAGTACGATGTGAACAAATATATTGTTGATCTACAATCTATATCAATCGTTCCCAGGACAACATGTCGTACATTTATAAGAAATGACGACGATGTTTTGTTTATGCTAGGGGAAGATAGGGTGATCCCTCAAATATGTGCCAGTTTAATTGAGAGGGCTGCAGGAGGTGTCATAGGTGAAGAAATCCCTCCTCATGATAACACCTAACATTTTCGATCTTCAGACGGAAGCAACCAGTTGTTCACAGAAAGAAGTTGGATTGACGGTAGGAAAAACCTGTGTGGTGTCCCACCGGAAGTAGCCGACCATGGTGATATAGGTGGAGCTCAATTGGACGATGATTTCGGTTGTCATATTGAAATGAATGTTGGGCAGTACAACCACCAATACAATGAGAAGAACAATGACATGAACAATGAACCTCATAACTTACCAATCCATGAGGTGGCTAATGAGACAAATTTACATCCGGTACATAATGTAGCGAACAATGAGGAAGATGAAGAACCATTCGAAAGGGAAAGACGTGCAAGACGTGTACACGGATGTAATTCCACTGCAGTATATATAGCTGGGACATCTGAGGTCCGGCTTTATATAACTCCAGCTGATTCTGAGAATGCCAGAACGTGGGTTATTCTAGGAGCAGAATCACACTCGTTTGGTATGGGTGGAAACATGAACTTGGTAGAAGATGAACCTACTAGTATGATATATAAATGTCATTTTTTTCCTACTAAAAAGGATTTGAAGAGATTGGCTGGGAATTTTACAATGCGGCACAACTTCGAGTGGAAGGTGAAAAGGTCGAATAAGACAACATTACATCATTTGTTTGATAGACAGTTGTACATGGAAGTTAAGAGCGGTTAGGAGAGATGAAGCGACATACTTTCAAGTAAGAAGTTTTATCAACGAACACACTTGTCCGTTAGAGGAGATTCACCGCCGCCATCGACAAGCTAGTGCAGTCATAATTGGAGAAATGGTTGCACCTAGATTGCAGCCAACATGATGGTCGACTAATGCGTCTGAATGACATAATCGTTGACATGAAAACAATGTATGGCATCCAAATAATGTACAGTAAGGCACATCAAGCCCTTGATTATGCATTGTCACTGACTTATGGAACGCATGAGGAAAGCTTCCAACTGCTGCCATCATTCCGTTACGTGTTGGAACAACAAAATCCCGAAACGATTACTGACTTACAGTGCGATGAAAATGGTAAATTCCTATAATTTTTCATGTCGTTGGGTGCCTCAGTCAGAGGATTCCATAGGTGTATGCGTCCAGTTATTGCCGTTGATGGTACCCATTTAAAGGGTAGATTCGGGGGCACAATGTTTATTGCAACTGCACAAGATGGGAATGAACATGTTTATCCAATTGCTTTTGGGTACGGTGACTCGAAAAACAACCTATCATGGGAGTGGTTTTTGGATTGCTTGAAAGGTGCCCTCGGCCATATAGATGATTTGGTTTACATTTCTGATCGACATACAAGCATTGAAGCAGGGATTTCTAAAGTGTTCCCTTATACCACCTATACCATATGTTGCTGACACTTTTATAAAAATATTAAGAAGCGATATCATATAAAGGATGTTGCCGCAATAATGGACAAAGCAGCCCGAGCGTACACCGAGTTGCAATATAACCGGCACATGGAAGAGTTACGAAACTTGCACACGAATGCATATGAATATGTAATTGATGTCGGTCCACAGAAGTGGTCCCGTGTACACTGCCCCGACAGAAGGTATAGGGTTATGACAACAAATGCTGCATAATGCATAAACTCATGCCTTAAATTTGCACGGCAACTGCCTATGTTGACTTTGGCAGAGTTCATTAGGAATATGCTACAACGTTGGTTTCACGATAGGCATAGGGCTGCACAATCCATGCATCATTAGTTGACCGACGTAGTACATCTTGTGATCCTCAAACGTATTGATAAGTGCAATTTTATGACTGTTAATCCAGTTGACTGGAACATATTCTCGGTGAAACGGGCTGGTAAACAGTGTACCGTTTAGTTAGCCCGAAAGACCTGTACATGCAACAAATTCCAAATGGACATTCTTCCATGTTCTCACGCTCTCACTGCCGTAAGGTACATCATACAATTTTGTGTACGGTTAATATTACTTAAACGTGAATCCTATCATTTTCAATGTTTTTACAGGGACCGAAACATGGATTTCACATCTCTCTGTGCGGACTACTATAAACGACAAACACTTATTGATGCCTACTCGGTTCCTATTATACCGGTTGGACATCCTTCCACTTGGATTGTGCCATATGACATCACTGAGAGATTCGTTTTGAATCCAAGCTTCAGAAGACAAGTAGGCCGACCGAGGGCTTCACGCCGTATCTCGTCTTCGGAGAGAACAAGTACACAGAATTGTAGACAATGTCGACAACCAGGGCATAATTCGATGAGATGTTCTAACCCAGCTTTGAGTAATGAAGGTCAGAGCACAGTTATTCCAGAGGAATACAGACGCAAGTTTAGTATCTCTCATACAGTTGGTCACAACAGACAGACGTGCCCTACTAAAGACTCCACCGTGGAATGATTTGAGGCGTTATCATGATGACATTGTGATGATTTGAACTCGTATGACTTGTTCATTAACTAAAATGCAATTGTATTTAAATTTGATTTGAGACTGAAATGCAATTGTATTTAAATATGATTTGTATATATACAAATGTAAACATTTTTATACAAAAGAATTGGTAAATATACAAAAGAATTGGGACATATACAAAAGAATTGGTAAATATACAAAACAATTGGTACATAAACAAAAGAATTTGTAAATTTACAAAATAATTGGTACACATACAAAATAATTGGTAAATTTACAAATGAATAACTACATAAATCTAAACGGGCCGGGAGTTTGCAAATATTTCAACGGCCATCTTCTCCCGAATGATCCCCATATCGTCTTCTGACCAATCGAAATCCTTTATGTCCGTCAGTAAGTACTCGATCAATCTCAACTTGTGGGGACCACAGTTACCCCTACAGTTGGACACATTAAAAAGCGTTAATAAAACATTAGGTTTATAATAATACAATCTTAAAGTTACTATTACGAAATGTCTTACGATTTCTTCTGCTGGGGGACATGTTTTTCCGACACCACACTGACATTAAAGAGCTTACTTGTCTTCTAAAATTTCTTAAGTCCAGCCGGTCGTGCAGTATGAAACCCAGCCTAATGCAACCTCGAGGGCACAAAGTAGCGCAACGAGGCTATCTGCTGCTTCCGGATATGAGTTGGGACCTCCTGTCTCCAGGGGTCGACTATGAACATCTTCCCGTATGTGAGGTCCACAGTCACCAGTAGCCAATGTTGCCGCCCAATGTTACACGGTATCAGGACCTGTAAATGTAAACAGCAGGTGTTAGGATGTACAAAGACAACTATATATACAATTGAAAACCAAACACTTACCATGTCAACCTCATACCACGGACGACATCCATTCGGGGCACCTCCAAGCACCGACGTAAGGTCATCATCCTTCCACCACGACCTCAAAAGTTCCAACACCTCAGGGTGATCTGCCCGTGAGAATCACAAGGCATCATTTTTCTGTAATGGTGCTCCAGAAAGGACTGTAGAAATAAAAACTCAAAGTTATTACTGTTTTCCATACAAATGTACAAGCATGCGTAATCATTACTAATTTCAATACTTACAAAAAATTACGAGTCCAATATATTGACCATCTGACTGCACACATTCGGGGAAGCCCGTTGACGCTTCTGAAGAATATGGAGGTACGCGTCCATATGTTGGGAATAAAAACACATAAAGATATGTTAGAAGGCTTACACATCTAAAACAAATACTATAAACAGAATTTACGGTATGGTCTCACGTACCTCATCATCAACATCCATGAAGTTGGTCTGCAACTGATGGAACCATGCAGCATCAACCGGTGCAAGCAAATTAACATCATGTCTGCATTAATGTTTCATCAGCTACACATTTATATAATGCATTAGAAGAAAAATTGCCACCTAAATAACAAATAAATTTACTTACAGTTCCCTGTTTACATTCTTCTTGAAAGCTCGGTAAGCCTTTAACTGGTCACCGTCCACCAGTCTCTGGGGAATAAATACGTGCTCAGGTCCCTCTAGTATTACCCTCGCCCTCTTAGGTCGGCACAGATCAGTGTACGGGCTAAGCAACTGTCAACCGCGCTTCAGTACATGCCTCTGCTGTCAAACTTCCCCCGTCGGGGTATGCTAAGATGAGGACGGGGAGGGAGAGTCTGCTCCTCGAGGAGAGGTGGTGGAGGGGGTGCTTGCTCCTCGCTCTGAGGGGGATGGGGGCCTGCTATTCGAGAGGAGGTGGAGGGGGCACCTACTCCTCGCTTTGAGGGGGATGAGGGGCCGGCTCCTCGTTCTGAGGTGGAGGGGGAGAGGGAGTCTGCTGCTCGTTGATCGATGGAGGGGGAGGGGGAGCCTGCTGTTGGATCTTTGGTGGAAGGGGAGGGGAAAGCTGCTGTTTGATCGTCGGTGGAGGGGGAGCCAACTTCTCGCTAGGTGGTGGTGGAGGAGGAGCCTGCTGCTCGCTCCGAGGTGAAGGGGGAGCCTGAGAATCTCTATGAGTGGGAGGGGGGCCGGCTGCTCGCTAGGTGGTGGAGGAGGAGCCTGCTGCTCGCTCCTAGGTTGAAGGGGAGCTTACGAATCGCTATGAGCGGGAGGGGGGCTGACTGCTCTCTCGTAGGTGGAGGTGGAGGTGGAGGAGGAGGGGGAAGGGGAGATTGAGCCCCACTCTCCAGATCTGCCCCTCCGGTATGTGGATCTTGTGTATGCTCACACATATGCAGCCTGAAGCCCTGAAAGCCTCCGATCAATGCAAGCAACTCCCTATGTTGTTGCTGTCGATCCACCTCGCTCTTCCGGATCAACTCTAGCAACTTCCGGTGCTGTTGTTGTTGATCACCCTCACTCTTTCGGAGGGCTTCATGCAACTCGTTCAACTGCTGTTCTTAACGGGCCTGAAATCATGCAACATTGTTAATACTAAAACAATTATGCGTCATCCGGTAAAAAAAAAATACCATCTCAACTTACCTCCCCATTAAGTGCAACGCCTGCACGGGAATCCCCTGTATCGGCACCATTTCCTGGCATGGTAAACCGAACCTTTCTAAGCCTCACTCGTTCAGGAGACAGTGAAGATCCGCCAGTGTCCATGCCACTGAAATCTGGACCTGCACTTGTAGTCGGACCCCCACCCTCCTCATCGGGATGAACTGCACTTGTAGTCGGATCAGGGACAGTAGGAAGGTGAACCCTGTAGTCATGCACATACGGGCTCCCCCCCCTCACTTAGGCCTGTGAAGTACGGTGCAACTGCATCAGCTGTTGTGGGAACAATTTCCGTCCTCGCAGACATATGAAAGCGTAGTTAGATGAATGTCATTGTTACTTATAGTAAGTAATATAACATACGATTAACAAATATATTAATTACTCTATCACTAAAAATCTAGTCAAGCTTCTTCCCTCTGGGTTGTTTCGTCAACTCTCACTTCAACATACAAGGACAAAGGTCTGTAACCCTTCGAGTCCCGAAATCGACGCCCAGTTCAGAGATCACTCCGAAAGCAAATATCTGCATCAAAGATAAGTACAGTTATAATAATAAAAATTGGATTAGAAATGTAATGTACATGTTCGAAATCAAATTTCTTACCAAAAGGGCGTGTGATAGACCGTAGATGTTGTACCCCTCCACGGAATGGAATGTCCAGCATCGCCCTGTGACTGCTGGTGTCTTTCCTCACGACGTCGCGGTAACGGATGCTTGAATAAAAATATAGAATGCCTATAGACGTGGGCACCCCACGGGAACGCATCGAAGGCATTGAGGTCCTCTACCAACCAAAACTGCCAAACTGGAATCTTCAATCTCTCGTCCACCCTCATCAATATCCAGTTCAACATGTAAATGAGGCACAACTTCACAGCATTGTACTCTTGTTCAAACTCTCCTTGGGTAAGAACAACCCTCAAGTCATCCAACGATACCTCATCATATGCAGGAAAGTACCGTTGATGTATGTCATTCTCAACTGCAACATACATACTCGTGTCCGGTACGACTCCAAAACGTAATCCGGTGATGAGGCTAAATTCCACCTTCGAAAACCTGACCACATGGTTCCCTAACAAGAACCGCATCTCATTTGTTGGCCCGTTATGGTCCAACTCCCGCAACAGCAACTGATGAATAACACCACCCAAAAAATTCAGCTCCCGGTGCATCGACATGAAATGTTCAAAACAGGAGGCCATAAACCGACGCCGATCCTCAACCGTAAACTCTTCAAGGACCCGGTTAAGTGCATCGTCTATACGGACGAAGGCTTCAAAATTGTCGTGTCGGGTCAATTTTCCCTTGAACCAATCTCCCTCTGGAGTTTTAAGCAATTCCTTCAAACTGCTCGTCATCTGCAATGTCACAGAAGCAACACATCAGTAAACTGTAAAAAAGTTATAAAATATTCTCGAGCGTTTGAAACAAAATCTCGATACTTTGAAAATATTCTCTATCCTTTGTAAAAGTTCTCGATCCTTTGTAAAAGTTTTCGATACTTTTAAAAAAGTCTCGATCCGTTTAAAAAGGTCTCGATCCTTTCAAATTAGTCTTGTTCCTTTGAAAAACCTCTCGATCCTTTGAAAATAGTCTCGATACTTTGAAAAACCTCTCGATTCATTGAAAAATCTTCTCGGTCATTTTATAAAATCTCAACCCTTTCAAAAACATTCTCGATCCTTTGAAAAACCTGTTAATTATTTAAAAAATCTTCTCGATCATTTTTAAAAATCTCGACCCTTTCAAAAACATTCTCGATCGTTAGAAAAAATTCTCAATCATTTGAAAATAGTTTCGATCCTATGAAAAACCTCTCGATTCTTTGAAAAATCTTCTCGATCATTTTATAAATCTGGACCCTTTCAAAAACATTCTCGATCGTCACAAAATTATTCTCGATTGTTTGAAAAAATTCTCGATCCTTTGAAAATAGTCTCGATACTTTTAAAAACCTCTCGATTATTTGATAAATCTTCTCGATTCGATAAAAAATCTTTTCTTCTCGATCATTTTAAAAAATCTCGATCCCTTAAAAAACATTTTCAATCGTTACAAAAATATTCTCGATCGTTTTAAAAAATTCTCGATTCTTTGAAAAAAGTCTCGATCCTTTGAAAAACCTCTCGATTCTTTGAAAAACCTCTCGATTCTTTGAAAAACCTATCGATTCTTTGAAAAATCTTCTCGATCATTTAACAAAAGCTCGATCACTTTGAAAAACATTCTCGATCGTTAGGAAAATATTCTCGATTGTTTAAAACAATTTCTCAATCCTTTAAAAATATTCTTGATGCTTTTAAAATGTTCTCGATTCTTTCATTAAAATTTCCTCGATTTCGTTTGAAATATTCTCGATTTATTATTATTATTTTTTTAAATGCTCGATACCACAATTTCATCTTCCTTATAACATATTCAATCTCATTTCAAACTCAAACCAAAACCACAACCATTTTAAACCCTAATCTACAATTTCAATCAACAGAACAAGTCTAAAATGCAATGATAAGTTATCAACAACAAATCGATAAATAAAACAAACTGAACTTACCTCTGTCAATCGCTGGGAAATGTACTGTATTCCCTTTCCGGTCAATAAGTTGTCGATTTCCTCACCGTTGATTTCATTGTCGTCGATTTCTTTCTCACTGTTGCTTTTTTCAGACTCACAAAACGACAACTTTCTATCTTTTTCAATTTTATCGGGGTATTCTCGTCTCTTTACGTTTAATAGTGCATTTTAAACTTACATTACTAAAATGGTGATATTTGCATAACACCCCTCTGAAACAGTGTCATTTATTTTTCGAGCCCCATTTTTTTTATATGTGTTGCAGTGATGTCACCGTTTTAATAAATTAAGTTTAAAAGGCACCAATTGTGGTGAACTACCCAAATTGTCCTTAAATAATCTATTTTTTAATCTCATTGTGTTTCCATCTACACTTTGAAAACGATAACTCCTCTCTCTCTCTCTCTCTCCAAAAAACTTGTATCTCTCCAGATTCTGCAGAAGAAGATAACATATATTTGTGATCTTCGTTTATATATTGTTATATATTTCTGTGTGGTTTAACAATGTATCCATTCGTTATGATTTGTTGTCCAGTCTTTGTATGAACATGTATGAACATGTATGAACATGTATGAACATGTATGAACATTTTATTTTTCAAAGGATCAAACATTTTATTTTTGAAAATAATGTTTAGTTAAATCGAGCATATTTGTAGTCAAATCGAGATTTTTTTTTAATATGATCGAGCTTATTTTTGAAAGAATCGAGCATTTGTCAAAGGATCAATAAATTTTCAAAAGATCGAGAATTTTTTTCAAAGAATCGAGAATATTTGTCATAGGATCGAGAATTTTTTTCAAAAAGAAAATTTTTCAAAGGATCAAGATTTTTTCAAATGATCGAATAGAGAATATTTTTCAAATGATCGAGATTTTTTTTCAAATTATCGACAATATTTTTTAAATGATCGAAATTTTTTGTCAAAGGATTAAGAAGATTTTTCAAAGGATCGAGATTTTTTTCAAAGGGTCGAGAAAAATTTTCAAAGGATCGAGATTTTTTTCAAAGGATCGAATCGAGAATATTTTTCAAAGGATCAAATCGAGATTTTTTTTCAAAGGATAGAGAATATTTTTTAAAAGATCGAGAATTTTTGTCAAATGATCGAGAAGATTTTTCAAAGGATCAATATTTTTTTCAAAGAATCAAGATTTTTTTCAAAGGATCGATATTTTTTTTCAAAGGACCGAGTATATTTGTAGTGAATTCGAGCATATATTAGAAAGAATCAAGGATTTTTTTTTTCAAAGAATCAACGAAACTTTCTCTCTCTATTTCATAATTCTCACTGTAAAAAAAATGAATGACAGATTCTGATGGAACAACTATTGGGGGTATTTTTGTCCGTTTGCCATAATTTGTCTTTTAAACATAAGTTATTAAAGCAGTGACAGTGTTGAAACGTCACCTCCAAAAAGTGCTATTTATTTTTTGAACCCTAAAAAATATTATAAAAGTAAAGATTATTTTTTAAAAAATAATAATAATTTATTTATTTACTATTCATAGTAAAAATAATAATTTTCTTTCCTTTATCTTCTTTTTTATACTGACAATTACTTTTCCTCATTCTTCAAATTTGGTTGAATAATTGTCCATCGTTCTTCAAATTTGGTTGAATCCATTTATCAAAGTCAATAATTAGATATGTTTGAATGAATATATTTTGTTACTTTTAAAAAATTATTTTATCTTGTTTTGAAATTTTAACGTTATTGTTAAATATAGTCAATATGATTTTAAGAGTAATCCAATTTTAAATTTACAAAGTAAATAATATTGTTAAATGAATTTTATTAAATTTATTAGAATATTGTATTAGTGTTTTTCAAATGAATCAAATCAATGTAAGAATGTTGTATAATTTAATTAGTGTTCGCATCGGTGCTCACCGTTTCTTTTATAATTATTTTTTAACTTTTTAAAAATAAAATAAAATTGTATAACATAGTTATTTAGAATATACATTTTACAAGCATGTCTCACCATATCCTCTATCTAGATGATATCAATGTTCATTGAAAAAAAAAAATATTCTACCCTAGTATTCAATCGTAGTTATGTCCCTAGAAACAACACTAATACTTTGATACGTTAAAGTTAACAAAAGCCAACAATCTGATAAGAAAAATTGAATTGGGTTTAATTCAAAAAAAAAATAAAAATGAATATCTGTCTTAAAGACAACAATTTGATCATAAAACATATTATAAAATTAATGCATGGTCGACGGCGAAGAAAGAGTACAAAGGAAAAGAAAGGAAGAAGAGCAGATCCGTTGAAAAAGAAGAAGAAGATCAGATCGGCGGACCTCCAACGTTGGAGCCAAATTGGTGTCACCGGAGAAGAAGGAGGAGGAGGGGTCTGGAAGAGGAAGAGGAAGAGGAAGAGGAAGAGGAACAGTGAAGGAGGAGTCTGGAAGTCGAAGAAGAGGAAAAAAAAAGTTTGAAAAATATAAGAAACATTTAAAAGTTGTTTTTTTTTTAAATTATTTTTAATAATAATTTTGTTTTACGTTTTATAAAATAAAAATGGTTAATGAATACGAATTTAAAATCGTTTTTAAATAATAAAAATAAAAATAAACTAAATTAAATAATAGTGTTGAAAGTGAAGACGTTATTAAAGTTTTTATTTTAAATCATTTATATTAAATACAAGTGAAAATAAGAATATTTTTATATATTAATATTTTTATTTATTATTATTATAATATTTATAATTGATTCATTGAAGAATGGAGGATGACTCACGATTTTTTGGATTACAGTGTGAGCCACGTATCTATCCTTGTCTTCTTAAATGTTCAACAAGATAGTTTCTCAAAATAAATACTCGTCTCATTATTACAGTAAAGAATTTTTGTGAAAGATTTGGGAGATAGTGAGGGGACCCTAAATCGTAATTAACACAGGAGACAAAAGAAGTGGGAACAATTGACTCGGTTAGATGTGTACGGACAAAGTAGTTATAAACACATGAATAAGTACTGATCCAAAGTGTTGGGAGCCTTAACTAAACCAACTTAAGAATAAATAAATGCAAGTATAGATAAGTTCCACAGCAACATTTTGTTATGTGCACAATTCGAAAAGAGACGGTGGTAAGAAAAAAATAACATGGGAAGAGAGAAATAGAATCACAAATAAGATAAGAAGATGTTAGGAGATAGTAGATGTTATTTAATTTCATCTATAACTTCATTGAATTCAAAGAGAGCTTTTTAAAGGCTTCCAACATGCAGCAACTACTCTAAAAAACTAACATGGAAATAACGAAACCATCTATTAACTAAACACCCACTAACTAAAAGCAAGGAAACACTAACAATAATATTCCATGAAACACATAATGCTAAAGATCCATTAACTAACTTATTTAAGCAGACCCGATCTTTATGCATATCTTGCATTAGAAATAATAATGTTGAATTAATAATGTTGCCCATATCATTCCCTGTCCCTTAAAATCATCATTGTCCGCAATTATGAAATCTCGATATATTCTGAAATATAATTTGGGATTGGTTTAGCTGAAGCCGGTTCATACTGCCACGAGTCATCGGTAGTGGAACCTTTGAATTTTGTCATCCGCTGTAAGGCAACCCCTTCCAAATGGAAGGAAGTGAGCTGAACTTCATGATGTAAAGCGATTTTCTTAAAATTGAAACATTGTTCAGATTTGTATATCAATCCATGTGGATCTTCGCCATTGAAAGTGTAATGTCTCATTTTTTATTGACTTATTTCGTTTACAAAATCACAATTGGGTTCAATATTGTAAAGGGTATATTAAGATTTGAAGATCATCCATCATCAAGGTTTTGCACTCCAAGTGCTTCAAGGAAAGGTAGATTACTTGACTCTACTCTTATTTGAAAAGAGTTAGTTACACACGTTCACTTGCATGCAATATCATTTATTATGTATTGTATTCATGTGTTTACATGTATTTGAATGATGCATTTTATGTCATTCATCACCTCCACACTTGCACATTTTGCATATAAGTTAGTGTGTTGAGTTTGCCTGAAAAAAAAAAGGGTTTTCCTCTTCACCGCGATGTAGGTCGCTGGCTATGCACCTGTCTTCACTGTTGTCCCAATAGCGGTTGGTTCCAAGAGTTGCATGCTTTGGGGACCACGGCCTGTGCACTTGTCTACACAGCGGTCCTTACCGCGGTATTCACCAATAGGCCTATATTGCCTATATCGCGACTTGTGCTCTTGCATGCACAACAGTCCCCACCGCCGTGTTGTCCAAATGGTACGTCGTTGCATGCACCACTGTTTGGACAACTTGCCCACGTCGCGGTCCAGCCAACGATAATGACGGGATTTTGTTGTCTATTTTCAAAACTGCATCATTTCGTCCAGGGCTTCATATATGTGTGTGTGTGTGTGTGTGTGTGTGTGTGTGTGTGTTCTTTTCCTTTCTTTACCTTTTGTGAGCTTCAGAATTTATTCCATCTTATTAAGAGTGACTTGTAAGAAAATATAGCAAGATACAATTCTTATGGACCAAAACCCAAAACACCCATCATTCAGTCAAGAATCAAGCATCATCTAACTTCATCTAGGATTTGTCTAAGCATGGGTCTTCATCAACATATTTGACTTGGTAAGTAAAACACCATCTTCATTAATTCTTGTGTTCTTGTTTAACAAGAAATCTCTTGTATGACTTGTTTGCATCTAGATTAGGATTTTAATTATAAGTTGAGATTCTTATTGATGTTTGGGTTGTTGTATTTTGATAGCTATTGCATCTAGGAATGCTTTGATTTCATATAGCTAAGTTATATGCATGTCATATAGCAACATGATATCTAAGAATGCTTTAAATGTCATAATTAGTTCTTAGATAAGCATTAAATGTGTATTTAGAATATTTTTTATATTCACTTTAAGTTGCATATCTCTTCTTTTAATAGTAAAGTCTTGTATTTACCTTAGGTAGTATACAAGCAAGAGTCACTTATCACTGTTGAAAGACTGTGGGTAGCAAAAGCAGATTAATAACCATATATGTATGATGTGGTCAACATAGGTTGTAATTGATTTTACAAATAGTTGATTTGAGGGCTCGATTGGCTAGCTATTAGCTAATCCCATGGTTTTTACCTTGTTGAAGGTTTTTCACGTAAATTCAAGCGTTTTACATTCCGCACCTTTACTTGAATTGATTGTATTCTTGTTATTGGGTGGTTATTTTAATTAATATTGATTAATCGAAAAGATCGGTAATTGATTCGATTAAAATCTAATCACCCCCCCCCCCCCCCCCCCCTTCCTTCCTTCCTTCCTTCCTTCCTTCCTTCCTTCCAGGTTAATTAAACACACATATAAGTTTAATTTCATAAAGCTGTTAAGGACATCTTTAGTTGGGTGTTGGTTTGATCAGTTAAACAGTTGGTCTGTTGAGTTTCGGTTCGGGTGGTGTTCCGGTTTTGGTATGATTTGTAGTGGACGAAAGGGTTGATATCATGTTCAACGGATGGCTGGCCACGATTGACACGAAGTCCTTACAATTCAGTGAGGATGGATTGGAGAGTATTTGGACCTGCTGGAAGTTGTTTGTCAGAAGGTCAAAACTCTACTCATGTCGGGCAAGAGTTTTGTAAACTTTGTTACGGAACTTGGCATCCATGGGTCGAATTCTCTGATACCAAATTGTTATGTGAAGAATTAGAAAAGAGGTTGGGGTAAGAAAAAAAGAATCATGGAAAGAGAGAAACATAATAAGAGATAAGATAAAAAGATATTGGGAGATAGTAGTTGATTTCATGTATAAATTCATTGAACTCAAAGAGAACATTTTATAGGCTTACAACAACAAGTAATTAATCTGGGGATATTATCATTTTTGGTCCCTATATTTTCACGCGTAATGATTGTTTAACTGTCTTTCCATTTTTCACTAGCACGGTCCTTAAGTTTTAGAAAACTCATCAATTTGGTCCCTCTGTTTGTCAACCGCTAGTCAAATTTAACGGATCCAATGACATTTTTATCTTTAAATCATAAATATTCCACTTGTCAACACAATAAATAAATAAATAAATAAATAAATAAATAAAAATTATAAAAATAGAAAAATCAAACCCCTAAAATTAATAATTATATATAAAAAAACAAAATTATAACTTCCATAAAATTAGAATTTTAACATAAAAAAAATTCATTAAAAAAATTTCAAAAAAAAAAAAATCTTCTACGTTCCCTCATCAATTCATCATCAACAACCTTCATCCTTACATCTTCATTATCATCAACCTTCAACCATCAAAATTGAAAATTAAATGCAAGTAAACTAGAAAATAAAAAAATTGATGGGGTAGATATCCACGCCATCCATCTCCATCGATCAAAGCACAAAAAAAAACCCACAAAACAACAAGAACCAATTTGAGCATATCCAACTGATAGAAAGATTTCCTAAGCACCATTCTTGGGCAATCATGTTTGAATATCAGTTTTTTCCTTATACATCTGATGTAATAGACAGCAATCACTTGTTGGAACCTCGTTCACTGGTAATACAACGGAAATCAGTTTTAATTTTTTTTATACAGATCATAATTGATCTGAAACCAATGAACGTAGGATCATAATTTTTTCGGAACTCATACATATAAAATTATTACAATAATAAAATATATATGTATATATAGAGGAAATTGAAATCAATATAATCAGAAGTAGATGTTAAATAGAACCTTACCAATGTTTAGAGATTCTTTCACTTCTTACAATGCTTCTGGTCTGTACCACTAATCTTCCTAGTTATTCCTGGAACTGATAACTGCATGTGGACGCGTCAGGTACTTAAAAACTTAGAAGGATGTATAGAAAAGATGAAGAAACTATTTCTTTTCAGAGAAAACAACTAGAACAATTATAGTTCTTAAAAATAATATCTTACATATAAATTTAAAAGTTCATGAACAAAAAGCCATAAACTTCTTTGTTGTGCAACTCTGATATCTCTTAACACACAATACAAAAACTAAAAAACAAAATAGCCAACAATGATGCGTTTTTTCTCTTTTAATATATGAATACTTGCATGTTCTCAAGAATCAAAAAAACAAAACGGATGCTCGGCTTTTATTGTGTTATGTTTTATTCTCTTTTAAAACGCATTTACACACATCAATTTGAGATTCAACTGATGTGTTTTGCTTCTTCTTCTTTTTTTAAGGTATATTAATGTTTTATGCGTTTTTTTATTTGATATATATTTTATCCTTTTAAAAAAAAATCGTATTTTTTATTTGATTTTCAAATCTTTTAAAATATCTCATATCTTTAAAAGATAATTAAATATTTATTTTGAATTTTAACATTTTAAATTTAATTTTAAATATTTAATTTAATAAAATACAACAATCATATTATCTTATTCTATTTAAAATCAAATATCAATTAACATCCTCCATTTAGTGATTAATAACATAATTAAATAACCTTATTATTTAATTTATTTAATCACCATTATTTATTAATTAAATAATCTCATTATTCTATTAATTTCCGAATAAATACGTGTCACTTTCGTAACACAATTAATTGGGCTATGCAATTAATTAACTGTGACTCTTGTTACCTAAATCGATCGGGCTAGCAAGGGAACCTAATGGACCCACGGTATTTGAGCTCCAATAATCCTCAAAAATAATTAATTAAACTCTTTAATTAACATTTCACTATTATTAACTTCGGTGTTATTCCACTAAAAACCCGAAGTTTCACTCTCTCAACTGTAGACGTTTTTACATAGACTGATACAACTCGGTGTCTATCGATATAGCTATTACATATGGTGTGATCATCCACAGTAGTTCATAATTAAAGTTGGGTCATAATGTCCGTTATACCCCTCTAATTACATATATCCTTTAAGTACCATTGATTCTCTAATAGACAATAAATCTTATTTCCTCACGGAATTAGAAGAGTACTCATATTGTTCAAGCCCCAAATCAACCCTTAAGAGAATTACCATCTACTTCTCACAAGAATGAGAGGATTCCACTATTGTGTACAAACCTTCCCAGCCACAAGCCCAACCGTAATCTCAACATACGGAGTATTTTGATCAGGAATTGCATCCGATCTCACCCATGGTATATCAAAGATCATGATCTAATCTAAAGGAGTCGATAAGAAACTTAGGATTAAGATCACCCACATATAGCCATCATTAGTTGATATATACGATTCTCATCGGTAAACGGATCTTGGTGAGAGATTCATATAGATCATGACCAAGTTCTATATGATCACATCAAACTAGGTGCCTCCATTCCCATATCTCATATGAATGATTCAGGATAGAATCATCGTACATTACAGAATGGACCACAACTATAAATTAATATGGACTCTTTAGATTGTACGTCTCTTACTGTATCCATCCGTATATGACATTCATATACACAGTTTGAGATTACATCCGGCAATCTAGGATATTAATATGCACAATTTATAAAATAAACAACACATCAATAATGAATTGAACTTTTCTTTTATTTATTTCACAAATCCATATACAAATTACATTTTTAGGGAATAAACCCCAACATCACTTACCTTGATATTGTCCACAATTATCGGATACAATTGATAGGAGATGATTGAGTTGTGACTTGTATATAACATATCTTCTGATCGATGAAAATATAGAGCCTTTTTTATACAATATCAATTGTTTCTATATGGTATCAGAACTCTCAAGCTATCAAGATTAAGAGAAAAAAAATCGATCCTCATACCTCATCTATATCTCTCTCTTTTCCTTTTTTTTCCTTTTCTCTGCAACGTCTTCTCCAATCAACTCATCAAACTTGTCAAACTCTTCAACCTCCAAAACACCAATGGTTATATCAACCGGTACCAACCCTTCCATACAAACCAACAATCTAACCTCTATCAATACTGTTTCCCAAATCCCATTCAAACTTTCCAGATGTGGAAACTATGCTTCTTAGAGATCTCAATTCTCTAACTTATTGTTTGGATATGATTTGCTAGGTTATGTCGATGGTACACTTCCTTATCCTACATCCACCATCAACACCACTGGAGAAACTGAATATGTTTCGAACCTGAATAACAAGAAGTGGATGTGTCAAGATCGTCTAATACTGCTGGCTATTCAGCCTCTCTTGTAGGTACTATTGCACCACTTATCCCCACCTACAAGTGATTTGCTGAAGCGTGAAATAAACTGGAAACGACTTTCACTAATATTTCAAACACCAGAATGCTCACTCTGCTATCCACACTCACGAGAACCTCTCAAGAAGGCATCACCATAGTTGATTACATGCAGCACATCAAAACAATTGTTGATGACCTTGCCTTGATTGGGCATCCTCTGAGTGACGCTGACATCGTTGTTCACACCCTCCAAGGCGTCAGTAATGATTGTAAAACTGAATGCAACCATACGAACAAGAGAAATAGCTATGACATTCGAAGAGCTTCATGATAAGCTTCTAGATCATGAAACATTTCTAAAGCGAGAAGAAAGAAAGAAAGTGACAACACCAATCACTGCACAGTACAATCATCACCGATCCAACTACAACAAAAACAAGTCAGGTCTTGGAAATCCTCAAAACAATAGAATGGGAAACAACAAATATGGCAACATGTCATTCTCAGGCAATACACAGACCAACTCAGGAATTCAAGGGTATCATAACCCTTCATGTTCCTATCTCAATAGCAATTTTTCCTATAACACAGTGGGGAATTTTTCTCCAGCAAGTAACTCACAACATCAATCATAGCGACCAAACAGTAACCATGGACAAACCAAGCCAATATGTCAACTCTGTGACAAAATTGGGCACACAACAAAGGTTTGTCATTCTCGAGCAAAACCAAATTACAATCTCAGTTGGCCATATACGAATCTCTCGACCATAGATCAGTCCACTAACCGCAACACATTACCTTTGACTTTTAAAATCTCTCTGTTTACTTTAATTACAATGGGAATGATGACATAACGGTTGGCGACGGTAACGGTATTCCAATATCTCATATTGGTTCCACAAAACTCACATCTTCAAATATCTCATTTTATCTTAATAATATGTTGTGTGCTCCTTATATCAAGAAGAATTTGCTTTCCGTTTCATAATTTTGCAAACAAAATGCCATATCTATTGAATTCTTTCTTGATTTTTTTGCTATTAAGGATTTGAGTACTGGGGCATCCTTAGTGCGAGGCCAGAATAGGGACAACATCTATGTGTGGCCATTTATGTCATCATCACATCTTATGCACCTGTTCCAAAGGCATACACTGCCACCATAACCGCCACTACCAACCTATGGCGCAGTCTTTTAGGCCACCCCTCCAAAAACATTCAGAAAAAGTTAGTGTCTATTTTCTCTCTACCCGTATCTAAGTCCATCTCTAGTCATTGTGATTCATGTCTCTGTAATGAAAGCCATAGATTACCGTTCAGCTTAACAAGTGTGTCAAGTAATTCCCTATTAGAAATTTTATATACCGACTTTTGAGGGCCATCTCATTTCTTATGACAATTTTCGGTACTATATAATTTTTGTGGATTACTTTACAAAATATACCTGGTTTTATCCTATCAAACACAAATCAGATTTTCCCTTAATATTTGACAAATTCAAGAAATTAGTTGAAAACTTTTTTCAACTGAAAATAAAAACAGTCTATTCTGACGGAGGTGGTAAATATCAAAGCTTGGCTCATCACCTTTCTAACTTTGGTATTTAGCATCTCACGCCTCCTCTATACACCCTTAAATTAGTGGGCTAAGCTGAAAGAAAGCATCGCCATCTAGTCGAAATTGGTCTTACCTTACTTCATCAAGCCTTACTACCTTTACGGTTTTGGTCTGTAACGTTCCAAACAACCACCTTTCTTATCAATCGAATGCCCACATCGGTTCTTAAGTCCTGATCTGCGTTCGAAAAAAAATCACAAGCAACCAAATTATCACAAATTAAAAGTATTTGGTTGTTTGTGCTACCCCTGGCTCCGTCCCTATTATGCTCATAAACTAGATCCACAATCAAAACCATGCACATTTCTTGGTTATTCAATCTCTCATAATTCCTATATCTGTTTTGACACATCCACATCCAAAATATTTATCACATGCCATATCATTTTTATTGAGTCTCAATTTCCCTTCCAAAACCTTTCTATACATGAACCACGATTCGATTAAGAATCTCCACATCATTGGTGTCCCTCAAGTCTCTTTAATCTTCCTATAAATCTTGAGTCAATACCCTCTGAGTCTTTTGCTCGTAATCAAGCAACCTCATATCCTTCCCTATCTCTAATAAATCCCATACAGTCAGGTTCCTCTCTACCAACTGTCCCTACCGACACATACATTCCTCAAATCACGGTGCTGAT
The DNA here is from genome assembly GCA_032871835.1 of Dipteronia dyeriana. NCBI lineage: Eukaryota > Viridiplantae > Streptophyta > Magnoliopsida > Sapindales > Sapindaceae > Dipteronia > Dipteronia dyeriana. The sequence goes on along the minus strand of CM065295.1, from coordinate 69,479,782 downwards.
GAACAAAGGGATCCTCATGGCACGATGTCTACCTCGCACCACTTACTCCCCTTGGATTCATCTACAAAAGAAGTACTGACTCATCTTCTTATATCTCTCACTCACAGATTACTCAACCAAAATCACCCATACCATAAAAAATGACCACCAGATCTCAACACAATGTCTTCAAGCCACGAAAAATACTTAACCTTCACACCACCACCACCAAAACCGATGAACCTCAACCTATCGACAAGTAAAAAAAATTCCTCAATTGCATAAGGCAATGAGTGATGAGTATGATGAACTCCTCAACAATTCCACATGGACTCTAGTACCTCATCACCATACATAAAACATCATTGGGTGTAATTGGATATTTAAGATTAAACGGAACCCCAACGGCACTGTTGCCATTCATAAGGCTCGCTTAGTTGCCAATGGATTCCATCAACGTCCGGGAATTAATTACACTGATACATTTAGTCCCGTTGTAAAACCAACAACAATTCACCTTATCTTAAGTTTAACGGTCTCCTACGGATGGGACTTGTGATAACTGGATATTAACAATGCTTTTTTACAGTGCACTCTTTCTAACAATGTTTACATGTAGCAACCTCAGGGCTTCACTCATCCATGGTTTACTACTCATGTTTGCAAGTTACGCAAAGCCATCTATGGTCTCCGCCAAGCTCCCCTAGCATGGTATCAAGAATTGTGTAGCTTCCCACTTCTTCACAAATTTGTGAACTCAAAATCAGACAATTCTATAATTATCTTTCATTGTGGACGGACCATACTCTATTTTCTTGTGTATATTGACGACATCATCATTACGGGCAATAATTCAACCTCAATCCAGCAGTTCATTGATCGACTGGCCAACCGATTCTCCCTGAATGATCTCGACCCCTTGTCCTATTGTTTAGGCGTTGAAGCCCCCACAACTCCAATTCCTATGACAACGGAAATATATACTTGACATTCTGCACGGAAATATATACTTGACATTCTGCACAAGACAAATATCACTAATGCCAAAGAAGTTACCACTCCTCTTTCAACAACCGAGTCTCTAACACTCAACGATGGCAGCCCACACCAGTAGTTTTAACAAGTCTTGGGATCCTTACAATATTTGTCACAGTTCATGCATTATCCTACTTCACAACATTGGGTTGCTGTCAAGCTTTTGCTACGGTACCTCAAGGGCTCTCTCGATCATAGGATCTTTCTTCACAAAGAATTGTGCCCACAACTCCATGCCTTTTTCGACTTTAATTGGGTAGGAAACACTGATGATCGCACATCCACATCAGCGTATGTCGTGTTCCTTGGTGCCTCACCAATTAGTTAGGTTTCCAAAAAGCAACGTGCCATTGCTCGTTCGTCTACTGAAGCCGAGTACCATGCCATAGCCTTGACAACTGCTAAACTGAACTGGATCACGAATTTGCTCCAAGAATTACATGCTCCACCTATTGCAGTACCTACAATTTACTTTGACAATATCGGTACTACAGACTTGTGTGAAAATCTGGTGTTCCACTCACGAATGAAGCACATTGTCATTGATTTTCACTTTATTCGTGACCAAGCTGCTAATCATCGGTTACATGTTTCTCATGTTCATACTAACGACCAGTTGGTGATTCACTAACCAAAGCGCTTCCTCGAAAACAGTTCTTGCATCATCATTTCAAGATTGGCATCTGAGATGGATGCTCCATCTCATGGGGGCATGATAGAGAGATATCCTAGGCACCATTCTTGGGCAATCATGTTTGAATATCAGTCATTTCCTTATGCATCAGATTTAATTGACAACAATCACTTACCTTGATATTGTCCACAATTATAGGATAAAGTTGATAGGAGATGATTGAACTGTGACTTGTATATAACAAGTCTTCTGATCAATGAAAGTACTATACAATATCAACTGTTTCTATACCAACCCCAACTCTTGAATGATCTTCTTTTTTTTCAACCCCAAATCCAAAGTCGAAATCTCGACTCCCCAAATCCAAAAATTTCCAGTAATTTGATTTTGTTATTATTATGTTCTTTTTGACAAATTTATTAATTTAAAATAAAACATGAAAGATAGAGATCAAAGATGGAGGCATGGAGCAAATCTTATCTTGTTTCTTGGTCTCTTCATCTTCTCGACTTCTCATCATCTTTCCCCCTCTTCGTCTATGGATTTCTCACAACTCCACCACTAAACAAAATCAAAACAGCTTGATTTTTCATGAAATCCATCTAACATTCTCATGAACCAAACCCTCCAAACTTCAAAACAAAAACCATTATACACAAGATCACGAAAGATCAAACCCAAAAACCAAAATCGAATCCTGTAAACAACCGAAGAAGTACTAAGGAATGTAAACCAATATGCACCTACAAAATAAAATAAAAAATCACATACACAACTGCCAAATCTATTCTAAACCACATCTGTCCATTAGACAAAGAGAGAGATATTTTGATTGGGTTTGGAGAAATGGTTGGTGAGATTGAAGAGTGGATGTGAATGTTGTGAGATAGAGAGTGGTACTCAGAGGGTCGGTGAACGACATCATTTTAAGAGGGCATTTGAGAAAATGGGTTGTTATCGCGGCGACGGTGACTATTAATATTGTTTTGGTGTAGAGATGGTGATGAAGAGAAGTACCGAAGAAAATGAAGAGCCGTACTGAAGCTTCCTTGGTTATTTGTGGAAATTGATTTGTAAAGTGTTAGAAAATTATTTATGATAAAAAAAAATATTTTTAATTAAATTATGCATTAAAGATCCAAGAACAACTCATGAAATTTTGTTGTATTGTTGTAGATGGAATCTGTTACGCGAGAAATTGGATTTGGATTTGGATTTGGATTTGGACGAAGAAGAGGGATGAACCGTAAAGAAGGTGAAGAAAAACAAAATAATTTTTTAATAATTTATTTTTATTAATCCACATATATATATATATATATATATATATATTAAAATCAATATAAGGGTATTTTTTCTTTTATTTGTGAAGGTTAATCGGTTAAACATAACGCTAGTGAAAAATAGAAAAACAGTTAAAAAAAATCATCATACATAAAAACATAGAGAACAAAATAAATAAAAAAAACACTAAAAATAATGTCCTATGAAACACATAATACTTATGATCCGTTAACTAACTTATTTAACCAGACTTAGTTTGGTCTTCCCAACTAACGATCTCTATGTATATCTTGCGATCTCTATATAAATCTTGCATGAGAAATAATAATGCGGAATTAATACTGATGCCCGTATCACATTACATGAGAGAGCCAGCTCAGCCAACCTGATCTTTTTTCTTTTCCCCATGTACTAATTAAATAAATGAGTAGTTTAATGTGAAATTTTCGGTACAAAATCATATATTTATAGTAAAGAAAAGAACAGATGTCTCTGGTGGTAGCTAACAGCCTAGCACAGCCGTTAATTAGCATGTACAACCATAAATATTTCACAAGGCGTGGAATTATAAATGAAGTGTGAAATTAATTTCAGCGGTTATAGTAGCCAGTTATTCCACAACCATCTACCATCTAGCTACCTGCTGCTGCCCAAAACATTGACCTCTATATGACTATCTCACTGGTGGTACCAAATAAGTGGATCAAAAAATTTATTATGTAACCTTCCACTACTTTCCACTCATTTAATTTGTATATACATATATATCGAATCATTCTTTAGTTAAATCTGATCTTGAAATTTTTTATAAGGTCTTAAAAATTATTGTATGTGATAATTCATTAACATCAAATGTGATAATCCTTAAAAACTGATAAAAAACTTTAAATTATTATTATTATTATTATTATTATTATGTATTAGCTCTTTAACTATTGTTGCAATATGTTGAAGCTTACGTGAAAGCAGTCAAATCAAAATATGTATGTATGACTTTTACACTATCTAATAATGTCATCTATATCTAGTAAACAAAAAATGTAGTATACGTGTTTGGTGTTTGAATTGCCTTTAATATATTTCATAAATACTTTGTGGTCTCAAAGTGAGCTTGGTGGGTTGTGCTTTAATTTCCTTTTCCCCTTGCTTTCTTTTCCTTTTTCTGTCATCAAAAAGCAGGGCTGAGCTTTAAGAATATTGACTCAGCAAATAAAATAAGGTTAATTAAATAAATATATTACAACTTTAATCCAAAAATCCTCTTCCATTACTTTATTTGCTGAGAAATGAATAGAAATGACAAAAAGATTGGTGAACTTCTGATGAGAATAAATTTGGTTTGCTTAATTAACCACTTCAATTTACTTCATTAATTAACTCCATAATTAAGAGCTACCTTTCAAACAGCCAAGAGTGTACTACTAATTAAGCGATTTTGACCTGAAATTGAAAGACTTTTTGATGAATGATGTCTTCAAAGTAGAAATAAAGAGAGTTTTGGACTATATATATATAAAAAAGAGTGGTTGGGTAGAAAACAAGTAAATTGGTAATTAAAAGGCTTTTAGTTAGTCTCTATGAAATTGTTATGATGGAGCTTTCAAATGCCTTCATCACCAAGCTAGCTAAGCCACCTGTTGTTGCAGTAGGTTTCTCATGCCAGCCCTACCTCTATCTTTCTCTAAGGGAGGACCACTTGTTCTCTTTTGTTTATCTAACGAGAAAAACTTGTATGAGAACGTAATATGTTCACTCAATTAAAATATCACATATAACGGTAAATATTGACATTATAGAATTGATTTTATAATATTACAAAACTAAATGAAAATTAACAACCCTTACAAAAAATCTATAAAAGAAGAAGTATATATATATATATATATATGGTCTTTCTATTGTCAGTTCGAAACGATATAAATATATCATTTGTTTATGTATAGACTATTGAATTTAAAAGATACTTTGACAAGTGTATACTGTCAAGTCAAAACATTTAAATCCAATGGTTTACAGATAAGAAACTTATATATCTTATATTAGTTTGAACTGATAATAAAAAAATTATATATATATACACGTGTGTGTGTGTGTGTTGTGTATAGCACTATAGCAGTATAGTAGTCATCGGTATGCCTTTGAGACAAACTTAAATAATATCCTTACAAATTAAAAATGAGACAAACAAGATGTTAAGAACACAATTAATTAATAGCAAGGTTAGGCTTGTCTAAAGAGTGAGTAAACTTCGTTAGTTTTTGTTAAGAGTGATGAATTTGATGATTAATAATTGAGATATTTAGAATACAAAACCAGTAAACAACACACCATAGATTTAGAATGAACAAACAAAACATCTTTAAATCTGCTCCAAAATGCCACAACAATCTTTAACCATCCCTGATACATAACTACAATCTCACCACCTGTTTAATAACACTGAAGAAAGAATCGTTGGTGATTTTATATATAATTAGGGCGGTTAGTGCAACTTCCTATTATTAAATATAAAAAAGTAGTATTTTTGTCAAATTGTCAATTCCATAGTAAACTTAGTCAATAGGGGTGCAATATTGTGCAATAAACTTAATAGCATTCGAATGTCATCATACCATCAATGGGAGAAGTCAATGTAATTCGCCCAAAATGAAAGGAAAGAAAAAGAAGTCAGTATTTTTAAATCCAAAGTTTTTTTTTTAGAAATATTAAAATAATTCGACAAAATGAGGTTGGTATGGAGAGATGGTAGGTTCAAGTCCTTCCTTTTCTCAAAACATCTCGAGTTCATGTAATATTTCAACAATAACAAATATTAAAAGGGTACCGTAGATATTACTATCCAAATAAATTATTTGTACGTTTATTTTTTTATGGATAAATTATACAAAATTACCATGGTTATAAGAATAATTACACTACAACGGGTAAAAAAATACACTAAACTCATGTTGACCCGTTGACTAACGATTGACCACCGTTAATCAATTATGGAAAAGGGAAAATATTCGGTTTGACCTTGTTCTAGTATTTTTGAAATATTATATAAAATAAATTAATGGATTAAAAATCAAAAGAAAAAAATATGTTTATAATTTATAAAAAAATCAAGTAACTGTCAAAAGGCAGTCAGAAAATTTTGAAATATATATATACAAATCAAATAATTAAAAGTAATCAAGAAGAAATATATAAAAATTAAATATATATAAAAAAAACTAATAAAATGATCTCTATATATATCTCTATGGAGATCAAACGGAGGAAATCTCAATCTCCATTAGAGGAAAATTAAAATCTCAATTAATAGAGATGTCATACCTTCATTAATAGTGATTTTGGTTCAAGATCTTCCCTAAAATTAGAGAAGATCTGGAACCACATCTTCTCCATGGAGAAGAACTTGATCTCCATTAGTGAAAATCTAAAATCTCAATTAATGAAGATGGCAAATCTCCATTAATAAATATTTTGGTTCCAGATCTTCTCTAAAATTAGAGGATATCACAATTCTCCATTAATGTTTTTTGTTTCAGATCTTCACCAAAAATGGAGGAAATCCCGATTCTCCATTAATGAAGATTTTTATTACAGATCTCCTATAAAATATAGTGGAGATTTAGAATCACATCCTCTATTGAGAATCTCTATTATATATTTTTTCTCTAATTTTTTTATATAATATTTATTGTTTGTGTTTGGATAAGATTGAGATGATAAAGAAGATAAATGGTAGAAGAATTATTTTAGATTGCGATTTGGTTTTTTTAAGGTTGCCATTTAGCCTCTTCAAATTGAAGGAGATGATGAAGCATATTTTTTTAATATCATTATATTTAATTAATAAATTGTCATGGCCGATGTGGCGGTATGTTATTAGACACTTTTTTTCATTTATTTAATAATACCGAAAAATAACAAATTACCCTTCACTGGTTAGTGACTAACTGTTGTCAATGGTTAGTCAACCGTTAGTTAACAGGTCAATAGTAAACTAGTGTTATTATAAATTTTTTTACTGGTTTTAATGTAATTATACATATAACCATGGTAGGTTTGTGTAATTTTTTCATAAAAAATGGGTGTATAAATAATTTCTTTAAGTGACAATATCTACACCTGCATTAAAATAATTCAAAATTTAGAAACGAGATAGATTTGAACCTATAACCCATATAGTATAAGTGTGAAGGAAGGATTTTAAACCAATCTCATTTTTTTTTTAATAATATTAGACGTTTTAATTTTTTTTTTTTTTAAATTCTGTTTCAAATGATGTGGCACATGAGGTGTCAATATCACATCAATCAATTCATAATTTCATAATTTTTAAAATGTTAATACCACACGTCTCGTATCATTTTGAACTGAATTTAAGAAATAAATTTAGTATTATTATTATAATTATTATTATAATTCAAAAACATTAGCATAATCATCAAAACACCATCATGAAAAAGACCACTCTCCTTGATGAACCGTGGGTCACGCGCCATCCTGTGACAAAGAGGGTAGAGATTGTTAGGTGAATGAATCAAGATGGGAGTCTGGGAGATTGTAAAATTGATGTGGGGCCTGTCTTCCAGATCCCAACATTATTATTGACACTCACACCACCACCATACCCATTACCCACACTAGTTTCACATCACTCTCACCTAATTATTCCTTCTTTCTCCAAATTTTCATTTTATCTTTTTAATACTTCCACAGTTCCTATTCCAATTCATTTTCCCCATTTTTTTTGTAACTAATTTCCCCATGTTTTCTTCTTTAAAAAAAAATCAAGTTTTCTTAAACTAATTAATTTTAGAAAAAGTCATTTTACATCTCTTTTGTGATTTAAATCCCCTTTATAAATTATATTTTTCTTAAGAGGTGATATTATAGGCTATCATATCGTGTTTATATAAATCTAAATATAATTCATTAAGTTTTTACTCAATCTGAACATGGTTCGTCAATAACCCAAACCTAATAAATCTATTACAAACATGTAAATATCATGTCACGTAATCGGGTCATGACCCATTTTACCGTTATTAATTTTCTTTATAAATAAATAGTGACAATAGATTTTCATATTTAATATTTCTCAAATTAAAGATATATAACCTTATACATCCTTATCATTGTTATTAATTTACTTTAAACACATATTTTCTTAAACATTATATTTATTTATATTGTATTATTATTTTAAAAAACGATTGGATTCAAACTCATATTTTTACGATATAGGTAGAAGAAATATGCTACCACGCTAATTTTATACCGTCATATTTTAGGTTGATAATGATTATACGCTTGGTGCGGTCAAGTTATTTATTGTCATGCCCAAGAAAACCAACACACATTTTTCGTGTCCACTAATTTTTATATATATATATATATATATATATATATATATATATATATATATATATATATATATATAATAGGATTGATTATTTTACATGTAATATTTTTTTTACTTATAAAATGTGAATTTGTTTTTGAAATAAATAAGTGTGGAGATAGTAAAGTCAAAAGTGTCTAGTTTGTAAACAAAGTAAACAGATGTTGAAGACTCTTCAATGCTTATTGCCTTTCTCTCTCTTCCCCACTAAAAGTAGCAACCACAAAGCTCTGTCTTCCATGGAGTTTTGGGACCCCTACAAATTTGTCAGTTGTGACTGCCTTACTACCATTTCATTGTACCACTACCTCACTCTATACTACTGGTAAACTTTGTAACTCTCTCTCTCTTTCTCTCTTTCTCTCTTTCTCTCATACACGCACGTTTGAACAATCATTTGTGTAACAGTGTCTTTCTTTAGTCACTGAATAGCTTTCTTCATTTTCTTCTTCAGTATTTGTACTGTTTATGTTTTTCTTCCTAGCGTGGATAGTGTCAGTTGTTTCTTCAACGTCTGTTTCTTGATTGAATTGGAGTTTATGGTGTAATTATTTCTTAGCTGTTTGATTGACCTCTGGGTTTGGCCCTAATGATACTTTTTTATTATGCATTTGATATCTCAGGGATTGATAATTTCACAAATTTAATGATTGAAAGAAGAAATCTTGTCGGTTGTATTTTTGTTTTGAGGATGTGGGTTGTGTAGGATGTGAAGATTCATCAGTAGTTACTTTTGAGTGGTTCAGAGTTCATTAGAGGTTTCGAAGTTTAATTTAACTTATTTTTTGGGTAAAAGTGTTAAAGAGAGAGTTTACTTGCTTAAAATGAAGTGGGTTTGTTTGCAATTTAGTAAACTTTTTTGATTCATGAATTTAATGGAGTCTTGAAGCTCTGTTTCTGGAGGAAAAGGGTCTATAGCAAGTGAAACAATTTCACCAACTGATTCTTTCACTACAAGTAAAAGTTCGTCGATGGGTTGGGAATTGAAAAATCCATGCAATTTTGGCCTTAACATGTTAGCCTCAGGTGAACAAGCTAATGAGAACCAAGGGTTTGGAGAATTTGGTCTTCAAGATTGGATAGGAAAACGATTACCCAACGATTCGATTAGGGATGTTTTCAGTAGCAGGGTTGGTACTGGAAGTATAATAGATCCAGCTAAGCCTTGCCCGAATGCATTTTTCGGGGATGATGAGTCGTCCAGTTCAAAGCTTTCATGCTCTGCGGTGGACTCCAACAGCAGTCGGGATTCGTTGCTTATTGATTTGAAGCTAGGAAGGTTTAGTGATCAAAGAGATGGTCATAATTCTAAGTTTTCACTAGAAACCCCAATCTTATGTTCCTCTAAGTCTTCTACACCTCCAAAGAGAGTGAGATTGGCAGGAATAAATTCACATACTTCCTATTGCCAAGTTTATGGTTGTAACAAGGATCTTAGCTCCTCCAAGGACTACCACAAAAGGCATAAAGTTTGTGAGGTTCACTCAAAGACGGCTAAAGTTATTGTCCATGGGATTGAGCAGAGATTTTGTCAGCAATGTAGCAGGTTAGTTTTATACAATTGTTAAATCTTTTGAATTATTGATTAAATAGGTGATTACATGAAGTATATAGACCTTTTTCTTTGACTTATGAAAATGGAGTTTCTCAAATAGACGGAGATTTTACTTCGAAACATTGTTTCATTTGAGCTCCAAAGACTTTTGGTTAAAATTAAACCTCATTGAGTTTGGACCATGGCTCAGTACTAGTAGATTGGTCTTATTGCTGCTATAATATGTGCTAACTTTTGGCTATCCAGGTTTCATTTGCTGGCTGAATTTGATGATGGTAAGCGTAGCTGTCGTAAACGCCTTGCAGGCCACAATGAGCGGCGGAGAAAGCCTCACGTTGGTGTTCACTCTGGAAGGACTGGGAATCTACTTCAGTCGTATAATGGTAAAATATCAATTATATTTAATTTTGCCTCCTTCATCTTTGTGTATCTTTGTGTGGGAGAGAGAGAGTACTTGATCGTATGGAAACAATTAACAATATCTGCTATTGGTCTGCTTTGGGAGATCAATATTCAAGCTAGATTTCAAAATAGAAAATCCTTTTCAATAGCTGTTCTTATCTTATGGAACTTCCATTAAATTCTATAAGTTTTGTTAGCTGAGATGATGCTTCAGACATGCACTTTGTGTTATATCGTTTCCTTTCTGAGTTACAACTTGTTTAATTATTTTCATGCATTAATCAGTCTTCTATTTTTATTTTTATTTTGTAATTGTACTCTGTTTGTACTTGATACTTCCCTGCATACTTTAGCAATTAGATTTCTTGAATCATTTATGTCAATTTTGATATTGATATGCAAGTACTAAGCAATTACAGTATCAGTTAACATCAATAATTTGTTATACGGTTATGGATTTTTTCTGCGGATATAATAGAACCCTTGTGATATCTGATTTGGATAACAATTGGATCAGAAATTAGTATTTCTAGCCATTACTGACCAAAATTTCTGAAATATACGCAAATGTCATCGTGCAACTTTTGGTGCTTTTAATTGTTTTATTGGTCCTAAATTCTATGGAAAGGTATTGGTATAGACTAATTTAAAGTCAATACCCTTTCTCATTAAGTTTCATGCCTAGTCTATATGCATGACAAGGAATTTTTAAGTGGACATGTGTATGCAACACTTTTCTTGCACCCGCCTATCTACATCAGTCAGACAATGCCAGACTTGTCCATCCTTGTTCATATTTGTTTCTAAAATTATTACTATCTATGAAGTTACTTGATTTCTGTAATTTAATTTAATTGCTCGATATCATATCATCGTTCCTTATGGCTTAATTCCCAGACCCTATTTTTTCATGACTCTTGTGGTCATGATATATTCTTGGAAATATTTGTTCAACTGCTTTTCAAACATTCTGCAGCCTTTGCAGGCACAAGATTTCAGGGGACTACATTAATGACTTCATCCTTTATTTGCCAAGATATACTTCCCGCTGGCTTTGTTCATCCAGATAAATGTGGAACAAACAACTGGTTTAAGCATACGAAAGTTGAAAACAGGACTGATGGTTCTCCGTCTTCCATTTCCTGTACAAATGGGACTATGCATTTTAAATCATTTTTTCCTTTTTATATGGAGAAACCGGTTGCCTCTTTTCATGACAACATAGCCAACACTGCTACCGAGAGCATTTTCAATATGAACAATGCTCGATATCCTCATGATCTGGGAGGGTGGCCAAATTCTGGTTCAAGTCCTTTGTTCCAGGACAGCTCTCTAGGAAGTGAAGACTTCACTGTTTTTGATACAGCATCAACCATGCAAGGGTTATCAGGGATTTCAGACTCTGGCTGTGCTCTCTCTCTTCTGTCATCTAAATCACAGAACTCTTCAAGCCAATTTTCAGGAATTCCCGTGACTCGTCCCTTTGTCCTAACAGGCCACAATACACATTACAGTATGTGTCAAGTCTCTGAGAAGCTCACAGGAGTTAACTCAGAGTCTTCAACAAGTGGGGTGTCAAAAAGGTTGTTATCAGGGGTGACTTCTGTGGAAGGAAGTAACTTGGGTCCAATACTGATCTCGGAAAGTTATAACAGTGGCAACTTTGATATTAGTAATGGGATTTATCAGGGGTCAGATTTCGTGAGTTCCAAGGATCGCTTTTCGTGTGAAAATGGGGCTACAATTGACTTGCTCCAACTGTCTTCACAGCTTCAAAGAGTGGAGCATCAAAGGCAGTCTACGGAGGTCAAGCAAGAAAATGATGCTTTCTGCTACCTCTGATACACTTGAAACCACGGCATACAAGGTAAGTTAACACGCCAGTGTTCATTACCATATATAGAGATGGGTATGATAAAACAGGTCATTGTGTTTCATTAAAAATTCTAAATTAACCAATAAACAAATGAATTGTTAATTTGAATGTTTTTTCATTTCTCTCTTGAATTATATGCTATTATTTGGAGGAAGTATGATGAAGGGGAAAAGAAGCCGGGTGTGCTATAAGTGTCCCTACAATTGTTTTATATATATATAACTATTACAATATTTCGGGTTTAGGGGAGAGGATATGACTCGAACCCACAACCTCATGGATGTAATTGCCACCTCCTGTACCATTTTATGCGGTATAGGCAACACTGCCACTAAACCACTGAATCTTTACCTTCTTTTAATGTTTTTGGCATGCCTACTACCAACACAAAACAGCAAAAACCAAAACAAATGACCAGCAAGCATAGCTTAGAGTGTTTAAATCTCTGTTTTCTTTCTTATCTAATCCAGGGAATATTCAGCAACAAAAATTCCAATTAATTGCATCTTATTTTTAATGTTTCATTTGTATTGGAACAGGTAGGAAAATGAGTATGTAGCAGTTTGGAAGACATCTATCATTTAGAGCAACATATATGTAAAGCACTTGGAAGGAAGTAAAAAGTTTGTGTTCCAATACTCGTGACTTTAGCTGGACATTGTTGATCCAATCACAAAATCATTGCTTTTACCATTCTACAGAATGTTGTCATTTCTCATTTGTCAAAGATATTAATCGACAGATTCTACTTTTCTGTATATAAATCATGTTGAATTTTTTACTTTACATATATTACCCTGCTGCTTCCGTTCCACTTAATTGGAGAAAACTAAAATTCACTAAAAATATCGGTAATGTTATTTAGAGTAAATGCAGTCAAAATGATGTGTTTTTCTATCTGCAAACCGTGTATTTGTTGAGTAACTATAGATGATTCGAGTATATGAGTTCATTGTACACAAGTTTGATGTTTGAATACAGGTAAAATTTGCCAGTTAATGACAATAAAAATCAAAGACTGAGCGCGTCAAATTTGGAACCTCAACATCCATAAAACAAATCTGTATACCTTGGTGATCCCAGAAATTACAAATGACCCACAAAGCAAAAAACTTTAAAAGCCATGCCAATCATTTATTGTATAGTCAATGTTGAGCCTAATGCTTTGCGAGTTTGGGCATTAACCTTTTTGTAAAACTACCATAATTGCATAAAGACTAATGAGCTACCGAAATCACAAAAGCCTTCTCCAAATATATATATATATATATATATATATATAGACCTATCGAGATTAACCATTACATGTATCACCTGAATATTTATAGATCGTGCATTATAGAACTCAAAACTCCCACCTTTAAACAGTGAAGGAGAGGTTTCTCCAATTTATAATGTGGTATATGTATTGACTGAGATATGTAAAAGATTATGTAATGATTAATAAATGGAGTTTAATTATTGTCTTCCATAGACATCGATTTAAGTTAATAAATTAATGTTTATAGCAATCACAACAATGTCGTTGTAGTATAGTGGTAAGTATTCCCGCCTGTCACGCGGGTGACCCGGGTTCGATCCCCGGCAACGGCGTTGCACTTTGCTTTTATGTGATATATTTGTTATAAATCTGTTATAAATCCAATAAACATTAATATTTTTACGTGAATGGTGTGACACAGTGACACGTTTCTTTGATGTGACACATTTCAAAATCAATTTGGTATGGCATGGTCAAATTGAATAGTGTACGTCAGTGTCAGTACGTGTACCCCCATATAATTTTGTCTCGGTGATGCCCTAACCAAATTTAAAGTATTACTTGTTTACTTGTAGTTTTGTTTCTACTTTCTAGTACTAAATATAGATAAAGTTTGCTTTCAAAAATCTAAGGAAATATATTCACATCCAATGTAATTTTGCTTTCTGCTTTTTACATGTTTAGTGTGTACCATACCAACAAATATACACCAACATTCTAATTATCAAACTAATCTTAATAGTATTATGTCACTACATGTGTCCTCGTAATAATGCTATATAATTGTATCTGTATGAATTATATATATATATATATATATATATATATATATATATATATATATATATATATATATATATATATATATATATATATATATATATATATATATGAGGGAATTGTAGGAAATGATCAAAAAATTTATTGAGATATTGTTTTTTGTTAAAACTTTATTTTTGTTTATAATTAGCATCTTTAACCATGGACTTCAAAATATGCCCTCATTTTTGTTTTATGTGTCCCTATTTTTCCCACCCAAAGTTTTCACTTATCAGTGCTTCATCTCTAATTTTTTTTGAAATCCTGATTTCTCACGATCTCTATTTGTTCTCTAATTTTTTTGCTTCTTCTCTTTCAAACCGTGATCTTTCTGAAAACCGATTTGCTTCTTCTCACTGAAACTGTGTTCTCTTTTACTTCTTCTCTCTGAAATCGTGTTCTGTCTCTCTGAAAAATCGAGCTTCTTCTATCTGAAAACCGAGCCTGTAAATCGGGTCTGAAACTCGTGGGTCTTCGTCTCTGTAGGTAAATCGTGTCTCTGAACTGATTTCGATCACCACATTCTTGAAGGTAGATCCAGATCCAAAACTTAGCATTCAGCTCTGTCTTGAAGTAGTTGACGGTATGTATCTCTTTCCTACTTGTTTTTTTTTTACAAGAATGAATAGGTTTAATTTGAAGAAAAATAAGATGGTTTCGATTTTGAGTGAAACTCATTTGCTGTCAATTTTTGTTCCCAAGTTACATGATAGGCCATTTAAATGTTACATGCCAGTTCAATTTAATGTTACATGCCAGTTCAATTTAACGTTATATGTCAGTTTATTTGTAAGTTCATGTGTCTGTAATTTCGATTTGGAGTGAAAACCAACTATTGTAAGTTTTTGTACCAAGTTACATGACAATTTTTTTAAAAGTTACATAATAGGTTACTTTTTGTACCCAAGTTACATTTTAGGTTATTTTTTAAGTTACATGCTAGGTTATTTTTGAAGTTACATATTAGGTTATTAGTTATTTTTGAAGTTACATGCTAGGTTATTTTTAAAGTTACATATTAGGTTGATTTTGAAGTTACATGCTACGTTATTTATTAAGTTACATGCTAGGTTAATTTTTAAGTTACATGCTAGGTTATTTTTTACGTCATATGCTTGGTTATTTATGAAGTTACATGGTCTTTTATTTATGAAGTTACATGCTAGGTGATTTGTGAAGTTACATTCCATCCAAATCCTATTTTGTTACATGTAAATTCATTTTAAAGTTACATTTGAAATACTTTAAATGTCAATTACTTGACTTGTAGGAATATGGATGAAACAAAATTGGTCATCTATCATGGTGGAAGTTGGGTGGGTAATTGTTATGAGGTTGGTATGACAAAGTGGGTCAATGTTCCTAGATGTGTAAGTTATGATGGCTTGGTGAAGTTGGTAGAAGATGTTGCCAAAGTTGATGTTGCTAAGTACAACTTGCAATTATGGTCATTGGCGTTTACAATTAGTGGTACTGCTCGTCCGAGAATTGAGAATGACAATGATGTGTCATGTATGATGAATGTAGATAAGCTATTATCTGGAGTTTTTGTCTCTGTTTCTGTGAAGGAAACAACAAATTATGTGCAAGATGACGATCTATGTAACCTACCTACTTCACAACCCGTGTATGGCGGGTTTCTTCGGCAACTGGCAGGATGTGGGTCTATTCCAATTGTAGACCCAAGTGTATGTAACGATGAAACCATTGACGATGAAGAAAACAATCAGTGGCCGGACACCGATAACAGTGATGATAACTCGATACCTTACGTTGATAGAGGTAGTCACGACGATGAAGATTGGCATGATGGAATGGGTTGTGGTTCTAGAAGTGTTGAAGGATATGGATGTGCTGGTCCATCGAGTTTTGCTACATTTAGCGGTGTTTCCTTTCGAGAGGATGGTTTGGGTGACGATGCTGATCAAACTTCTGAACATGCCTCCCCACGAGCTTAGATTATTCCTAAAGCAGAAAGGTATTCTTTTAAACCCATTAGCACAGAGGAAGCTTGTTTAGATGATGGACGATTATACAAGGGTAGAATATTTCAATGCAAGAAAGATCTAAAGCTAACATTGAATATGTATGCATTGAATGAGGGATTTGAAGTCCAGATTAGAAGGTTTAGCAAGACACGTTATGAGGCTGGATGTAAGGATGACGAGTGTGAATTCCATTTACGTGGAATTAAAATGCAAAAAAGAGAATATTGGGTGGTTTCAATGTTTGTAAAGGATCATACGTGCAATATCGATGGTTTCCACGCACGACTTCGACAAGCAAATTCCTGGACTGTCGGTGAACTATTAGCAACAAAGTTGCAAGTGCACGGACACTCACTAAAACCCAAAGATATCATGGTCGAAATGCAAGTGGAACATGGACTACATTTGTTGTATTCAAAGGCTTGGAGGGCAAAGGATCATGCAGAGGCATCTGTTTTTGGTCCTCCCAAAGAATCATTCAAACATTGCTTGCTTACTGTCATCGATTGGAAGAAGTAAATCCAGGGACTATTACGGCTTTGAAAACAAATGTTGCAAATCAGTTTGAATATATGTTGATCGCTCATGCAGCATCACTTCATGGATTTCGTACCGTGATTTGACCAGTTATTGCCATTGACTGTACTCATTTGAAGGGTAAATTTTCTGGTATTATGTTTATAGCTATATGTTTGGATGCAAACAACTAGGTTTTTCCTTTGGCATATGGCTTTGCTGACGTTGAAGATGAAATGTTATGGACGTGGTTTTTAAATTAACTCAAAAATACTATAGGTAGTCTTGAGGATTGTATGATCATATCCGACCGCTACCTCGGTATCAAGGTTGCAATGGAGAAAGTGTACCCTAACGTACCATATGGATATTGTGTGTTTCACATAGTTTAAAACATTAAAAAAGATTACAACAGGAAAGATGTGAGCCTTCTTTTCAAACAAGCATGGAAGGTATACCGGAAATATGAATTTAAGGAAGCGATGGTGGAGACGATGAAGGTTAATAGGGTAGCATTCGAAGAATTAATGAATGTTGGTCCCGAAAGGTGGTCTCGTGCTTACTCTCTTGTTAGGCGTTATAGGTTGATGACCTCTAGCATTGCCGAGATGATGAATTCATGTTTGTACATGCTCGCCAAATGCCAATAACAACCATGATTGAGTTTATTAGAGACATGCTCCAGAAATGGTTTTATAAGCGTCGGACCAAGGCTGAAAAAACTCGAACACAATTGACTCCATGGGCCACTGAATTAATAAAAGAAAGAAACATTGATTCAGAAAAGTACATGGTTCGCCCAATTGATTCTGTTAACTTCAATGTTAAGGATGAAAATAAAGATGGTTTGGTGAACCTTTCTGAAAAGACTTGTAGTTGTGTAAAATTTGAAGTTGATAAACTCTCATGTCGACATGCATTAGCTGCAATAAGGTTAATATCCTCTTCTTCAACTGTAATTTGCCTTCTTACCTATGTAGATTCAATTAATTACTCAAAAAAATTTCCTTTGTAGGTATGCAAAGAAACCTTTACCCAATTATTGTGGGGATTGGTACAAAACCACAAGTTGGGTTGAAGCATATGCAGGGACCATTTTCCCTGTTGGGCATCCTAATGATTGGAATATTCCTGAAGATGTGCAATCAAAGGTTGTTCTTCCTCCTCCTTTTCGTGCGCAAGCTGAAAGACCAAGAAAGAAGAAATTTAAATCTAC
Organism: Dipteronia dyeriana; assembly: GCA_032871835.1. Taxonomy (NCBI): domain Eukaryota; kingdom Viridiplantae; phylum Streptophyta; class Magnoliopsida; order Sapindales; family Sapindaceae; genus Dipteronia; species Dipteronia dyeriana. The sequence continues at coordinate 69,461,822 of CM065295.1, read as the reverse complement.
AGAAGAACATGGTAATGGAAAGACCAAAAATTGTACGATTTGTAAGACATCGGGTCACAACCGATAAAATTATAGGAATGCACAACCTTGTCATGCTCCGCCACCATGCCCATCCGCATCATCTACAACATCCGCAACATCGAAGCAACCACGTAGACCTTACAGGTGCAGGAAGTGTGGAAATCAAGGCCACAATTCACAAAAGTGTCCATTGGTGTCGAAAGAAGTTGGTACATCCTGGATTTTACTGTATCAGTAATAATGTTATAATTCTACTATGCATGGGTGAAATACTTTTTTGTGTAATGTAGACTTTATGAAGTTCTTATTGAATTTGACAGTTGAAATAAAATGACTCCAGTAATGTTACATGTTAGAAGTTACATGCCAGTGCAAAACCAAGTTACATGCTAGTGCAAAACCAAATTACATGCTAGTGCAAAACAAAGTTACATGCTAGTTGAAAATGAAGTTACATGCTAGTGCAAAATGAAATTACATCTTTGTTCATAAATAATTTCATTTCAGAATACTCCAGTAATGTTAAATGTTAGAAGTTACATGCTAGTTGGAAATGAAGTTACATGCTAGTGTAAAATGAAGTTACATGCTAGTACAAAATGAATTTACATGCTAGTGCATAATTTTGTATCAGAATAGAACTCCAGTAATGTTATGTTTTAGAAGTTACATGACAGTGCAAAATAAAGTTACATCCTTGTTCATAAATAATTTCATTTCAGAATATTCTAGTAATGTTACATGTTAGAAGTTGCATGCTAGTTGGAAATGAAGTTACATGCTAGTTGGAAATGAAGTTACATGCTAGTGCATAATTTTGTATCAAAATAGAACTCCAGTAATGCTGCATTTTAGAAGTTACATGACAGTGCAAAATGAAGTTACATGGTAGTTTAAACATAATTTAATTTCATAATAGAACTTCAGTAATGTTACATGTTAAAAGTTACATGCCAATTGGAAATGAAGTTGCATGCCAGTATAAAATGAAGTTACATGCCAGTGTAAAAAGAAGTTACATCCTTGTTCATTAACAAATTCATTCAAGAATGGGACTCCAGTACAAATCATGTTAAAAGTTACATCCCAGTTAATAATAAAAAACAATTTCATTCGTAAAGTTCCAGTAATGTACATCGTCAAGTCAAGAAACATATGAATCTGTCGGTACACTGTTAGCATAAATTTCTAGTTTCATTTCCTCCATAAACCCGGGGATGTTTTTGGTTCTCCACCCCCAAAAACATTTATGACGTATCAACATGTCTGCGTATCGACATGTGAAGATACACAACTATCGTTGTCTAGTTGTGTTGGTAGTCTCTTTGAAATTGATTGTTCAACAACAAACATCATCCCATCAGGTACTATACCTCTTTTGTCAAAATATCTGGATGCTTGCAAAATTGCTGAAATTAAATGCAAGAGTGGGGTGATCTGCTTCACACGTTTCTCAATATTGGTTGTCTTGTGTAGTAGATCATAAATACAAACACAACGTTTTTCTAAATCAACATCACACAATATCCAATGTCCTGTTGGATCACCAACAACACATGGAACCAACAACTGTAAAAAAGAAGTAACAAATTACGATTAACAAGTTACATGATAGAAAGTTCAAGTTACATACTAGTATGAAACAATGTTACATGCTAGTAGAAAACTAAGTTACATGCTAGTTCAAAACATAGTTATATGCTAGAACAAAACCAAATTTGGTTTTCAAAGATGAGTAACCTTACATGTTTAACAGTGGACCATGCAGTTCCCCACCAAGGTTTGTCTCCAGCAGCATACAATATCCAATCCGTCAGACATTTATATTTTAGTGCATCAAATTCATAACTCAATGGTGCATCCTCCGACGGTTGGAATTTTTTCCATTCCTCTGATAACTTTACCTACAAAGTATAAGTTTGTTAGGAACATATGTACGTCCTTACGTCAACCAAACAATTAAAAAGAAAGAAGGTTTTCTTACAAAGAAGTCTGAACATAGCACCGCAACATCTGATTTGTAATCTTCCTGCTTCAGTTATCGTTGCTTACATAGTAGACTTATATATGCGTCAATATGCTAGTTCAAAATGAAGTAAAATTAAATTGAGAATTTTTCAATATGCTACATCAATATTTATATAAATATGCAATTGTAACCAACCTCATTAGATAACCAACATGTTGTAGATTTCAACTCGATAAGGAATTCATTAGTTGCGAAGTAGTCGGATCCGACGTTCAACCTGTGAAGAAAAGTAGGAATATTTCACATACAAGTTATTAATAACAATATATTTTATGAAAACAAGGAACACTAAACACGTTACAAAATCTTACGATGTCACTGTGGTGCTTTTCTTAAAACATGCATACTTTGCTTTCATTTTTTTTTCTCTCTCGCAACCGCTTGGAATGGGTTAATGTATGGTGAAGTCATATAGCGAGATTTAATCTTCAATCACTGCTCCCGCTCATTCTGCACAGCCAGGTACTCTCACTTAGTTGCATCCTCTACTGTTTTGTCAACTACCAAAGGGGAAAGGGCATGCACCTTTAATCCCTCCTGCACCAAAATGTTTTGGAGCAAAAGCTCAAGGCCCTCATCATCGGTTTCATCATCCCCAACAATCCCCTTTTTTCGGGCATGATCTGACCCAAAAACCTCCATTCTAAGGGCAGCATCCCCCCCACCCCCCGAGCATCTCCTTCACCATCCCCCTTACCAGAAGTAACCTCACCCCTACCATGACTACCATTACCCTCATCACGTTTTCCCCTTGCACTTCGTGAGAATTCTCTGGTCTACGTGATTCAAAATGTTGATGAACCGGGGTTGAGTAGTTAGGGTCAAACCGATGTGGCTCAGAATGAGACGTCCTATCAGGGGTAGTCTGTGTTTTTTTTAATATAAAAAATGAGCACAAATTAAAGTTGCATGTCAGTAAGTTCAAGTTACATGCTAGTACAATACAAAGTTACATGCCAGTACAAAACCAAGTTACATACTAGTACAAAACCAAGTTACATGCTAGAACAAAATCAAGTTACATGCTAGAACAAAACCAAGTTACATGCTAGAACAAAACCAAGTTACATGCTAGTACAAAACCAAGTTACATGCTAGTACAAAACCAAGTTACATGGTACTACAATACTAAGTTACATGCTAGTACAAAAGCAAGTTACATACTAGTATTAAATCAAGTTACATGCTAGTATAAAACCAAGTTACATACTAGAATAAAACCAAGTTACATGCTAGTACAAAACCAAGTTACATGCTAGTACAAAACTAAGTAACATGGTACTACAATACTTACTAAGTTACATGCTAGTACAAAACCTAGTTACATGCTAGTACATAACCAAGTTACATGCTGGTACAAAACCAAGTTACATGCTAGTACAAAACCAATTAACATGGTACTACAATACTAAGTTACATGCTAGTACAAAAGCAAGTTACATGCTAGTACAAACCCAAGTTACATGCTAGAACAAAACCAAGTTACATGCTAGTACAAAACCAAGTTACATGCTAGTACAAAACCAAGTAATATGCTAGTACAAAACCAAGGTAGGAATTGAAAACCAAGTTACATGCCAGTAAGTTGAAGTTATCTGATGATGTGGCTGAACAAGATCATCCAACCTTTTGTCCACCCAGTCAAGCCGTTTGTTTAGAAGCCTCTCCATTGCCGAAACCTCCTTCTGTATCTCTTTCTTCACAATGTCTTCAAAGCGCTTTGACAATGCATTCATTAATTCCCTTATTATTCTCAAAGAGCTTGTCAAGTCATCACACTTAAAGTGTACAAAGAAAAAAAGCTTGAGTATCGGTCAAATTATCGATGACATGACTGGAGATGTACGTGTCATTTTTGTCCTTCCTCCCATTTTTTTCTTTCTGAGGAACATCTTCCTCTTCATCTGTTTAGGTCGTGATTGACCTCCATCATTGGCATCATCATCATCATCAGTATCATCAGCATCATTAGCATCATCATTAGGTCGTTGCTCACAATCATCATAATTGAGTGGAACAAACTGTGGACCTTCAGACAAATTCGTGTCCACACCAACCAAGTAAGTCTGTATCTTCTCATCATCAGTTGGATTTAATACCTCCAACACAACATGTGGTATAGTCAACAGAAGTGTCATGATTTTTTTAAGTACTAATATAAAGAAAACTGAATTTTAGGTTAGGAAAGATAAAAATATACCTTTCCCTCCTTCACTTCTTGTTCATACTTTGTAAATTTGGCAAAGAAATTGTGAGGCCTCTTAAAAATACTCCAGTTCTTCAAACGGGGATGGCTGTGACATAAGTTGTTCCCCACCAATTCAACTAATGAGTTGCAGGCTTCCATCGCCCAGAACTGGCATTTCACAATTTTTTAACAATTTAACTACACGAGTTCCAGTAATGTTACATGCTACAAGTTACATGTCAGTTCAGAAAGAAGTTACATGCTAGTTGAAAATAAAGTTACATGCTAGTTCATTTAATGACAAAATATAAAGACTAATCTAATGCACAATTCAAATAATGTTAAATGTTACAAGTTACATGCTAGTGTAAAATGAAGTTACATGTTAGTTAATAATGAAGTTACATGACAATCCATATCTATAATTTGAACAAAATTATTAACAATTGAACTTCAAAAATAAAATTATGGACAAATGCTTAAAAATAAGAATTGAAAGCTCACTAGTACTGCTCAAGGGAAGCCGTATAAGTTATAGTGTGCGACGATCTTCCTTGACGCATTTGCAGACCGGAAACCTTGGCATAGGTAGTGTATTGTCATCATATACACATAACCTCCCCATGGAAAAGAATTGAAGGATTCTAGATCCTCCACCAATGCAAACAGCCATAATGACACTTTCCTTCTCAAATCTTGTCCAAACAAAACATTATTGACAATCAATATCAGAGCCATCTTCAAACCATCATTTGGTTGTTCAAATTGACCACCCATAAACTTTTCCTATACATGTTTCAGTTGCACATTCTCATCCCCCCGATATATCTATCGTGGATCCCACCAGAAATGACATGATAAGTTTTAAAAAAAATATCAAACATCACCCCAAATTTTAGGCATGTGACCAAACAAAATTCTGTTTTCGTGAATTTGGCCACTTTACCACCTACTAAGAAGTGGAATTCATCCTTAGAGGTCACTCCAGGTATACATATCTGCATCAACAACAAGTTATGCGTTACACCCATTGAAAAAGTCACATCTTTCAGGATGGCAAGTGCCCGAAACATGTCTTCCGTAACGCATCCAACTGTTTTACTTGTTTAAGAACCTTAGCAATCTCCGGTAGCCAATTCAAACTGTTGTACAAATTTATGGTAGACTTTTTTAACCATAAATTCCTTGGTTTGATCTGAAAATCCTCTAAATTCATATTCTCCATCTACAAAATCACAAAAATAAAAAATTGCATTATAATTTGTTATAGAATTATGAATTCCTCGGTTTTTATTTTTGTATTATTCTAATCATAACAGTAATCTATGTATTCTGAAGTTGAACAATATCTATATATATCAAAGCATTGAAAAAAAGTGACATACAAATCTGACACACAATTTCTGGTCAAACGACACCAAGCATCGTTATTGACATAAAATTCAAAATTTCTTTGTTCAAAATCACACCAAAGACACATATCAAAATTATGGTTTTAAAACTATAAGTATCAATCATCATCAACTCTCCATTAATTCATTTTAATTTATAAGTACCAAAATTTCTCAAACGAACAAATTCCAGAAATTGGAATCGACAAAAACTGAAGAAGAAAACACACAGAAATTACCTCAGTCAAGAACCTGCCCAGATGAAAAAGAAGATTGCGATGACAAAGAAGAACAAGATTAGGGTATCGGATTTCAAGAAACTGGTCAAATGAAGAAAAAGCTTGTGACGACGACGGGAGGGAGTCACGACGACGAAGAGCGACACCGACAGTGACATGTGATGACGACTGGGACTAGCAGGGACGACGACTGGGAGCGTCAACGACGACGATGGAGAACGGCAATAAGAGCGACGGTGACAGTTCCTTTCTCTCTCTTTCTCTCTCTTTCGTTTTTTTTTACTTCATGTAACCCCTAATGTTTTTTACTTGATGTAAGAAAAGTTAAACTTTTGGAATTGTATTTTTCGCCGCACATTTCAAATCTAAGGGTAATAATGTCCAAAAGTGGTCAATATTGATAAAAACAATAAAAAATATAATAGTGGCTAAAAACAATAACTCAATAATTTTTTAGATTACTTATGAATTCATCCATATATATATATATATATATATATATATATATGTGTGTGTGTGTGTGTGTGTGTGTGTGTGTGTGTGTTTGAGAGAGAGAGAGAGATATCCAAGGTAAACAACTGAAATTAATCTTACTAATTTAAACTAACATGATTATAATACTAATAATGAACTTATAAATATACAAGTGGAATTGAATTTATAAATAACATTGACTCTGACAAACTTATACAACAATAATATTTTAAAAAAATACGGTAATTCTGATGTTAAAATACAAAACTAATATAATTTGATAACATCATAATATCATATGAACTAATTTAATTAAGAATAAAAAGATAATCATGAGATTTGATAATTCTATATACCTCAAATATGGACGGTCGAGATTCAATTAAAAAAAAAAGCTTGTTTCTAATTTTTTTTTTTTAAATGCATTATACCTCTATTGACGATGAAGATCCATCTATTCTTTTCATATGTTTTTTAGTTCAAAATTTCAGTAATCTTTTGGTATTTTCGATTAAAAACTCCATCGACGAATAAGTTTGACTAATGGCAAGGAAATTATTATTGGATAATGATAAAGTTACTTCTAAATATAAAAAGACAACCTTCAAAAAAGGGATTGGCTGTAATTTGCTCTTAATTGAATGCATAAATTCATTTTTTTTTAATAAAAAAAAATTGTTTTCTTGATTTTTTTTGTTTTATTTTAATTATACTTTGTGACTAATAACATATTTTATATATTATAAATTGTTATAGTATAAATATTTGGGTTTGACCCATTATAGATTCAAGTGGGGTCAAAAACTTATTCTCATACATGAGTAGTCAAGTCTATACATTTGGTGTAACTCATGAGAGCCCAAGCAATTTAGAACACACAAAATGTGTTCAAAACTAACGTACAAAGTGTGCAAATTGGTGGGTGTGTGAAAATAGAGAAGAATAAAGAGCAATTGTTCAACAGAGTTTAACAAAACACAGATTCTTAAGTATCAGAGACTCAGAGTATGAATAATGCTGTAAAAATGGATTGGCCTGGCCCATTAGGCACGGCCTGACCAGTCCATTTTTGAAAAAAGGCCTGGCCGGGCCGCGGGCCCCTTCTGGCAGGCTAGATAGACCTAGTCCGGCGGGCTTGTCGGGTCTGATCTAAAATAATTTTTCAAATTACGTTTGTTTGGATTTAGGATTTAGGGTTTAGGGTTTATGATTTGAAATGAATAAAGAGAACGAACAATTATTAGGATTTGAAATGAATAAAGAAAACGAACAATTATTTATTTATTTAATTATTTTTCACTTATGGAATTCAGTATTACATATTTACATGATTGCCTCATTAAAAACCTTACCAAGAAAAACCCAGTGGGATAAAAACTTGGAAAGAGAAAAATAGTGCAACCGTTTTACAACTTACAAGTAAATAATAAATACATATGTAAAAGTATAACCTAGTTCTGGCCCTGGCCACTATCTGTAGGGTCATCAATATATAAATTGTTAAAATTTAGAATAAACTCTTTATCTACAGTTAGATTTTGCAACCTTTTTTTAGCATGCTCCCAATCTCGAAGGCATGTTAGTACCTCCACCATCTCCGGAGACAAACAGCTTCTTCTTGGTTCAATTATGCGTCCACTGGTGCTGAAAGCTTGTTCTGAAGACACCGTTGACACTGGAATAACCAGTAGGTCACATGCTAAGTGTGATAGAACTGAATACATGTACGTATAGGTCTTCCACCATAACAACAAATCAAACTCTTCATTGTCTTCAACAGCATCGAGCTGTGCTTCAAGGTACCTAATAAGTTCGGTACAAGAAGATGGGATAGATCTTTGCCTTGAAGAAGTACTTGCTGATTTGTCCTTTTTTCGCCGTTTCAGAAGGCTCCAACTTGTTTGCTTCGACTCTGTCTCCGGTTGTGTTGATTAGGGGGTGTCAATGTTGCCAAACCTGCTCTCATAAATACGAAAAATCTCGAACAACTTGGTTCGAATGTCAGTAATTTGTTCTGAATAATCTATTGACAAATTAATACCAATAAACTCAAGCAAAACTTCTAAACCAGATAATTTAACCCTAGGATCTACTATAGCACTTAAGGCATAAAATAGAGAAATGTTAGCCCAATATTTTTTCAACTTTGTCTCCATAGCAACAACTGCAGCACCTAGATATTCATCTTCTCTATAACTGTTTAACAGTTAAGACATTTCCACTATCTGATGGATTACCTGGGAAGATGTGAGGTAATATTCCCCGGAGTTAGTGGCATTGTAAAAAATCTTTAAAAATTGAAAAAAAATATTTGCCACATACCAATCGTCCGTGGAAAGTTATTTTGAACTATGTTGACCTGTTTCGGCCAATTTCATGTTATAAAAACATGTCATGGTTGTATCATATTCCAAACAATTTTCCAACATTAAATAAGTAGAGTTCCACCTTACCGGCATATCATTTTGGAATCGTCGGGGTTTGAGACCGTTTTATTTACAATGTCTCTTGAATTCATTGAATCTAGGATTAGAACTGTAAATCCAAGAAATGACATCTCTGATGCGATCTATTTGGTTGCTTACCTGCTTTAAACCAGCTTGTACAACTAAATTTATAATATGGCATGCACACCGTTGATGAAAGAAATAACCTCCATCTTGCGGGATATTTCTTGCAACAAACAATGCAATAGAGTTAGTATTTGCAGATGCATTATCTGATGTGATCGAAAGGATGCGATGTGTGATTTCATAAGTTTCTAAAACATAAATAATGACATTAAAAATGTTTTCTGCGGTATGTGCAAAATCCATAGGACGAAAACCAATAATTCTTTTTGTTATCCTCCAGTCAGAATCTAAATAGTATCCCGTGACACATAAATAGTCATGTTTGGAACATACATTCCAAATATCAGAAGTTAATGCAACAGAGACACTTAAATGCTGTATTTCAGCAACTAAGTCATCCCTTTGGGTTTCAAACAATCGTATCAAATCTTTTCTAGTGGTGGTTCTAGAAACAGGTTCATATTGGGGGTTATATACAAATGTGATTAATTCTTTATAAAATGGACTCTCACCAATACTGATTGGTTGATCAGTTTTTGCAATGTATCGTGCCAAGCACTCTCTAGCGTACATGGTGTCGAACTGCCACGTCGTAACAGACCCGTCTGGGTGCCGTTGAAGTTGTGTCTGGGTTGTAATGTCTACCTATCCATGTGCAGGCATACATTTGTACATATGCCGTCTCAAATGTCCGGTTCCCCTCGTACTTGTAGCATAATCTTTATGACAAAACTTACATTTAGCTTGGGGGCCAGTCGTCCTGTTTGGGAGTGTCATTTGGACTATGTTGAAACATTGCCACATATCTGATGTTAATTTTCTGGGACATGATGTTGGTGTAACGGCAGAACCAGAAGGTCCCGCTTGAGTATGTGTCGGCTCTGAAATAACAAATTCATCGTTGAACATATTCAAACCTTCCTGAAAATAAGGCTGTTGGTTAGGATCCATTATCTGAAGTAAAAATATGAGCACTATAGTATTTAATAGTCAAATTAAAAATCAATATTTACTAACAATAATCTTAATTTACTAACAATAATTAATATAAATAATACGACACTTAAAATTATTATTTTACTTCAAAAAAATTAAGTAAACAAAAAAATCATAATCTACTAACAAAAAATATTAAATTCACTACTACAAATAAAATTGATAAATTTACTAACATAATATACTAACATAAAATTGATGAATTTAACCACTACTCTTAAATTCATAATATACCGAAAAAAAATATTATAATAAACAACTACACAAATAATTCATAATCTACTAACAAAAAATTTTAAATTCACTACTACACTTAAAATTCATAATATACTCACCAAAAATATTAAAATAAACAACTACACTAAAAATTCATAATTTATTAAAAAAATAATATCAAACGTAACTACTACACTTAACATTCATCATTTACTTATTACAAAAATTAAATTCAGTAATACAAATTAACTTTCTAAATTTACTAATAACAAATATTAAAATTACTACTAAACTTAAAAATCTTAATATACTAAATAAATAATATTAACATTAAAGCCCAAAAATTGATAAACTAACTAACTAAATAAAAATGTTTTCATTTAGTAACTAAAATCTAAACATAAACATATAAATTTACTATGAAAATATGTTTGAGCAAAAGTAATAACAAAATTGTACCTTTAAAATTTGGTGTGTTTGTGGAAAATGTAGAGAATTTTGTAGATAGAGTAATAATCAAATTGAATGAAAAAAGTTTAGAGAATTGGAGAATATATTAGATATTGAGATTTGAGAGAATGAGAGATTGAAAGAATGATAGAGAGAGTGAATGGAAAATGAAATGGATGGAAGTATTTATAGAAAAAATTGATTTGTGGGTCAAAATATAATTTAAAAAAAAACCTGGTTGATTGGACGAACCTGCTGACCGGTCCGACAGGCCGGTCCTACAGGTCGATCCAGGGGTTGGCACGCCGGCTTGGCGTGCCGTGGCGGGCCGGCCTGCCTGGCCTCGTACCAGTGGCCAGCACGCGGCCTGTCACAGGCCGTACCAAGCACGGCCCGTTGGCCTCGTGGACCGACCGACCGGACCGGTCTGTCTCGAACCGGCCCTTAATTACAGCACTAAGTATGAATACTTATACTCTGAACAGAGTGAATTTTTCGAAATCCGTAATTGGTACTTGTGATCAATGACGTCATCATTATTAAAAATCAGGGTAAGTTAGAATTTTTTTTTACTGAACATTAATATCACTTGTTTAGAAGAATATAATTAGATGTTTCCGTAAAATGCACATTCTGAATAAATACGTTATCATATTTTATTTTATATTTAAAAAGTCAAAACAAATTAGAGAAACAAAAAATATAAATACGAACACAAATTAAATTATATTCTACTATTATTATTTTTATTAATGACATCGATAATCTCGCTTCCAATATAGACATGCATGAAGTTTGTTAAAAAATTCATTTTCCATCTTAATGTGAAAATGATGTGCTAATAATTTTCGTTGCTGAAAATAAAAAATTTAATATACAATGTTCTTATATTATTATATTAATTTGATTCATTCGAAATATACTAATATAATGTTTTGAAAAATTTAATGAAATTCATATAACAATATCGTTATTTTGTAAATTTAAAATTGAATTACTCATAAAATCTCATTAATTAAAAATTATAACAACCCTAAAGTTTTAAAACAAAATAAATATTTAAAGTTATAATATTCATCCAAACATATATAATTGGAAGATTAATTGTTTGTATTGTTTAATTGGAGGTAAAGTTGTCAAATTTAAAAAAGGTTATATGACAAAATTGATCTTTTAACACAATCAATTCATAGCAACTAGCAAGAGCAAATTAAAATGTCTTTAATCTATTCTACAAGGCTAATATAATTTAGTTAGGAGAATCAAGTTGATGTATTTTTTTTCATAATTCGGAGATACAACGAGCCAATATATATTTTTTGTTAAAAGATAGACTGGCACTTAAGAAAAAATTTCCCATTAAAAAATTTCAATTTTTTTTTAATATTCTTTATATATTAAGCTTATATTTAATGGGAATTTTGGATCTTTGGTGGTCTTCTCCTCTATTGAACTTTGCTGGCAGGCATTATCTTAACAATGGGTTTACGAAGGTCACGAGATTCAACAGCCAATCTATTTTATATTGCCGGCTCCACAAAATTTGTATTGTTTCAATAACTGTCAAGAGGTTGGACCACCCCTCACATTTGTAATACAACTATACAAGGTAGCATATTCGAATTCTTTTTTTAAAAAAATTCATATAACAGTATAATACTTAAAAATATATATAATAATAAAACTGCATAATGTTTTTTTCTTGGGTCATTTCCGTAAATAAAATTGGGTCACTTCCAAACAAGTCATAAGGGCTAGAAAAATAAATGACACCATTTCAGAGGGGTATTGTGCAAATATCACCAGTTTAGTAATGTAAGTTTAAGGCACCATTTAACGAAAAGAGACGAGAATACCCCGATAAAATTGAAAAAGAGAGAAAGTTGTCGTTTTGTGAGTCTGAGAAAAGCAACAGTGAGAAAGAAACCGACGACAACGAAACTGACGGCGAGGAAATCGACAGCTTATTGACCGGAATGGGAATACAGTACATTTCGCAGCGATTGACAGAGGTAAGTTCAGTTTGTTTTATTTATCGATTTGTTGTTCATAACTTATCATTGCATTTTAGACTTGTTCTGTTGATTGAAATTGTAGATTATGGTTGACAATGGTTGTGGTTTTGGTTTTGGTTGTGGTTTTGGTTTTGAAATGAGGTTGAATATTCTGGTATGGAGCATTTTTTTTTTAAAAATAAAAAATAAATCGAGAATATTTCAAGCGAGATCGAGAATTTTTTTTAGAAAGATTCGAGCAAATGTATCATACGATCGATCTTTTTTCTCAAAGGGTCAAGAACATTTTAAAAGCATTGAGAATATTTTTAAAGGATCGAGAAATTGTTTGGAACGATCGAGAATATTTTCCTAACGATCGAGAATGTTTTTCAAAGTGATCAAGCTTTTGATAAATGATCAAGAATATTTTTCAAAGAATCGAGAGGTTTTTCAAAGGATCGAGACTATTTTTAAAGGATCGAGATTTTTTTAAAACGATCGAGAATGTTTTTCAAAGGATCGAGATTTTTTAAAATGATCGAGAAGAGAAGATTTTTCATCGAATCGAGAAGATTTTTCAAAGAAGCGAGAATATTTTTCAAAGAATCGAGAAGATTTTTCAAAGAATCGAGAGGTTTTTCAAAGTATCGAGACTATTTTCAAAGGATCGAGAATTTTTTCAAACGATCGATAATGTTTTTCAAAGGGTCCAAATTTTATAAAATGATCGAGAAGATTTTTCAAAGAATCGAGAGGTTTTTCAAAGGATCGAGACTATTTTTAAAGGATCGAGAATTGTTTCTAACGATCGATAATGTTTTTCAAAGGGTCGAGATTTTTTTAAATGATCGAGAAGAATTTTCAATGAATCGAGAGGTTTTTCAAATGATCGAGACTATTTTCAAAGGATCGAGACTATTTTCAAAGAATCGAGAACTTTTTCAAAGGATCGAGAATATTTTTAAAGTATCGAGAATTTGTTTCAAACAATCGAGAATATTTTTTTAATTTTTTTGTTGTTTTCTGATGTATTGTTTTTGTGACATTGCAGATGACGAGCAAGTTGAAGGAATTGCTTAAAACTCCAGAGGGAGATTGGTTCAAGGGAAAATTAACCCCGGCACAACCACTTTGAAGCTCTCGCCCGTATAGACGATGCACTTAACCGGGTCCCTGAAGAGTTTGTTGTTGAGGATCGGCGTCGGTTCATGGCCTCATGTTTCAGGCATTTCATATCGATGCACCGGGAGCTGAAGTTTTTGGGTGGTGTTATTCATCAGCTGTTGTTGCGGGAGTTGGACCTTGACGGACCGACAGATGAGATACGGTTCTTGTTAGGGAACCATGTGGTCAGGTTTTAGAAGGTGGAATTTAGCCTCATCACCGGATTACGTTTTGGAGTCGTACCGGACATGAGTATGTATGTATGTTGCAGTTGAGAATGGCAACGGTACTTTCCTGGACATGATGAGGTATTGTTGGATGACTTGAGGGTTGTTCTTACCCGCGGAGAGTTTCAACAGGCGTACGATGATGTGAAGTTGTGCCTCATTTACATATTGAACTGGATATTGATGAGGGTGGATGAGAGATTGAAGATTCCAGTTTGGCAGTTTCGGTTGGTAGAGGACCTCAATGCCTTCGATGCGTTCCCATGGGGTTCCCACATCTATAGGCATTCTATCTTTTCATTCAAGCATGTGTTACCGCGACATCGTGAGGAGAGACGCCAGCAGTCACAGGGCGATGTAGGACATTCTGTGGAGTGGTACAACATCTACGGTCTCTCACATGCCCTTTTGGTAAGAAATTTGATTTCCAACATGTACATTAAATTTAGTTTCCAAAATTGTTTTGGATTATAACTGTACTTATCTTTGATGTAGATATTTTCTTTCGAGGTGATCCCTCAACTAGGGGTCGATTTCGGGACTCGAAGGGTTACAGACCTTTCTCCTCATATGTTGAAGTGGGAGTTGACCAAACAACCTAGAGGGAAGAAGCTGGACAAGATTTTTAGTGCTAGGGTAATTATTTTATTTGTTAATCGTTATATTACTTACTATAAGTAACAATGACATTCATCTAACTAAGCTTTCAAATGTCTGTGAGGATGAAAATCTTACCCACAGCAGCTGAGGCGGTGGCACCGTACTTCACAGGCCTAAGTGATGGGGGGAGCCAGTATGTGCAGGACGACAGGGTTCACCTTCCTACTGTCCCTGATCTGACTCTTAGTGCAGATCGTCCCGAAGAGGAGGGTAGGGGTGGGAGGTGTACTGAGACGGAGCCTTCAAACTCAATGGGTGCAGATTTCAGTGGCATGGACACTGGCGGATCTGAGCCGTCTCCTCGTCGAGTGAGGGGTAGAAAGGTTTGATTTACGACTCGAGGAATTAGTGTCGCTACAGGGGATTCTCGTGCAGGTGTTGGACTTGATAGGGAGGTAAGTTGAGATGGTAGTTTTGTTTTTATTAACAAGATTTGTTGACTGTTTTAGTATTAACAATGTTGCATTTTTTCAGGCTCGTTTAGAACATCAGTTGAACGAGTTCTGTGAAGCCCTCTGGAAGAGTGAGGATAATCGACAACAACAGCACCGGGAGTTGCTGGATTTGACCTGGAAGAGCGAGGAGGATCAACAGCAACAACATAGGGAGTTGCTTGCATTGACCGTGGGCCTTGAGAGCTTCACGACGCATATGTATGAGCATAGAAAGGATCCACATACCGGAGGGGTAGATCTGGAGAGTAGGGCTCAGTCTCCCCATCCCCCTCCCCCTCCCCCTCCCCCTCCCCCTCCACCTCCACCTCCACCTCCACCTCCGAGGGAGCAGCCCCTCCTCTCCCTCCTAGCCAGCAGCCAACCCCCCCTCCCGCTTAGAGGGATTCGCAGGCTCCCCATCCACTAACGATCGAGCAACAGGTCCCCCTCCACCTCTAAGGGAACAGCTTGCTCCCCCTCCACCTCTGAGGGAACAGCTTGCTCCCCCTCCACCGACTACTTCGATCCAGCACACCCCGGTGGGGGGAGTTCGACAGAAGAGGCTTGTACTGAAGCGCAGTTGGCAGTTGCTTAGCCTGTACACAGATCCGTGCAGACCTAAGAGGGCGAGGGTAATACTAGAGGGACCCGACCACGTATTTAATCCCCAGGGACTGGTGGACGGTAACCAGTTGAAGGCTTACCGAAACTTCAAGAAGATCGTAAACGGGGAACTGTAAGTAAATTTATTTGTTATTTAGGTGGCAGCTTTTCTTCTAATGCATTAAATAAATGTGTAGCTGATGGAACATTAATGCAGACATGATGTTGATTTGTAGAAGCCAGTTAATGCTGCATGGTTCCATCGGTTGCAGACCAACTTTATGGATGTTGATGATGAGGTACGTGGGACTGTAAATTCTGTTTTTAGTATTTTTTTTAGATATGTAAGCCTCCTAACATATCTTTACGTGTTTATATTACCAGCATATGGACGCGTACCACCATATTCTTCGAAAGCGTCAACGGGCTTTCCCGAATGTGTATAGTCAGATGGTCAACATATTGGACTCGTAGTTTTTTCTAAGTACTGAAATTAGTAATGATTACGTATGCTTGTAGATTTGTATGGAAAACATTAATAACTTTGAGTTTGTGTTTCTACAGTGATTTCTGGAGCACTAGTACAAGAAAATGATGCCTCGTGATTCTCGCGGGGAGATCACCCCGAGGCGTTGGAATATTTTGAGGTCTTGGTGGAAGGATGAGAACCTTACGACGGTGCTTGGGTGTGCCCCGATTGGATGTCGTCTGTGGCACGAGGTTGACATGGTAAGTGTTACTTGGTTTGTAATTGTATATATAAATGTCTTTGTACATCCTAACACCTGCCGTTTACGTTTATAGGTCTTGATACCGTGCAACATTGAGCGCCAACATTGGCTACTTGTGACTGTGGAACTCACATGAGGGAAGATGTTCATAGTCGACCCCTGGAGACAGGAGGTCCCATCTCATATCCAGAAGCAGCAGGTAGCCCCGTTGCGCGACTTTGTGCCCTCAATGTTGCATCAGGCCGGGTTTCATACTGCACGACCGGCTGGACTTGAGAAATTTGAGAAGACATGTAAGCCCTTTTATGTCAGCGTGGTGTCAGAAAAGCGTATCCCTCAACAGAAGAAATCGTAAGACATTTCATAATAGTAACTTTAAGATTGTATTATTATAAACCTAATGTTTTATTAGCGCTTGTTAATGTGTCCAACTATAGGGGTAACTGTGGTCCCCACACGTTGAGATTGATCGAGTACTTACTGGCGGACATAAAGGATTTTGATTGGTCGGAAGACGGTATGGGGATCATTCGGGAGAAGATGGCCGTTGAAATATTTGTAAACTCCCGGCCCGTTTAGATTTATATAGTAATTCATTTATATACGTACCAATTCTTTTGTATATGTACCAATTCTTTTGTATACGTACCAATTCTTTTGTATATGTACCACTTATTTTGTATATTTACAAATTCTTTTGTATATGTACTAATTCTTTTATATATTTACAAATTCTTTTGTATAAAAATGTTTACATTTGTATATATACAAATCATATTTAAATACAATTGCATTTCAGTTAATGAACAAGTCATACAAGTTCAAATTATCACAATGTCATCATGCTAATGCCTCAAATCATTCCACGGTGGAGTCTCTAGTAGGGCACGTCTGTCTGTTGTGAACAATTGTGTGACAGATACTACACTTGCGTCTGTATTCCTCAGGAATGACTTTGTTCGGACCTTCATTAGTAAAAGCTGGGTTAGAACATCTCCTCGAATTATACCCAGGTTGTCGACATTGTCGACATCGTCTACAATTCTGTGTAGTTGTTCTTTTCGAAGACGAGATACTGCTTGAAGCCCTCGGGCAACCTACTTGTCTCCTGGAGCTTGGATTCAAAACGACTCTCTCAGCAATGTCAGATGGCACAATCCAAGTGGAAGGATATCCAGCCGGCATAATAGGAACCGAGTACGCATCAATAAGCGTTTGTCACTTGTAGTAGTCCGCACAAAGGGATGTGAAAACCATGTTTCGGTCCCTGTAAAAACATTGAAAACGATAGAATTCACGTTTAAGTAACATTAACCGTACACAAAATTGTATGATGTACCTTGCGGCAGCGAGAGCGTGAGAACATGGAAGAAGGTCCATTTGAAATTTGTTGCATGTGCAGGTTTTTCGGACTAAGTCAACAGTCCACTGTTTTCCAGCCCGCTTCACTGAGAATATGTTCCAGTCAACTGGATTAACGGTCATAAAATTTCACTTATCAACACGTTTGAGGATCACAAGATATGTTGCGTCGGTCAACTGATGACGCATGGATTGTGTAGCCCTATGACGATCGTGAAACCAACATTGTAGCATATTCCTAATGAACTCTGCCAAAGTCAACATAAGCAGTTGCCGTGCAAATTTAAGGCATGAGTTTATGCATTCTGCAGCATTTGTTGTCATGACCCTATACCTTCTGTCGAGGCAGTGTACACGGAACCACTTGTGTGGACCGGCATCAAATACATATCCATATGCATTCGGGTGCAAGTTTCTTAACTCTTCCATGTGCCGGTTATATTGCAACTCGGTGTATGCTCGGGGTTGTTTTGCCATTATTACGGCAACATCCTTTCTATGATATCGCTTCTTAATATTTTCATAAAAGTGCCAGCAACATATGGTATGAGTGGCATAAGGGAACACTTTAGAAATCCTATCTTTAATGCTTGCATGTCGATCAGAAATGAAAACCAAATCATCTATATGGCCAAGGGCACCTTTCAAGCAATCCAAAAACCATTCCCATGATAGGTTGTTTTCAGAATCACCGTACCCAAAAGCAATTGGATAAACCTGTTCATTCTCATCTTGTGCAGTTGCAACAAACATTGTGCCCCCGAATCTACCCTTTAAATGGGTACCATCAACGACAATAACTGGACGCATACACCTCTAAAATCCTCTGAGTGAGGCACTCAACGATATGAAAAAGTATAGGAATTTACCATTTTCATCGCACTGTTAATCAGTAATCGTTCCGAGATTTTGTTGTTCTAACACGTAACCGAAAGATGTCAGCAGTTGGAAGCTTTCCTCATGCATTCCATAGGTCAGTGACAATGCATAATCAAAGGCTTGATGTGCCTTATTGTACATTATTTGGATGCCATACATTGTTATCATGTCGATGATTATGTCCTTCGGACTCATTAGTCGACCATCATGCTGTTGCAATCTAGGTGCAATCACTTCTCCAATTATGACTACACTAGCTTGTCGATGGCGACGGTGAATCTCCTCCAACGGACAAGTGTGTTCGTTGATAAAACTTCTTACTTGAACGTATGTCGCTTCATCTCTCCTAACCGCTCTTAACTTCCATGTACAGTTGTCCATCAAACAAATCAGATGTAATGTTGTCTTATTCGACCTTTTCACCTTCCACTCGAAGTTGTGCCGCATTGCAAAATGCCTGGCTAATCTTTTCAAATCCTTTTTAGTAGGAAAAAATTGACCTTTATATATCATGCTGGTAGGTTCATCTTCTACCAAGTTTCTGATTCCACCCATACCAAACGAGTATGATTCTGCTCCTAGAATGACCCACGTTCTGTCATTCTCATAATCAGCTGGAGTTACATCAGGCCGGACCTCAGATGTTCCAGCTATATCTACTGTAGTGGAACTACATCTGTGTACACGTCTTTCCATTTCGAATTGTTCTTCATCTTCCTCATTGTTCGGTACATTATGTACCGGATGCAAATTTGGCTCATTAGCCACCTCATGGATTGGTAAGTTATAAGGTTCATTGTTCCGCTCATTGTTCATGTCATTGTACATCTCATTGTATTGGTGGTTGTACTGCCCAGCATTCATTTCAATTTGACAACCGAAATCATCGTCCAATTGAGCTCCAACTATATCACCATGGTCGGCTACTTCCGATGGGACACCACATAGGTTTTTCCATACCATTAATCCCACTTCTTTCTGTGAACAACTGGTTGCTTCCGCCTGAAGATAAAAAATGTTGGGTGTTATCATAAGGAGGGATTTCTTCACCGATGACACATCATGCAGCCTTCTCAGTTAAACTGACACATACTTGAGGGATCACCCTATCTTCCCCTGGCATAAACATTACATCGTCGTCATTTCTTATAAATGTACGACATGTTGTCCCGGGAACGATTGATATAGATTATAGATCAGCAATGTATTTATTCACATCGTACTTCACAACGATTTGTACGATCGACACCAGCTCTTCGTAAGTCATATTTCTGGACACATACATTCCTTGGTTATCGAAACCAAGATACCTAAGACTTCCATCAGGTAATTGCTATCATCGACCGTTGTAAGATATGACTAATCTAACCTGATCCATTGTCCTGTGAAAATCATCATCACAAACAATTATTAACAAATACAAAAAAATATTTTTACAATTACTAATAATTACAAAAATTTCTCAACTGTAAGGGATCGAGAACATGTTCTTCGGAATCGAGATTTTTTTGTAATGAATCGAGAACATTTACAAACGGATCGAGCTTTTTGGAAAGGGATCGAGAACATTTTCTAAGTGATCGAGCTTTTTTCAAATGGATCGAGTGCTTTTTATAAGGGATCGAGAACTTTTTCAAGGGTTCGAGAATATTTTACAACGGATCGAGAACTTTTATAACGGTTCGATTCGAGAACTTTTATCGAGAATATTTGTCAAATTATCGAGAACTTTTTATAACGGTTCGAGAACTTTTAACAAGGGAACAAGAACTTTTTCTATGGGATCGAGAACATTTCTAACGGTTTGAAAACTTTTTTAAGGGATCGTGAATATTTTTCAAATTATCGAGAACTTTTATCAAGGGATCGAGAACTTTTAACAAGGGAACAAGAACTTTTTGTAAAGGATCGAGAACATTTCTAACGGTTCGAGAACTTTTTAAGGGATTGAGAATATTTGTCAAATTATCGAGAAATTTTATCAAGGGATCGAGAACTTTTATCAAGGGATCGAGAACTTTTTCTAAGAGACCGATAACTTTTTCTAAGGGACCGATAACTTTTTGAAGGGATCGAGAATTTTTTTAAGGGATCGAGATTATTTATCAAATTATCGAGAACTTTTATAACGGATCGAGAACTTTTATCCAGGGATCGAGAACTTTTCCTTAGGGATCGAGCATTTTTTTCAAATAATCGAGCTTTTTTCAAACTAAACAAAAGACAAAAGCTCGTTCCAATATAAAATAAGCTCGATTCATCTTTAAATATTCTCAGTCACACAAGAAAAAAGCACGGATGTTTTCAATTTTCATACATTCTAGTGTAGAATCTGAAATGGATACATTGTTATCGAGGAATAGATACATTGTTAACCCACACAAAAATGAATGTAAAATATCTGAAATGCATAAAAGAAATTTAAGTGAAGATCAGAAATATTTGTTACCTTCTAATGCAGAATCTGGAAAGAGACAACTTTTTTAGAGAGAGAGAGACAAGTTTTTCAGACAACCTTTTTGGAGAGATACCAACGAATTCAGAAAGTTGCTCTTTAAAAATTAAAGTTTAAGGGCAATTTAGGTAGTTCTCCATAATAGGCCTTTTAAACTTAAGTTATTAAAAGGGTGATATCATCACAACACACGTTAAAAAAGGTGGTGACATATCTCACCATTTCCACCAAACCATAATCTCCATAATTAGATAAA
Source organism: Dipteronia dyeriana (assembly GCA_032871835.1). Classification (NCBI taxonomy): domain Eukaryota; kingdom Viridiplantae; phylum Streptophyta; class Magnoliopsida; order Sapindales; family Sapindaceae; genus Dipteronia; species Dipteronia dyeriana. The sequence continues at coordinate 69,440,477 of CM065295.1, read as the reverse complement.
TTTCCATAACAATTTGAGAACAATCACTCTCACTTTATTTCTAAAAATCAAGTTTCAGTTTATGCAACTATATATTTAACTGATTAAAAAATAAATAAAATAGATAGCAACTAATAATTGAATAGATAGGACAAATACAATCTAATCTTGTTTCTACTAAACTTATCATTTTACTTTATGTCTTTATATTGAGCATATTTATTTTAAGCAAAATTTAGATGCTACTGTATTTTGTTATGACAATTGATTATATTTTCATTTCAAACTCTTAGATAAATATTTTTTTTGAAATTAAACTACTGTCGTGACCCGGTGATGAGATTAATCAAACTCTATGAGAATCGGCCGGAGAGAGGGCTACTCCCATAAACTGGGATAAAACTCTCCACACATGCTTGTAAGCACATTGTCAGATTCGAACCCCAAACAACTAGGTGTGGAATGGAGGTGCACAACCATCTCTACTAAGAGGTAATGTGCCAAACTCTTAGATAATTTTATTTATCCTTGGCATAGACTCTGAATATCACTGGATTGACCTTCGTTCCCCATTTGGTGGTATTTTCCGTTTAATAGGATTGACCCTAGAGAATCGGCTGGCAGAGGATATCTTGGTGGGAAAACGTGTTTGTTTCCTTTTTGAATTATGTCACTATAATTATACATACGTGAAGTTTGTTTACACCTTGGAGAATAATTCGACTTCCTCTGTTATCGGTGTGGTACTTCAAAGTATTGACATGGGGATGTGGCATAGTATCTTGGAGTACATGTATGTTGGCTAGGTATCCTGAGGCACTATCCTAGTGAGGTGGAGCTTAACTGATGTCAATGGCGAGGTATCCCGAGGTACCAGCCTACTAGCGGGGTACCCTGGGGTATCATTCTGGTGATGTGGCATTTGATTGGTTTCTTTAAAGAGGTGCCTCAAGATGCCATCTTGGTAGTGGGGTGTCTGGTTGATCTGGTTGGAGCTTTAAGATCTTCCAAGAGATTTACAGTCGTCTTCCTTTCTACCGGTGAGGTAAGATACACATCTTTACGGGGTAACGGGAAAATGTGGCTATGTATTTGGGTACCAATGTACGGTGAAGGTGCATGATCTTTGACTTGCTCTTGTAAAGACGTCAGGGTTCCCAAGTCTTGTTGGTCCTGGTACTTCAAGGTAAATCATGGCGTCTGGTACCTATCTCGTGTACGAAGATGCTTTCTTCCAGGTGCTAGTTAGGTGGAAAATTTCCCTTTAAACCCTTACCAAATTAGGCTATTAACAGAAGTTTCCTCTGACTTGAACACCGGTGATTGATTTGGGGTTGGAGTTAGACTTCCTGGTTCGTTTGGGAAATTTTCTATTTTTGGCTGGTAAACAGAATGTGAGAGGAAATCTTCCCATTAAATGCAATGGCCACGTGTCAAGCAGAGGAAAGCTTCTTGTTTTGAAAAAGGAAAGGTTTTTGGCGGTTTACGAGTATTGATGTAAAAATCTCGTCTTCTTGATCATGTTTTTGTCACCGGTTACTATTCCATTATGCCTATTTAAACCCCGACCCTCATTTGCTTTCTCTACGCTTTCAAAATTCAAAAAATCCATAATCCTTTATCTCTTTTAATTCACTCTAACTCTCTTATCGACATTCAATCCTCGAATCTGTCGTTGCAATGTCGAACTTTGATCGTGATAGTGTCGAAAGATTGGTAGAAGGAGACTATTCAAGTCTCGTTGGTAGGAAGCGAGCTCGGGAGGAGGATAATGGAGATAGCGATGTTCAACCTCTACAGCCACGTCGGTGATCCAATCGAAATATCTCTGTTGGGATGGCTTTTCAAACGATCCAGATGCCCCACTCGAAATAGTCGAGGGAGATTTAGAATGGGAGTCTGGCGAGGTTGAGGTTGTAGGGGGCCGAGTTGAGGTTGTCGTTGTCACGACAAGAGGGGTACTTTTTCTGCCATATGATTTCAGAATAATCCTTGATTCCACCGCTACTGTGGAGTCGATCAACCGTCCGAGGAGAGATTCGGCATCCCTGACAGCATCACAATCACTATTCTCCATAGGAGGTACGATGTATACAGGTATCCCCATGTTGTGCTTCTTATCCATACTGTTGCCTTTCAAAAGTGGGGTGAGGTTACCTCTTCACCCGACCTTTCGAATGGCGATTCATACCCTTCAGCTTGCTCCTCTTCAGTTGACATCGGGGTTCTGAAGGCATCTTGTGGGTTTCCTCGTTCTGTAGAAAGAGCAGTGCGAGAAGGACAGTATCAAGAGGGAAACGAGATTAGATGAGTTGCGGTTCCTTTTCAAGATTACTCCTTTGACTCCTGGTCCCAAAGGGCAATTCTACCTTCGGGTGAAGAATAACCTGAAGTTTATTGTACCATGTGCCACCAAGTAATGGTGTAATTCTGGACCAAGTCCGGCCCATTAGGAACGGCCTGGCCAGGCCCGTTTACAAAAACGAAGGCACGACACTGCCCTACGGTCTATTTCAGGCAGGACATGCCGGGTCGATCCATGGGCCTGGTCCATCGGGCCAGTCCACGGTCCTGGTCCGCCAGGCCTGGTCCAAAATCATTTTTGAAACCAAATTTGAAAAATTAAGTTTTTTTTTGGAATTTGGGTTTAGGGTTTAGGGTTTACGGAAAATAAAGTAATATACAAAAAAATTACTTGTTCTATCAATTTAGCAATTCAATTATATAAATGTAATTTTGAAATTAATTTGTTTATCTCTTGAAATAATTAATATGAAAAATAATAATTCCGTAAAGATAAAGAAATACAAAATAATAAAAATAGATGTAATTACGAAAGTATGAAATGAACAATTATTTATTTATTTAGTTATTTTTCACTTATGGAATTCAGTATTACATATTTACATGATTGCCTCATTAAAAACCTTACTAAGAAAAACCCAGTGGGATAAAAACTTGGTAAGGGAAAAAGAGTGCAATCGTATTACAACTTAAAAGTAAATACTAAATACATATGTAAAAGTATAACCTAGTTCTGGCCCTGGTCATTACCTACAGGTTCATCAATATATAGATTTTTGAAATTTAGCATAAGCTCTTTATCTATAGTTAGATTTTGCAACCTTTTTTTTAGCATGCTCCCAATCCCGAAGGCATGTTAATACCTCTACCATCTCCGGAGACAAACAACTTCTTCTTGGTTCAATTATGCGTCCACTGGTGCTGAAAGCTTGTTCTAAAGACACCGTTGACATGGGAATAACTAGTACGTCACGTGCTAAGTGTGACAGAAATGGATACCTGTACGTATAGGTCTTCCACCAAAATAATAAATCAAACTCTTCCTTGTCATCAACAGCATCGAACTGTGCTTCAAGGTACCTAATCAGTTCGGTACAAGAAGATGGACAAGATCTTTGCCCTGAAGAAGTACTTGCTGATTTGTCCATTTTTCACTGTTTCAGAAGGCTCCAACATGTTTGTTTCGGCTTTGTCTCCGGTTGTGTTGATTGAGGGGTGTAAATGTTGTCAAACATGCTCTCATAAATACGAAAATTCTCAAACAACTTGGTTCGAATGTCAGTAATTTGTTCTGAATAATATATTGACAAATTAGTAACAATAAACTCAAGCAAAACTTCTAAACCAGAAAATTTAACCCTAAGATCTACTATAACACTTAAGGCATAAAGTAGAGGAATTGTAGCCCAATATTTTTTCAACTTTTTCTCCTTGGCAACAACTTCAACGCCTAGATTTTCATCTTCTCTATAACTATTTAACACTTCAGACATTTCCACTATCTGATGGATTACCTGGGAAGATGTGGGGTAATAGACCCCGAAAAAAGTTACAATGACATTCTAAAAAATCTTTAAAAATTGAACAAAAACCTTTGTCATATACCAATCGTCTATGGTAAGTGTTTTTGCTTTAGGGCGACCAATTTCAGCCAATTTCATATTATAAAAACATGTAATGGTTGTATCATATTCCAAACAATTTTCCAACATTAAATAAGTAGAGTTCCACCTTACTGACATATCAGTTTGGAATCGTCGAGGTTTGAGACCGTTTAATTTACAATATCTCTTGAATTCACTGAATCTAGGATTAGAATTGTAAATCCAAGAAATGGCATCTCTGATGCGATTTATTTGGTCGCTTACCTGCTTTAAATCAGCCTATACAACTAAATTTATAATATGACATGCACACCGTTGATGGAAGAAATAACCTCCATCTTGCGAGATATTTCTTACAACAAACAATGCAATAGAGCTAGTATTTACAGATGTATTATCTAATGTGATCGAAAGGATGCGATGTGTGATTTCATAAGTTTCTAAAACAGAAATAATGACATTAAAAATGTTTTCTGCGGTATGTGCAAAATCCATAGGACGAAAACCAATAATTCTTTCTGTTATCCTCCACTCATAATCCAAATAGTGTCTCGTGACACATAAATAGTCCTGTTTGGAACATGCATTCCAAATATCAGAAGTCAATGCAACAGAGACACTTAAATGCTGTATTTCAGCAATTAAGTCATTTCTTTGGGTTTCAAACAATCGTATCAAATCATTTCTAGTGGTAGTTCTAGAAACAGATTCATGTTGGGGGTTATATACATATGTGATTAATTCTTTATAAAATGGACTCTCACCAATACTGATCGGTTGATCAGTTTGTGCAATGTATAAAGCCAAGCACTCTCTAACGTGCATGGAGTCAAACTACCAAGTCGTAACGGACTCGTCTGGGTGCCGTTGTAGTTGTGTCTGAGTTGTAGTGTCTACCTGTCCATGAGCAGGCATACATTTATGCATATGCCTTCTCAAATGTCCGGTTCCCCTCTTACTTGTGGCATAATCCTTATGACAAAACTTACATTTAGCTCTGGGCTCAGACGTCCCGTCTGGGAGTGTCATTTGGACTATGTTGAAACACTGTCATACAACTGATGTTAATTATCTAGGACGTGATGTTAGTGTAACGGCGGAACCAGAAGGTCCTGCTTGAGTATGGGTCGGCTCCGAAATATCAAATTCATCGTTCAGTATGTTCAAACCATCCTGAAAATAAGGCTGCTGGTTATGATCAATTTTCTGAAGTAAAAATATGAGCACTATAGTCATTAATAGTCTAATTAAAAATCAATATTTACTAACAAAATATTTTTAAATTAATTACTACCCTTACCAATCTTAATTTACTAACAATAATTAATAAAAATAGTACGACCCTTAAAAATATTGTTTTACTTAAAAAGAAATTTAAATAAACAACTACACTAAAATTTCATAATCTATTAACAAAAAATATTAAATTCACTACTACAAATTAAATTGATAAATTTACTAATAACAAATATTAAATTAAATACTACACATAAAAATCTTAATTTAGTAATAAAAAATATTCAAATTAACCACTATACTTAAAATTCATAATATACTCATAAAAAATATTAAAATAAACAACTACACTAAAAATTCATAATCTACTAACAAAAAATATTAAATTTACTACTACAAATTAAATTGATAAATTTACTAACAACAAATATTAAATTAAATACTACACATAAAAATCTTAATTCACTAATAAAACTTATTCAAATTAACACTTAAAATTCATAATATACTCACAAAAAATATTAAAATAAACAACTACACTAAAAATTCATATTTTATGAACAAAAAATATTAAACTTAACTACTACACTTAACATTCATAATTTACTTATTAAAAAAATTAAATTCAATAATAAAAATTAAATTTCTATATTTACTAATAACAAATATTAAAATTACTACTAAACTTAAAAATCTTAATATACTAAACAAATAATATTAACATTAAAGCTCAAAAATTGATAAACTAACTAACTAAATAAAAATGTTTTCATTTAGTAACTGCAGTCTAAACATAAAAATATAAATTTACTATCAAAAAATGTTTGAGCAAAAGTAATAAGAAAATTGTACCTTTAAATTTTGGTGTGTTTGTGGAAAATTTAGAGAATTTTTTAGAGAGAGTAATAATGAAATTGAATAAAAAAGTGTAGATAATTGGAGAATGTAGAGATTGAGATTTGAGAGAATGAGAGATTGAAAGAATGATAGAGAGAGTGAATGGAAAATGAAATTGATGGAAGCATTTATAGAAAAATTTGATTTATAGGTCAAAATTTAATTTGAAAGATTTCAGGGGTTTTTTGTAATTTTCAGACCTCCAACGGTTGGATTTTGAATTCCAGCCATTAGAGAGAATATTTAAAATAATAAAAAAATAATAGAATTGACGGACCGACATGCCGGTTCAGGGGTCTGGCACGCCGGCTAGTAGTGTCGGACGGGCCTGCCCGCCGGACCTGTTACCAGCGGCCCTGCACGCGGCCTGTCACGGACCGGGCCACGGTCTGGCCTGCCTCTTTCACGGGGCCGTGCTTGGCACGACCTATTTGGCTTCGCGGACCGGCCTGTCTCAGGCCGGTCCATAATTACAACACTACCATCGAGAAGGACACCTCCTAGAAAGAGGAATGGGTGGTGGTCGACGGAGATTGGGGGAGCTCTGTTTTCATCGAGGGAACAGAGTATCAAGTCCCTACTTAGTTTAAAGACAAACCGGTCTGGGGGAATATGTCTCTGCCAGCTGAATCAAGTACGATCTTGAAAGCAATCGTTGACCGCAAGTATGTCAACCTGGAGTTTCCTACCTTGGATGTTTATGACCCAGGTAGGGTGAACCTGTATCTGCGTATCTCAGTTGCTTCTCCCGATATGTTGAACCTCTCAGTTTCTTATTGATACGTGTTTCTTTCCTGTCGTTGATGTATTATAATCCTCTGTTAATTTGTGAAGTTTCTGCCATTCCACTGTTGGTCCAGCGAGAGCCCGGCCTGTTCGACAGCCAGACCACTCCAAGCTTTCCTTCTCCATCTGGTTTGCAGCTTAAACTGTCAGGCTCGTCATTCTCTGGTTGCTGTGAGGCATATACTAGTCAGGATCCATAAGGTACCTCTCACCTCTAGACCCATGTCTCAGATAGATGTCTTCACATCCCGGCTAACCAAGGTGAGAGATCAGGGCTCTGCTGTTTTGCTTGTTATTACTACCATGGCTCTTAGCTCCACTGTTGTTGCTTCTACTTCTTTTGTCGTTGCCACAATTCCACCTCCTCCGTCTGTTTCAGTACCTCCCTGAATAGCGGGGAGTCTTGAAACCATTGGTGTCATCACCTCTGTAACTCTCAGTGCAAGTACTAGACCTCGACTAAAGATTTATGAACAAAACGAGGTCTTTGACCGCTTCGTCCTCTCCTGCCCTGGTGGGGGTTTAGCTCTGATGACCTCTCTGCCCTCTAAGATTCTGCTCATTACCGAGGTAAGTGTGTTGTCATATCCTATCTCATTATTATTCTGGCATTCACATAACTGGTATCTGAGTGTTGGCCAACTTGGTTATTGTGTTTTTGTAGACTTTTAAGTAAAATTTAGCGATGAGCCATCAGATGGCCTCACTGAGAACTCGCGCTGAAACGGCTGAGTCTGATGTTGAGGTCGCTAGAGGGGTACTTGACCAGACTAAAGGTGTGGTGCAGGTATTGAAACCTAACCTGGACGCAATCAAGAAGGCGTTGGACGATACATATTATGACGTAGAGAGGTTGAAGTGTTCCCTCGATCAGGAGACCCTCAGGTCAGAGCGACGAGCTATGGAAAAGAACTCATGGAGGAAGAAAGCCAGGGAGTAAGAAGCAAAAAATCAAGCTTTACTCGCTTAAGTGACCATCTTGGTGGCTGAGATTGACTTCTCATTCGATGATGTCTACTTCTATGCTACATTCCAAGTAGCCCAAGCTCTACCTCTTATTTTTGACGTTGCCACCATCGCGAACTGGGACAGGGTGAAGATTATGGATAGGGGAAAAATGATGTCAACCTCCGATGGTGATGAAACAGGTGCCTCTCGAGCTGTTGTTGTCGATAAAGGTACAATCGATGAGGGTCAGCTGCCTGAGACTAGGGAGGCTCGGTGTGCCTCCAAGGAGGTAGAAAAAAACCTGTATGCTGATCAATGAGCTGTTGAAGATCATCCCGCCTTTAAGGAGGTGGTGGAAAGCCAAACAGGTCTGGCTTCAGTAGCGGGTAGGGGCGGAGGTCACAACTAGCCGAGGTTACCTAGGTGCTAATTGAATAGCAGACTGGCAAACAGCCACCAGGAGATAGAGCTGCTGAAGAGGGACACCAGGAAGGTACTGACGCATTTTCCTGCTATATGATGCTTACTTTTACTGCCCGAAAATGGGGGTGGGCTCCTTAATAGATCATGGTCAATTGTTATTCATTATTGCTCTTTTCTTTTTCTTTTTCTTTTTCTTTTTTTGCCTGGAACTCGAGGATAGGCTCCGTACTTGATCTGATGTAGCCCAACGAAGGGATGGGCACCCTTAATTTTATGAATGGAAACTCCCTCTTTCTCCTTTACTCCAGTATCTATTTGACCCTTATCTTGATTGAATGTGTCTTACTTTATTTCTCAACCAGACCTTGGAGTAGTCCATATATACACCTGAATTAAAAGAGAAATGGCAATACAAGAAAACTTTTTAAATCTGTTAAGTGTAGGAAATCAACATAGACTTTGTGACGGGCACCTGTTTTAGGTACTTAGTCAAAATTTGATTCTACGGCCCCTAGGTTGCAAGCTTTCCCACTTCCTAGGTTATTCAGTCTCGTGAGATCACAGCATTTGTAGCTTGGATTGCTCCTGTAACCAGATTCTAGCGAAAGTACTTGTAGCAAATGTTTGGGTACCAGGAGTTTCCTATTCACCGTGGTAGCCTGATAACTAGATAATGATTTGGCTTGAGCGCTTACTGTTACTGCTCCAACTCCCCAGTCCCCAGTCCCCAGTCCCCAGTCCCTAGTCCATGTCTGGTTCAAATGGATCCTAACAAAACAACTTGAAAAAAGGGATGAAGAGATAAACAGGGGTAGACAAGTAATTGGTACCAAGTCGTCTAGGTACTTGGTTGAGGCAATCCTCATGGGACCTTCTATCACTTTGATTTTTCTTTCTGGGAGAATCGGGGTACCGAATGTCCTGCCTTTAGAAATTTTGGTACTCTAGGTGAAATACTTGGTCGAACTAATTTAGGTACCTTTCGTTCGCATTCCAGAGAGGTTCATACCATGGCAATCTTGGTCTATCGGACAACTATGCACTTATGTCTAGACCCTTCTTGGGGGAGGTAACCCGACCAAGGCATCAAGATTGTCTTTCGGCTATCCTGGTCTCATGATCTGGCTAGAAACTATGCATTTATGGTCAGATCCTTCTTAATTGGGGGGGGGGGGGGGGGGGGGGGGGGGGGGGGGTGGTGCCCCAACCATGGCATCAGAGGTGGTAAAGGGGTTTCCCCGACCAATCAATGGTCTTGTGATCTGTTTGACAACTATGCTCTTACGGTTAGATCCTTCTTGGCGGGGGGGGTGGCACCTGGCCAAGGCATCATGAATGTTATATAGCTATCCTTGGTTCATGGCGATCATGGCAAAATTTCCCTTAGCAAAAAAAAACACAACTGGAGATGGAGAAACTAACTGGAGATTTTATTGATAATCAAGCTGAAACTATAATTTATTCATGAGTTGTTAACACTGATACCTAGATATGACTAACCTGCTCGAAGTACCCTGCCTAGGAGTAAAACCTCTTCAATTAGTCAGTTTTCCACGTATGATCGATGGGTCGTCCATCCATGCATTCGAGCTTGTCAGCCCCGCTCCAGACCACTGCCTTTATCAAGTATGGGCATTCCCAGTTTGGCCCTACGACCCCATCCGACTTGACCCTAGCGTTCTGAGTCACCCTCCTGAGTACTAGATCCCCTTCTTTGAAGCTTCGAATCCTTACCCTTTTATTAAAGTACCTCGTTATCCTGCTCTGGTAAACCGCTACTCTTTCTACCACTTTGTCTGGTTTTTCCACCAGGAAGTCCAGTTTGGCCCTAAGCTTAACCTTGTTGCTTTTTGGATTGAAGTGTTAGACCCAGAACGAGATCTGCTTATGCTCGATAGGCAGGATCGCCTATACTCCGAATGCTAAGGAGTAGGGTATTTCTCCAGTCGTGGTTCTTCTGGTTGTCCGGTAAGTCCAAAGTACCTTGGAAAACTCCTCTGTCCACTAGCCCTTCTTCTGCTAGAGTTTCTTTTTCAGGACCTTTTTGATTGTCTTATTGGTGGCCTCCACCAGGTCGTTGGTTTAGGGGTGGGCTACCGAGGTAAAAAAGAGGTCGATCCCCAAGTCTTCACAGAAACCCCTGAGTCGGTTATTATAAAAACTGCTTACCGAGGTCGGTGATGATGACGACCGGGGTACCAAATATGTATACCATGTTAGTCTTGATAAACCTGGCAGTGTTTTCTTCCATGATCTGGGATAGCGATCCCATTTCTACCCACTAAGTGAAGTAGTCGATCTCTACAATGGCATGTTTAGCTTGTTCGGGAGCGGTAGTGAGCGATCCAATCAAATCGACCCCCCAAATGGTGAATGGATAGGATGAACTGATCAATGATAATCGCTCAAGAGAAATGTGGCTCAAGTTTGACGTCTTCTGGTAAGGTTTACAAGACTGCACAAAGATTTTCGAATCCTAGTGTATGGTAAGCCTGTATTATCCCATGTGAAGTATCTGGTAAGCTAACGTTTCCCTACCGATGTGATTTCCACAGTCCCCAGAGTGGACCTCACTTAACGCCCAACTAGCATCGTCAGGATGTAGGCAGCGGAGCAAAGCGAGAAACTTTCCTCTCCTGTAGAGGTACCCATCTACCAAGCAATATCGGACAGAGATCCTCTTAATTCTGTGAGCTTGGTCGAGGTCTTCGGGAAGATTTCCATCTTTGAGGTAGGTGACTCTTGGATCCATTCAACATACATTTCCTTACCTGCTGTTATGCTTGACTGGGATATCACTTGGAGGGGAACTCCCTTAGGGAGAGCTTATCCTCCATTGGCAGCTATCTTCGCCAAGACATCTGCTCGGTGATTTTGCTGACGAGGAATCTGCTCAATTTTAAACCCCTAGAATCGGTCTATGAGTAGTTGAACTTGTTTGAGATAAGCTACCATATTATCCTCCTTATTCTGGTAGATTCCAGTGACTTGGTTAACCATGAGTTGCAAGTCACTCTTGACCCGATGGCTACTTTCATTCCTGTCAAAAAGGCTTCGTACTCTGCTTTATTGTTTGTAGCCTTGAATTCAAACCTAAAGTTGTGGCAGCATTCTGTTTTTCCTAGGTCTATCAAGACGATATCGGTACCTCCGCCCGTTTGTCCGGATGCTCCATCTATATAGAAGGTCCAGGCATCAGGGCTAACCAGCCAATTGTCAAGCTCTTGAAGCTTTTACGGGGCTGGATATGAACCTGCAGAGGTCTCTTGATAATGGAGAGCTGAAAAATCAACCATAAAGCCTTCTAGTGCTTGAGCCTTGATAGTCGTCATAGCCTTGTATTTCAGATCAAACTGATTGAGCTATAGGCCCTAAAAGACCAGTCTTCCAGACACGTATGGTCTCTGTAAGAACTAATAGAGAGGTTGATCAGTCACTACTGCTATTGTATGTGATTGGAAGTAGAGGCGAAGCTTTCTTGCCGAGGTCACTAAGGCGAAGGTGAGCTTCTTGAAGAGAACGTAATTCCTTTCGGGCTTGGTTTATACACGGCTCACGTAGTAGACAAGTTACTAGACTCGGTCCTCACATTATTTAACCAAAGCCCCACTAACCGCCGTTTCAGATACGGCTAGGTAAATCTACAATTCCTTTCCAAGAACTAGCTTGACCAGCAGCGACGGGCTTGGAAATTCTACTCGTTGTCTTGGTCCCTCTTCATATTTCTTTCCTATTTGATCATCCTAAAGAAGGGAAGACACTTGTCAATCGACCGTGAAATGAAGCAGCTGAGCGCTGCCACTCGACAGGTTAGCGCTTGTACTTGTTTGAGTGAGGTAGAAGATTTCAGGTCAAAGATAGCTAGGATTTTCTCCAGATTGGCCTCTATACCATTCTCGTGAACCATAAAATCAAGAAATTTTCCCGCAATTACCCTGAAAGCACACTTGACGGGGTTTAACCGCATCTGGTTTTCTCTCACAATCTGGAAGGTCCTGGGAAGATGGTACTGGTGCTTTCCTGCTATTCGGGACTTGGTGACCATGTTGTCAATGTATACCTCCATCATCCTTCAGATCTCTGGCTTGAACAGTCGGTTGACTAGACGTTGGTATGTAGCTCCCTTATTTTTTAGGCTAAATGGCATCACCTTGTAACAGTAAAGACTCTGCCCGGTGATGAAGCTGGTATTATTCTAATCAGTAGGGTGCATCGTGATCGAGTTATACCCCAAAAATGCATCCATAAAACTCAGGAGTTTGTTTCCTGCTGTGGAGTCCACTAGCTAATCGATTTTAGGCAGGGGGAAGCTATCTTTTGGGTAGGCTGAGATCTGTATAGTTAACTCACATGCATCATTTCCAGTTTGCTTTGTTAACCATGATCACATTCGCGATCCAATCGGGGTATCGAGATTCCCTGATAAATCCAACCTTTATCAACTTGTCGACCTCCACCTATATGACAACATTTCTTTCAGCATTGAAGTGTCACCTCTTCTGCTTGATCGGTTTGAAAGTGGGGTCGACTGCCAACCTATGAACGACCAAAGATATGTGGATTCTCTGCATTTTATCATGGCTCTAAATGAATATGTCACTGTATTCCCGGAGGAGCTGGATCTGGCCTTCTTTTACCTCTGGTTACAGGTCGTCCCAACCTTGACTACCTTGTACTGGTCATCTTTTCTAATCAGAATTTCTTTTAACTCATCAACGGGGTGGCCACTAGCCCATCCCCGTTCTTCTTATTACTCGTCATCAACCTAGACGTCTTCCTCTAGGTATTCTGCTAACTATGGGATCTCGGAGTTCACTTCTAACAATTCTTGCCCTTACACCATAACTACATGTGCATACTGTTTCGCTAATACTGTGGGATTGGTTGATACAGAGCAATTACGGGCAGCTTGTTGGTCCCCATGTACCACGCCTACCTTATTCCCTACTAGAAACTTCAGAACGTCGTAGTAGATGGATAGTACCTTATTAAGCGCTGATAAGAAAGGCCTCCCTAAATTGGTGTTGTAAGCCGATGGGGGTGTTAACCACAACGAAGTCTGTCATGATGTTCTGTTGTAAAGGCGCAATACCAACGATAATCGGTAGAATTTTTGATCTTACTGGTATAATCGAGTCCCTAGTAAACCCGTATAATGTGGTGGTGCAGCTATTGTAACACCACTGCTTCAAGTTAAGCTTTTCTAGGGTGTCTTTGAAAAAGATATCCACGCTGCTCCCAGTGTCAATCAGGATGTGGTGGGCCAAGCAGTTGGTGATCTTTACCGTGACCACCATGGGATCGTCCTGCGGCTACACGATATGTACACACCTGCTTCAATGAAAATGATATGTGCTGATTGGGAGGTTCTTGCCTAGATTCGATCTACCTTGAAGATACCTTGCCCCTCTTCAACCCAGGGAATCTTTCTGGCATGATTCTTTCTGGAATTATTGGAGGTAATAGCTAGTGTGAGTCCTTCGTTAATAGTGTGTATGACCTAGATTTGCTGCATCAGATCTTCTTGCTCTCCTTTCCTCTTCTCCGTATGATCTTGGATCTCGACTTGAACCTCCTTTCCTATATGGATGCTATCTCGAACCTACTGTAGGAACTCCACCAAAAAGCCACCCCTCACTGGCACTTCAATCTAGTTACGCATACTAAAGCACTTCGAGGTGTTGTGCCCCACATCCTTGTGGAAGTCACAGTACTTGTATTGGTTCCTTATGTCAACTGTTGCCTCCATGGGAGCTGGCTTTCTGAGCAGACCATTATCTTAGATAGCAAGGAAGATTATCTCACGGGAAGCATTTAAGGGGTGTAGTGGTTGTTACCCCTCTCATCATAGGTCACGGGGGTTACCGTACTTAAAGGAGAAGTAGCCCGATGTGGGGTCCGCCTTACTGGGTATCGCTCTCGCTAAGGTTAAAGAGGTGGAGGGCGATATGTAGACCGATTGAGTGGCCTATTCTGGGCTTTCTGTACCAGTGCAAGTTTGGGCACCTTTTTCTTTTGGCGCTTTGCAGTCCTCATATCATCGTGCTCAATCTTGACCCTAAGTTGTTCAACGTGGTCGACTTGCTTCATCGCCCTATCATAGGCTTCCTGATAGGTCTCATGTGGGTGATTTACAAAGGACATGTAGAGTCTCCCAGCCTATAGATTCCTACGAAAATTGGCTAGGGTCTCATTCTCGGTGAAAGCCCCTCATCTGGATCACCTCATTGTGGAACCTTTTCATATAGGATCTGAGCATTTTGCCACGCTCTTGAATCATATATTGCAAGTGGATTGAATCCTTTGGGCACAGCTTGACTCCCTGGAACTGTGAGCAAAAATCACTGGACATCTTAGTGAAGCTATCCACACTACCTACCGGTAGCTTTCTGAACCATGTCTTGGCATGATCAGTCAGAGTGGTAGGGAACATCCAGCACATGGCGGCTCTGGTAGTGTTCTGGACCTCCATCTACTGGATAAAGCTCTTCAAATGACTCAAAGGATCCTCAGTGCCTGATAACTTGTCTGTTGGCATTTTGAATTTAGGCGGGAGCTAGGCTTCCCCGATCCTTCTGGTGAAATGGGCATTCATTTCACTCAGGGGATTCTTCTTGACCTCATTGTGCTTACCCTTCCTCAATTCATAGATCTCCCATTACATCTGAGCCAGCTGATCCTACAGGCGCTTATTCCCAGCGTTCTTAGATTCGACCTCAGAATCCTCATTGTCGGAGCCCTCAGTGGAGACAAAGGTCTCGCCTTTGTTACCTTCGGGTATAAGATCCCTCCTAGCGCTGCTCTGGCTACCTCCTGCCTCTGGTATGGGCTCTTTTCTGGTATCCGTTGGTCTAACTGAGTGGTAAGGTCTCTACTGCGGGATGTCAGCGACTGATTTCACTTGTCTGGGCTGATTATGGGCCAGCCTGAGCAGTTCTAGGGGTATCGACCCTAACTGATCTCGAACTGAGGGTCTGGGCCCTAACCTATCATGGACCAGTACTGGTGGTGGAGGTCCCAATCAGTAGAAGGTGGTGGCTTTAGCTCCCGGATTGTTGGGATTCTCGTGGGCGCTTGGTTCAACCAGTTGAGAGTTAATTCCCTCTGCCACCAAACATTGGCAAATATTTTTCATGAAATCTGTGGCTTGTTGTTCCAGCATGGCCTGGCCTATCACTGGAGGGACTAGGGCTTGCACGGTACCGATCGGTGCTAGGATTGGATTGTGATTCAGCTTCCTTCTTTTCATGTGAGCCTTCCGGGTGAAGACTGTAGATTGGTGCCCAAAAGCTTCAGGCTGCCCTTGGGAAGATCGAAGCCTCAGGATCCTATAAAAACAATAAACACGTGACATTATAAAGGGTGTGGAATCTTCCAACAAACGACACCAAAAAATGTTAACCGAGAATTCGCTCTAGGTGAGGAATCTCAATTAACACCCTCAAGACCATGACCACAGAGGATCTCGATCGGGGTAGGTACCTTCGGTATCGGTTTCAAGTGTGAAAATGAGTGAGACTAATGAAAGAAGTGATTGTGTATTAGATGATATCCTTGATCAAATGAAGAAACGAATACAATAAAATGATGATAATATAATGATGTAAAACTCTCAATCTTTGTCTCTGTTCCTTAACTATTTTGGAGGTGGCGAACTCGTATATGTCGATAAGTGGACACAACTCTCAATGGCGATGGCTAGTCTTGTTCTCGACTATAAGATCAAGTGATCGCTCTCTCTTTTTCTGGCCATTTTCCTTTTTTTCTGTCTCATTTCCTTGTCGATTTCAACCTTATACTTATACGTGAAGTGGCTAGGGTTTTTCCTTTGTGTACACTATGAAGATCACTGGATTGACTTTCGTTCACCATTTGGCGGGATTTTTTGTTTAATACGATTAACCCTAGAGAATCGGCTAGCGGAGGATATATTGGCGAGAAAATATGTTTGTTTCCTTTTTGAATTTTGTCACTATAATTATGCATACGTGGAGTTTGTTTACACCTTGGAGAATAATTTGACTTCCTCTGTTATCGTGTTGTACTTCAAAGCATTGACCCGGGGATGTGGCAGAATATCTTAGAGTACACGTTTGCTGACGAGGTATCCTGAGGTACCATCCTGGTGAGGTAGAGCTTAACTGATGTTGATGGCAAGGTATCCCGAGGTACCAGTCTGGTAGCAGGGTACCCTGGGGTATCATTATAGTGATGTGGCGCTTGATTGGTTTCTCTAACGAGGAGCCTCAGGGTGTCATCTTGGTAACGGGGTGTCTGGTTGATCTGGTTGGAGCTTTGCGATCTTTCAAGAGCTTTACGGGCATCTTCCTTTCTACTGGTGAAGTAAAATACACATCTTGACGGGGTATCGGGAAAATATGGCTATGTATTTGGGTACCAGTGTACTGTGAAGGTGCATGAGCTTCGACTTGCTCTTGCAATGACATCAAGGTTCCCAAGTCTTGCTGGTCCTGGTACTTCGAGGTAAACCATAGTGTCTAGTATAAGAGATGCACATTTTTCCCCGGAACCCTAAATCCCCGCACCTCATCCCTATCCAAATTTGGGGATTTTTATTTTTTTTGGAAAAATGGGGATGGGGGGTAGGGGGATATGGATGAAAATTATCCTCAAATTGAAATGGGGATAGGGATGGGGGAACCCCTTATAATTATAATATATATTTTATTTTTAATTTTTAATTTTTATTCTTTGAAACCCTAAGTATATAAACGCATTTACTCTTTTTACCTTCAAAACCTAACCCTAAAGATTTTTCAATATACTTGGCAATGAATTGGCTGTCAATTTCTTTAGATTATCTATTATGTGAAGTTTTTTTCATTAAAAAACAGTTTGTATTACTTCACATATGAAGTTGGTTTAGTTTTAAATTTTGAATTAGTTGAAACACTTTGTTTTGTATTTGTAATACATTAATGGATTTTATTTTGTATTTGTAATGAAATGTTTTTTTTTAGTTTAATTTGTAATTTTTAGTTAAATGGAAAAACGAAAAAACGGAAAAATGTGGGACCGGGGGAAATGGGGAGACAAGAAAATTGAGGAACTGAGGATGAAGATGGATATACCTCCCCCCCAAAAATCCTCATCCCCATTTTCCCCAATTGGAGAAATGGGGGGAGGGGGGATCGGGGAAGGGTCTGGGAAGTGGGATGGGGATGGGGGGGCCTATATCCATCCCCATTCCCATTCCCCAATCTTGTATATCTAGTTTGTTACCTATCCCGTCTACAATGATGCATTCTTCCAGGTGCTAGTTAGGTAGAAAAATTCCGTTTGTGCCCTTGCCAAATTTGGCTATTAATAGTGTACATTTCTTTTAAAATTAAAGCTTAAAGTATGAAATTATGTATTACTTTTATGTTGATTATTAGTTTGTTAATTTTATTTAAAGTACCGTATAAATTAACAGTTTGATTTTAATGATTTTAGGAGTGTTTTGACTTTTATATATTAAGAATTGCATCATATAAATCTGATTCATTGGATCGATTAGTATCGGATTTAAGTATATTGTAATTAGATAAGATCTAATTGTAATTGAATAGGATCATATCAGATTTCGCTATAAGATTGGATCAAATCGGATTGTAATTTGTTTGATCCAATCGAATCGGATCAGATTAGATCATCCAATGGATCTGATCCGTCGCACATCCCAAACATACAACATGAAAAAAAAAAATTAATCACATATGAAAGTTTAACCGTTAATAACTATATTTTTAAAAAATTAGTATATCCAAAATCATAAAAATACCCTAAAACTTGGCTATACAAAATTTTTACAAAAAGCGTTAAATCTGGGAAAAAATGTGAAATGTTAGAGAAAATCATAATTGAAAAAAAAACGTTAAATGATGAAAAGGAAAAGTGAAATCCGGTTAAAAAACGTGAAATTTCATTAAAAACTATGAAATGTTTACATTTTTTTCAATGGTAAAATTACTAACACAATCTCTCTAAAATCGTATTTTTAAGTTTTATACATAAAAATTACCGGATATTTAGGTTTTTGTTTCTCCTTTTCTACAAATACAGTGCCGACAGGAAGGGAAATCCCCGGTTGTGCTCACGATGTCATGTTGACTTCGCCTGGGCTTATATTGCCCAAGTGAGTGGTTGCCTAGGTAACGCACAGCCGAGACTGTATAGGCCCAGCGGTGCCTTCGTCAAGCGGCACATGCCCAGGTGGTGTCGTCTGGCAAGGGCTTGATGAGAGAGAGGAGAGAAGAGAGGAGGGAGAAGATGAGAGAAGAGAGAAAGTGGGGAAGTTTATGGATGGTTTTTATGAGGGTATTTTGTGTAATTTCTTAAAATGTGGTTATTGACCGTTAATCTTTCGTACATATGTTTAAAAACGAAAGTCTAATATTTTGAGAAGTTATTTTTTATCATAATGAAAGTCTAATGCTTTGAGAGCCTATCTTTTTCTTTCTCTATTTAGATTAGAACAAATTCATTTTTATCATAATCAACTAGTCATTAAAGTTGCTATATGTGAATATTAATTTGCCATGTTGTTGGGGTTAAGGAGTCATGTCATGTTGCGGTGGAATAGGCTTTGTCAAGATAGTCCGTAGGGGTGAGCAGAGTTTTCAGCGAGTATGGACAGGACTCATGCCCACTAGAGCTGGGACATGCACATCAAGACATAAAACCCCAGCTGGTTTTGGAAAATATCACCATCGCAGACATACGGAAACAACAACATTATCTACCAAGAAAATGTCCACCTTTGTCTTTTTTAATGATAGGAAAAAGCTTGGGTACTGACTGATCAGTATTCAGCTATACTGACCCCCTAATAGGAAGTTGCCATGTGACAAACACTCTTTAATTTTTTACCATTTTCTCCTTGCTTTGGATTACATGACAACCTGTTGAAATTTTTGTGATAATCTCTCATTTTGAGAGCAAAAATTGAGTATGATAAATTCCATAGAAATGGAAGATTAAAGTGGATTTGAATTCTCCTCCGTGAGAACTTCGAAATGGTATACTCAAATTTACAAAATGGTTAATGGGTGAATAAGAAATTGAGTCTCAAAGTGGACCCATTGTGTAGGTATTAAAAGGGATCCCACATTGCTTAGGGAAATCATTTATAAGTAGTTTATAAGTGAATGTGTGATATGAGCTTTCAACATGTGTGTGGCATAGAGGCTCTCTCTCGCGCGCGCAGGGGGGGGGCGGCAAATCATGGACCCCGAACCTTCGAATGCACGACTCTTGTGTGGGCGCGACCTACAGACACGAATGCCGCTCCGATTGGACCGTGAGAGCCCAGTTGACCTTTTACCACTTCCCTAAGTCAACGTTTTTTATTGTGATAAATAAGGAAAGCTTTAATTGTTTGGATTCTGATTTCTTACTTGATCACTAAGAATACAGAATCGGGTCTTAATTAGAAACAAATCTCTTTGGAGAATATTATCTAATTAAATTATTTCCTTATTAAATCATTAATATCTCTAATATTCTGTTCAACATACACAGAAAAACAATTCCAGTTTTCTTTTGAGCAGTCAGATTGTTTTCTTCTCTGTTTTCTTGTTGGTAAGTTCAAAACTCGGTTTGAGTTCGCTGGTAGTGGATAGTGCTTAGGCCTACCACTGCTGAACCGTTGTATCCTGGGAGACAATCGCCTAATACACATACGGTGTTGTCCGGTGAAATTGTCTTAAGGACACCGTGTGAAACACGGGCCTCGGATCAAACTCTATTTTCTAACGTTACTTTCTGTTTTCTTTGATACCAGTCAGGTTTGATTGCAAAATACGTTTTACAATCTTAAGACAATTTCCTTCTTTTTCGTTCTAAAATTATTTTCAAACAACGTTTGCTTATTCAAACTTTCTGGTATCATGGTTCTGGTTCAGATAGTAACAGACTTGAAAAATAAATCTTTGATTCAGTTTTTCAACTGTGGTAATCGGGTTCCTCTGGAACACTGATTCAATTTGGACATCGGGTTCTTTCGAACACTTATTTCAATTTTAATCTGTGGAAATTGGGTCTATTATTAGACACTGATTTCGAAATCAATTGCGATTTCAATTGAGTTATCGGGTCTGCAATATCAGAAACTGATTGTGATTTCCATCGTGAAATCTGATTTGATATCAACTGATATCTGTGCTATTATTTCCGGTGATACTAAAACGATTTTGTTTTTTTTTAAGATATTATGGCAAACAAATCGAATGTGAACTCTAGTGATCCACTAGAGACTCCAGAAGTGAATCCAAGTATGAGATTAGATACTTCAGCTGTGAACTCTGTGCTTGTGGGTCAGGTACCAGTAGTACTACCTATTGTGGCTACAACGACTCGGCCATCAACTCCTTCGTGAGAAACATGCCTGATACGGTGATGAGCCAGTATATGAGTCAAGGGAATGTTCCCATGGTAAATTCCTACATGAATTCGGTACATTTGCCGATGAATCATATGGAGAAGCCTGATAAGTTCAGTGGACCGAATTTTAAATGATGACAGCAAAAGATGCTGTTTTATCTGACCACACTGAACCTTGGCAGATTCTTGACTGAAGATGCTCCTAAACCTAATAATGGTGAAGAGCGAGATGTTCAGGTATGGAATGCTATTGATGCATGGAATCACTAGGATTTCCTATGCCGTAATTACATACTGAACGGACTGTCAGATTCGTTATATAACGTTTATTCTTCAAAGAAAACAGCCAAAGAACTGTGGGAATCATTAGACCACAAATACAAAACTGAGGACGCTGGTTCCAAGAAGCTTATTTTCGGCCGGTTTCTTGATTACAAGATGGGGGATTCCAAGACGGTTATGAGTCAAGTCCAAGAGCTACAGGTGATTCTGCATGAGATACATGCCGAAGGGATGACCCTGAGTGAAACTTTTCAGGTGGCTGCAATCATTGAGAAGCTTCCTCCTTCATGGAAAGAGTTCAAAAACTATCTCAAACACAAGCGAAAGGAGATGAAGATCGATGATCTGATTCTCAAGCTTCGTATTCAGGAAGATCACATAAAGTATGATAAGAAAGATGTCAATGCGCCTGAAGCGAAGATCAATATGGTTGAGCATGGGCAAAGTTCTAAACCAAAGAAAAACAAGCCTGGGAAAGGATCCAAATTGGGTCCTAAGGGAGGAGTCTCTAAGAAGCCAAAATTCCAAGGGAAGTGCTTCAACTGTGACAAGCTGGGTCACAAATCTTCTGAGTGCAGGTTGCCAAAGAAGAAGAAGAACCACGAGGCAAACGTGGTTGCTGGGATCTCAAGAGATGTATCCGAGATCAATCTCTCTGCAGTTGTGACAGAAGCAAACCCTGTTGGGTCAAACCCAAGGGAGTGGTGGTTGGATACTGGGGTCACTCGTCATATATGCTCTGACAGAAAGATGTTCAATATATTTGAAGAAATGAAGAATGAAGAAAAGTTGTATATGGGCAATTCAGCCACATCTGACGTGAAGGGACGTGGTCAAGTCATTCTCAAGATGGCCTCTGGTATAACCCTAAGCTTGAACAATGTACTGTATGTACCTGATATACGTAAGAACTTGGTTTTCGGTTCCTTGCTCAATCAGCATGGGTTTAAGATGGTGATTGAATCAGACAAAGTGGTTTTAACCAAGCAGGGAACTTATATGGGTAGGGGATATGTAACTGAAGGGATGTTTAAGCTTAATGTATATGTTGTTAAAAGAACAATCAATAAAGATAATTCTTCAGTTTATTTGTTTGAGTCTTCCAATTTATGGCATGGTAGACTATGACACGTTAATTATGATACCCTGCGTAAATTAATTAACTTAAATCATATTCCCGCATTTAATATTGATCCTAAACATAAGTGTGAAGTTTGCGTTGAAGCAAAACTAACAAGGTCATCATTTCAAATTATTGAAAGGAAATCTGAACCTCTTGATTTAATTCACACAGATATATGTGATTTAAAATTTGTTCAAACAAGAGGTGGCAACAAATATTTCATCACATTTATAGATGATAGCACCAAATACTGCTATGTATATTTGTTGAAAAACAAGGATGAAGCTATAGAGAAGTTTAGTCTCTATAAAACTGAAGTTGAGAATCAACTCAACAAAAAAATCAAGGTACTGAGAAGTGACCAAGGTGGTGAATATGTAGCACCGTTTGGTGAATTCTGTGCTCAACACGGAATCATACATCAAACTACTGCACCATATTCCCCTCAGCAAAACGGTATTGCAGAACATAAAAATCGTACCTTGAAAGAGATGATGAATGCAATGCTGATAAGTTCTGGACTGCCTCAGAACATGTGGGGTGACGCTATGTTGTCTAGCAATTACCTTTTAAACAGGGTACCCCGAAAGAAAAAAGACAATATACCATATGAACTATGGAAAGGAATAAATTTTTCCTATAAATTCGTACGAATGTGGGGGTGTCTTGCCAAAGTAGCAGTACCTATACCTAAGAAGGTGAAAATAGGTCTGAAAACTATTGACTGCATTTTCATTGGATAAGCATAAAACAGTAGTGCTCATCGATTCTTGGTCTATAAATCTGACATATCAGATATACACAAAAACACGATAATAGAATCTAGAAATGCAATGTTCTTTGAACATGTATTTCCATGTAAATCCAATGATGAAGAAAGTTCGTCAAAACGAACACATGATGATAGTTGTAAGGACCAAGAACAAGGAAATGAAGTAGAGGATGAATTTAGACGTATCAAAAGAGTAAAGACGGCAACGTCTTTTGGTCCAGATTTTATGACCTATTTGCTAGAAGGTGAACCTCGAACTTTCAAAGAAGCGGTAAGCTCTTCTGAAGGACTCTTGTGGAAAAAGGCAATCAAGAGCGAAATTGATTCCATCCTTCAAAATCATACTTGGGAATTAGTGGATCTTCCTCTGGGATGTAAACCGCTAGGATTCAAATGGATTTTCAAAAGAAAGATGAAAGCAGATGGATCAATTGATAAGTATAAGGCCAGACTTGTAATTAAAGGTTACAATCAACGAGAAGGCCTAGACTACTTTGATACATATTCTCATGTGACGAGATTAACCTCCATTAGAATGATACTTGCAATCGTAGCTTTGCAAAATCTTGAAGTACATCAAATGGATGTGAAAACATCTTTCTTAAATGGAGATTTAGATGAAGAAACTTACATGAAACAACCTGAGGGTTTTTCTGCTCCAGGACAAGGAAAAAAAGTCTGTAAATTGGTGAAGTCTTTATATGGTTTAAAGCAAGCACCAAAACAATGGCATGAGAAATTTGACAATGCTATGATGTCAAACGGATTTAAGATCAACGAATGTGACAAATGTGTTTATGTCAAGGACACAGAAAATGACTATGTCATTGTGTGTCTTTACGTTGATGACATGCTCATTGTTGGTAGTAATGATAAAGTGGTCAAATCTACCAAGGATATGTTGAAATCAAGATTTGATATGAAAGATATGGGACCGACTGATGTAATGTTGGGAATGAAAATCTCAAGGACATCTAACGGACTCATACTAAGTCAATCACACTATATTGACATGATTCTTGAGAAATTCAACAAAAATGATTCTGGAATTTCTAGAACACCAGTAGATACAAATCTACATCTATCCAAGAATAAGGGTGAGAGCATCTCTCAACTAGAATATTCTCGAGTGATAGGAAGTCTGATGTACTTAACCAGTTGTACAAGACCAGACATAGCAAATGCAGTCAGCAAATTAAGCAGATATACGAGTAATCCAGGCACCGATCACTGGAAAGGAATAGTAAGAGTACTGAAGTACTTACGATTCACTCGTAATCATGGACTGCATTATACCAGATATCCAGTTGTCCTAGAAGGATACACTAATGCTAACTGGATATCTGATATGCAGGATTCAAAATCCACTAGTGGGTATGTGTTCACACTAGGTGGTGTGGCGATATCTTGGAAATCCTCCAAACAAACATGTATAGCCATATCCACCATGGAATCTGAGTTTATAGCATAAGATAAATGTGGAGTCAATCAGCAATAGGAAGAGTACAGAGCAATATGTATAATGGGAAGTCTAGACATATACGTCGAAGACATAATACCATTAGACAACTAATCTCAACTGGGGTTATCACTATTGACTATGTAAGGTCAAAAGATAACATTGCGGATCTGCTAACTAAAGGGTTAAACAGAGAACTAGTTGAGCCATCATCGAGAGGAATAGGACTAAGGCCCATTAGATAAAAGGTCGATACAATAGACACCCAACCTAGTTGACTGGAGATCCCAAGATCTAGGTTCAATAGGACAATCAAGTTGTAATACTCGGTTGGATCACTGTGAGGGTTACCCTCAAGTCCATTCCTATGATGAAACAGTGATGCCCGTAAAACTGTGGTTTTTAATGATTCTTTTGCATCGAAATTCCTAGCTATGGAAATCCGAGCAGAGTAAACCGGGTTACTCTTAATTAAGAAATCACCTATGTGAGAGAGAAGTGGGGCCGCTTCTAAAAGAGAATAGTGAAGGGCTATATTCTCCAGAGACTCTTACAGAACCAGACGCATGTTCATGGCCAAAACGAACATAAAAATGATAACCAAATCGGGTCTGGAAGATACATGTGTAAGGTGTGTGATCGTTTATACAAAACGGCAGAACAGTTCAAGGATATCACATCTACTGATCAGCCAGTAAAGTAAGCATACCTTTACAAGGGAAGGTTCAAAGGGTAACACCGACTATCCTATGCAGGCTTCGACCATTTGAACTTACCAAGCATCTTCATTGTGTCTCCTATGTCAATTTCATTCATGTGGGGGATTGTTGGAAATTTTGTGATAATCTCTCATTTTGAGAGCAAAAATTGAGTATGATAAATTCCATAGAAATGAAAGATTAAAGTGGATTCGAATTCTCCTCCGTGAGAACTTCGAAATGGTATACTCAAATTCACAAAATGGTTAATGGATGAATGAGAAATTGAGTCTCAAAGTGGACCCATTGTGTAGGGATTAAAAGGAATCCCACATTGCTTAGGGAAATCATTTATAAGTAGTTTATAAGTGAATGTGTTGATATGAGCTTTCAACATGTGTGTGGCATAGAGGCTCTCTCTCGCGCGCACAGGGGGGGTGCAAATTATGGACCCCGAACCTTCAAATGCACGACTCATGTGTGGGTGCGACCTGCGGACACGAATGCCGCTCCGATTGGACCGTGAGAGTCCAGTTGACCTTTTGCCACTTCCCTAAGTCAACATTTTTTTATTGTAATAAATAAGGAAAGCTTTAATTGTTTGGATTCTGATTTCTTACTTGATCACTAAGAATACAGAATCGGGTCTTAATTAGAAATAAATCTCTTTTGTAGAATATTATCTAATTAAATTATTTCCTTATTAAATCAAAAACGAATTTTCCAAAAATAATCCCGAATTAATCCCAAAACCCTAGTGTTTCGGTTTGGGTATTTAATATCTCTAATATTCTGTTCAACATACACAGAAAAAACAATTCCAGTTTTCTTTTGAGCAGCCGAATTCTTTTCTTCTCTGTTTTCTTGTTGGTAAGTTCAAAACTCGGTTTGAGTTCGCTGGTAGTGGATAGTGCTTAGGGCTACCACTGTTGAACCGTTGTATCCTGGGAGACAATCGCCTAATAAACATACGGTGTTGTCCGGTGAAATTGTCTTAAGGGCACCGTGTGAAACACGGGCCTCGGATCAAATTCTGTTTTCTAACATTACTTTCTGTTTTCTAACGTTACTTTCTGTTTTCTTTGATACCAGTCAGGTTTGATTGCAAAAAACGTTTGTCACAACCAACCATTGGTTAGTCAGTATAGCTGAGTACTGACCAGTCAGTACCCAAGCAATTTCCTTAATGATATTATGTTGTAAGTTGTATCCTGTAAACTATGCCTTTAATTTGATCGATAACAGCCGTTGGAGACATATTTCCTCTATCCATGATTATGAACGCCACAATCACGCTATGCTTGTGTGATTGTGTCGTCTTTGATTGAAGATCACAGCATAAATCTATCATAAATAGGTTGGGCTACTATACCCATACGGATATAATACCACCAAAATCTCTTAAATTTGGATACTACTTGGAATTTTAAGACTCAGTCACCTTAAAATCAACTAAAAAACGATTTCTAAATTTTTATGCTACCATACCTATATGGTAATAGTACCCAGACCCATCATAAATATATCAAAGTATAAAGTATGTATTAAATTACATGTGAATCCAGATATCATATAAGATATTATGAATTGACACAAACACCGACGATGTTGACGTGCACATCCAACCATGGATTCATTTTTATTATTTTCTTTTATGAGGAAAAATCAAAATATCTATCACTTGCACAAAACAATCAATATGTGAAAGCAACCATCTTCATAAAAAATTCAATGATCAAAATTAAACTCAAATCTCAAACAATAAATCGATACTAATATTTCTAAAAAAATTCTAAACACCAACATATCACAATCCCGATCTCCAACAAATAAATCTCACACTGAGAGACTATCTGAGTGGAGATTAGAAAATTTATGATTTTTACTTATTGTTCTAATAATAACTATAATAATAAATAAAATTATACCCCTCCCGCTCAGATCGGCAAAATAAATATTCCACACCCTGAAGGCTCGAGCAAGGGCATGAAAAAAAAATGCTTGCGACACCGAAAATCATCATCGAATAGTCTATTTCGCAGCAGCAGCAGCAGCACCATTGGGCAGCTCAGTGGATTTTTCTGCAGATGGGTTCAACTCATCCCATGCTTCAATCCAGGTGACCATGGCATCAGCCAGCTTGATAAAGTAGTCGTCAACCTTGCCAAGTTTCGCTTTAACTTGCTTGGAGAGTTCAATGTAGCACTTCTGAACGGTCGTGCAATCCTTCGGAAGTGTGGCGGATTGGAAAAATGGGATCAGCTCTTCCTGCCAGTAGATTCCTTTGTATTCCTTCTTCAGGTTCACAAATGGGTTACTTGCTTTGCTGTGCCAGATGTACGGCAATCCCGTCTTCACTCCCAATCCCAAGTGATCACATATAACCTGCATATCAAAAGAGGACAATTGTAAACAACTACATTTTCACTGGTTAGATAATATATCAGCAAAGAAGGGACTCATGACAATGTTGGGATAGATACCTTGGTGCACCAACCAGCCCACATATCGTCGTATCGCCCAATTGGCTGACCATCACCCATGAGTCCAAAATACATTGCAGGACCGATGATCTCACGGTTGAATGCCAGATTCATACCACACATGGGGAAGAGGGTTCCCTTTGGTATTGTCATAACTGCATCAACATACCTGAAAATTATACAAATTCGATTAGAAAATATTTAAAGACAATCATATGCATAATTCAGATTTACATGGGAGCATTAAACGTCATCATTCTACCTTGTGTTCCTCTCAAGAGGCTTAACAAGTTGGGTGGGAGCATCATAATCTGGGATGTTAAGCCAG
Organism: Dipteronia dyeriana; assembly: GCA_032871835.1. Classification (NCBI taxonomy): domain Eukaryota; kingdom Viridiplantae; phylum Streptophyta; class Magnoliopsida; order Sapindales; family Sapindaceae; genus Dipteronia; species Dipteronia dyeriana. The sequence goes on along the minus strand of CM065295.1, from coordinate 69,412,771 downwards.
AGACCATGAGAAACAGCTGTAGGAACACCCTCACGGAGACTGAAAGGATACCCACGAACGAAATCTGCACCTTCACGGTATGGGTCATACAAAGTGTTGAAGAAAAATGGGGATGACGGGGACAGAAGGTTCTTTATGTGCTGCTCAAGAGCATTAATGTCCTTGCCCGTTGGGTCTTTAGCAACCTGCAATTCAATAACTACTCTCAAAACCACTCCCAAATCCACATTCTAGTAAATTCGAAATCAGTTTGCAGACTTTAGTGCTAGTTTACAGCAAGGCAAAACCTAGCAACAATGTTCATGATGCATCTAAGAAGATTCAAACAATTGCAAATCAATCGGTAGCAGACCCTAAAACAGCTAGATCTCATACATGGTTCAAGTCCATCGACAAATTCAACTCGATATGTGAAAATGGGAACAGCATGCCCCACTAAAAAATGATTTTTTTTAAAAAAAAAATGCAGTCTACATAGGTAGCTAGAGGCCGAGCATCATAATAAAGCATGGATTTTACCAATGTAAACAAACTATGTTTAAACAAACAGATCTAGATAACCTCTGTGTATCTAAGAATCAACAAAGCTTTTAAAATTTACAAAACATCAGAAACCTCTTCTGTATTATATCAAAATGCATTAAACAATTGTATTAAATTATATGCAACACAAATCAGATCAGGTACAATTAAACTCAAACAACAGTTCCAGATGCAAAAACAAACTATGGCTACAAAATCATGTACCACCGAATCAATAAGAAAAAACCATCATCAAAATTCAAAATAAAATTACACTACCGAAACAAACAATATTTAAAGATTCAAACACCACACAAAACAAACTAGAAAATTAAAAGCAACCCAGATCCGAAATTCAAAACCCAGATCCACAAGCAGTTGAAAAAGAAAATCTCTTACAAGACCGAAAATTCAGCAAACCAACTTGATAAAAAAAAAAGAGTAAAAGGAAGACTTACAAAGCAATCGTCATCAATGGTGTAGATATACTTCTTCTTAGAGACCATGTAGCCGAAGCACCTGCAAGCAGAGTCCTTGAAGGAAATACAAGAGGCCTTAGGACCCAGGATGCGATTGATGTCGTTACGGTTGTAGAGCTCGTAATCGTAGCCTTCGGGGACCTTGATGACCTTGGTGGGGTCACCGTCTTGAACGATGATCAAGTGGTACTTCTCGAAAAACGGCCTCCACATCTCCAAGAAGTCCAAGTTCCGGATCGTCGGGATCACGATGTCCAGCTCGTCTTTGAGCAGCGGCACAGAAGGAGTTGACGCCATTGTTGAGAGAATCACAGAGAGAGAGAGAGAGTTGGACTTGAATTGAGAGAGAGTAAGTGTGCGATTTGGGAGGATTTTATAGAGTTTTAGAAGAAAAAAAAACGTAACGCTTGTGGGAGGACGTGGGTGGCACGTGCGAAGGACGGACAGAGAGATAGAGGGGTTTGGGTAGGAAACAGCTTGGCTTGTTTTTTTATATATATAATTTTTGAGAGGAATAATATATGATTGGGTGTTAGGGTGTCATGTTTTGTCAAGTTTAAGTTTGCCAAGTGTCATCCACATCTTTTTAATCGTATTATTGTATTAAAAAATTAAAAATTAATATTTTATTTTATTTTATTCCTCCAAACCCATTTTTTGGTACTAGTATGTTAGCATCTAGCTAGTAGTATGTTCATAGTAAAGTTACATTTATATTAGTTTCAAAATTAATATATGATACATGTATTTTATTTAAAATTTTAATTACAATAATATCCATTTACCAATAAAGATAAATTATTTTTATTAAAAATAAACCAAATACTATTTACATTCGTTAATTACACACATAATATATTTGACTATAAACCCTAATTAAACTCTAATTCCAGATCAATAATATTATTTTATCCAAATTTAGCGACAGAATATAATGTTGAAATGATGTGGCATCACCCTAATCTATTTATTTAAGTTGTATTAGATTTGTATAAATTAAATAATTAGATCCGATTGATACCACATCATTTAAACACAAGATTTGGACATAAAATTTAAATAAATTAGCATTACTCGTTCCGGATATCAAAAAATCTCATCATTAATTGCATGATTATCGTACAACAAAATAACGAGAAAAGAATGTTCAAGAACTTGATCATATAAATTCGTAGATTTCTTTACTTTTTTTTTTTATCTTTTCTTTTATATCCGGTTATAAACGCTATCAATAAAAAAAAAATGTGATAATTAAATTTTTTAAAACAAAACAGATAGACGTAGATTGATGCATTCATGAGTTTATGTTACATATATCTGACATTTGCTCATTAATTGCAAAGTGTGAAGAGACAGCTATTGAAGTTTGAAGTTATGGAGAGGCCAAAGTATATTTAACAAACTATAGATAATGTGCATGTTGATGAGTGATGAGGTATACAAGCGAATTATTGTAATCAATAGTTTTATATGACTTGAACATACTCTTAACAAAAACTTTCAAGATTGCATTATAAATTACAATTTTTTTAGAAACATCAACTTGTTTATATAAAATTTCTTACAATAAAGTTAATAAACATTTAAGAAATAATTAACACATCATACAAATCATAAGTAATCTCAAACTTGTATTTCTGAAACACATAATATTAAAAGTAACAAAAACAAATCAATAATAATTGGTACAACATGTTAAAATAAAATCATATATTTTCACATTGTAATTTCATATAAATATATATATATATATATTTAAATGGAATTTGTGCTCTGTCGTTACTAAATGCTAACCAGTTAATAATAATTTGGTATGGCCTAAATTGAGATGCTTGTAAACCTTAAAATCTTAAGTTTGAATCATATTTTTTTTCTCTTTTAACTACTAATTTTGATGCTTATAAAAAAAAATTCAAAATTGAATTTGAAATTAAAAGGTTAAAACAATATAATTTTCAAAATGAAATGATAAATTAGAGGGGTGAATTGTAAATTTTCAAACCAAACACAAAAGTGGATAGTATAGTTAATTTGTGAAAGAACAAATTATATATGACTATGAGTTTTTGATTTGAAAAGTTAAAGTTGTATTGACCCAAGCGATGATTACATTGGACAACTTTTTGTCATGTGCTTTTAAATTTTAAAAAAAAAGTATAAAATATAAACACACCCTTTTTTTCTCACGGATTTTTAGGGTCCGTCCTGTAATCGTTTTTCGGTTGATGTTTTTTAAAAATAAAAATAAAAATGAAAACAGTATTTTTGGTTTCATTTTCGAATTCTGAAAACGCGTCTGGTAGCAAATACTGAAAGCTGTATTTTGAAAATGAAAACGAAAAAAACGCGTCTAGTAGGTTAACCGAAAACTATCAAAAATTGAAATATCAATTTTAGTATTTTGTTTAATATTATTAAAACTATAAACAAATTGATTAAATAATTAACCAATATAATTTTTGTACTGTAATTTTTAAATTAAACAAAATTAGCAATCAAAAATTAATTAAAAAAAACATATCAAAAAAATGAATTAATCAAAACTAAACTCTTAAATTATAAATAAATAATTATAATTTATATATATTATTATAAAATAAAAATATAATTGTATAATTTATATTATAATATAATATATATTATTTTATATATTAAAAATTATTATATTTTTTTATTATTTTTTTACATAATTATAAAATATTCTATATTATATAATATTTTTATATTATAATATTATATATAAATATATATATATATATGAGGGGCACTTTGGTAATTTAAAAAACATGTTCCGTCTTGTCCTAGTCATATCAAACGTATAACAGTACAATTAATAGTTTAAGATTTATTTTGATATAAAAAAAATGAAAAACAAAATGAAAAACAAAAGCGAAAAACGAAAAACGAAAAACGAAAAACAAGTATTTTATGTTTTTCAAATCTTTCACTTTTAATACTGGTTTTGTTTTTCATTTTTTTTTTTTGAAAATAAAATGAAAAACAGTTAACGAACGCGTTTTTGAAAAATAAAAATGAAAAACAGCTGCAGGACGGGACCTTATAGATGATTACAATTTAGTGAATTTACATGCCATGTGAACAAATACAGCGTCGAAATATATATAAATAAAGAAAATGTGTAGGAGGTGGCACGTGTGAGAGCGGCGTAGTCGGCACGATCCAGGCGTCCAATAGGGACTTGTCTGAAAAGTCTAATAACATGAGAAGAAGGAAGGGACTCCTTCAAACTTCAAAGTCGCCGGTGGCTTTGCCTTTTGGACCCGGGTACGTACTACGTACGTATTTGCCAATCGGGCAAAAAGTATACATTAAACAGTCGTTTGGTGGGACCCACTACGTCACAAGATCTACACGTGGCGTAACGTTATAGGGAAGTCAATGTCACACCGTGAATGAAACTGCATTTGTTGAACCATGCCCGAATTTGCCTAAACGTATTAATTGTTGACTAGGTTGGCACAGCACAACTAGCTGTCGCCTGTCGGTGATTCATTTTCCTTGGATCAAATTTATCAAACTAATTAACGGTCATGATTAATGGGTGAGTTTCCTCAATTTTTTATTTATTTATTCATTTTTTGTCATCTTCTTGAATGATAGCATTAATTATTGTTTTAATGAAATAGGCATCGTCGTAATTTATAAACGAGTTATTAATGCCCATCAGACCATCACTATTAAATTATTCTCTATATATATTCAATAGATTCATTATATTAATTTCGATGAAGATTACTATAAGGGTCCGTTTGATATGGTGGCATCTTTATATTGGAATAGGAATGGGAATAGAAATCTGAAAGCATATCCATATTTGGTAGCAGGTTTGAGTTTTTTATTTTTCGGAAAAATGATTCCCATCAAAATAAATGGGTTTCAGATTACCTCCATTAGGTTCCCACCGTGGGACCCACCATTATTAGAAAAAAATATTTTTATTTTATTTTCTTACTCTCTATTCTTCACGTTGCTTGTCAGTGATAATACCAAAAATCCCCAATTTTCTTTCTGAAATCCATAATCAAAACACAATCATAACTCACATAATCTTGTATTAAACCATTATCAAATCAACATCTCACACATCATCACCAACACAAAAAGGAAAAAAATAAATTGCAGAAAGGAAAAATCTTTGGTTTCAGATGATGAGGACGACGGCGGTGAGCTTCGATGAGGACGATGGCAGCGGCGAACTTCGACGACAGCATCGGGCTTCGAAGACGACGTCAGCGACGACGATGGCAGCGGGCTTCAAAGACGACGGCAGCGGGCTTAGAAGACGACGGCAATGGCGACGACGACGGGCTTGGTTGAAGAAGACGACGGGTTGGAGGCGACAACAATCTAGAGAGAGAGAGAGAGAGAGATGAAAGGGAAAAAATGAGAAATGGATTTGGGTAATTTTTGTAAGTTATATCACGATTTTAATTATAATTTATTATTTTTTTTTTGTTTTTAATAAAAAAAATTAAAAAACAAATTCCCATGTACAACCAAACATTGTTACTTAATATTTCCAGGAATCCGATATAATATTTTCATACATGACCAAAAACATGCATACAACTTTCCCAGTAATCACAATACTGGTTTCACTTTCCCAGGAATCACATTATTTTGATTACCCCGTACCAAACGGCCCCTAAATTTATATTTATTTTTATGATTTTTGATCTGAATTCTTTTTGTGGATAATATTTTCAATGAAATCTACATATGAATAAATTTTGAAAAAATTTCAAATACCAGAAATATTTTTCTTGAATTTTTCTATATTTTACCATTTTTTCTGATACTTATATATTTAACGAAATCAGGATAAATAATTGTTGGGTTTAAAAAATTCTCAAATTTTATTTTCATATATATAAGTTTTTAATTTCTCTATAAACTTTTCATTCTTCTATTTTTCTTATACTTTTGATTTATATTAGTCTTCCCATACAAAATTATAAAAATTCATGTATAAATAATATGTCATGTGAGTTATCAACCTCATATAAATTATGAAATTATATGATGAATAATATGATATATTCTATTAATATTTAAATTAAAAAATTCCGTAAAAACAATAAAAATATTTTTAAAAGATTTTTAAAAGATTTTATAAATCAAATCAATATTTAATTTTACGAAAAAATAAGATATATAAATGATTTTCACTTGATTGTATAAAGATAATAATGATATTTTAAAAGTTTCATAAAATACCGAATTAGAATATTCATAATCAATTTTAAAAAAGTAACCTCTATCTCTTCTTAAAATCAAAGTCAAAACTTTTTAAATTATACATTATCACCTTTGAAAGTTATACCAAACATCATTTCATGTTCAAATTATAATATAAGTTAATTTTAACTTTTCAAAAACAATAACAAGTTAACCCTTAGTATTAAATAATTTTGAATAATTTAAGGGTTTGACTAAATTATCTAAAAAAAATCAATTCAAATAGGACTTCGACATGCACTAATTTATTTGATTTAAATTTAAGGATTGTCATTTACTCTCTTTTGCTACCATTAGCTTTTTGCACAAATGAAAGAAAATATACTAAAGTCATGAATTTAAATTAAATTTTAAAGTTAATTTAGTTTAACTCCATAAATATATATTTTTTAAAACAAAAATACCACTGTCTAATATAATTTGATGGTAAAAAACTCATTCAGTCCGATAATATTTCAAGTTTGAGTCGCGTGCTATCACAAATTGTGTGTAAAATAATAATGATCAGAGTAAACCAATTTAAATTTACGATTTAAAACTTTAACTTTAACATCTTAACCATCAATGTACTTATAATCCAATAGTTGAGATTTATATTCATTTACAACTCTTAAATTAAGAGCACATGAGTGGTTATAAGTTACATATTTAAGTTGGTTTAGTCTGATCTTAATAATAATAATAATAATAATAATAATAATATAAAAAAGTACAAATTAATCTGACAGTTGAAATTAATAATTTTAACAAGATGAATGCTCTTAAGTCTTAACATAACCTGTGCCTTAAAAATAAAAATAGGTGGATAAAAAATTCTTAATTTTTAAAAATATGTTAATGAAAAGTTTTCTGTATATTTAATTAATAATATATATATATACACGTGTGTGTTTTTTTAAAAGAACATTTATTTTAAGAAAGGAGACAAAACTCTAGGACTGTTACTCTGTTAGTACTAAACGTTGAAAAACAATTGTTATAATGATACTATTAAAATCTGTCTGTTGCCATTGTTTTTTGAAATTGTTTTGCCTAAACATATATGGCCGGTCCTATAAGCGTTTTTCAGTTGCTGTTTTTTGAAAATAAAAATGAAAATGAAAACAGTATTTTTTGTTTCATTTTCAAATTCTGAAAACGCGTCTTGTAGCAATTACTGAAAGTTGTATTTTAAAAATGAAAACGGAAAAAACGCGTCTGGTAGGTCAACCGAAAACTATCAAAAATTGAAATATCAATTTTAGTATTTTATTTAATATTATTACAACTATAAAAAAATTATTTAAATAATTAACCAATATAATTTTTATATTCTAATTTTTAAACTAAACAAAAGTAACACCTCAAAAATTAATTCAAAAAAACATATCAAAAAACGAATTAATCAAAACCAAACTTTTAAATTATAAATAAATAATTAAAATTTATATATATTATTATATAATACAAATATAATTTTATAATATAGAAATATTATTATATTTTTTTATTATATTTTTATATATATGATATATTATATATAAAATATAATATTATTATATATTTATAAATATATATATAGTATTATATTATATAATATATTATTATTTTATATATAATATTTATGTATATTAATATATAATATATATAATATTATATATAAACTATATTATTATAATATATATAAGAGGGTACTTTGGTAATTTAAAAATCTTGTTCCGTCTTGTCATCGTTATATCAAACGCGTAACAGTACAATTAATAGTTAAAGATTTTTTTTTTAATATAAAAAAAATGAAAAATAAAATGAAAAACAAAAACGAAAAACGAAAAACAAGTATTTTGTATTCTTCAAATATTTCACTTTTAACACTGGTTTTGTTTTTCATTTTGTTTTTAAATAAAATGAAAAACGGTTAACGAACGCGTTTTCGAAATCATTTTAAAAAAATAAAAACGAAAACGGACTGAAAAACAGCTGTAGAACGGGGTCTATTACCATTAAATTTTTGTGTTTTACATCCTACTATTTTGTGTAAAATGATAAAGAGTACTTAACCATGATGGGAGAAAAACAATTCTGATTTATTTATTTTATTTTATTAATGAAGTTTTTTATAAGTAGGGAAGCTTAAGGTTTCATAGTTTGTTAAAGACAAATTCAAACAGTATAATTAATTAAATTTTCTATTTATATATGAGTTGGATCAGGACTCTTCGATTTTAATTTATCAGATAATTATTTGAAAAATCGTATGCATATATGTAGAAATATTATATTTACAACTATTACAATATAGTGTAAAAATGGTATATTAATCTTTTAATTGATATTATATAAATTATAATTTAATGTAACTTGGCATATGAATAGATGATAAAGGTGAGCATTGCTTTAAGAAGTATATATATATATATATAAACACGATTAAACTATATCAATTAAAAAATTTAACTTAATTTTTCGATTTTAGCATCTCAATCATTCACATATTATTTATTTCAATAATTAGAATATTAAAGTTAAAATATTAAATTAAAAATTTAAGTTAATATAACCTAATATTAAATTAGAAATTCATGACCAATTGGTAATTTTTTTTTGTTGGGAAATTATGGAAATACCTCTTTAAACCCCTTTTCAACATTTTTTTAACCTGAAAATTACCAAAAGATTGAATAGACTTTAAGTTGACATCCTGTTAAGGATTTGAAAGATATTTATTTGGGAAATAAATGAAAAATGGAGAATTTTTATTTTTTTCAAATATGTGTTGAGAATCATAAAAAAGTTTTTAATATAAAAATCAATATCCAAAATAAAATAATTAAATATATAATTAATTTTGAAGACCTTAACTATTTTTGCGGGGCCTTAGGCTGCCAGTGGTCATAAATCATAAACCCATACATATACTTGATCCATCTAAGCTTATAGATCTCCTGCACCAACCAGAATTAACATACTAGCTTCTTGAGATAGAATTCCTAGGATTTTTAGTTGCCAAGTAATTGTTTTTTTCTTAATAATAATAATAAAAAAAAACATTCATCTTTTGTTTTCGTGTACTATTAGACAAGCCAAAGAATTAGGATTTGGATCTCTGATAGCATCTATGATACAAAAGTAGTTTGCATATAAATATTCTTTGATATAATAATAATGTCTATAAATTTACTTACTATATGGTATAAAAGTATATTTGATAAATAATCAATTCAAAATTCGGTCTCAAATACTTTTGTTTATAAAATATATTTTTTTTAAGAAAAAATAGAATCAGACACCATTAATTGATGGATGGAGTCCTAAAAAGACCATTGACTGTTCAAATTGTTCCAAAATCATCAATTTGATAAAATATTATTCCAAAATCATTATTTTAACAAAACATTGTTTATTGACAACCATTATGTTAAAATCTAACAGAAAGCTACCGTTAGTTACCTGTGACATAGCATCCATAAATAATTTTATGGACAAAATTTTAAGTATTTTAATTATTTAATTATAGATAAAATTTAATATTTTATTAATTTATTATTTTTATGGGAAATAATTCTTAATTATGGATAACATCAAATTTATTATTATTCCCTGATTAATTTTCCGATTAATTTGGGTGACATCAAATTTATTTAATGATTAATTTATATTTAATTATATATATAAAGTAATAGTTTAATTATAAGAATTTTATATGCAATATTTCTTGTTTTATAAAGTATTCATGATAAAAAAAATAAATCAAAATATAGGTACAAAAAACCGGTTTAAAACATGTTAAAAACAAGTTCAAAAACCGGTGAAAACATTTTTTACTATTTTTGACCCATATTCTAACAGGTTATAACATAAACAAACTGATTTCAAACAATTAATGGACAAAGTAGTAATAATTAATACTTTTTTTTATGTAAAATGTCTAATTTGAGCCATTATGAAAAAATAATGGTCATTTTCGGGACTGCCTCGCTAAATTAGTGGCTCTAGATATCATTGACCATTTTTTTAATGTCGTATCCATTTTTTTTTCTTGTTTCATTTTTTATTTTATTTCCTTATTAAAAATATGAGAAAAATTAATATCAATTTTAAATATTTATTGAGTCAACCGAAAAAATAGTTGTGCGATAGACTGTCAGAAAGTAGACGATCATGTTGATAATGTCTAATATATTTTTTACTACGTCAGCTTGAGATTGAATATATACAACTGCATTGGAGAAATATTTATTAACAGAATATCTATTAATCCTGTAGGACATCTCTTTTTTTCGCAAGCCACCATTGTATTGAAGATGCTCTCATCATCTCACTTTATCTTCACCTAAATCAACGGTTTTGTCTATATTTTGGTTGAATAAAACATATAAATTTATAGAAATAATTCAGATCATTGATTTGTTATATTAGACATGTGTCAATAGATTATAAAGGTGAGAACAATGTAATAAGAGAATCCATATCTAAAAATTAATTCAAAATTTAATCCAAATGATGTGGTAAATAAATTTTCATCAACATATTACCGTATAAATCATAGAGTGATGTTATGGTAAAGACAAATCATATGTTCGATCATTTGGATTAATTTTTAGATTTTTTTTTATTTGACTATCGTTAGTATTTGTTTTCGAAAAAAGCTTGAGTGCTAACCGATCAACACCCAACCACACCGATTCTCCAATAGAATATTACTATATGTTAAAATCTTTTTTACTTTTATTATTTTCTCTTTATTTTAAATTATGTAGATCGATCGGCATGACTCGATGCAGACCGAATCCGAATTGTGTTCTTTGTCGTCTCTTCCGATTAACATTTACAAGTATCTACAAATTGAGTCAAATTGGGTGTTGCCCGAACCACAACAGCCGACACAAATTGAGTCTAGACTCTATACACGTGTCTTTATTGTAGCAAAGCATGAGAATTGTTAGATTAAACTAATTTGCTATTGGATAGTTTGCTGGTCGACAACGGAATAATAATTAAACTGTTTGTAGACGAACAATCCGGCTTGTGCTTGTGCAGTTGTACGACGATATTTAGGCGTGGAAGGTTGTGATTGGTTCATTCTGATTATCCTGTCACGGTTTTGAAAAACACAATCAGGTCACCTATCACCTGTCACCTGTCTCCTGTCTCCTGCCTAGATATTTGGTTGGGAAACAAGTATCACCGACAGCTAATTTTCAACAAAAAAAAAAAAAGAAATTTCAACCAAAAAATAATTAATATCGTTGAGACTGCCGTGAATATTATTATACGGGGAAATACTCTATGCATAAGTTACTTACGTTATATTTTAAAATCGTCCAAAAAACTATTTAAAGTGTTTAATATTAAATCTATAAGGTGGATATTGATTTTTTCAACCAACCAAACCATAAAAGTAGATATTTTGGATATTGACTACCAATGTATTTTTCTTATTATAAGCTGTGGCGTACCCAATGTTTTTTTTTTCTAGAGGAAGCTAAAACAAAACTACAAATTTTTATTAGAAAAATTCTTCAATAAAAAAACGAAGATATATTTAGATAGGGAAACAAAATGTGCCTTATCCCCATATATGTATACTAAACAAATTATATAAACTTTATATAAAATTATATATATATCAAGTTGAATCAATTTAAATTTATGATTTAAAAATTAGATTTTAACATCTCAACCATCCATATACTCTTAATCTAAGAGTTGTAAATTAGACTTTAACATCTCAACCACTTATGTGCTCTTAATCTGTTTCATTTTTTAAAACATTATATAAATTTTAGGGTTTTTAAGGTGAATGACTCGATCCCACAACCATATGGTACATGTGTGAAGTGTTTACCATCAGACCAATTTCATCTCATCAATAGTGTTTCATTCGAAGTAATTAAATATAGAGTCAAAATTAGAAATAAGAAGCTGAAATCCTAATTTGTTAATTGTAAATAAATTAAAATTTTAAAAAAATATCCTTCAAGAGCAAGAACAAATGATGCTTTTTGTTTCTTCAAGTGTGATCCAAGATGGCTTATTGTTATTTTATAATTTGAAAATTTAATCTTTAATTAACATTGAAGAGAAAGAAGATGATAGATGTGTGGGTTTTGTAAAAAAATATATGTGTGATCGGAAATTAAAGCAAAGAGGAGAGAGAGGACTAAATGATGGGTGATGTAATGGAAGCGATGCAATGTTTGATCGGTTTGCTGATTGTGTTAGATGAAAAATAATTTACTCAAAAAATTGATCCGTCCTCTTGTATGTTCACCCTTGATTATACTTGTTTAATCCGATAATAACTCATATAATATTATCAAAAAAAAAAAACTCTATTGGATATTATTGTATGTGTTTAATCTTATAAGTCTCAATGAATCTCTTATCAAATTATTATTATACGAAAAAATATATATGTTTTTATTGAGTTTTTATCATTATTATTAGGGTTCATAGCACCGATACCCCATATACTTATAACGCAGTTGTATAGTGTTCCATGATTTTTTTTCTTAGCACTTAACCCCTTGAACTTCTACAAATTTATAAAAAATGACAGAAGTAAAACGGGCGACAGTGACAAATTACACTTACATATCCTGAATATATGAATAATTACATTAAAGCTATAAATATATAATAATATCATACAAATACCTTTTGATCTGTTTGACTAATATAAAAAAAAATAAAAATATTAATAACATTAATTATTTTTTTAAAAATAATTAATAATAATAATAAACTTTGAAAATAATAATAATAATAATAATATTAATGAAATTTTAAAAATAAATATTATAATATATTAACAATAATAATGAAGAAAAATTAAATTAAAAATATATGAAACATAGATTTCCAAATTCCAATTAAACAATTAAACTATCCATATTTTTTATTTATTTTTCTTTATTATTATTGTTAGTATATTATAATATATGGAACCCAGATTTTCAAATACTAATTAAACAATTAAACTATCCATAATTCTAATTAAACAAAAATTAATTAAACTACCCATATTTTTTTTAAAATGAATGGTGGAGCTGATGCGTGATGATTTTTTATGGTTTGGTGGTGGGTTGCATCTGGATTTGGTTGTTGCAAGAAGAGAAGAAATCTGGGTTTGGGTTGAAAAATCTGGGTTTCAAATTCGTTTTTAAAAATACAATTATTTTAATTAAATATATGGGTAGTTTAATTAGAATTATGGGTAGTTTTATTGTTAAACTGGAATTTGAAAATCTGGATTCCATATATTATAATATATTAACAATAATAATAAAGAAAAAATAAATTAAAAATATGGGTAGTTTATTTTTTTATTTTTAATTAGAATTATGGGTAGTTTAATTGTTTAATTGGAATTTAGAAATCTAGGTTCCATATATTTTTAATTTAATTTTTCTTTATTATTATTATTATTATTAATATATTATAATTTTTATTTTTAAAAGTTCATTAATATTATTATTATTATTATTTTCAAAGTTTATTATTATTATTAATTATTTTTTTTAAAATAATTAATGTTATTAATATTTTTATTTTGATTTTATATTAGTTAAACATGTTAAATGGTATTTGTATGATATTATTATATTTTTCCAACCTTAATGTAATTATTCATAGATTCAGGGCATGTAAGTGCAATTTGTTACTGACGTCCGTTTTACTTCATCAATTTTTACAAATTTAAGGAAGTTCAGGGGGTTAAGTGCCAAAAAAAAAAATCAAAGAGCACTATACAACTGCTAAGTATAAGGAGTATCAATGCAATTAACCTTTATTGTTAAACTGTATTGTAATTTATTTTATTTTAGATTTTATTTATGTAATGTATCTAATTGCACTGGACTAAGTTAATTTTTTTTTTTTAAATTACTATTATCAAGTGTTTTAATTACTAAGCTATGTATTAATTAAACTTTAGAGAGGTACAATATTGTCATACATATTAATATGGTCAAGATTTCTAAATGTATTAATTAATAATTAAACATGTGTATCAATATTGGTATCACTTTAAAAATTTCAACGACATCTTTCAAACGATAAATTTTTTAAGAATACATATTAATATAATTAAGTATGTGAAGGTTAAATTAATAATTCTAAAAAATATTTAAACTAACGTGACATGGAACAGACAAAAATAAAAGAAAAGGGGGATTTAGTGTAGCTGGTACCGTAGCTCCACTATTTTTTATTTGTATGAATAGTGTGTTGGTTAAAGATGATTTTTTAGTGTTTTTGATGTGAATGATATGTTGGTTGAAGTTACTCTTAAGCTAAAAACCAGATACATTGGATCTGCAACCAAGCCATCAGCTAATGTACATCTTATTGATTTTGGGAACATCTGATTGAAACCTAAGCTCAAAAATCAGATCTGAGAAACTACACCGGAGTTAGCTAGCTAACTTAACAATGACTTAAATTTGTTATAAAAAAATCCAAAGCAGCCGCCGATCTGCTCATGGATGATCAGATTGGCGTCGCCAAGCGTCAGATGCTCCTCCATTTTCTGTCATGGAGAAGAAGAAGAAAGATTTGTGTTGAAAGAAGAAGAAAAAAAGTGAGAAAAAAAGTGATTTTTCTTAAAAAAAAAAACAAAAAAACAAAATGAAAAATATGAAAAACATTATAAACATGTTTTCCGTGTTTTATAATTTTCACACTGATTTTGTTTTTATTTTTTAAAAACAAAATAGAAAACGGTTAACAAATACGAATTCGTAATTGTTTTCAAAAAACAAAACCGAAAACTGGTTGAAAAATAGCGGCGTGACAAACCCTAATATTTCTTAAATTTTTTGTTTACCAAAATAGTTGTATAACAGGGACAAGATTTTTTTAATGAAGCTTTTGTTTACAAAAATTCTTTGAATCGAGTTGATTGCCATGAAAAGTATTTGGGTCTCCCGTGCTTCTCTGGCAGGAATAAGAGGAAACTTTTATCTGATATTGTGGATTGTGTCTGGGGTAAGATTAAAGAGTGGGGAGAGAAAAGTGTTATCTACTGGTGGTAAGGAGGTTCTGGTCAAAACAGTGATTCTATCCATTCCTTCATATGCCATGGGTCTCTTTAGGCTTCCCAAAAGTCTATCAGACGAAATTCATCGGCTTAGCTAGGGATGGCCAAAAACTGAGTCCGGGTCGGGTATTCTAGGACCCGACCGGGTACCCGGATTTTGTGAGACCGGGGGTATCCACCCGGGAAAAACATGGATATTGCAATTCGGGTACCTGTCCTAGAAAAACCCGGTCGGATATCCGGGTATCCATACCCGGATTTTACCCTGGGTTTACCCAGTTTTTTTTTATAAAAACAATTCTAATTTTTAAGTTTACCCTGTTTTAAAACCATCATTGGAAGATAATTTATGTATAAGTATATGCAAAAATGGACCCTCCAGTACCCCATTTTATTCTTTTTTTATGTGCAAAATATGAATAGTCGATAATTCTAAGAACATGCATTTCAGTTTACATTTTTCTTTCAACGGGTGTTAGCTGTTTCAAACCAGAAAATATTTGGTAGTTTTGTCAACTGTACCTCCAACTAATACTAAGAAATTAACAACCGATGGAAAACAAAGTAAATTAATTTATATATTATTGAGCTGGTCTAAGAATAGTCTAAAATGAACCATTGATGTTTCGGTCTGCTAGCTGTGATTTTTCTTTCCTCAAAATATTAACTTTGAAAAACTAACTTTTTTTAAAAGGTCACATGAAATTTGATGGACAGAACTTCAGCTTAACTTATCCTCCGTGAAATTTTAATAAGCAGAGACTTTACCCTTGGTAATTTTAAGGTCATCTGCAGTTAAAAAGTAGGACTTTAAATCGACAAACAGTTGTAACTAGACAACTGGAGAGAAATAGTAAAGTGTATCATCAACAGAAGTGATCCTGAATTCCTAACATCTCCAAGCAGTTAACAAAATTTCACCTCTAGATAGCATCTTTTGTTCAAACAAAATTCAGTATTTGGTGCAAATGGAGATATTAACAGAGAAATATGCATTGGTGCACTTGGAAACGAGAGAAATATGGATGGGGGTCTGGGTTTCAGGATCTCGAGGTTTTCAACAGAGCCCACCTAGCAAAACATTGCTGGAGAATCTGGATTCTCTAGCATCGAGAACCCTAAAAGGCTGCTATTTTCCTGACTATGGTTTCTTGGAAGCTACCCAAAAAGGTCTCAGGCTCCTTCTTTTGGAATAGTTTGCTATGGGGGAAAGGTATCCTTGACAACGGTTTGAGATGGAGAGTAGATAATGGAACTTCTATCCGTGTGTATAAGGATAACTGGGTACCGAGACCCAATACCTTTAAAATTCTTTCTCCTCTTACTCTTGATGCCGATGTGACAGTGGATAAATTGCTGACTCCTTCAGGTGGATGAGCTGTGCAAAACCTAAATCGAAATACACTAAGGAAATCCTGAAAATCCCTGTAGGGCCTCCTGTGTGCATAGATGCGTTAATTTGGCACTTTGAAGGTTCTGGTGCCTATTCTGTTAGAAGTGGTTGCCGGATGGGTTGTGAGATGCCATCTTGTCCGAGCCCCTCAAACATCTTGAATGGTCAGCACTGGTGGGTTTCTCTGTGGAAGCTTGCAGTCCCCTTGAAGATTAAAATTTTCATTTGGCGGGATTCCAACAGTGGCCACTCTAGAAAGGAGGGGTCTGAAAGTGTATAGAGTCTGTCCTTTGTGTAAAAAAGATAATGAATCAACAATGCACCCCTTGTGGGAATGCCAGAAGATGAAATATGCACGGTTGGAATGGTTTCCAAAGCGAGTGGCAAGATTCCGAACCTATGCTAATTTTCTTGATTTCATCTCTGATATGGCTTCTAGAATTAGTAACTTTAAGTTAAAGGTTTTATGTATCATTTTTTTTTGAGAATTTGGTTTCTTAGAAACTCTTTTGTCCATACTGGTTGGGTGAAGTAGGAACTTTGCAGGTGCGTGTCAAGATCCAACTGCAGTGAGGGACCGAAGTTTAACTTCTGTCTTTAGAAGGAAATGCTGTTGGCAAGCGCGGGAGTTGGGTTTATACAAGGTTAATTACAGTGCCAGGGTCTTGATGTGGGCAAACGTAAGGTGGGTTTTGGAATTGTGATCCACGACTATTCTGGCTCTATGATGGCTTCTTGCTCTCAAATTGTTGATGTTACGTATGACCACCAAGTTGTTGGAATCATGGCCATCTACTGAGGTATTTTATTAAGCAAAGACTGTCGTTTGTTCCCTTGTGTTGTCGAGTCTGATAAGGTTCGGGCAGTTGCAACATTATTGCTGCTATTTCTGGACTGAGATCAGTTGACATTAGTATGCATATTCGGGCTATTCCTAGTTTGGCTAACAGAGTTGCTCAATGCCTTGCTAACTTTGTCTTGGTTACTTTGGACAATTCTTTTTGGATAGAAGATTTCCCCAACTGTATTAGGCGTCTGTTGGAGGCGGATAGGCCTATCTAAATGTGCTTTTTGTAACCGTTATTTAAGGGGTGTATTCATTTAGAATATGAAAAGACTTTTAATGAATTTTATAAAATTAAAAAGTTTAGGTGTATCAATCTAGATTTTTAATAACTCTTCAAAAGTTATAGGGTATTTAATATAAAAATTCTATAAAACTCATGAGATATTCGACCAATACTTTTAAAAATCTATAAAAATTTAATAGTATTCAAATTGTTAATGACTTTTATTGAATTCAAATGATTTTTATAGACTTTTATGTAGAAGGTATAAATATCAAATCTCACATTTTCTCAAAATTTCTCCCACACTCTCCCAAGAGACTTTTGAAGACTTTCTATTGAGAAAAAAAAAACGTACGGACATTCATCACTCTTCTAAAGGCAATGTTACAATAGGGAGCCTGGGACAAAGCCAACGTTGCTTTCTTGGTAATTTCTTTTTCATAAATTTGTGATTAATTTGGGTTAGTAATCAGGGTTTTTGAGATTTGATTAAAATTTGATGAATAAAAAAACCATGTTTGCGTTTTCGTTTTACTTTTCTTAATGGGTTTTGATTTTGATGTTTCTTTTGATCACTAACCTAGAGATATAAAAATATTATAGTTCACATGTTTGTTAGGTAATTGATTTTTTTTTTTCAATTTTTTTTTCTTGTGTGAGATAATATTTGTTGACGTCGATTTCTGGATTATACCAGAAAAGCCAACAAGAATTGGATTTCGACTATTGAATCAAAGAGAAAGAGATGTAGAGAGAGTAACAAAGACAAGTTTTACGTGGTAAAACTCCGATGGCCGGAGGAACATCCACGGGTGGTTGAAGGATCAACCAAGCCAAAATCCACTAAGAGAATAAGATGTTTACAAACTCTCGATCTCTCTTTTTTCTCTCTGTGTTTACTATATCTGCTGTATGCTATTTTGCCTATATCTTTTCTAGACGAGATTATGGGTCTATTTATATGTTTATAGAACCCTAATCTGCCTTATACAAGTAATACAAGATCTTTGTATTTAATTGTGATTCGGTTACTTTCTTGAGGTCGATTTATCTTCTTTCCTGTTTCGGAGTCTCATGGAAATCGAGTGAGATTCTAGTAGTGCAGTTCAATTTGGACTTGTTTCCTTATAAGAATGCAGTCTTCGTAAAGAAATCAAGTTATTTCCTGATTGGGGACTCTTCTAATTTAATACTCTATTTCATTTGGGATTCCTTCATGATGAATATCGTCACGTATTTAATGACAATCCGTATGAAATAAGCACAAAGTTCTTACTCGGGTCGTATTTATTCCCGAGTAAGAGTAATACCTGATGGTCCTGAGTAGTACCGTTTGAGCCCGAGTGGAAGTGTTATTTAACCAGTCCCGAGTGCTGTTAGCTGATCCCGAGTAGGTTTTATTCAGTATATGCTTACTCGAGCTTTCTTCTCTTTAAAGATGCCTTATAGGATATTTCCCGGATGCCCATTTGGGCGTCCACCTGGCTATTTTTTCCTTCCTGTCAATGACGTGTATGTTTGGCAAAATTTACATACAACAATATTCATATAAGCAGGATCCCTAATTTGACTTTTATGTTCCTCATGTTCTGTTCACCTAATATTTCACTATTATTGGATCAATCGAATGTGGGAAGTTATATAATAAGACTTAAAGATTATTTTTTATCTTATAAACAAAGCTATAAATAATAATAATAATAAATCTTGGCATTCAACAAGTTTTTGACTTGTATATACGATATAGACATGTTTATCTATATATGTGAAATAGACGACATATAGGGAAAAAAAATAAAAAATGAACTCTCTAGCAAACGATAATATGGTCCATTGATTTTTTTTTTAAGAAACTTAATAATCAGATACCCATTAGTTTATTTTGGAAGTTGGATTATCAAATGTATCATCGCTGAAGTTGCAAATACGATTTTTATTTGACTGATTATCTTATAGGGAGAATTATGAACCTTGTACTTGGAGTTATTGAAGTTCTTGGCATGCTATTGAAGTTCTTCAAGATGCTGATGTTCAAAGTTCTTCAAGCCGATATTAGTATTGATATTCCTAACTATTTTTTTTAATCGTTTATCACATTGCATTTATAATCTAGGAATATTATTAATGGTAGATTCACATCAAGAAAAAAACAAAAGAAAGGGAAAAGTTGTTGAAAAATACAAAGTATGGAAATGAGTTGCTAGAACTCATGATTGATGCTGCCACTCATGGATGGTGTGATAGTAATGGTTTATTGAGCAAGATAACTGTAGAAAGAAAGATACCCATAGTTCTTAATGAAAAGCTTAGATGCCAAAGGACTTATCCTCAATATCTCAGCCGTTTGAAATAGTTTAAGTAAAGATACAATATCTTTTCTCAGCTTATGCGCCATAGTTTTGGGTATGGATGGGATCCTGTCACAAAGGAACTCATTGCAACTGATGAAGTATGGGAGGATTATTTAAAGGTAGGTTTCTTTTTTTCCTTTTTAATTGAAAACAATAACAATACAAATTATTGATCGATGTGTATGTTTCATGTGTTAACACCTATATTTTATTTTTTAATAGTCATATCCTACCCATAAAAATTACCGCACATACACTTTCTTGGATTATGAAGACATGAGAATTGCAATTGAAAATGGAACTGTTGTTGGAATACACTTAATTGGATTAGGGGATGACACTAATGTGAGAACATTTAGAGTAGAAGAAAATAAAGAAGGTATTTTAGATGACTTGATATATGATCTTGATACCGGGACATTCGTAACTGATCAACAAGAACTTTTATATCAGTCTTTGTCTCCCATGAACCCAACTTCACCATTACCCTCTCAGTCCATGAGTTTAGAGGTTCCTCCAACAACTAGAAAACGGAATAGAACAGAGTATAAAGGAAAATCTGGCTCATTTGAGACCAACAATACTCAACCAGATGCTATAGACAAGCTCAATCATACTATTGATTCAATTGTCACAAGAGAACATAGTTCTTGGGATCTTATCAAGGAGATCCCAAACTTGGATAATTATGCTCGTTTCAAGGCGTTTAAGTTGCTTAATACTAGAGCAAAGAAGATTGAGTTCTCGAAAATGGCACTTGAAGAGCGTTGTGAGTTGATATTTTATGAATTTATAGGATGAGTGATTCTTCTGGAGATGATCAACTTGGTTTTTGAAACTACGTTTCATTTGAATTCATTAAACTTTTGGAATGGTGATAATGTTTGAATTGTTATTAACAATGATTTTTTTTTTTACTATTTTAAATTAGCAATGAATTCTATTTTTGAGTTATTAATTGATTGTATTTATTTATTAGCAGAGTTTATGTTGTTACTACTATTTAATAAGTTTAAAGTGCATCAAATTTTATGAAGACAAACCAAATAGTAATGTCTTTAGAACTTGCTTTGTCTGTATTGCTTGACAATGTATGATTTTTTAGAGCTATATGAGCAACCAAACTTGAAGGCTATTGCTTTGTTGGATACCAGCTTCAGTAATGATTGTTGGTTAACATAAAAATCATAGGAACTAATCAATTAACTTTACTCAATAACTCTGCCTTGATTATGGTCAATTACTTCTATGGAATTGAACTTGTACATAGAAAGATTTTTGAAATACATCAATAATTGAAATACAAAAGCTTAATGAAAATATAAAAAAACTTAAATTTATCAAGAAGGAAATAAGGTGATGATAGACCACCCTTCTTGTTCCAATTGATATCGAAAAAATACACATAAAACTCTAGACCATAGATAAGATCCAATTTGAAATAATAATTCATCTCATGCAGCACATACATATTAATTATCACATATATAGAATAAACTTCTAGAGTGTCATCTCTTCTAACATAACGTGCTTATAAAAGAATTTAAGGATTCGTAGGTAGATTTAATTCAAGATGCACTAGTATAGAATATAACAACCACGCTCGGATACCAATAGTACGGAAAAGTGTTGGATATGACTCGTATTCCCAATGGTTACAAAATAAGATTCAACCAATGTGGAGACTTATTGGAGATCGTGTTTTAGGGAGGCTTGAAGATTGAAAAGAATTGAAGAAATGAATTCTGGAAGGAACCGTGGCGTGGACCGCGGTACGGATAAAACGCGTGGACCGCTGTACGGATAAAACGCATGGTGAAGGCAAATGCACCAACCACGGTATTTTGAACGGTCAACTTCAGTGGCTTAACGCGGTGTAGAGCACGGGTGACCAACCGCGACCTAGATTGCGGTAATATCGGATTTTACACAAATCAGGAATATTGCACGAAAAATAGGAAATTTTTTCTTCTGAAAATTCTTGTGCTAATCGGAAAAGGAAAAAAGAGTTCTTCTTCATGAAAAATAGTAAAGTCTTGTAAGGAAAACGATTTCTCCTTAACAGGAAGACTTGTCATAAATAGAAAATAGTATTTATGTGGAACACGTAATTCTTGTATGTATAGGAGTAGGCTTTTATTTTATTTTAAACTCTTTGTAATTCATATAAATAGACCATAATAATTAGGCTATTGGGTGTGGAGTAAAATTAGCAAATCAAGAGAGATCTCAAGAGAGCATTGTGTGTAATTGGGTTTAGAGTATCATTAAAGAGAGAATCTTGAGTAAAGTTGTAACAATTTTCTTCATAGTGGATTGATCCCTTGTCGTCCTGACGACTGTGGTTTTTTTTTCGATTTGGATTTTCACGTAAAATCTTCTTGTGTTGTGTGTGATTAGATTTTATTATCTCTTCCTCCTTATTTTTCTTTTGCTTCCTCCTTATTTTTCTTTTGCAATTGTTTGTTTGTGTTCTTTCTGACAACGTTTCCGCGTAGTGACGTTTGTCCGCTAACAAAAAGTAACCGTTTTGAAAGTAAGGAGTCGTTTGTTTTTTTCACTTAAAACTTAATGGGTCTGAATCATAATTATTAAGTTATTTTGTTTATTTTTTTAAGTGGTCATACAACTTAAAAATCCTAAAAAACAACTTAAAATAAAAAGTAAAAAATCCTGACTTTTAACTTAATCGTTGTTGACGTCGATTTCTGGATTATGCCAGAAAAGCCAACAGGGACTGGATTTTGGCTATTGATTCCAAGAGAAAGAGATGCAAAGAGAGTAAAAAAGACAAGGTTTACATGGTAAAACTTCGATGGTCGGAGAAACATCCACGGTGGTTGAAAGATCAACCAAGCCAAAATCCACTAAGAGAATAAGATATTTTTACAAGCTCTCGATCTCCCTTTTTCTCTCTGTATTATTTGTGATTACTGTATGCTATATTGTCTATATCTTGTCGAGCCAGATTATGGGTCTATTTTTATACTTATAGAACCCTAATATGCTTTGTACAAGTAATACAAGATATTTGTATTTAATTATGATTTGGTTACTTGTTTGAGGTTGATTTGTCTTCTTTCCGGTTTCGGAGTCTCTTTATGGAAATTGAGTGGGATTCTAGTAGCATAGTTCAATTTGACTTGTTTCCTTATAAGAATGTAGTCTTCGAAAAGGAATCAAGTTGTTTCCTGATTGGGAGACTCTTCTAACTCAAAGGTCCATTATTTGGGATTCCTTCATGAAGAATATCTTCGCGTATTTAATGACTTAACCCGTACGATAAGTTCTTATTCGGGTTGTATTTACTCCCGAGTAAGATTGTTACCTGATGGTCCTGAGTAATGCCGTTTGAGCCCGAGTGAATGCGTTGTTTTAGCCAGTCCCGAGTAGGTCTTTATTTGGTATATGCTTACTCGGGCTTGCTCCTCTTTAACGATGCCTTGTAGGATATTTCCCGGATGTCCATCTAAGCATACACCTGGCTATTTTTTTTCCTTCCTGTCAATGACGTATATGCTTGGTAAAATTTACATACAACAGTACCCCCTTAAAATATTTTTGCCGAGAAGATTTTATTTCGGGCAAGAATATTTTAATCGTTTTGAATTCCTTTTGTCAGAAAAACCGTCTTGTCATAATGATGTATTTTTATGGTGACTCCGTAATTTCGATTTGCTTTGTCACGCAAGATCTTAAATGATAGCGACATTTCAAAGTTTTGAAGGTTGAGGGCTACTTCTTGTCTTGACACGTGTCTCTTGTCTCTTCGTTTTTCAATATCGTTTATGAGAAGTGACTTTTGCGTTTATCCAAACGCTGCCAACATCATCTGGTTTCGTCATAACTTTTTCCTACTTTGAAACCCTAGGGTTTCGTGCCATCTCGCCTTTAAATCCTTCGTTGAGCGACTGTTGGTTTATTCTAAAAAATCCAGCAGAAATTTCTTTAAACTCAAATTTCTTCATTCAGAAGTTCGCGACTCTCCGCTTTGAAGATCTTGCGTCAGTCTCAATTCAAGGTTAGTTTCAATGGGGCCATCTTCCCGTCATCGTCTCTTTAAAATTGCTTTTGATGCATTAGAGCGTGGGGATTTCCAGTTAGTATCTTGCATTAGACGATTACTGGGGGATATCCCAATAGATGAACCTCCATTTTTAGAGGTCGATGTTTCTGCGCTTTACCCTGACGTCACTTTCATCCCCGTATCGAGTTCTTCCTCTAGTTCTGATTCTGATATTTCTTATCACAGGGTATCTTCTCGAAGGATAGGTAAACATCAAAGCACAAGCAAGGTATACAAGCACGGCTCGAGCAGTGTTCAGACTGGGGAACAAACTGTTAATGAGGGGGACGCTGATGTACACAGGGCGTCTCGCCTTTCATTTTCTGACACTTGCCCGAGTGGTTTTGATATTGAACCGAATGTGGTCGGGCCGGCTGAGATAGAGAAATACCGATCCCGATTTGATTTGCCCGACTCAGTCACTTTGGTTCCTGCGGGGAGTAGAGCCTTATGGAATACTCCTGAGGGGATGATCGCGATTTACGGATCGATGCTTTGCTGAGGCGTCACACTTCCCTTTCAACCTTTTATTGCCCGGTTTTTAGCTGAAGCAGGGATAGCCCCAGCTCAGTTGGCCCCGAATAGTTATAAAGTCTTGATGTGCATGTGGCACATGTCAGCCGAATGAACCTTTTACCGCCTTCCCCGAATGAAATCAGACATTTCTTTACGCTGAGGCAGGTTAGTAAAACGGGGACCTACTTTCTTGCGTCTACTTCTTCGAAAAGTTGGATCCCTAAAGAAGTGAAGGCGAATCAGGGGGGTCGAGGTTTCTGATGACCCGAAAAAGAAGGGCTTTATATGGGGATTCCCCACATCCAACAAGTTCTGGAAGAACAGTTGGTTTTTTACTGGAGGGGCTCTCGGGCTAGACGTCACTGTTCGATTTGGGGATTCCCGAATGGTGCTGAATGTTCCCCGCTTCTTCTATTCCCCTGAGGCGTGGAATAAGAAAATAATTGATTATAACGATTCAGAGTTGAAAAGGCTGGCCCGGGCTGCTATCCGTACTCTGGAAAAGAGAAGCAAGAACTATCTTTTCAAAGAGGACGACTTGATCAAACTCGGTTTCTTCGAACATGTTTCGAGCCATCGCAGGCGTTGTAAGTAACCCAATGCCCTTTCTGCTTTGTTTCTCCGTTTTTCAATTTCCTTTTCTAACCCTCTTATTACTCTTTTTTTTTTAGTGTTCGATACGGACGTTATCTGCGATTTTCAGGCTCGTCAGGTGAAGGCAATTCTTCAAGCGAGCAGGAAGGAGGCTTTCCGTCAGGGCGATGAGGGTATTGCTCCACCCGATCCTGATGAGGAAATTGATATTGCTGAGCAAATTCCCGACTGCGTTGATCGGGGTGCTCAGTCTTCTGCTCAGGATCTCGCTGGTTCAAGTGGCCAAGGCGAGCCGACCGTGACACAACTGCCTGAAAATAGGGAGAGGCAGTGTGAGAGTCCAAGTGGAGAGCCTGTTGGACTGTCTAAAGCTGGCGATAGTGGTAGCTTCCTGTTGGATCAAATACCTGTCATTGCCGAGCTTTTTGAGTCTTTTCATGATGGTTTACTGAAAGATCCTGTTGCTGATCTCTTCCACTGTTCTCGGGGTGAGAAGCGAAAGGCCGTTAGTTTGCTTCCTCGTCTTCTCAAAGTTCCTCAGGTAGTCACTTTCATCGACTCCAGCGACGGAGATGTTGCGGATAAGATTGCCCCGAGTGTAGGTGCCGGAGTATCGGTAGATGTCACTTCAGGTCCAAGTAGGACTTCCTTTACCCCCGAGGTTGGAGATATGGGGGCTGAACCTTTGGGGGTTTCCTCTCTATCCCTAGAGCCAAATAGAGCTTCTCTTGTCCCCGAGTCTGGAAATCTGGGAACTCAACCCTCGGGGGTTCCCTTATCCCTTTCTCTGAAAGATATGCTCTAGGAGATGTCCTCTGGTCTGGCATATATCGGGGAAGACCTCTGGAGCGGTTTTAGAGATGGCTCACTGCCCGAACGTCTCCAAAACGTTTTCAACGGTGCATCTTATGTAAGTAGCTAATTTTGACTCCTTTACTGTTTTGCCTTCGTTGGATTTCTAAGTATATATATATATATATATATATATATATATATATATTGCAGATGGTGGCCGAATTTGCTAAGCTTGTTCAGGCGCAGCAATGTTAGGTTGATCGGATAAAGAGTTTGGAGGCTCAGCTAAAGGCGAGTGAGGAGGGTCGTGCTCGAGCTGAGCAGGCTTACCAGCAAGAGGTTGGTTTGGTGCAGATATTTGCCGACAATTGCCTGGCAAAGCAGGTTGAAGCTGAAGACAAGACATCTTTGGCAGAGGAGAAGGTTGCTTCGCTTCAAAACCTTCTTTCTTCAACTGAAGAGTCTATGCTCAAGGGCGAGCAGGAGGCGGAGCAGACGGAGTCGGCGTATGTCCAAAAAATTGAAGATTTGGAGCGTCAAGTGCTGACAGTTGAATCTCTTTCCCAAGAGGCCAGGTTAGAGCTGGAAGTTCAAGGGGTGGATCGTTTTAAAAGATCCCCTACTTACGATGCCCTACTTCTTCGGGAATTTCAACGTGGGCTAGTTTCGACCAACGAATTCTTCAAAGTGAAGAGTAGGGCAACCGAGAAAGCCCGTGCTAACTGGGAGCTGTCAATCAAACACCATATGGACCGGTCCTTGGAATCTCTTCGGATTCAGATGAAGGAATGGAGAGCCTACTGCCGTAGTCAAGGCAAGGAGCCCTATCCTATGCATTTAGAGATTCCGTCCGAGCACTCTCTCTCGACCTTTTACGCAAGTCGAGAGTCTGTCGAGGGTGTAATCCCGGGTAATGATTACAGCCAGTGGAGGGACGACATTGTTGATGACTTCACTTGGCCGTCTAATGAGAGCCTGCTTCGTGAATACGAGATGGTGCCAGACCCGAGTATTGGCAAAGGCTCGAAATCCTCGCAACCTTGATTTTGAAAATTTGTAGGAGATTCTGATAGATTCTTTATTTTTTTCTTGTATAAAGAATCATTTCTTTGAACTGTAGCCATCCTTTTTAAGAGCAATAGAATACGATTTTCTGAGTTTGAATGGTTTGTCTTTATTTTTGTTGTCAGAGGTTGTATTAAACCGGCTGATGGTCGGAATCATAACCGAGTATCTTATTTAACCGGTTATCCATATAACTTCAATTGCCAAGTGTCTTATTAAATTGGCTGGTGGTCGGGTAACTTAACCGAGTATCATATTAAACCGGTTATTACCCGAATAACTTCAATTGCCAATTATCTTATTAAACTGGCTGGTGGTCGGGTAACTTAACCGAGTATCTTATTAAACCGGTTGTTACCCGAATAACTTCAATTGCCAAGTATCTTATTAAACTGGCTGGTGGTCGGGTAACTTAACCGAGTATCTTATTAAACAGGTTGTTACCCGAATAACTTCAATTGCCAAGTATCTTATTAAACTGGCTGGTGGTCGGGTAACTTAACCGAGTATCTTATTAAACCGGTTGTTACCCGAATAACTTCTATTGCCAAGTATCTTATTAAACTGGCTTCTTTATTATTAACAGAGTCATCTTGAAACAGGAAAGTTTGTACTTATGTTTCATACACGGTTGCTACCCGAACGTTATATCAAGGCTCACCATGATTATGCGTTCGAGTCCTTATGCAATACCAAGGACGTCTCCCTAGTTTTTATGCACAAGGGTTTGCCGAATCGTTGAGCTTTTTGTTTTTAAAAGTTGCTTCAACACAGCTACGTATTTCACCGAAATTTCTCCCGATAGCGTCCCGAGCATTTTTCCAGTTTGGTGCACCGGGTTTGCCATTTTGCGAAGATCATTTTGACCCTGCTCGGCTGGCATGCTCCTACTAGCTTCTCCGCCCTTTCGGGATTTGATGGTCCCGAGAATTCTATTTGCATGTTCTTATTATCATGCTCTTCTATTTCATATTGTCGTATGCTTTTTGGAGATCTCGAGCTAGGTGCTTTCCTTTTGGAAATTCTCAGTTTTATTTATTACTGCGAAAAATCAACAAAGATTAATATTACAGTTTTAGTATTTATTCTGACTAATAATGTCCTGACTAGAAAAAGAATAAAATATTTATATAAATATATATTTTAGGGATAGAAAATCTTCAGATATTGGGCATTGCACGGTCGGGGTAACATCCCTCCATTGGGTCGAGCAATCCAATAAGCTCCATGGCCAGCTATCCCCTTGATCTTGTATGGACCTTCCCATTTGTCAGCCAGGGATCTCGCGGCTCTATTCTTTGTGTTTAGTGACACCTTTCAGAGCACCAGGTCTCCTAACTGAAATTTTCTGATCCGAACACGAGAGTTGTAGTGGCGTGCCACTCTTTGTTGATAAGCTGCATTTCTTATTCGGGAATTTTCCCTTTTTTCTTCTAGCTCATCCAAACTTTGTAGCAGTGTATCGACGTTTTTTCCTTCATCGTATAGCCTGACCCGGGGGGACGCATACAATGTTTCCATGGGGATGACAGCTTCTGTTCCGAACGCTAGGCTGAACGGAGTTTCTCCTGTTGAAGTCCTTGCTGTCGTCCGATATGCCCACAATACTTCAGGAAGCATTTCAACCCAACTTCCTTTTTTGTCATCTAAATTTTCTTTGATTGTGTGCTTGATAATTTTATTTTTTGCCTCTACTTGCCCGTTTGTTTGTGGATGAGCTGGTGTTGCATAGTAGTTGGCAATATATACTTCTCGCACAATTGTCTGAACCTTTGGTTATCGAACTGAGTGCCATTGTTGGTGATTATAGTGTCCGGAATTACAAACCTGTAAAGTATGTTTTTCTTTACAAAATTCGTGGTGTTGGCTTCCGTGATATGCACCAACGCTTCAGATTCGACCCATTTTGTGAAATAATCGACAGCTACTATGGTGTGCTTCGCTCCACCCCCTGTCCCAGCTGGCATTGGCCCAATTAGGTCTAAGCCCCACATGGCGAATGGCCACGGGGCAGTGAGATTTCTGAGCTTTTCTGGGGGTTGTCGGATATCGTTGGCAATTCTTTGAAATGTATTGCAACTTTCCGACCATTGCTGTGCATATGAGAAAAGTGTAGGCCAATAATAGCCTTGCCTGAGTACCTTATGCGCCAGACTCCTACCCCCAATGTGGTTCCCGCAAACTCCTCCGTGGATCTCTTGAAGTACTCGATAAGCATCTTCTTCGGGTATACATCTCTTGAGAGCTCGAGAAAACCCTCTTCTGTATAATTCTCCTCCGATCGTGGTGTACCTAGCCGATCGATACCTGATGCGCTTTGCTAATATTGGATCTTCCGGGAGTATGCCTTCTTCCAGGAACCTTCTCAGCTGGACCATCCAACCGTCTTGCGGTGTTCGGATTTCTGAAATTTATAAATGCTTAAGTTCAACCGTACTCTGTTTAAGGAGGTGTGCAACTGGAATGGTTTTTGGTCTGATCGAGGTTGTTGCGAACGCTAATTTAGATAAAGCGTCTGCCTTTTCATTTTCTTCTCTGGGGATCTGAGCGATCTTGTATTCTTTAAATTTTTGGAGGAGCTGTTTTGCGATGTCACGGTAGGCAACCATTCCTTCATCCTTAGCCTGGTATTCATCCATAACCTGGTTGACAACTACCTGTGAATCGCTAAATATCTCCACTTCGTCTGCCCCAAGAGCTATGCAGACTCTGAGTCCAGCTAACAATGCCTCATATTCAGCATGATTATTGGTTGCTCTGAAATCGAATCTCATGGGACATTCAACATCATCTCCTTCTGTGGTGCGAACTACGATCCCTGCCCCGCTCCCATGAGTATTCGAAGAACCATCAACATATAATTTCCATTGGAAACTTCTATCCAACAATTTTTTTGCTTCCAGGTTTGGTTCTGTGAACTCGGCTATGAAGTCTGCCATTGCTTGTCCTTTGAAGAAAGTTCCGGGGACATAATAAATATCGAATTCACTCAACTCGATTGCCCATTTAGTAAGTCTTCCTGATATCTCTGGTATTTGTAAGATTTGTCTTAATAGGCAATTGGTGAGAACCTGGATCGTATGAGCCTGAAAGTATGGTCTCAGCTTTTTTGCAGCTGAAACCAATGCTAAGGCCATCTTCCTAATACACTGGTTTTTGTACTCCATCCTCTGTCCTGACTAGGACCGAACTTGCTGCAAGCTCGGTTATTGATAGATACAGCTGAAGTATTTCCCCTTTTTGTGGTTTTAAGAGGGTGGGAGCTTGCCCCAAGTATTCTTTTATCTTTAAGAATGCCTGCTCGCACTCTTTATTCCACTCCAGGCCTTTTCCTTTTTTGATCACTTTAAAGAAAGGCACGCACCTGTCTGTAGCCTTTGAGATGAACCTTCCCAAGGAGGCTAAACACCCTGTTAAGCGCTGTACCTCTTTCAATGTTTTAGGTGAAGTCATTTGCTGCAAAGCCTGGATCTTCTCTGGATTAACTTCGATTCCTCTTTGATGGACTTGAAAACCCAAGAATCTTCCCGAGTGGACTCCGACTAAACATTTGTTTGGGTTTAATTTCATCTGATATCTTCTTAATACATCAAATGTCTCTCGGAGGTCGTGGGCATGGTCATCTACTGAGACGCTTTTAGTCAACATGTCGTCAATGTAGACCTCTATGT
This sequence comes from Dipteronia dyeriana, assembly GCA_032871835.1. Taxonomy (NCBI): domain Eukaryota; kingdom Viridiplantae; phylum Streptophyta; class Magnoliopsida; order Sapindales; family Sapindaceae; genus Dipteronia; species Dipteronia dyeriana. The sequence continues at coordinate 69,381,971 of CM065295.1, read as the reverse complement.
TCCTTCCTATTTGCCGAGTGAAGATCTTGTTGACCAACCTTTGGTACGTGGCTCATGCATTTTTTAAACCGAAGGGCATCACTGTGTAGCAATATAAACCCTGATCCATTGTGAAAGCTGTATTTTCTTCATCAGCTTTGTTCATCCGGATCTGATTGTATCCGGAGTAAGCATCCATGAAGCTGAGCAGTTCATGACCAGCTGTGGCATCCACCAGCTGATCTATTCTTGGGAGTGGGAAGCTGTCCTTCAGACATGCATTGTTTAGATCCTTGAAATCTACGCACATCCTCCACTATCCATTTTTCTTCTGGACCAGGACTACGTTAGCGACCCACTGGGGGTAGCTGACTTCTCTGATTGATCCCGTCGTTAGTAGCTTTTCCACCTCTTGTTTGATTGCTTGACTTCTTTCAGGATTGAACGATCTTCTCTTTTGTACTACTGGTTTGGCATTCGGGCTTACTGCGAGGTGATGGGATATTATTCAGACATCAATTCCGATCATATCTTCATAACTCCAGGCGAATACATCTTTGTATTCTCTGAGCAAACTGGTCAATTCTCGCTTGATTTTTTCTTCCAAGTTGGCCCCGATCTTGACTTTCCTGTCCGGTTTGTCTTATTCGAGTAGTATTTCGGCCACTTCTGTCTTGTATTCATTCGAGCCCTCCATTGGATCTAGTTCGAATGACAAGGATTCTTCACTCTTATTTGGCTGCATTATGGTGCACACTTGTTCGGCATCATGCTTGTCTTTGTATACCGACAAGTTCGTTCTTCGGGCCATCTATTGGGATCCCTTGACTATCCCAACCCCTTGTTCAGTTGGGAACTTGATTATTAATGCGTAAGTGGCCGTCACGGCTCTTGTTTTATTTAGGAATGGCAGACCCAATAACGCATTATATGGCCAATTATCCAAATCAACTACCACGTGAGCAGGACAGTCCTCTGGCATGGTCCCGTTCTGATCTTCACAGGTAATTTGACTGTCCCGAGTGATCTGACCTCTATTCCCCCAAATCCTCTTAATGGAGTATGGAAAGGCTGTAAATCTTTTTGGTCCAATCTTAGCTGGTTGTATACGGCCACGCTTAAGATGTCTGCTGAACTCCCATTGTCTATTAAAATTCTTCGGACTTCCCTATGGCCAATCCGGGCACTTATAACCAAAGCGTCATTAGGTCGAACATCGACGCCGTGGGAATCTGCCTCTGTGAAGACCATCGGATCCCATCCTTCCTTTATCCTCTTTGGGTCTGGTTCAACCGAATTCACGTCTAAGTTATTCCTGGCTTCTACCGCTTCTCGGACTTCCTGAGTCCGTTCTCGGTTGCTTCTCCCAATAGAAGGTCCTCCGAAGATTGTATGTATTACTTCATTAGCTTCGGGGCTGGCTCTTCGGTTTTGACCAGGGTTGTGATCAGCCTTGGCTTTCTTGACTTCTGATCTTTCTTATTTTTTTAAGATTACATCCCGTAGGTGCCCTTCCCGAATAAGGGTTTCTATGTAATCTCTGAGCTGAAAACACTTCGAAGTCTCATGCCCGGTCTCTTTATGAAACCTGCAATACTTGGTTGTATCTCTCCTAGCGAAATGTGATTGTCGCGGCGGTTCTTGCACCATATTCTTTTCTTCCAGGATTGCTAGAATTTCTTCTTATTTCTTCCGAAGAGGGGTGTAATTGGTATATCTGCCGCGGTATTTCTCTGTGGACCGTTCGGCGTTGCGCCCATTACCCCCATCCTTATTTTTCTCCTTGCTATTCCCTTTCTGTTTTTCTTTTTGATTCTGCCCCTTGGATTCGGTATTTCTCTATTCGGGCTTTCCTCCATGCATATAGCTTCCTCCTGTAGCTAACTCTTCTTCCTCAGCCAGAGCGTATCCTTCCGCCATATCCATCATGTCGGCATACCTTGTCAGCCGCACTATTCTCAAATCGAAGGATAATCGTCCATTCTGCAAGTTAATGGTGAAGGCAGCAATAATGGCTTCATCATTAGTGCTGCCAATCTCTGATACTGCTTGGCCAAACCTGCCCAAGAATTTTTTTAATGACTCGTCCTTCCCCTGTTTTATTTGAGAGAGGTAGACCACCGACTTCTTTCTGTGAACGTTGCTCAGGAATTGCCTTGAAAATCTCTTGCTCAACTCATTGAAATTTTTGATGCTTGTCGGAGGTAGTCTTCCGAACCATCTTGAGCCTGTGTCCCCAAGTGTTTGTGGAAAGTTGAGACACAACAGGGGGTCACTGCGGGCATATTGAGCCATGGAACTTTTATAGCGTCTAACGTGCTCCTTTGGATCTGTATCTTTTTTGAATTGCTCCACATGCGGTATCCTGAACCTTTCTGGGAAAGGGGTCGGCAAAATTTCCCTAGTAAATGGACTGTCGGAGTCATCGTCGGATAGATCGTTGCAACCGTAACGTCTGACGAGTGCCTTCATTTATCGCCTATTATTTTCTACTTCTCGAGTTAGGCTTTGGATTGTAATATCCCTGTCCCCTACCGGGCTTCCTTGATGGTTGAACCGTTGGGTGACTATCATTCTTTCCTCAGATTCTTCACTCTGATGCCGGAACCCTCGTGTGACTCCGTGATGACGTTTACGATGGTGTTGATCACTGTCTTCTGATGATGATCGTCCTCTGCGACGATCGTATTTACGATGTCTGGCAAGTACTGTTTGATTGCGATCCAGCTTTTGGTGATTCTCTTCCTCTAGTGTTTTCTGTCCAACTGGATTGATTGGGGAAGAGTTCCTTCTGGTTTCTGGCATAGTTATTCCTGGTCCTACCACCATTGAACGGAGCTTTACGGGTGGAGGATTGGGAGTATGCGCTCCTGCGGCCAATACGTCAATCCCTTCCTTTACTGCGCCCGTCACTAATTGCTGTAGGGCCTATTGGAAACGCAACGTAAGATCTTTGCTGGTTGGAGGAACTTGCTGGATTCCTGCCAGGTGCGCAGGTTGGTTTTCTGTGTTTGCTGCAGGATTTTGTGACGTATTTCCAGTATGGAAATCGCCTGGTGATCTTCGGCCATTCCCTGAACTACTTCTGCTTCCAGCCATTGCTTTCTAACAAGTTCGGAGGTTCCCTCCTTCTAGCGCCAATTGTTGACGTCGATTTCTGGATTATGCCAGAAAAGCCAACAGGGACTGGATTTTGGCTATTGATTCAAAGAGAAAGAGATGCAGAGAGAGTAAAAAAGACAAGGTTTACGTGGTAAAACTCTGATGGTCGGAGAAACATCCACGGGTGGTTGAAAGATCAACCAAGCCAAAATCCACTAAGAGAATAAGATGTTTTTACAAGCTCTCGATCTCCCTTTTTCTCTCTGTATTATTTGTGATTACTGTATGCTATATTGTCTATATCTTTTCGAGCCAGATTATGTGTCTATTTATATGCTTATAGAACCCTAATCTGCTTTGTACAAGTAATACAAGATATTTGTATTTAATTATGATTTGGTTACTTGTTTGAGGTTGATTTGTCTTTTTTCCGGTTTCGGAGTCTCTTTATGGAAATTGAGTGGGATTCTAGTAGCGTAGTTCAATTTGACTTGTTTCCTTATAAGAATGTAGTCTTCGAAAAGGAATCAAGTTGTTTCCTGATTGGGGGACTATTCTAACTCAAAGGTCCATTATTTGGGATTCTTTCATAAAGAATATCTTCACGTATTTAATGACTTAACCCGTACGATAAGTTCTTATTCGGGTTGTATTTACTCCCGAGTAAGACTGTTACCTGATGGTCCCGAGTAGTGCCGTTTGAGCCCGAGTGAATGCGTTGTTTTAGCCAGTCCCGAGTAGGTCTTTATTCGGTATATGCTTACTCGGGCTTGCTCCTCTTTAACGATGCTTTGTAGGATATTTCCCGGATGTCCATCTAAGCATACACCTGTCTATTTTTTTTCTTTCCTGTCAATGACGTATATGCTTGGTAAAATTTACATACAACAATCGTAAATCACTTAATTGCATTAAATGCAATCTAAAATCTTTTCTTCCAATACTATCCCCCCATATATAACATATTTCCAATTTCATCAAAAATACATATTGTATAGAAATCTTTATTTTAATATATTGCTTATTTTAAATAGCTTTAAAAATAAAAAAGAACCCAAATAAAAAAAAAACCCTAATCACTGTTCATATTGGTGTTTAATATCGATACTTTAATATGATATTATGCTGATGTATATATATATATATGTTAGAGTGTTTTGTGCGAGTTTTCCTGATGCTCTTTTTATTTTTTGAAAAAAAACCTTTTTCTTTTCTTAGAAAAATGAAGTTTGTTTGTAATCAAAGATGAAGACCATGATCATATGTATTCGTATATAATTATTATTTTTGAATTGTTTTTATTCCATATTATATGTATAACTGTTTAACATTGGTATAAATGTAAAGTTACTTATATTCAGGCAATTTTACTTTTAAAAAACAAACGTATTGACAATACATTCAGATGTGAGAAAAAAAAACAAACATGTCATTCATGTTCAGATTTCAGTTCCTATTCAGTCATTAGAAAAATTCAGGATTGTTCAGTATTCAGACAAAAAAACAAACGACCCTTAAATGTATTTGCAGAAATTTATAATTCTTTTTTTTTTCCAAAGCATTGCTGGAATGTATTCTAATCGTAATGCAAATTGAATTAAAGATTACCTTTGTAGTTTGGTCTCCGCAAATCTTCTACACTTAGTACAAGATCGAATCATCTTAGAGTGTAGGCTCTTTGAACCAAGGTGTAAATCTACCTTAAAGACTTAAATAAAAAAGATTAAAAGCTCAAATTGAATTTGAAACTTACAACTTACTTCCAAGGTGTAAATCTACCTTAAAGACTTAAATAAAAAAGATTAAAAGCTCAAATTGAATTTGAAACTTACAACTTACTTTCATGCTTGTGTTAACGCCAATAAGAATGATAAGCTTAGTATAAATCTATTCTTTCTCTTAAGCCACCTATTTATGTGTTTTAAAGAGAATGATTTGTTTTCTCATAGGACACAAGAATCACAAATCCTATTATGATTTAGTAAGTCTAATCTCATTAGAAGCATTTTCCTTTTTATTTATTTTTTATTGTTTATTTTCCATTTTTAATGGGAAATAAATTAAAGAATAAATTACACCAAACTCACTTGAGGTTTGATTTTTTACATACAGAAACAACTTTATCATTAATTGACACTCACCTCTCCTATCGTTATAGTTTGACTGTTAAGTACGAGAGTTGACCGTTACAAAATCATAAAGGATAGAAATACCTTTGATTCAACAAAAATCTAAAATAACTAATTACACAAAACTCCCCTGAGGTTTGCTCTTTTACATACAGAAACAACTTTAATGATAATTGTACCCACCTCCCTACCATTAGTTAAAGTTGGTCAAATTAAACCGTAGATCAATTTTAATTATCAAAACTAAGAATAGTTTAGTCATTTGAAGAATTTTAAATACACACACACTAAGAATAGGTATTAAAAAACGGAATTTTTCATTAAAAAATGGGACAGTCCAATCTAATTTAAATGAAATTCAAATTACAAAACAAATCAGGAAGGGATTATGATTTGTGTTGTTGATGGAACTGTCCAACTGTTAAAGGCATTAAGATTTTTTTAATTCTTTATTTTTGTTTTATTTTTTTTTTAAATTAGTTTGGACTGTCTGTTTTTTTAATGAAAAATTATGTTCTTTTATTTAATCTTAATTTTCAATTAATCTTAATTTTCTTTCCAACAAAAAAATCTGAATTTTAAACACAGTTTTCTTTTGTACACTTAATCTTCATTTTAAAATACCTTAAAAAATCTCCATTTAAAAATATTTATTCATTTTTTTTAAAATTATATATTTAAAATGCTTCAAATGACTAAACTATCCTTAGTTTTGATAGTCAAAATTGTTATACGATTTAATTTGACCAACTTTGACTAACTGTAAGGGAGATGAGTGTCATTTATCAATAAAGTTGTTTCTGTGTATAAAAGAGCAAACCTGAGGGGAGTTTGGTGTAATTAGTTATTTTAGATTTTTGGTGAATCAAGGGTATTTATGTATTTTATTATTTTTTAACGGTCAACTCTCATACTTAACAATCAAACCCTAACGACAGGGGAGGTTAGTGTCAATTAACGATAATGTTATTTCCACGTGTAAAAGAGTAAACCTCAGGGGAGTTTTGTGTAATTTGTTATAAAATAAAAGAAGTAAATTGGGTTTGTCTTGGAATCCAACATTTGAGCCCAATATTTTCCTTTTAGATGATCCAAATTAACTTGTGAAGTTTGATGATCTATTGATTATTTTAATTACAAGCTCCAATATATTTTGCCAAAGTTTCAATTAACTCTTAATTAATTGAGTCTAAATATATTAATTTCAGTTTAGTCTACTAAAAAATTAAAACTGTACTCTTAAATTAAAATAAAATATATTAAATATTTTTACCCTAAGTAATTACCCTCATGAAAAATACCAATAATTAAATTGCCCTTAGGATTTGATTGCTCATACTTTCTAGCGTTCTATTGGATTACACTTTATGGGTGTTAATGTTAGAGATCTTCATAGTATATGGATTTTTGAGTCTTTTGCTTTTCAGGATGCTACCGTTGTTTTGTCCCATACTCAACATGTTACAGTTCATACTAATTTGTATGGGACTATCAATCGGATTTCTTTTGTTTATGCTTCTGTGAGCTAAATCACCTGTAAATCTCTTTGGAGTTCTCTTATGAATGTTTCAGGTAGGAGCTCATGAAACGAGTTCTTTAATATCTCTGCTATTTCTTGTGATGATTTTCAGACAGCTTTGACTGTTAGTGATTTTGTTGACATTTGCCAAAAAAATTCAGTTTTGTATAAGAGTCCCCCACACTTGAATTTCCTGACATTGACTATGTGGTGAGCTTTAATTTTCCCTAATCTTTGATTGATTTTAACATGAACCACCTAACCAAATCTCATCCTGTAGTTTGCATTTGCAATCGTTAACGTATCAGAGTTTGCATTTCATTGAGCTTGAGCTAGAGAAAAGGAATGCAAATGTGCACAGATTGAAGCATTCATTGAAATGCACAGTACACTTACCACATCAGGTCATAAACAAAAATATTCAAATGTATCGGCAAATCATGAGATTGAGAGTTAGAATAAACGATCCGACTTGTACGCTATATTTAACTTAAGAGCGGTGATATTGATACTTTTTAAAAACTGTATATATATCCTTTTCTATGTATACAATAAATATTTTATAATTTGTATATAAACCTCACTTAAATGATAAATCTGTCATTTCATTAATTCTATTGTATTGTATTTTTATAAGTACATCCACCTAAACTTATTTTGTTATCTAACTAATTTTATTATTTTATTTCATTTTATTTAAATAAATAATTTCTAAGATCAAACACAATTTATGTTAAAATGGTTTGATTCAAACCATCAATCCCACATCGACAAAAAACATACTCTTTTCCTTATATATAAGTGAATATGAGATTACTACAATTCGAAAGGTCAACAAACTTGGGCTGGAGCACCCACAAAATGTTGATACATGGACTATGTGCTCTTGGGATTGGGATGCCTTCGGGTGGTGTCTGGCCTTGGCCCAAAGGACATCCATTTTTGCGTTTTCTTTCAAAAGTTGTATTTGTTCTGAACAGACATCTCATGTCTTAAAATTCAGAAACAAGGAGCTTCAACACAGAAGATAGATAGTTGAATCCTGGGGCAGTCTCCATTCGTCCTTCAAGCACCGGAAGGGGAGAAATTTTGTCTTAGGACATTGCAAGTCACCGCAAGCCTCTATCTCTAGATTACAAAGTCAGTTATTTTTTTTTCTAACAGTTTGCAAATATTTTTTTTATATATATTCATATATTCGTTAGTATCAAATTATTATTATTATATTATTATTTTTTGTTATGTTATTTTCTGTATATTGATTGATTGTTTGTTTCCAACAATCTAAGATAGAAGCATTTTTTTAATCATGCATTCATAATCAATCGGTGGTGTCTCTAAGAAACATGACGAGAAGCCTGAGAAATTCAAGGGGCTTGATTTCAAGAGATGACAATAGAAGATGCTATTATACTTGACAACCATGAACCTGATTCACATAGTCAGAGAAGAAGTTCCCAAAATGGATGAAGATCCGGTGAAAAAAGAGACCATACTAACAATTGAGGTATGGAAGCAGACAGATTTTTTTGTGTAGAAACTACATCCTGATCAGGTTGGATGACACTCTGTATGACATTTATTCAGAGTGTAAAACTGCAAAAAAAGTCTGGGAACTGCTTTAGAAGAAATACAAGACCGAAGATACGGGTGCCAAAAAGTTTGTGATTGGTAAATTTATCAAGTTTCAAATGGTTGATATAAAAACTGTAATCAAGCAATTTGAAGAACTTCAAGTGCCATGAATTGCACGCAAAAAGGTGTTCAATTAATGAACATTTTCAGGTTGGTGTAATAATAAAAATTGACTTAAACTTGGAAAGATTTTAAAATTTATCTGAAGCATAAACACAAAGAGATGTCAATGGAGGATTTGATTCTGAGGCTTCGGGTTGAAGAGGACCACAGAAGAGGAGACAAGGTCGATGCACCAAAAATGGAAGCCAGGGCAAATGTTGTTAAAGGGACTTCCTCAAAGCAGAAATTCCAGAAGTCAAAGGTCAAGAAAAATGGTAAAAAGGTTGTCAATCTGCATGCACTAAAGGGCAAAGATTTTAAGAAACTTAAAGGCAGTTGCTGGGTGTGTGGAAAACCTAGACATAGAGCACAAGATTGTCGTCACCGCAAACACCAAAATGCTCCCCAAAATGTTGCAAATTCTGCCCCAAATATACAAGCAGTAAATGTCACTACAATGGATATTGATTTGGTAGCTATGATATCTGAAGTCAACATGATTTCAAATGAGAAGGGCTGGTGGGCTGACACAGGAGCAACAAGGTATATTTGTGGAGAAAAAAATAATTCTCTGAATTTACACCAATCACTGGTGGAGAAAAACTTTACATGGGAAATTCTTCTACTTTTGTTGTTGAAGAAAAAGGAACCGTGTTGCTCAAATTCACTTCTGGAAAAATAGTGCCCTTGTTGATGTACTATATGTTCCTAAAATCAGAAAATTTTAGTGTCTAGTCCACTGTTTAGTAAGAAAGGATTCAAACTTGTTTTTGAATCTGATAAGTTTGTATTAACTAAGGCAGGGATGTACATTGGGAAAGGGCACCTTGCTGATAAGATGTTCAAATTAAATGAAATGGTTTCCAATGTAATGAATAAGAATAATAATGCTTCCGTTTATATTGCTGGTTCATTTGATATATGGCATGCTAGTTTAGGACATGTTAATAATAAATTAATTCGTAGAATGGTCTTCTTAGGATTGCTGCCAAAATGTGATATTGAATTAAAACACAAATGTGAAACATGGGTTGAATCAAAGTTTGCTAGGCAAAGTTTTAAAACTGTCAATGAAAGATCAAATGAAATACTTGGATTAATTCATACTGATCTTTGTGATTTCAAGTCCATAACTATAAGGGGTGGAAGAAATTATTTTATAACGTTTATTGACGATTGTAGTAAATTTTGTTATGCCTATTTGATTTAAAATAAAGATGAAGCTTTTGAAACGTTTAAAACATATAAAGCTGAGGTCGAAAATCAATTAGACAAGAAAATAAAAATAAAAAGATCAGATAGAGGTGGAGAATATGAGTCCACTATTTTTGCTGATTTATGTGCAAACCATGGAATTATACATCAAAGCAACTACACCATATACTCCGTAACAAAACAGAGTTGCAAAGAGAAAAATAGAACAGGACTCCCACATAATTTATAGGGAGAGACATTACTTACTACAAACCATATATTAAACAGAATTCCATTTAAGAAGGCAAATAAGTCTCTTAAGAAGTATGGAAAGGACGGTTACCAACTTCTAAAATCCTTAAAGTGTGGAGTTGCCTAGCAAAAGTCTTAATTCCTTTACCAAAAAGAACGAAACTTGGACCTAAAATTGTAGATTGTGTGTTTATAAGATTTGCTAAAAATAGTGAAACTATAGATTTTTGATTATTAATTCTGAAGTTTCTGATATGCATGTTAATACTATTATAGAATTTGTAGATGGTGAATTCTTTCAGGGAATTTTTCCTTACAAAGAAAATAGGTTCATTTCGTCTAAAAAGAGAGTATATGATGATACTTAAGATGAACCCTCCACTTATGATGTCCAAAAATAAAATGTAGAACCAAGAAGAGGAAAAAGGACAAAATTCTAAAGAATTTTGGACCAGACTTTATTAGTTTCTTAACAGAAACTGAACCACAAACCTATAAAGAAGTAATGTCTTCACCTGTAGCTTCTTTATGAAAAGAAGCTATTAACAGTGAAGTTGAATCCATTTTGCATAACCATACATAGGAATTGGTTGATTTGCCACCTGGAAATAAACCAAGTGGTTATAAATGGATATTTAAAAGAAAGCTTAAAGCTGATGGAACAATTAATAAATGTAAGGCATGATTGGTTGTTAAAGGATATAGGCAAAAAGAAGGGTTGGATTATTTTGACACCTATTCTCCAGTATCAAGAATAACATCGATAAGGATGTTAATTTCAATTGCTGCTTTATATAAAATGGAAATACATCAAATGGATGTAAATATAACATTTTTAAATAGAGAACTAGACGAAGAAATGTATATGGAACAACCAGAAGGATTTATGGTAAAAGATCAAGAAAATAAAGTTTGTAGACTTGTTAAGTCATTGTATGGACTTAAACAAAGCGTCAAAACAGTGGCATTAAAATTTTGATCATACAATGCTGACACAAGGATTTAAAATTAATAAATGTGACAAATGTGTCTACATTAAAAATATGAAAAATTCTTGTGTGATTGTATGCTTGTATGTAGATGATATGCTGATAATGGGAACTAGTAAGGATGCTATAAATTCAACAAAAAAAAATGTTGAATTCAAAATTTGACATGAAAGACTTAGGTCAAGTAGATGTCATCTTAGGAATTCAAATTAAAAGAAATAAAGATGGATATATTCTTACTCAATCTCATTACGTTGAAAAAATATTAAGAAGGTTTAATCAATTTGATTGTAAACTTGCAATGACCCCATTTGATGTAAATTGCAATTTAAAGAACAATACAGAAGGTGCAATTTCTCAATTGGAGTATTCTCAAATAATTGACAGCTTAATGTATTTGATGAACTCTTTTAGAACAGATCTTGCTTATTCAGTAAGTTGGCTCAGTAGATATACAAGCAATCCTAGATGTGATCATTGGACAACATTAATCTAAGTGTTAAGGTATTTAAAATATACTTTAAACTATGAATTGGTGTATACTAGCTATCCACAAATTTTAGAAGACTGTAGTAATGCAAATTGGATTTCTGATAGTACAGAAACCAAATCAACTAGTGGATATGTATTTACATTAGGTGGAGCTGCAGTTTCATGGAAATCCTCCAAGCAGACGTGTATAACAAGATCAACAATGGAATCAGAATTCATTGCACTAGATAAGGCTGTTGAAGAAGCAGAATGGTTAAGAATTTTTTTAGAGGACACTCTAGTGGCCGAAGCCTGTGACAACAATATGTATACTATGTGATAATATTGAAGCTCAAGCTAGAGCTAAAAATACCGTATACCATGGCAAATCAATGCATATTAGGCATAGACACAATACCATCAGACAATTGCTCTCAAATGGAATTATTTCTATTTAATATGTGAAGTCAAAGGAACATATAGCAGATCCTTTGACAAAAGGCCTACCAAGAGAGCAAATAAAGTTGACATCGAGGGGAATGGGTTTAAAACCAATTGAATGAGTCGAATCAGGGGAAACCTTACCTAGCAGATTGGAGATCCCATGATCTAGATTCAATAGGCAAACTGGCTTGATAAAAACTCAAATAAAAATAACATACATTATACTCATTTCTATGATAATTGGTATGTTATAAAAGGAAGTATAGGGTATGCTTTGCATTTAATGACATTGATATTATAATATTATATATCTTAAATATCACCTATATGATAGTAAATATGGGGTCGCATTTATGAGAATGAATAAAAGACTAAATTCTCTAAAGCTATCGTGAATACCAGGATATGTTCAGGACAAAAAAGAATACAAACGTATAAACTACAGTATTTAAAGTTGTGTTGTATGTGAGACTTATTATCTTGATTTACTACCAAAGTGAACAGTTCAAGGTTATTTATTTCACTGCATCACTAAGTAGATCATATATGATCTCACAAGGGTAAGTTCAAGTCAATGAGATACTTTTCCTGAAGAATGACACCTTAATTTCTCTCAAAGAATCGATTATTCCAGATTTAAAATGTGGTCTTGATTTTTTTTTTAAATTAAATGTGGGGTATTGTTAAAGTGGTTTGATTCAGTCCATCAATCCCACATCGATAAAAAAAACAAAGTCTTTTCATTATATATAAGTGATTATGAGATTACTACAATTCGAATGGTCAACAAGCTTGGATTTGAGCCCAAGCTTATTGGAGCTCCCACAAAAGGATGATACATGGACTATGAGCTCTTGGGCTTGGGATGCCTTTGGGTGGTGCCTAGGCCTTGGAGGTCCTTGGCCCAAAGGACATCTAATTTTGTTTTTTTTTTTAAAATCAAATTAAAGTTTGTCAGGAAGAGTGCAACTCTTTTTCAAATAAACGTTGTTTTCTTTCAGAAGTTGTATCTGTTCTGAACAGACATCTCATGTCTTTAAATTCAGAAACAAGTTACTTTGAAAAAACATTAACTTTATTTTTTTTTTTATCTTCCAAAATTTGAGAGAGAATCCTGGGGGCAGTCTCCATTCGTTCTTTAAGCACCGGAAGGGGGGAAATTCTGTCTTAGGACATTGCAAGTCACTGCAAGTCTCTATCTCCAGATTACCAAATCAGTTTTTTTTTAACAGTTCGCAAATATTATATATATATGTTTATATATTCGTTAGTATAAAATTCTTCTTCTTCTATTATTATTTTTGGTTATGTTATTTTTTGTATATTGATTGATTGTCTGTTTTCAATAGTTTAATGACTAAAGATAGAACACAATTTTCTAACTTGGAATTAACAATTTAACTTTAACTAAGATTACAGACCTCATGATCAATCAAGCATGCATATATATATATATATATATATATATATATATATATATATATATATATAAATATAATATTTAAACCTTTTTTTATCTTAAAATGAAAAACACATGTTGCACATACCATTCTTGAGGATTAAAGTATCAAAATCAACGGAATCATTTGATCTCTTCTTGATAATTCTAAAGTTGCAGAGTTTCATAATAAGCTAAATTTAAGCTATATTATGCTATAAATGACAGGACCCACCCCAATTCCTCTCTTGAGTACTAGGGAGGCCCTATGAGATGTACTTTTACTAGCATGATAAAAGAAATTTCGATTAAAAATTTCATAGAAAATACCTGCTTTTAAACAAAAAAAAGAATATAAGGAAAATATTGAAAGTATTGGAGAGTACAAATTGTACATAACAACAAGTCCTTTATTGCCACTTCCGTTCATTACAAAAAGTTGTCAAAAAAAATGACCGATCAGACTAAAAATTGACCACCTTTAAAAACTAACCAGTCAAAATCCCGACCAGAAAACCAACCAGGCCGAGTAAGAAACTGACCACGGCCGAGCAAGAAATCGACCACTGCCGAGAAAGAAATCCGAACACGACCGACTAGAAATCTGAACATGGCCGAGTAGAAATCCGACCACGTTCTGACCATACCGACCATGCCGACCATGCCTACCATCCCGACCATGTCAACCATGCCGACCATGACGACCATGACGACCACACATCTCTAAAAATGCACATGGAAATTAAAATAAAAGATTTTTATGCTTCATGATGTCATCGAGTGGCCCACCTCAAAACTGAAGAGTCCGCACAACCGAGCAGCTACCTGAAAAAATATTTTTAAAGTAAAAGGATGAGCGCTAACGCCCAGTGAGTGAATGGAAACTTTTAAAAACATTTCTGAACAACTTTTCAATATGCATCCAGTAATATATGCTATATCATCTCATCATGTCAAAAGATTTCCATAGTAAAATAGAATATATCTACTTTCGTACTTAATAAACTGAATGCATCTCTTTTCTGAACAAGAATATAATAATTTGTAAAATCTTAATCTGCACCAAATTAGTACCCATGGATATCTTCAATACGTAAGCCGAATTTCTTCGTGTAAACACAGAGTCAGGAATAACTTTTGGTCATACACGTACAGAGCGACTCAATACTCCTTTACATCTGGTCATACACGTGCAGAGCGACTCATCTGATATACACATTTATAGAACGGCCTCAAAAGCCGACAATAATCATAACTGGGGAATGGTACATACATGATGCTTTTGTATAAATCATAATCTCTTCTTGATATTTGTAAAAGTAATAGCTAATATTTATAAGTGCTAATATAAGCATAAAACATACTCAGTTCTCTGTATAATTGCCATAAATTATTAAAAGAAATAAAACGCTTAAATGATTTGCAGCAATTAATTTTAAACATAAAACTGGAAACTTTTGAGTTAAAAACAAAATTGAAAACTTAATTCACTCACAACTTAGACGTCAAGCTTAATTCAGACCAAGTATGCTAGGTTCCCCTACTTCGTATTCTTTCCCTAACAATCACACAATCCAATTAGAAGCTGGAAATCAAAGAAGAATTAACCGAAAATCTGTAATAACATGAGAAACTCCACTGACTTTCTCTTCCGTTTTCTTCCTTCTCTTTCCTTTCTTCCGCTTGATTCTACTGCTTCTAACTGATAATGTTTATCCTACTTTATATACGTATGGAAAGACACAGTTGAAGTTGTGAGCTAGTTAATTAAGCTCACAGCTGTCTGTCAATCATATAAGCTACAATTGCTTACTCACCAATTCACATTTCATTTCACGTCTATCTTTTTTTTTTTTCAAATTGGGTCTTTATTGGACCTAAATGGTTTGGGTGTAACAATTCACCCCTCCGTATAAAAATTTTGTCCTCGAAATTATTGTCGAGAAGAAATTACAAGCACACAAATCTAAACACAAAATAGAAAGCAATAATAAAAGAAGACACAAAAGATTTTACGTGGTTCAACAATTTACCTACGTCCACTGAGCGAACAACAATCAATCCACTATATCTTAGAGTTGATTACAATCTCTCAGTCTCTCTTTCAGTCTCTCTACAATTACTCTCTCTCTCAAGCAATTTTCTCACACACTATGCACTTTTTTTCTGCTCTATTCTTCTCTCTATTTTAAGTACAAATAATGGTGGTATTTATATGAGAGCCCTAGGGTTAGTCAAATCCCAATTGGAATCTATTTCCTATTCCAATTACTTGTGCATGCAGGATTTCCTCTTTCCTCGTGAAACCCGTCTCTATCGTGGTCTGGACCGTTGTGTGGGCACATGCCTGAGCCGCGGTCCATAACGAGTAACACGCTTGTGGAACTCTGCTCCACAGACCACAGTGTGTGCATCTTGTCTGCACCGCGGTGCACAACATGTCACCTCTAGAATTCTTCGCTGTGTGTGCCTCGGTCTGGGTCATTGCCTTCGTCGTGGTTGCCCCCGTGCCACCTGCCAGAGTTGTTTTCTTCACTTGTTTCTTGCTTCACATAACCTAACAATCTCCCACATGAAGACTGAAACTCAATAGGAGTTCTCCATCCTTCCTTGATGACTTAGTGGATAAATAACGGTGCGCTCATTCCCCATGTTTTTACTCTTGAAGACCCACTGAAGTTGCGAACAACTCTAATTTTTTAGTAGTGACTGGCTTTGTTAATATGTCAGCCGGATTCTTAGTTCCTGTAATCTTCACTAGCTTCAACACTCCTTCTTCAACTAACGATCGAATGAAGTGGTAGCACAGGTCTATATGCTTGGTCCTAGATTGGAACGCTGAATTCTTGGCCAAGTGTATTGCACTTTGACTGTCACTATGCAACACATTCATCACCTGATCGAATCCCAACTCTGCTAACAACCCTTGTAACCATATCAGCTCTTTGCTTGCTTCTGTCACAGCCACATACTCAGCTTATGTTGTAGAGATTGTCACTATCTTCTGCAACTGAGACACCCAACTAACTGCAGTACTCACCATTGTAAACACATATCTGGTGGTACTTCTTCTATGATCCACTTCTCCAGTAAAATCTAAATCCACATAACCTTCCAATTTGAGTTCATCTCTCTTGAAGGTTAGACACTTCTCTGTCGTACCATGCAGGTATCTTAGGATCCATTTCACGGCCTCCCAGTGAGGCTTGCCCGGATTGGACATGTAGCGGCTCACAACTCCCACTGCTTGGGAAATGTCAGGTTTGCAAGTCATGACATACATTAGACTTCCAATGGCTGAAGCGTAAGGAACTCTAGCCATGAAGTCTTTCTCTTTTTCCGACTTCGGACTCTGATCCTTAGACAACTTGAAGTGACTAGCTAAAGGTGTTCTTACTGACTTAGCATTTCCAATGCTGAATCTCTGTAACACCTTCTGAACGTACTCTGCTTGTGAAAGCTTCAATGTACTTTCATGTTCGTTTCTGCTAATCCTTATTCCAAGAATTTACTTTGCTTGACCCAAATCCTTCATCTCAAATTCACTCGAAAGTTGCTTCTTCAAATTATTTATCTCTTTTAAATATGCACCAGCTACTACCATGTCATCAACAGAAAGTAGCAATATTATAAAGCTGGATTTAACCTTTTTGAAGTAGCAGCAGTGGTCAGTATTGCATCTTAAGTAGCTATTCCCTTGCATGAATCCATCGAACTTCTTGTACCACTGTCGGGGAGCTTGTTTTAAACCATACAAGCTCTTAGTCAACTTGCATACCAACTCTTCCTTGCCATCTTCCACAAACCCCTATGGTTGCTTCATGAATATCTCTTCCTCTAAATCTCCATGAAGAAATGCAGTCTTCACATCTAACTGCTCCAGATATAACCCTTTTGCTGCGACAATATTTAACACTAACCGGATCGTAGTTAGTTTAACAACATGAGAAAAAATTTCAGAGTAGTCGATACCTTCAATTTGTTGGAAACCTTTGACTACGAGTCTTGCCTTGTATCTCTTGGAACCGTCATGCTCCTCTTTGATCCGATACACCCACTTATTCTGTAGGGCTTTCTTTCCTTCAGGCAACATGGTTAACTCCCAATTTTGGTTAGATGCCAATGACTCCATCTCATCCTTCATTGCAAGCTCCCACTTGTTCGCATCTTCTCTCTGACAAGCTTTGTAAGTTCCTCAGTTTTCGATTGGCTTATTTTGTTGACAACCACATTTGGGGATTAATGTGTAAGGGTAGTTTAGGCCATCATTGCTCAAGACCCAGCTCAAGCTTCAGAAGGTAAATCACTGGCTTAACCTTTTCTGAAGAGTTTTTAGTGCAAACACACACTCTCATACATGTCTTTGATCATCTTGCATGAATACTAAATTGCTTTAATTATGTTCCTCTTTGCCATATATCTTTCTTGGGTGTTTGTTGCATTTAGTTTACCCGTAGAAGAGCATTTTTCCCTTAACCGTGGCCGGGACCGCTCCCTGTGCATTGCCTCCACAGCGGTATGCACTGCGGTGTTCTCCAGACGTTGCTCGCTGCTGCTACCGCGGCCTGTGCACGTTGCATGCACAGCGGTCTCCCAAACGGAGTTTCTCAGTGTTGTATCGATGGCTCTACCGAGGTCTGGACAACTGCCTATACCGCGGTCCAGACAATGGAGATTCCCAGGCGATGCACAGCTCGCGCTACCGAGGTCTGGACACTTGCCTAGGCCGCGGCAAGCACAACGGTCATGACGGGAATCAGTTGCCCTTTGTCCAAGACGATGCCATTTCGTGTAGGGCTTCTTTATATAATGTCTCTTCTTCTTCCTTGCTTCCTATGAGCCAAAAATCACATCTTTGAGAGGGAAAGTAACTCCTAGAGAGAGAGAGCTTCCAAGAACTCATCTTGGCTCATCCAACCATCAATCCATGAGCATCTAACATCCTCTTGCATCTTCCAAGCATGGATTCTTCTTGTTTTCATTGACTAGGTAATCTCTTCATGACCTAGAATTAATTGTTCCATTAATGGCTATGTTTACCTAGAAATAGCATTAATTACTCATTGATTGCATGCTTTTAAGTTTTATTGCATTTATAACATGCTTGAGTAGTTGTTTGTTGGTTGAGATTTATATTTTGTGATAGCTAGGGTTTGTGACCATTTTGCCCTTATAGCTAAATCTCTATGCTTTGCATTTAGATATTGTTTAGGACTCATTGATTGCATTTTGTGATTGCATTATAGTCCTTGCCATGATTAATGACAACTTGTGTTGATTGGCTCTTTGTTTGATAACTAGGATATATTGTTGCATAACTATATCTAGTTAAGTCTTTATGAACATTCATTTAGACATTGATATCTAGGAATTGTACTTAGTGATATTCTTAAATCCCTAGATAAGCATTTAGTGTTGCCTAGCATTACTTGCATGTTTGAATATTTTATCATATTCACTTAGGTGGTGTTTGACTCTTCATTGAGGTTAAGTCTTGTGACTAAGTGGTTAGGGCACAAGCAAATAGATCAAGAATCACTATTAAGGCCCGTTGGGTAGAGTGAAAGGGTTAGTAACTGGAGGGTGTGACGGAGGTCAACCTAGGTTGTAAACTTTCATTTAATATTGGATTTGAGGATCTAGTGTGGCTCACATATCAGCCCATGGTTTTTTCCCATTTGGAGGGTTTCCACGTAAACATCAAGTGTTATTTATATTTCCGCACTTTATACTTGATGTTGTATGTTTGTTTTATTGGGGTAATTTGTGTTAATATTGATTAATCGAAAAATTGGTAATTGATTCGATTAAAACCTATTCACCCCCCTCTAGGTTATCGACACACACGTTTGCGGGAACTTTCAAGCTTCATCATAGTACTCAGGTTCTCCCACATCTGTCAGCAACTTGTAGTGCAAGTATTTCCTATTTGGTATAAGAGTTCGAGTTGATATTCTCAATGTATTCTGGACCTGTGTTATTGGAACATCTCTAGGTGGGATTGATTTTTGTACCTGGGGTTGCACACCTTGCTCTTCATCATTCTGTTTGATGTGTTCCATGATCTCTCAATTCTGTACATCATTTGTCCAAAAAACTCTGGCTCTTCCGGCTCAGACATGTGTGTGTTCCTGTCTTTGTACATGACTCTTTGGTTGAAGACAATGTCTCTACTTCTGATCATCTTACGGTTTTGGTCATCCCACAGCTTGTAACCAAAGTCATTCTCTCCATAGCCCACCAAAGTACACTTTACTGACTTGGCGTCTATCTTACTCCACGCATGATCACCTACATGTACATAAGAGACACACCCAAACACTTTAAGATGAGAAAGTTTTACCTCTTTCCCAGTCTAGATCTCTTTTGGTATAGCTAGGTCCAAAGGCTTTGATGGTCCTCTGTTGATCAAATATGCTGCTGTATTGACTGCTTCTGCCCAAAATTTTTTGGCAGCCCTGAGTGTAGCCTCATGCTTCTGGCTCTCTCAGTCAATGTTCTGTCCATCCGTTTTGCTATGCCATTCTGCTGTGGGGTTCCAGGAACCGTCCTACTGAGCTTTATCCCATTTTGGTAGCAAAACCTCTTGAACTCATTGTCTTCATATTCTCCACCATTGTCTGAATGCAGCTTTTTGATCTTCAAACCTGTCTCATTCTCAACCCTGGCTTTCCATCTCTTGAAAGCATCAAATACCTCAGACTTGTATTTTAGAAAGTAAACCCATACCTTTCTGGAATGGTCGACGATAAAAGTGACGAAGTACAATTTACCTCCGGTTGATGAGACTGAAGCTGGACCCCAAACATCAGTGTGCACTAGTTCTGGCTTCTCTTTTGTCGGAGTTCTTCCGATTCTCTTGAAGCTCACTCGCTTCTGTTTTCCTAGAATGCAACTCTCACAGAAATCAACTTCAACGGATTTTAAATCTAGCAACTTACCTTTTGAATGCAGACACTTCAACCCTTGAGAACTTATGTGCCCAAATCTCTGATGCCACAAGTTCGGATCGTCTTTGCTTTCCACCATAGCGACTGAACCACACCCATCTGTGGTTGTGTAAAGTGACCCATTCTTACTTCCTCGGGCGATTGTCATTGAACCTTTCGAAATCTTCCACTTATCACCTGTGAAAGTCGTCACAAAACCATCTGACGCCTGTTGCCCAATGAAAGAATCCGGTATATGCCTCACATTGTCTAGCTACCAAACTGACCCTTGCAGTTGAATCTTCACATCTCCTTTCCCGGTAATGTCGCATGCTTGATTGTCACCAAGATACACTTTACCCATATTTCCGGAGATGTAGTTCTCGAGCAATTCCCTATGAGGTGTGGCATGGAATGACGCTCTCGAATCTAAGACCCAGGACTCCGTCTTGCTTTCCAACGAGCAGATAAGGTAGTCATCTGACTCCTCCGATACACAGTTCACACTGCTCTTGCCCTTATCTTTCTTCTCAGATTTACACTCATACGAGAGATGACCTTCTTACCACAATTCTAACATTCAGCATCCATTTTGCTTCGTTGCTGGTTTCCCGAATAGTTAGCCTGATTTCTTGATTTGAACTTACCTCTAGACTTTAATCTTCCCCATTGACTTGTGTTTCGATTTCTACCTCAGCCTTCTCTACCTTATAAACTCATTGTTGAAGATGTAGATGCCCCTGATCCCTCTTCACAAATCCTGATCTCTTTCGTCATGATCATGTTTATTACCTGCTTAAGATTCAACTTTTCTTTCCCGAATGAGTTGGCAATTGACTGGCATGTCGTTTTCCAACTTTCTGGCATTTGGATGAGTAGAAACGCCGCCATAAAATTCTCATCAAACCCCATAGATAAAGAACACAACCCGTCCTTTACTTCATTGATCTGGTTCAGAAAATCTTTAAAGTTCTGACCCTCCGCCATCTTCAAGGTTGATAACTTCTTGACAAGATGGACTTTCCTTACTGCAGAAGGTTGTTCGTATAGGTATGATAGGGTATCAAATAGATCTTTGGTTGTATGTTGATTCTTTATGTTGAAGGTGACCTGCTTCGTCAAACTGAGACTAATTGCTCCCAATGCTTTCCTGTTCAGGAGTTCAAATTCATCATCATCCATGTTCTTCGTTTTCGTTTCTTTTCCCAATCTTCATCGGTCATATCCTTTGATCTCTCTTTTATCGGCCAATACAGATCCTTCTGGTACAGATAATCTTCTATCTGTATCTTCCAGAAGCTGAAATTCAAACCATTGAATTTTTCAATTTTGTACGTTTCCTTCTCTGACTCCATCTCCACGAAGAAATCGATGACCTCGAGAGAACCTAGATTTGTGTGAATAATATGCCCCAACCCGGAGCTCTGATACCAATTGTTGTCGAGAAGATATTGCAAGCACATAAATCTAAACACAAAATAGAAAGCAATAATAAAAGAAGAGACAAAAGATTTTACGTGGTTCAGTAATTTGCCTACGTCCACGGAGCGCACCGCACTCAATCCACTATATCTCAGAGTTGATTACAATCTCTCTGTCTCTTTTTCAGTCTCTTTACAATTGCTCTTTCTCTCCAACAATTTTCTCACACACTACGCACTATTTTTCTGCTATATTCTTCTCTCTATTTTAATTACAAATAATGGTGGTATTTATATGAGAGCTCTAGGGTTAGTCAAATCCCAATTGAAATCTATTTCCTATTCCAATTACTTGTGCACTCAGGATTTCCTCTTTCCTCGTGAAACCCGTCTCTACCGCGGTTTGGACCGCTGTGTGGGCACATGCCTGCGCCGCGGTCCACAACGCGTAACACGCCTGTGGAACTCCGTTCCACAGACCGCGGTGTGTGCATCTTGTCTACGCCGCGGTACGCACAACATGTCACATTTGGAATTCTTCGCTGTGTGTGCCACGGTCTGGGTCATTGCCTCTGCCGCGGTCATTGCTGTGCCACCTGCCAGAGTTGTTTTCTTCACTTGTTTCTGGCTTCACATAACCCAATAAAATTTACTTACCTAGCCGAAACAGATGGGGATACTGATTTCGCATCTGATCTTCATGTTCCCAAGTCGCCTCTTCTACTGCATGATTTCTCCATAACACCTTTACTAGAGGAATAACCTTTGTACGTAATGCTTGTTCCCTTCTATCTAGAATCTAATAGGTTCCTCTTCATAAGTCAAATCTTCTCTTAACTTCACTGGTTGCTTGGTTAAAACATGCGTAGGATCAACTATATATTTTTGAAGCATAGAAACATGGAATACATCATGAATTCGTGAAAGCTCTGAAGGGAAAGCTTTGAAGGTGAAGCTAAACGGTATGCCACTGCTCCCACTCTAGCAATAATCTCATACGGACCAATGTATCACAGACTTAACTTCCCACATTTTTCGAATCGAAATATACCTTTCCTAGGTGAAATTCATAAGAATATATAGTCACCTACTTTAAATTCAAGTTCCATTCTCAGCTTATCTGTGTAGTTTTTCTACCTATCTTGAGCAACCTTTAATCTATCTCTAATGATTTTGATCTTCTCTGTTGTGACTTGAACAAGTTTTGGACCTAACAACTTTCCCTCACCTACCTCATCCTAACATACCGGTGTTCTGTATTTTCTCCCATACAAAGCTTCATAAGGTGCCATTTCGATGCTAGCTTGATAACTGTTATTGTAGGCAAATTCTATCAATGGTATATGTACATCCCAACTTCCTTTGAAATCCATTACACAAGCCCGAAACATATCCTCTAATATCTGAATAGTATGCTCTGATTGACCGTCAGTCTGTGGGTGAAAAGCAGTACTAAAATACAGTCTAGTTCCCAGAGCTTCTAGTAATTTAGACCAAAATCTAGATGCAAACCGAGGATCTCTGTCTGACACTATAGATACCGGTGCCCCAGGAAGATAAACTATTTCATCAATATAAATTCTGGCTAATCTGTCAAGAGAATAAGTAATACTGATTGGAAGAAAGTGAGCAGACTTCGTAAGTCGATCAACGATCACCCATACACTATCGTGACCACTTTGACTATGAGAAAGTCCTACCACAAAATCCATGGTAACATATTCCCATTTCCATTCGGGAATAGGAAGTGGTTGTGAAAGTCCTGTTGGTTTCTGATGCTCTGCCTTGACTTGCTGACCAATCAAACATTTAGAGACGAATTTTGCTATCTCTCTTTTCATACCTTGCCACCAGTAATGCTCTTTCAAAGTACGATATAGTTTAGTACTTCCTGGATGCATTGCATAAGCTGAAGAATGAGCTTCCTCTAAAATTTCATTCTTGAGTTCCTTAATGTTTGGTACACATAGTCTATTACCTAGAACTAATGTACCATCACTTTTCACTACAAAATCAGATCGTAAGTTTTTCTGTACTTCTTCCTTCAATTTAACTAAATAAGAATCTTGAGTTTACAATTCTCGTATACGATCAATCAAAATAGGTCTAACCTGAAAGGTAGCCAGTAATGCTCCAAAATCATGTGCTTCTAGCTTGACTCTCAACATTCTTAATTCAGCTAATAATGGAAGGTAAATAATCTTCAAATGAGCTATAGAACTTGAAGACTTTCTACTGAGTGCATCTGCCACCACATCTGCTTTACCGGGATGATATTCAATCGTACAATCATAATCTTTAATCAAACCAATCCATCTCATTTGTCTCAAATTTAGTTCTTTCTGAGTGAAAAGATATTGCAAACTCTTATGATCTGTATAAATATGACAAGTGACCTCATATAGGTAGTGCCTCCAAATTTTCAATGCAAACACCACTGCAGCAAGCTCTGGATCATGTGTTGGGTAATTATGTTCATGCTTATTTAATTGTCTTGATGCATAAGCTATCACTTTACCATGTTGGATCAAAATGAAACCCAAACCATGTTTAGATGCATCACTGTAAACAACAAATCCATCACTTTCATTTGGAAGAGCAAGTATTAGAGTAGAAGTCAATCTCTCATTGAGTTCTTGAAAACTCTGTTCACATACTTTTGACCATTCAAACTTCACACCCTTCTGAGTTAATCTTGTCAATGGTGAAGCTATTTTATAAAATCCCTCTACAAATCTTCGATAATAGCTTGCCAAACCCAAGAAACTTCTAATTTCGGTCACACTAATTGGTCTTTCCCAATTCATTATAACTTTAAATTTTTGAGGATCAATATAAATACCATCATCAGAAATCACATGGTCCAAAAATGTAACTCTATCGAGCCAGAATTGACACTTGCTAAATTTAGCATAGAGTTGATTCTCTCTCAGGACTTGTAGAATAATCTCTAAATGCTTTGCATGCTCCACTTCATCCTTTAAAAGATCAAAATGTCATCAATAAACACAATAACAAATTTGTCTAGATAAAGATGAAATACCCTATTCATCAAATCCATGAAAGCTGCTGGAGTATTGATCAGAACGATTTATATACCTAATTGAGGTCCCCATTACCTAGCTTTTGTTCTTGTTTTTGAGTATATTTTGGTATTTGATGTGTTTGTGAGCTTTGTGTAGGTACATGTTCCCTACGGAAGGTATTTGAGCTTAATTGAAGAGTTTTGGAGGTTAAAGGGTAGAATTTGGAATAACTTGTGCAGTCACCCCAACTTTGGAAGGTCATATCTCTCTTCTTCAATAGAACTATATCTCTCATAACCACTTTTCGGAAAGCCCTGGAGGTCTTCTTTCCAATGTAATTTACAGATCGTGATTCCGAGGTTTCTAGAGAAAGTTATGATTGTTTTTGTAATGGTGCGCAGAGAAGTGCGGTACGCAACCGTGCGAGACCAAGTTGCGTACTGCGTTTTGTACCGCGTAGAAGAGCAGCAAGATCCAAAAGTGATATGCGGTTTGCTGTGTTGATGGGTATAACACATCATACCACACATCTTG
The DNA here is from genome assembly GCA_032871835.1 of Dipteronia dyeriana. Lineage (NCBI taxonomy): Eukaryota > Viridiplantae > Streptophyta > Magnoliopsida > Sapindales > Sapindaceae > Dipteronia > Dipteronia dyeriana. The sequence goes on along the minus strand of CM065295.1, from coordinate 69,356,807 downwards.
GCAGAAATGTATTTTTCAGCCATTTTCAGAGGGGTATTCTTATCTTTTCACCCAAAAGTCTTGCCCTAACCTTCCACACTATAAATACCCAATTTTCTCCTCATTCTTAAGAGATCTCTTCCCCTTTTTTCCCCTCTCACGCCTCTTCTCTTCTTCTTCCATTTTCCTTCATCTTTTGCTCCCATAGAGGTTTTTCCTCCATGGGAGCTCACCATACACCTCCACCCCACCATTTTACATCTCCTCTATCCATCTTAGAGTAGATTACAAAGGAAATAGGAGTCAAAACCGAGCTAGGAAGGATACGAGCATCTTTGGAGGACTTTTCTTCAAGGGTTTGCTCATATTTGCTCATTTCTTTGTATTTCTTGTTGTCTTTGATGTATTCCACCAATTTGGAGATATTGTAAACCTACACTTGTGTAATAAATGTATTAATTGTTCTTAAATTCATTTGGGTTTTGTTTTGCTCTTTGATATATGTGTTTTATGCTCTTAATATGATATGTATGTGTATGGATTGTTAGAAATCAATATGTGTCCATGATTGGGTTTAGGAGTAGTTGTAATTTAGAGTAGAAATTAGATACTCATGATTGTTGATTGATTGATGGATGACTTGAAATTCCATGTATTGATTAATTTGAGTAATAAGGATTTTAGCCCCAAAGAGTAGAAAAGGTTTCAGTTCAGGCTTTTAGTTGCTAAATTGACCTTGGTTCATATCCTTGTTCTTAATGGGTCTTTGTATTAAGACACGATTATCCATCCACGTGACAGGATTGGGTGATGAATTGATTGTGGGAAAATTCCCTAATCAAGAGGATGAACCTTTAGCCTAAACTTAATGTTCTTAATGATATAACAATCACATTGTTGCATGTTGTTGTTAGGTAAACTTGTTTCCCATGTTTAGCCATCCTAGGGAGTTGGCTAAACCGAATCTTTGACCTATAAGTAATGACCACCGACATTTCTTTTGTGCTTGTGTAGTTATATGGATATTTTGAATGCTTAAAGCTTTTGCTTAATTGATCAATTTGTAATTGATCCATGGTTATAAGTTATGTACCGAGAGGAGACGCATTTGACAATGCTTAGATAAACATTCACTATGCTTGACTAGAAAGTGCTAGAACCACTAGGCTAGCGTATAGGGCTCGATTTGTATTCCACTTGCTTAATGTGTTCATATTTATTGTCCGGATTGCTCGAGAGAGATTTCGAGTATATATGGATACTATCTCTAAGACATCTAGAGAGATTAGAGATTAATTAAGGGGATACGAGCCTATGTATGCTTGCACATTTGAGGATTAGGCTAGTCTATAACGTAATTAGGAGGATTGTCACGGTTGAATCGTTTCCCTAGTGTAACCACATTTCATGCATATCTCCATTCCATCTATCATTGTATATATTATTTATATAAGTTATTTAGTTATATTATTATTCAATTTTACACACACGCAACACAGGAGTCCGCTCGGAGTGTTGTAATAATAGCTATAACTAGAGACGGTCGGTGAATCCCACCTCCTTGTGGATCGATCCCTTGCTTGCCGTTGTTCTAGTCTCTGTGACTTGCGCCCAAACTTAAATGTTCATATTTGATGACACTGCAACGACGTGTCCCGATCAAATTGTGGTGCCGCTGTCAGGGATGATCACCGACATTTCTTTTGTGTTTGTGTAGTTATATGGATGTTTTGAATGCTTAAAGCTTTTGCTGAATTGATCACTTTGTAATTGATCCATGATTAGATGCTATGTACCGAGAGGAGACACATTTGACAATGCTTAGATAAACATTCACTATGCTTGACTAGAAAGTGCTAGAACTAGGCTAGCGTATAGGGCTTGATTTGTATTCCACGTTGCTTAATGGGTTCATATATATTGTCCGGATTGCTCGAGAGAGATTTCGGGTATATAAGGATACTATCTCTAAGACATCGAGAGAGATTAGAGATTAATTAAGGGGATACGAGCCTATGTATGCTTGCACATTTGAGGATTAGGTTAGTCTATAACGTAATTAGGAGGATTGTCACGGTTGAATCGTTTCCCTAGTGTAACCATATTTCATGCATATCTCCATTCCATCTATCATTGTATATATTATTTATACAAGTTATTTAGTTATATTATTATTCAATTTTACACACACGCAACACAGGAGTCCGCTCGGAGTGTTGTAATAATAGCTATAACTAGAGATGGTCGGTGAATCCCACCTCCCTATGGATCGATCCCTTGCTTGCCATTGTGCTAGTCTCTGTGACTTGCGTCCAAACTTAAATGTTCATATTTGATGACACTGCAACGACGTGTCCCGATCAAATTGTGGTGCCGCTACCGGGGATGATCACCGACATTTCTTTTGTGCTTGTGTAGTTATATGGATGTTTTGAATGCTTAAAGTTTTGCTTAATTGATCACTTTGTAATTGATCCATGGTTAGATGCTATGTACCGAGAGGAGACACATTTGACAATGCTTAGATAAACATTCACTATGCTTGACTAGAAAGTGCTAGAACCACTAGGCTAGCGTATAGGGCTCGATTTGTATTCCACGTGCTTAATGGGTTCATATATATTGTCCGGATTGCTCGAGAGAGATTTCAGGTATATATGGATACTATCTCTAAGACATCGAGAGAGATTAGAGATTAATTAAGGGGATACGAGCCTATGTATACTTGCACATTTGATGATTAGGTGAGTCTATAATGTAATTATGTGGATTGTCATGGTTGAATCGTTTCCCTAGTGTAACCACATTTCATGCATATCTCTATTCCATCTATCATTGTATATATTATTTATATAAATTATTTAGTTATATTATTATTCAATTTTATACACACGCAACACACGAGTCCGCTCGGAGTGTTGTAATAATAGCTATAACTAGAGACGGTCGGTGAATCCCACCTCCTTGTGGATCGATCCCTTGCTTGCCGTTGTGCTAGTCTCTGTGACTTGCGCCCTTGCGAGGCCGAACTTAAATGTTCATTTTTGATGACACTGCAACGACGTGTCCTAATCAAATTGGGTGTGGAGGTGTATGGTGAGCTCCTATGGAGGAAAAACCTCCATGTGAGCAAAAGATGAAGGAAAATGGAAGAAGAAGAGAAGAGGCATGATAGGGGAAAAGAGGGGAAGAGATCTCTTAAGAATGAGGAGAAAATGGGGTATTTATAGTGTGGGAGGTTAGGACAAGACTTTTGGGTGAAAAGACAAGAATACCCCTCTAAAAATGGCTGAAAAATACATTTCTACCAAGATGTGTGGTACGATGTGCTGTACGCATCAACACAACGAACCACACATCACTTTTGGAGCTTGCTGCTCTTCTACGTGGTACAAAATGCGGTACGCAACTAGGTCTCGCACGGTTGTGTACCGCACTTCTCTGCGCACCATTACAAAAACAGTCATAACTTTCTTTAGAAATCTCAAAATTATGATCTATAAAGTGAGTTCAAAAGAAGACCTCCGGGGCTTTCCGAAAAGTGGTTATAGACGACGTAGTTAGATCGGAAGAGAGAGATATGACCTTCCAAAGTTGGAGTGTCTGCACAAGCTATTCCAAATTCTGCCCTTTAACCTCCAAAACTCTTCAATTAAGCTCAAATACCTTCCGTAGGAAACATGTACCTACACAAGGCTCACAAACACATCAAATACCAAAATATACTAAAAAACAAGAACAAAAGCTAGGTAATGGTGACCTCAAATAGGTATATAAATCGTTCCGATCAAGCATTTGTTAATCCAAAAGGCATAACTAGAAACTCATAATGCCCGTAACAAGTTTTGAAAGCAGTCTTTGGTATATCACAGTTTCTAATCCTCAGTTGGTGATAACCTGTTCTCAAATCTATCTTGGAAAACTCCCTGAAGTTGATCGAATAAGTCATCAATACGTGGGAGTGGGTATTTATTATGCACCGTTGCCTTATTCAATTGCCGATAATCGATGTATAAATGTAATGTTCCATCTTTCTTCTTAACAAACAAAACTGGTGCTCCCCATGGTGACACACTAGGTTTAATGAAATTATTGTTCACCAATTCTTCTAATTGAATCTTCAACTCTTTCAATTCGGTTGGAGTCATTCTATAAGGTGGAATATAAATTGGAGCTGTGCTTGGAACCAAATCTATCACAAACTCAATGTCTCTATTTGGTGGTAATTCATGAAGATCTTTCGAAAATATGTCTGGAAATTGTCTTACCACAGATATGTCTTCTAACTTCACCTCACTATCCCGAGTATCAATTACATAAGCCAAATATGCTAAACATTTTTTCCTGAGCAACCGTCTGACAGTAATTGCAGATATAACACAAGAAGGAAGAATCCGACGTTCACCACAAAAAATAACATCCAACTCTCCTTGAAGTATAAATTTTACTTCTTTTCGAAAACAATCTACTGTAGCATGGTGTGTAGCCAGCCAATCCATTCCCAAAATAACATCAAAATCACGTATATCAAGCGGAATTAAATCCACACGTAGCTCATGCTTACCAACTATGACCTTACTGTTTCTATATATATTCTCAGTCAATAAAGATTCACCAGTAGATGTAGCCATTACCATACTAGAATCTAATGGTCTTAATTCTACATCCACATATACCATAAAGATCGAGATACAAAGGAATGAGTAGATCCAAGATCAATGAGAACATAAGCATCGTGACCAAAATGTGTTAACATACCTGTAACAACATCTGGAGTGGTCTCGGCATCTTGCTGAGTCATAGCAAACACTTTTGCCTGAGTACGAGGTCTACCCGACTGACCTATCTGCTGGTTGCCTCCAACCCTTACTGCACTAGCTTGGGTTTTCCCTGTAGTTATAGATCCTTCTGCTTGGGATTCCTTTTGTCCTTGAATCTAACTAGCACCACTTTGCATTGGTTGAAAAACTATCTTTCTCTCTTCATTGCTTGCTTGGGCTAACTCGGGGCAATTTCTTTTTAGATGTCCAGTCTGCCCACATTGATAACAACCTGATCTCTCCAAATAACACTCACCATCATGGTGCTTTCCACATGTCTGACATAGAGGACGTCTACCTCTACCCATACTAACACTCTGTTGATGACTACCCATTGGTTGCTGGACTGATGCTTGGCTAGAACCAGGTCCATGACTCTGTTGATAGTTACTAATCTGACCTGAAAAACTGCTTGTTGCCCTAGGAATTTTGCTATAAGAGCCTCCTACTGATCAGTTACTGTGCTTTTGTTTCTGTTGTTCAAACCTGCGAGAGTCACTAAGGTCTCTCTCCACTCTCAATGCAGCTTCAAACAACTTACCGAACTCAACATGCCCAGAATTCATCACTATTGTCTTGATTTCTTATCTAATTCCATCTTCAAATTTTCTGCACTTATTTTCTTCATCAGCGACTACATACGGAGCAACCCTCAAAAGTTCTATAAATTTCTTCTTATACTCTTCTACTATCATAGATCCCTGCATTAGTCTAAAAAATTCAGCTCTTTTCAAATCTTGATAGAAACGAGGATAATAATGATCATTAAACTGCTTCTTAAAATCCTCCCAAGTAATTCCTTCAGGAGTTCTTCGTTGAACTGAGGCCCACCAATCATATGCTTTTTCCTTTAACAAAAACGTATCAAAAGAAACCTTCTGTTCATCTGTGCACCTCATAACTTCAAATACACATTCTAGTTCATTCAACCAAGAACTAGCACTATCTGGATCTCCAGTTCCATCAAAATTCGTAGCTCCCAACTTACGTGCACACTCAACAGAATTCTCTAGCACTCACGTTTGGTACTGAACCATGGCAGTCGACAGTTCTGCAATTCTATCCATTGGTTCCTCCCTAGGTTCAGGTACATGAGGTTGAGCTATAGGTGGGAGAGATTGTGATTCTACATCATTTTCATCTTGGTTACCACTCCTCTCTCCTAGGTCAGCTACTGGTCTTGTGCATAGGCGGCCAACTCTACACATGATGTTGTTACAAAATCAAAGTTATGCTTAAATGCATGAAACTAAATGCAAATAATTGTTCTATTGTCCAAGGAATCATAAACCATGCTCTGATACCAAGTTGACAGGACCCACCCCGACTCCTCTCTTGAGTACTAGGGATGCCCTATGCGCTGTACTTTTACTAGCATGATAAAAGAAATTTCGATTAAAATTTCTATAGAAAATATTTGTTTTTAAACAAAATAAAAAAGAATATAAGGAAAATATTGAAAGTATTAGAGAGTACAAATTGTACATAACTGCAAGTCTTTTATTGCCACTTCCGTTCATTACAAAAAGTTATAAAAAAATGACCGATCAGACCAAAAACCGACCACCTTTAAAAACTAACCAGTCAAAATCCCGACCAGAAAACCGACCTGGCCGAGTAAGAAACCGACCACGGCCGAGCAAGAAACCGACCACGACCGAGCAAGAAACCGACCACGACCGAGCAAGAAATCCGAACACGGCCGACTAGAAATCCGAACACGACCGAGTAGAAATCCGACCACGTTCTGACCATGCCGACCATACCGACCATGCCTACCATCCCGACCATATCGACCACACATCTATAAATATGCACATGAAAATTAAAATGAAAGATTTTTATGCTTTATGATGTCATCGAGTGGTCCACCTCAAAACTGAAGAGTCCGCACAACCGAGCAGCTACCTGGAAAAATAATTTTAAAGTAAAAGGATGAGCGCTAATGCCCAGTGAGTGATTGAAAACTTTTAAAAAAACATTTCTGAACAACTTTTCAATATGCATCCAGTAATATATACTATATCATTTCATCATGTCAAAAGATTTCCATAGTAAAAGATAATATATCTACTTTCGTACTTAATAAACTGAATGCATCTCTTTTCTGAACAAGAATAAGATAATTTGTAAAATCTTAATCTGCACCAAATTAGTACCCAGGGATATCTTCAATACGTAAGCCGAATTTCTTCGTGCAAACGTAGAGTCGAGAATAACTTCTGGTCATACACGTGCAAAGCGACTCAATACTCTTTTACATCTTGTCATACACGTGCAGAGCGACTCATCTGACATACACATGTGTAGAATGACCCCAAAAGCCAACAATAATCATAACCGGGGAAGGGTACATACATGGTGCTTTTGTAAAAATCATAATCTCTTCTTGATATTTATAAAAGTAATAGCTAATATTTCTGAGTGCTAATATAAGCATAAAACATACTCAGTTCTCTGTATAATCGCCATAAATCATTAAAAGAAATAAAACGTTTAAATGATTTGCAACAATTAATCTTAAGTATAAAACTCACAACGTAGACGTCAAGCTTAATTCGGACCAAGTATGCTAGGTTCCCCTACTTCGTCTTCTTTCCCTAACAATCACACAATCCAATTAGAAGCTGGAAATCAAAGAAGAATCAACCGAAAATATGCAATAACATGAGAAACTCCACTGACTTTCTCTTCCGTTTTCTTCCTTCTCTTTCCTTTCTTCTGCTTGATTCTATTGCTTCTAACTGATAATGTTTATCCTACTTTATATACGTATGGAAAGACACAGCTGAAGTTGTGAGCTAGTTAACTAAGCTCACAGCTGTCTGTCAATTATATAACCTACAATTGCTTACTCACCAATTCACTTTTCATTTCACGTCTACCTTTTTTTTTTTTCAAATTGGGTCTTTATTGGGCCTAAATGGTTTGGGTGTTACAATAATTTTTTTTAGACTAATATTGACGATAAAAAAAAACCTATAACATATTTGAAAAAAAAATATTATAATGATTTTGTTAATCTAATAATTTTGATTCATTCTCCATATTTCGCAATCAATTTGTATTCTTTAAAATAAATTGAAATATATATTTGAAAGAGAAGCTAGGATTTGAGATCATAGATTTGGTTTTTATGATATATGTATCAAACGATTATAAGGAAACTTCCTTTTATTTAAAAAAAAATAGGAAACTTTTTTATTTTGACAAACAATTAATAGGAAATTGATTAATAATTATTAGTGGGTGTAATTACAAATTATTTAATCTTTTTAGTAATTGTACTTGTGGGTAATATTGGATTTTTAAAAAGATGTTTATTTGTGAGTGTGCATATAGTTTTTAGGGTTAAAAAATTATAAAGAACTTTTCGAGGACTGATTTGAGTAATTAGCACAATTTTAATAACTCTAGTTTAAATAGCACCAAAGATGAAATTTGGACAAGACCCCCGTTCTTCTATTTTTTTTCTTATTTTTATTCAAAAACCTCCATTGATGGAGCTCTGACCTCCATCAATGGAGTTTCCGCCGCCGACTGGTGAGTTGACTGACAAAATCACTAGAAAAATGTTCGTCGAGTGTCAATCATTGTAACCGAAGTGTTAATTTTCAGTTTTGAGTTGTGTGGTGAGAGAAACAAAGCCAAATCCGAATAGTCGTCGAACCTTCATTGTCAGATCTGTGACGATTCATCGCAATCGTCACAGATCTGACGAAACCGATGGCACAAATGAACTTGGCATCGTCCAATCTTCTTGATCGGACTATCCCTGGAGTGAACCAGCCATGTCGTCAGCTCGTCACTTTCACCATTGATGGAGGTCGAACAGACCTCCATCACGATGAAGAAGAAGACAAAAACAAGTCTCGATTTTTCTCAAGTAGGTCTCGAATTTTACTAGTAAGTCTTGAATTTATCCCAATAAGTCTTGAATTTGTAAATTAAGTCTCGAATTTGCGAGAAAAAATACAAAGGACAAACCTAGGTGGACCTTGATTTTGGTCTCAAATTTTACTGTTGAAGTGAGAACGAATTAAAACGAAAAGAAAATTTAGAGAGAAGTTTTCGTGAGTTGTGAAAGGAGAGGAAAAAGGAGAGTAAAATAGAGAAAATTAAAAATGAAAACTAAAAGTAAAACAAGAGTTATTAAAGTGGTTATAGTTGCGTAAGTTAAAATTGAAAAAAAATACTGTATACCCCTATTTACTCTAGTTTTCAAAGGAGTGTAAATATCATTACTTTTATCTGAAAACAGGGTCTAATAAGTTCTGGCCTTGCAAGTTCAACACACAAATACTGTTGATTGTATTCTGTAAACAGTGCTCACACGTTACTAAATATGTTCTTTTTTAAAGTAAAATATGTCCAAAAAAATATTATAAACTAATTAAAAAATTAATAAAAATATGGGAGGAGCCCATTGGTGGTCTCCCCTTTTAACGTTTTCATGGTTTTTAAATCCAGGATGAAGGAGGCAGCCACCTCCTCATCATTTTAAATCTAGAATGGAGGAGGCGGCAGCCTTCCTCCATTTTTTCAGGTTTTTGGGACTTCTGCTATTTCATTTTAATATCTATTTTCATTCTTTTTTATTAATTTTATTTTTAAATTTTAGATTAGTAAGTAATTTTTTTTAAAAAAGAAATAAAAACAATTATAATATCTTTTGATTAAAATATTGATGATTTCACTTTGAGGATAATTTTTGAATTTAAATATATAAATTTGAGGTGTAAATACAGTTTTCGGAAGTATACAAATATCATAAGTGAAGCAGTGTTGGAAGTAGTGTTGGAAGTAAATTAGAGTATTGCTAGGTCTTCCCAATTATTTGTCTAAAAATATGTTAAAGGATATGGCATCCTAATAGATTTAATGAAACTCAACACCTCACTTGACAAGTCAATCACTTAATTTTAATAAAACATGATTTAATGATCATTAATTATTCACTATTTGTAAAATCAGTCCCTTAAATTAATTGTAAGAAATATTATGTTAGAATATTTCCTTTTGGTCTCGTTTGTTTGATGGGATTGGATAGGATAGGTTTATTTTTAAACCATTTTCTACGTTTGGCTCAACAACAAGTTGGGATAAAATTAATTCCATCTACCAATTTAATCCCATTGTAACAGGATAAATTAATCCCACCAAAATAGATGAGATTAATTTCTTTCTCATCTTCTTTATTACACAACACCTCTCCAACTCAGATGATACACACAAACACCTCTCCAAAACAGAGACCAGCCATAGAAGCAGAGTGGAAGAAAGGAAAATTCATGCCTTGTTATTTTGTTCATGGCTTGTGTTTGCTATTGAAAAGGAAAAACTCAAATCCTTCAAAAAAGAAAAAGAAAAAGAAAAAGAAAAATGAAAAGAGTAGAATGTAACATACCAGATCTATTCACAAAAGAAAAAAAATGTAAAGACCAGATCATGAATCTATTCATAAAAGAAAAATAATAATAAAGAAAAGATGAAGAAGAGAGCAGATCATGATCTATTAACAAAAGAAAAATAAAAATAAAGAAAAGATGAAGAAACGGGAAGAGATTGTGGAATAAAATAGAACTAAGGCAAATAGATTGAATTTTAAAAATCAAAAGAACCGTAACAAACTGAAATGAAGAAGAATACGTTAGGAGAGAGAATGGGATTGGCCCCATGAGATTAGATCTGGGTCTCTACTCTCTACCTAACATCTTTTTTTTTAATTTCTTTTATAATTATATTTTTAATAAAATATTAACTTGAATGAAAATAACGAAAACAATCATTCATTTAGTCAAATTTATCTAAATTTGACTAACATGGAGGTGTATTTAATTTTCTTTTCTCTTTTTAATCATATCCTATGTTACACCAAACACATGATTACTTTATTTTTAATCCAATCCCATATTACATCAAACACGAGAAACACTATAATTAATCCATTCCCACCTCTTAAAAATAGTTCAATCCTATACCGAGCACCAAGCGCACCCTTTGTATGTAGGATTCTTTCTTCATTCCTCTTGCTAGTGGTATCACATGTTCTATCTTTATTTTATAATTCAAAGCTCTATTGATGATCGAAATTCCTAGAAATCAGAAATCAAACATCTGCTTTTGCGTGACTGTTTGTTGTCAATAATTCATAAATATTGAGAGAATAAGTTTACAAATTTAAAAGCATGTCTTCATACGCTATGATTTGTCTATTACCCTATAAAAGAACCGATACCCGGTTGATTTAAGGCACATGTATCATACTTTGTAGGTCACAAGTGGATATTTCAATGTCAAGCAAGGTTTTACCCAATTCGGTGGTTGTGTTTGTTAGGTTTTCACCGGTACAATCTAACACATCAAATGGACGTGTCCAAGCTTTACATGTGACAATTGGACACGTCAATAAAAATAAATATGTTTTGAATAGAAGTATATGGGATCAAATTTTAAATTAATTGTCTGTCAAATATATTTTTATACTATATTAAATTCAAGTCTCTTGATATTATTATCATGTCAATGATTTTTAATATACAAACTACTTTTAAATCGAAGATGATCTAAGAAGACAATATGATTTTGAACGGTTATTAATGTACAGGATGACGAACTTCTAAATTTTAAACCCTTTAAGATAATGGATTTCTTAAAATTTCAGTTTTGTATAATGGTCCTCACACTTGAATTTTATTGGGGAAGAGTGTTATATATGAAGAGTTCAAGTGCCAATAATAAAAAAGTTGAATCATGGATTCTGCAATGCATCCATTATTTATTAAGACAATAAGACCTCACTTTTTCTGTGAAATTATCATGTGACAACACCATCTAGTTTATGGTACTTGAGATATGCTTAGAATATGACAGGAGAATCTCAGATGAAGTAGCCAACAAAAATAGAAAGTTAGCCTCCTCTATGAAGCACATTTTGGTAGAATCTTAGTAATTTTATAAATACTCAATACTCCCCATTGTATTGGATGCAAGTAGCCCTGGTTTTAGCAAGTTGGAAGGATGGAAATTAAAAGATTTGAATACTTATTTGTTTTGTTTTATTGCGTTATTTCTCCTATAACATTTGCAGCTGCTTATGACTTGCTGGATCCGCATGGGAGGATTGATATCAAATGGGATGTCATGTCTTGGAACCCTGATGGCTATGTGGTGAGCTTTTACCTAATCTCTATTTAATCTGTTTGCTTTTGTATGTTAGAGTGTTTATATACTATTGTTGTTTCATTTCCCATTAGTTTAAGCTTTTGGGTTTAATGATTATTAAATGTTATCAGAGCCTTGGTTGTCCAAGAGTAATGGGTTCAAGTCCACGCCAATCCACATTTGTTTCTGTATTTGTTCAACAATCTGCATATGTATTTGAGGTTGGTCCACGTGCCAAATCATGATAGGGTGTGATAGAGTGTTTATATACTATTGTTAGACTATGTCATTATCACCATGTGTTAGTATTGGAGCATACTTCATAGAGTTTGAACGAGAGAAAAGGAATGTAATTGTGCACAGATTGAAACATTATTCATTGAAATGCACACACTTACCGCGTCATGAATTTTCAGGCAGTGGTGACCATAAACAACAATCAAATGTATCGGCAAATCATGAGCCCAGGTTGGACCTTCGGATGGACATGGGCAAAGAAAGAAGTGATTTGGTCAACGGTGGGAGCACAAGCCACAGACCAAGGAGACTGTTCCAAGTTCAAGGGAACATTCCTCATTGTTGTAGTAGGAATCCTACAATGGTTGATTTGCCCCTTGGAGTCCCTAAAAACCAACAATTTAGCCAATGTTGCAAAGATGGTGAACTGGCTTCTTGGGGAGAAGACCCTGCAGCTTCTGTTTCTTCCTTTCAACTAAGTGTTGGAGTATCTGGTACTTCGAATAAAACGGTAAGACTGCCCAAGAGTTTTTACTTGCTTGGTCCTGGACCAGGTTATACATGTAGTGCTGCGACCATTGTTCAACCGTCTACATTTTTCTCATCTGGTGGGCGGAAGAAAACCTATGCAATGAGTGAGTTAACACACTACTACTTTGTAAGACAACAATGAATACAAGCTCCATACCTTGTGAATATTTGAAATTGGTGTAATTGATCTTTGTTGCAGTGTCTTGGACTGTGACCTGCAGCTACTCACAGACACTGGCATCTAAGTACCCCAAATGCTGTGTGTCATTGTCATCTTTTTACAACCCCAACATCACTCCCTGTCCATCTTGCGCTTGTGGTTGCCAAAATGAAAATAACTGCATCATGTAAGCACCCTTTTTGATTTCCAAATGAAATCTTAATAATTCTTTCATATATATACACCTGTGTAACTGGGGTATAATTAATGCAGGAATGATCCTAAAAGTTTTAGTACTGCAAAATCAGACACACCGGTGCCACAATTACAGTGCACGAATCACATGTGCCCAATCCGGGTGCATTGGCATGTAAAGACCAACTACAAGGAGCACTGGCGTGTGAAGATCACCATAACCAATTTCAACTACCAGATGAAAAACACACAGTGTACTCTAGTTGTTCGACATCCTAATCTGAAGAATGTCACAGATGTTTTTCGCTTCGTCTACAAGCCACTCACCCTTTACGAATCCATAAGTTCGTATAATACTAATGCAGTACCTTGAGCTTTTCTTTTTTCAGGCCTTATAAACTAATTCTGTATATTAATTTGCAGATGATACAGGCATGTTTCATGGCATAAAATATTATAATGACCTACTGCCAGAAGCAGGGCCACACGGTAATGTTCAGTCAGAATTGATATTCGAAAAGGACAAGAATACATTTACATTGGAGAGAGGATGTGCTTTTCCTTTGCAAGTTTACTTTATGGTGATGAATGTAGGATGCCTCCTCCGGATGCTTATCCATTCTTACCCAACGCCGCCCATGCCGTCCCAACAGTGCCTGCCTCTCTGCTTATCATATTTCCACTCTTCTCCATCTTCTTTTCGTACAGAATCTTGTAGTAACAATAATGTATATATTAAACTTTTAAGTAAATATCGTAACACTATGCTTAATCAAATATATATAACTATATATTGTAAAAAACTTGAAGGCACCAAAAATAACATTTTTGGGTCTTAACGTAACACCCAAAAACTCAAAGACTAATTAAACAATTTGATACGGAGTGTTTTGATATAAATCATTAATTACCCTATCTAAAAGAAACTAATTATTATTGAATAACTCCAAATAAATCATTCTCCAATGAAAATATATCTCCACGTAAATCCAACGCAAAACACTTTAAATGAAATTAAAACAAAACCGAATAAAATCTCAATCACTTCCAACTCCTGAAAGTTTATCGCCATAGTGGTCAGTTTCTAAGATACTTAGTCTGTAAAATATTAAATGACAAGGGGTGAGTTGTCAACTCAATAAATATTGCATGATAGGTAATCGAAAACATTTATGAAATTTATAATGACATTTTAAGAGTACATAAATTTTAATATATTCAGATACAATTAATTTACAAAAGTAACATTTTCTAAACTTATAAAACTAACATTTTTAAATACAAGTAACACTTGCAAAGTAACGTTTTCAGATATAAGTAAACTTATAAAAATAACATTTTTAAATACAAATAAACTTGTAAAAGTAACATTTTCAGTGTACGATAACAATTAATAATATTTCATAAAAATTAGCTCAAGTCAAGTAGTGTTACCAATACCCCAGTGACCCAGCCATTTACATTTTAGAAATTGGTATCTGACCAAAATCGTAACATTTCATTTGTCGTGCGCGCTACATTTACATTATCACTAGTGATCATCATTTCATTTCACATTTCATTACATTTCATTTACTACTAACATTAAGCTAAAAAATTACTTTCAATATATATATATATATATATATATATATATATATATATATAAATAAATATATATATATATATATATATAAACTGTAAAACTCCTTTAAAAAGAATTAGGTAACAAATATGTTAGTAAAGACTAAGTAGGAAAATGAGTTTATATACCTATATAAACGTATATAATAAAATATTTCATAACATAATAACAAGATAAATAAATTTGTTTCTTAAGAAAAACATTTATACAATTAGATATTATGAAAAAAAAAACTACTTATCTATGATGATAGCAAGTTTAAGGTTTCACTAACGATATTGAGAATTCACGAGAGGAACCTAAACATATAGAATAATAATCCCTCAATAAAACCATTCAAATAAAAGAAATCTAACTCAACTTCTTTATAAACACATTTTTATTCATTTTCATGAAGAAATTTAAGAAAAACAGATTAGAGTGCTTAAACTTTATTGATTTGAAATTGTTAATGGCCTTGAAAAATTGAAAAACAGAGTAAATAATTCCAAAAATCAGATTACTAACTCCCCTCCAAATATTAGAATTTTATCAAATACCTATGAATTTCTATAATTTTCTAAGCACACAAGGGTCAATCTTGACACTGTAAAATTTTAATCCTCCGACTAGACTTCGCATCAAATTTTAACAATCTTACAAACCATTAAAAATTCTAAAATTTGATTTATGGACTAAGACATCAATACTTTATCCCAATACCCAAAAACAGAATTTTATCCATCTCCGTTTAAGAATTAAAATTACTACAACACCAAGAGTACAACACCAAGAGCTCATGACTATCAACCTAAATATCATCGCTTAAACATCAAATATATCCAAAGAATAAAAAACTTATATATCACTAAAATTCAAAAAAAAAAAATATTTCCTAGAGTCAATTATGTCTCTACAACCATATTACCAAAAATCAAACCTAAATTCTCCCCCAATTTTAATTTAAAAATTATTTTAATACAACAAGGTCAGTTTGATGATTAAAAAAAAATTGGCATATGTAACCGATTTAGAAATAAAAACTCCATAAGATAAACATCGCCAAAAATTCCGAAAATTATCACCCAAAATTGATACATGTATCTACTATTCTAATACCAAAATTTAGAATCAAAAGAGACCTACAAACATAGTAAAAATAAATGACATTGTAACATCTTCTTCACCAATATTAAAACA
This sequence comes from Dipteronia dyeriana, assembly GCA_032871835.1. Lineage (NCBI taxonomy): Eukaryota > Viridiplantae > Streptophyta > Magnoliopsida > Sapindales > Sapindaceae > Dipteronia > Dipteronia dyeriana. Next base: position 69,340,918 of record CM065295.1, on the reverse strand, counting down.
AATCGGAATTACAACCTACACTAATACTCAAGTTTGAACTCTTTAATGAACTCTAAAATTCAAGCATTTTATTATAAAGCTTCATGTATATATCTATTTCATTCACTCAAATATCTATACATTAAGACAAATCTTCATAGAAAACTAAAATTGAGCAATTGTTAGATGCCTAATTTTGTTAACGAGGTATTTTAATAATAAAACAAATAGTTTTGAAAAAAAAACTAAAGCTGTAAATACATATTTAAAAAGAAAACAAAGTTTAAGAAATCATACATTCAAAATAGTCTTACTCAATCCATGAGACAATATTTCAAATATCTTGAAATGTAAAATTGAGTAGAATTGACTTGTAATAATACTGAAGAATCAATCACTGATCTGACTTATTATCAAAATATTCTGATTTAATACCAGATGATTTAGTTGCCTTAATAAAAAGAAACCGAATGAAATTGTTTTTTTTTTTAATTATTACTGTTAATAAAGAGCAAAAAAAAGATCCGGGTCTTTCACTTAAAATGACATATGACATCATATCTTATAATTTTTCTGTTTGGCATATATCTTTTTTTTTTTTTGAAATACAACTATTACCGGGACCCGATGAGATTGAACAGACTCTACAAGAACGGTTCGGAATAGCACTTCCACTATCGGGGGAGGTTACATATGGACTACAATTCGTACATCCGGAGAAAGGGCTGCTCCTACAAACTGGAAGAAAATTCCCTATACATACTTGTAAAATACGTATGGTGGGACTCGAACCTCTGACCACTACGAGGTGACGTGTGGCATATATTATATCTGATTAATTGGTTTATTGAAAATAATTGGGGATTTTCAGCTTAATTACTGTATAAGAGTTTAAAGGCCTAAAATGCATCCCATTAACTAAATAAAGAAACCTTGGAGGTTGAGCAATCCCTTTATAAATTTTGTCAGATCTGTTGTTTCCATTTAAACAAGGAGAATAAAAGGAGCGAAAAATCCAAACCAATTGTTTTGTTGCCACATTTTTTCATGCTTCTATAATCCATCATCAGTGGAATATCTTCTGATATTGCGTCAGACCAGATCATAAATCCTGTGTGAATGAATCAATATTTTTTTTTTAAAAAAAAAGAATGAATCGATCATTTTGTATTCTATTGTAATATAAAAGTATGTTGCCATGAATTGCGTGGCAAAAATTTAAAGCCTAAAAATGAATGATTACTTGAGTGACAGTTTTGCCGGTGTTTATTATTTTTGTATCTTTACCATTGTAAATATCAATTTGATAATCGAAGTTGAGTGCTGGGTGTCCATATAAAATCCTATGTCTCACTTTATTAATCATGTAAGTACCAATTATTTAAACTCTTGTATCTTTTGTGTATGATTGTTTTATTGACTTTGGGTTTACATATTTCGTAATAGATTGGACATCCAATATCTCCATGTACGCATAGTTTCTGTTCTTCCACAGTTGATGACTTGATGTCTGTAAATTCCATTCACATCAAATTTACCTTGTGAAAGTGCAATTCAATCATATTAATTCTGCTAAAGCAATACAAGAAGTCTGAAACTATTTTTTTCTTGTTCATCAATCGATTGGCTGCCATGATGCATACATAGTGCATAGATCGATCTGTGCAGATTGAAATATTGTATGTGATGTATGAAGCAGTTAGTTAGTCATGATCATCACAACTGGAGTTGACTAGTAATATTCGAGATCAAACAGCTCTACATGTGCCAAAGTCCACCCTTTCACCTAATTTAGAAACAATAAAAAATAAAGAATGATAGACAAGTAAGATTTCATTAAGCCCATTTGTGTTTGTTGTGGTCAAACTACATTTTGGAATACCCCGGGTGTTCTAGTTCATGTTTTAAGACAAAAACACGTAGAAACTAAATATTAATGGATGAGAAAAAGACACAAGGAAAATGATATCAAGTAGCCAACAAACCCAGTTGGTGAGCTTCATATAAACTATAATTTTTTTTGGGTTAATATTAACCTCCCTGTACATTCTTGGACACAAGTTTCTCAATCCTGGTGAAGTTGAAGCATGGTTTTCAACACATATGCATACCCTTTTCTGTCAGCTATTGCCATTGTTATGATATTTTCTCATGCAGCATGTGAGTTTTATCAAATTCTATACCCAAAAGTTGATCCTGTTATATATGCTTATTTTTACTTACATTTTTATGTTTTTTTTGTCTCCGTGTAATTTAGTGGCATTTGACATCCTGGATCCAACTGGGAACATAACTATTAAATGGGATGTTATGTCTTGGACACCAGATGGTTATGTGGTAAGTATCATTTGATTTTGATCATGCTGTTGATTTCAGGTTAATTACGATAGACGTTAAATATATTCAGGCAGTGGTGACGATGACCAACTTCCAAATGTATCGGCACATCATGAGCCCTGGATGGACATTAGGATGGACATGGTCTAAAAAAGAAGTGATTTGGGGAATGGTGGGAGCTCAAGCTACTGAACAAGGAGACTGTTCCAAGTTCAAAGGAAACATTCCTCACTGTTGCAAGAGAAATCCCACAGTTGTTGATTTGCTTCCTGGTGTCCCTTTCAACCAACAAATTGCCAATTGCTGCAAAGGTGGGGTTGTCGCTTCGTGGGGACAAGACCCTTCTGCTGCTGTATCTTCCTTTCAGGTCAGTGTTGGACTTTCCGGTAGTTCAAATAGAACAGTGAGACTGCCAAAGAATTTCACTCTACTTGCTCCTGGAAAAGGCTATACATGCAGCCAAGCAAAACCTGTGCCTCCCACCGTTTTTGTCTCACCTGATGGGAGACGTAGAACTCAAGCAATGAGTAAGTTAATTTAGCTCGTGTTACACTTCTTTTGGCTATTGTTGGAGTTACTAGAGTGCTTAAGTACTATTTTTTGGATCATTTCCTATCGACTTAAGTTTTTAGGTATAACGGTTATTAGCATGATATCAAGACTTTGGTATGGTTATAAGTACGGAATCCACATTCCCAGCATTGATATGATGTTGTCCGCTTTGGACCTAAAACCGTACAGATTTGCTCTTGGTACTCTATCCAAAACTTTATACTTATACCTGTGATCATCCCCATGTCTATCTAATATGGGGCTTTAGTTGCACACCCAACATGGTTGTCCCACGAGTCCTGGGAACAAGTCCCCCACTTGCATTGTTTCTGGCCCATCAGTCGGGCTCGAGACTGTGTGTTAGAGTTGACAGGGGTAACTGATCCTTTAATTTTGTATTTGCAGTGACATGGAATGTGACATGTACTTATTCACAAATTCTGGCTTCTCAGCACCCAACCTGTTGTGTTTCATTGTCATCCTTTTACAACTCTGTCATCACTCCTTGTCCGGCCTGTTCTTGTGGCTGCCAGAACAACAACAGTTGTGTCGCGTAAGCCCTTTTATGATACCATACATAATTTGAGTTTGTCTTCAATTCTTTTTTCTAAATTGAATTAGCTAACTGATACACTTGAGCTATAAAAATGCAGGAGTGGTTCAGAGACTATTAGAAGTGTTGTGGGAACCAACAGATCAACTTTAAATAATGCACCATCAATACAGTGCACAGAGCATATGTGCCCTATCCGAGTTCATTGGCATGTGAAGCTCAACTACAAGGAGTATTGGCGAGTCAAGATTTCGGTCATCAATTTCAATTACCAAGTTAATTACACACAGTGGACACTCGTTGTACAACATCCGAATCTCAACAATGTGACTCAAGTTTTTAGCTTTGCATACAAGCCTCTGGTCCCATACAGGTCCACAAGTAAGTACATTTAAAGATGTTAAGAAACTGTTAACGATAATTTTGAGGCTGACCGTTGTATATTTTGAGTACGCAGATGACAGTGGCATGTTTTACGGCTTAAAATTCTTTAATGATGTCCTGATGGAAGCAGGACCATCTGGAAATATTCAGTCAGAGTTGATTTTGGAAAAGGATATAGACACATTCACATTTAAGGAGGGTTGGGCATTTCCACGGAATATCTACTTCAACGGGGACGAATGCAAAATGCCTCTTCCTGAAGACTATCCATTTTTACCAAACTCTGCACATTTAAATCAAATTGCTTCATTGACACTAGCTGCTTTTCTGCTTTTGACATTGCTAGCCTCTTGGTGATCAATTGAAAGCAATCTTCAAGAGAGGTTTGTGCCACTTTAATGGAATTCTGTGAACTGAAGAAGTGAAGTAGATATAATTAATACAAGAATCAATTGTTCTTTAGAAAAGTGTCAAGCTTGAGTTCTGTGTATACTGAATATATGTATGCTTTTGTTCAGGCCAAGTTTATTAAAATAAAAGACAAACAGAACAACTTGGTTTAGAATTGGTGGAAAGGTTCTGTTTGTCTTCTAGTTGATGTTCAAATTAATTTTTTCATCAAAATATTCAAGAAACTAAATTCTCTTATCTAACCACTTGTTTTTAAACCCAAGAGGAGGAGCCAAGTGCATTTGGTAAAGTTTAGTAAGCAATTTTGGGTGTTAATTGCAGCTTCTGTGCTTTATATATATATATCCATAAACATATGTAAGTATTTCGATTGTCAGTTCGAACTTAGATAAAATATATCAGTTCCTTGTATGTGGACCACTGGATTTAAAAGATGCTTTGACAAGTGCATGCATAAAATCAACATGCATAGACACATAATTAATCTGAATATCAATCTAAACAAGTTTCTATATCATGATTAATCAAACCCTAGATACATGTTACTAACCCATATCAATTCAAGAGAAAGGGGAGATACGTGAAAGCTGAAGCGTACATGTTCCATCATGTGGGGTCACACATGTAAATATCAATTGTGTTATGCTATCTTTGGTTAAGCCTAAATTAAAGTGGTTTAATTAAGATTTAAGGTTTAAGGCTTAAGGGTATAATTGTCATGGAATTAATGTATATATACTAGAGTGCTATTTCTAATTTGATTAGGGCCAATTAGAAATAGCAAAACATATAATAATCTGATTATTATATATAGGGTTATGGTTCCCAAAACACACGATCACTTTTTAGCTATTTTGGATCCCTATCACCAAAGAAGAGAGAACACTTTGGTGCCTCAATGATAGTGATAATTTGAAAGATCTCAACCCGTCCACCAACCTTCGGCAATGGATTCAGGTACGCTTCCGCTTTCTCCTATCTGACTTTTCTCTTGAATTGACATGGGTTAGTGATATGTATTTAGTGTTTGATTAATCATGATATATAAACATGTTTAGGTTGAGTCAGATCAATTATGTGCCTATGTATGTTGATTTTGTGTTAATTTAAATCCTTACAAGTGGTATCAGAGCCACCCATGATCGATTCTTGAGAATTGAGATTTTGATACAGCTGCAGTAGATCAATTGGCATTAGATTATACGGAGAGGTGGGATATGAGAAAAACTAAGGAAAATGGTCAATTCAATCCTACTAGTCCGGGCGACGGAGTCGGAATGACTTGAAATTTTGACAGCTGATGCGTTTCGGCAAGACCTTTCAAAATCATGATCATGTGGCATACCCTTTTTTAGCCGAATTCCATCGTTTAGGCCATGAAAAGACCGTTTTTGCCATTTCAGGAAAGTTTTGTTTTTATAATAAATCGAGTTTCCCAAGTCCGAATCTACTTCCGTCAATTCCGGGATGCTTAGGATTCTTAGTAGAATTAGTTTTTGCTTTAATCTCGTTTTTCCTTTTTTTTGGTAATTTTTCCTTTTTTGGCTCGTTTTCTTGTTTTTCAAGGAATACGATTAGGTTTATGTTTTATTTGCTTTAAATAAGGATGTAAGCCGAAAGACTAATCAGTTGTTGAATTAATAAAAATTTAAGAGAGAGTTCTCTTTATCTTCCATTTACGGCATCTTGTGAAGATCAACGTATTTGAAGCCTATTTTTCTGGCATATGTGCGCTGATCAACAAATCAATAGTAGGGTTCGCTTCTGGTATTCGTGCGCGAATCAACGGATTCGAATAGATTACCTTTTCTTTTATCGATTGTTGTTTGCATTGATTTTTTCCGCTATATCAGTTTGGTATCAGAGCGTGGTTCGTTCGGGACATCAACATGCCGCCGAGAAGACGCCCACAACACCAGATCCTCTTAGAAGAAGCCATCGAACGTGACCATATGGCGCAGTTGGAGCGACAGGTTACGCAATTAACGGAGCAGCTTGCGACGATGAGGGCCAACCAAAACCCTTTTCAGAACCTGAATCTTGAAACTGGTGGTGACAGTGATGAAGGGGAAGAAAGCAACAGAGAGGAAGAGTATCCACAACGCCGACACTGGGCGCCTGCGACTGATGTTAGGACTGATGACAAAGTTGAAGACGTCAGGCGTTGGGAGTTAGGGATGTAAACAGAGAATCCAGAATTTCACGGGAGCATGCAGCTGGAGGAGTTTCTGGAGTGTATCAGAATTGTTGAAGAAATCCTAGAATTCAAGAGAGTTCCTGAGAAAGAGAAAGTGGCATTGGTGGCTACGAGACTCCGGGGTCGAGCAGCAGCAGCTTAAACTCAATAGGAATCGTTCGGGAGAGCCCAAGATTTTTGACTGGGAGAAGATGAAACGAAAGTTATGTGCTGAGTTTCTACCCTATAATTTTCAGAGGTTGATGCATCAGAGATTACAGAATTTGCATCAAGGCATGAGGTCTGTTGATGAATATACCACGGAGTTCTATCAATTGTTGGTGCGAAACGAGATTCAAGAGACACAAGACCAGTTGGTGTCGAGCTACTGTGGCGGATTGCGAACGCAATCCTTGACATGATTTATCTTTTTGATCCAGTAACAGTGACAGAGGCACATCAGAGAGCTTTACAATTGGAGAAGACGTTGTCTCGAAAATCTAGTAGCGGATAGTTTTTGAAGTTTAGAGGAGGTCCGAGCAGTCAAAATTGGGCAAGTAGTACCAGCGAAAATACTGGGAATCGGTCCGGTGTTAGTGCTAGTGGCAGTTCTAATTCTGGACAACGAAACCCAACAAATAGCGTTCCTACCCCCAGGGCAACCACATACGGATTTTGGTGTCTCGGATGTGGAGAAACGGGTCACAGGTTGTCTGAGTGTCAGAGGCCAACCAAGAAGGTATTGTTTATTGATCCGGCAGAATTTAACAAGGAAGATGCAGAAATAGGTGATGGCGACCCACAATCAGTTACGGAGGAAGTGGCGAGTGAGGAATTGGTAGATGGCGACACTGGAACAATGCTAATGTTGCGACGTACCCGTTTGGCGCCGAGGATTGAAGAAGGAGATTGGCTTCGAAATAACGTATTTCAGTCTACTTGTACCATTCTTGGTAAGGTGTGTCGATTTGTAATAGATGGTGGAAGTTGTGAGAATATTGTGTCAGCCGAGGCGGTGCAAAAATTAGGGGTAAAGACTGAAAAACATCCAAAACCTTATAGGCTAGCATGGCTGCAAAAAAAAGGCGAGGTAACCATGTCACAACAGGCATTGATCTCGTTTTCTATAGGATCCAACTACAAAGATCAGATGTGGTGTGACGTAGTGAATATGGACGCATGTCACATGTTATTAGGGAGACCATGGCAATATGACAGAAGGGTTCATCATGATGGGTTCAAAAATACTTATTCTTTTATTTTTCAGGAAACTAAGATTGTGTTACTGCCCAGCAAACCTTTAGAGAAGACGAAGTCGCATGGAGATAACACCAACTTACTGTCCTATGCGAAATTCGAGTTAGAGGTAAAGGGATTGGAAACGGTGAATGTGTTGGTGGGAAAAGAGGCAAGTGCTGAATGTGAAGTTTCGGAAGAGTGGGTATCATCAGATTCGGATTCGACCTGGAGATGAATGAAAGACAGCTTTTAAAACGCGAGAGGGTTTATATGAGTGGCTAGTCATACCTTTTGGGTTGTCGAACGCGCCGAGCACCTTCATGAGAGTAATGAACCAAGCCCTTCGATCATTTATTGGTAAGTTTGTCGTCGTATATTTCGATGATATCTTGATTTATAGTGTAAATCCTGAGCTGCATATTCAACATATTCGGCAAATGTTGTGTGTTCTACATATTTGAGATGGGAACTGCAACATTTTTTAAGAATGTTGAGTTTAGGGGGATAAATAAGGTTAGAGACATTTTCTTTAAGGAGAAATTAGTTTCGATTCCTACGATCGCTTTTGACGATGTGTAAGTTTCTATACATGTCATTGATCAACAAACGAATTCAGATCCTCAACCATGTTGAACAAACCCCCATTCAAGGTGAGGTAATTGTTCCTAAGAAATAAACTCAACAACCTCAAGAACTAGTGTCATTAAGGCGATCCACTAGAGAAAGGAGAAATGTTATTCCAGACTATTTTTTTGTATTTCTCGAGGAACATGAGGAAGACAATGGAATACTGGAAGATGATCCAATCAACTTACATCAAGCTGTGCAGGGTTCCAACTCTTAAAAATGGATTAATGCCATGAATGAAGAGTATAAGTTTATGCAGGACAATAAGGTTTGTTAACTTATCCCATTACCAGAAGATGTGAAGCCCATTAGTTGTAAATGGATATTTAAAACCAAAAAGGATTCGAAAGGCAATGTGAAGAGGTATAAGGCTCGTCTTATAGCTAAAGGCTTTATCCAAAAGGAAGGGATTGACTTTAAAGAGATTTTCTCTCTGGTTTTGACGAAAGACTCTTTTAGGACAACCTTGGCACTTATTGCACATTTTGACCTTAACCTTCATCAAATGGATGTCAAGACGGTGTTTCTCAATGGTGACATTGATGAAACAATTAATTGACAAAGTCCACCTATGGACTCGAGCAAGCTTCCCGTCAGTGGTACCACATGTTTTATCATGTGATGAGATTGTTTGGTTTCGAGACAAACACTGTTGATAATTGTGTGTATCACAAATTCAGTTGGAGTAAGCACATATTCCTTGTTTTATATGTCAATGACATACTGCTTGCCACAAATGCTGTAGGCATGTTGCACGAAACCAAGAGATTTCTATCAAAGAATTTTAAGATGAAAGATCTTGGTGACGCCTCTTTTGTATTAGGGATCCAGATACAACGAGATCGCACTCAGGGTATTCTTGGATTATCTCGAAGGTACTATATCGACAATGTACTCAAGAGGTTTGGCATACAGAATAGCAACCCATGTGACACCCCTGTGGCTAAAGGAGACAAGTTCAGTCTCAGCCAATGCCCTAAAAATAACCTTGAAGTTAATGAAATGCAAAAGATTCCCGATACATCAGTTGTAAGGAGACAAATGTATACTCAAGTGTGTATGCTTCTTGATATTGAGTACATTGTTGGTATGTTAGACAAATATTTAAGTAACATTGGGATAGATCATTAGAAAACAACCAAGCAAGTTATAAGGTATATGTAGAGAACAAAAGATCACATGCTCACATATAGGGATTGGATCAGTTGGAGATTATAAGGTATTCCGACTCCGATTATGCTGGATGCCAATACATTAGAAGATCCACATCAAGCTACATATACTTATTGACTGGTGGAGCTATTTCTTAAAGGAGTGTCAAACAGACACTCATAGCTTCTTCAACCATGACAGTAGAGTTTGTAGCATGCTATGAGGCATCCAACCATGGAATATGGCTACAGAATTTTATCACTGGGCTGCGCACTCTGGAGGGCGTTGAAAGACCACTCAAACTATATTTTGATAATGAGTCAGCAGTGTTATATTCTAACAAAAACATGAGCTCATTTAGGTCAAATCATATTAACATTAAGTTCCTAGTTATGAAGAAGAGAGTGCAGAGTGGACAGATATCCATAGAGCACATGAGACAAACTCCATGATAACGGATCCGCTTACAAAAGGATTACCACCCAAGATCTTTTATGAGCACACTGCTCATATGCGTGATATTTTGTGTAAAGATATCACATTATAGTAGGAGTTTGTATCATTTTGTATTTTATTGCTTTATGTTTGATTTTGGACATACTTATGCATTTGGATTTTTTTCTGATCAGAAATGAAGTATTGATCTCACTGACATGTCCTAAAGAAGTGTTCCTACTCTCAAGTATAAGAGTGTCAAAGTAATAGATTAACCGGTAAGACCGGATCGAACCACAGGGAGGTTATTCACTTGTCCTTGTAGAATTAATTATCTAAATTAATTACTAAGCTTGTTATATAATGTAAATCAATTAAAATTAATACCGGGGCTAAGGGATCCAATGTTGGTATTTCGAATATGATCAAATTATGAATATTTAGTCCATATTATTGGGATGGTATTCCACTCCACTGACCACTCTCTAATAGATGTGGGTAAAAGTACTCATTGTGCCAGACAATATTTGTCTGTCTATAGTGAGTCAAAAACTCCACAAAGATTAGAGGGGATAAACCACTCTCTGATAGATATGGGTAAAAGTACTCACTGTGCTAGACAATATCTGTCTATCTATAGTGAGTCAAAAACTCCAAAAAGATCAGAGGGGAGAAAGCATAAAAATAATAAACTTACCAAAATGGGATAATTTTTTCCATACCAACAGTATCACATATTTGGCCCCGGCTATATAAAATTAGCCAGACATAATTTAACTAGAAAATAGCTATTTTATTTAAACTGAGAATTTGAGAATAAAAGAGAGAGAATTTCACAAATCTAACATCAGATTTGGATTCAGAATCTCAAAATTAGGGGGGAGAGGCCCCCTATTTATACAAAATACGGATGAAAATTGACCATCAGATGAATTTAGAATGGAGAGTCCATATTCCGCCACGTCATCAGTGAACAATAACCCCTCCATGAGTGAACAGTAATGAATCCGAGAGTGAACAATAGCGCATCGTGAGTGAACAGTGAAAGTCAACTTTGAACAGTAAAAGTCAAATATGAACAGTGAAAGTCAACAGTGAACAGTGAACAGTGAATAGTCAAAATTATGAAAATGCCCTTCGTGGTCTTCTTAAGGTTTTTTGACATTCTAAACTTGAAAACGATGTTTGTTTTGCCATCTGACTTTTCAATGATTCTAATTTGATCGAATTACCTATGAAATACAAAGAAAAATACACTGATTACTACACACCACATTTATTTAAGCGAACGAACAAAATTATGTCTAAATTGGGGACTTAATCATATTGAAAGTGTAAAATGATGATGTTATCCCTTAGTAAACATACACTTTTCAGTGTTAATCACACCCCGCAACCAGCTTATTGCTAGTCCCTAGCAATTAAAGCGAAAATAGTAAAAACTCAAATTCAAATCTCTAAACTACCAAATAGATAAACTCTCCCATACCTCTTTTCTCACCATTTGATAATCAGTCATCAATTGAGTTATCAATCAAACTTTCTTGTGCTCAATAAAGATCAACAAGATAACTATGAGATTCAATTGAAATCAAACAACATTTTCATTCTGAAATCTCACCAGAGCTTTTTCCTTAGGCAACATTTTTATTCTTTTTTTTTTAATACAACAAAATTGGAAACAAGCATTCCATCTTTAATCCATGTAGCGAGCTTTAGGCCAATGACTCCCAAACCAGTTGGTTTTAGGGCATTAAGTGTTAAAACACTCATACAGGCTTAATTACTCGGATTGCAGATGTTTTTTTTAGTACAATTCCCTTAAGCTTTCTCTTTAACCCGTGTAACGAGCTTTGGGTCAATGACTCCCAAACCAGTTGGTCTTAGGGCATTAGGTGTTAAAGCACCCCTCAGACTTAATTGCTCGAGTTAAAGAGGCTACAGAATTGCACTTTATTCTTATCAAGACTCCACCGTTTTACGCGAACACTCTATACTTACTGAGGCATGAGGCCCGGATACTAAGTAAGAGTTTTGGTCACAACACACAAAATTATTATTATTATTACTATATGAATTTTTAAACAAAACCACTGCCTTTGGTTGTTACCCTTGAATGATGTTTCAGAACTCAATATCGTAAAATCTCAACTTACTGCACATAATCAAGTGTCAATGTGCGTGTGTGTCTAGAATAGTTCGAAAAATTTCTCAAGATGACTTAATGAACAAAAGGATTAGTCAATGATATCACAATGGAGAGTTTATAAATTTGAATAGTCAGAAGAGAGGGAAAAAATGTATCAGAACTACAAAGATGCGTCTCAGAAGTATCTAAAAGATCTCCTTACTCGGCCATCTTTACAAAAAAAAATGGTCAAGGGCTATTTATTTATTTTTTTTGAAAAAAAAAAAGTTATTGAATCAACTATCCCCTCCCCCCAACCAGAATGAGACATTGTCCCCAATGTCTTTAGAAAGAGTTAAGGTTTATAAGATATCACCTGAACAACATGAAAGACAACAAAATCCTGCAAAACAACAAAAGAAATACAAAATAAAGGAAAATAAAATGCATAAAAACCATGGGACAATAACAAATTGAGATTCAGATCAATTATGCGTTTCTTGTTCTCTTCATCAGTGGGCCAATCAATTTTGGAGGTTGAAGGATCTGACTCATAATTGAAAGCTTGTAACTGGTCAATCAGCTCATGAGGACTTGAAGCCGAGATAAAGATGATAAAAAATAATAAAAACAAAAGGATATTTACTGGTAGTTGTGATTGTGGCTCACATCTTCCTCTGGTTTTATATCTAGAAATGGCTTCAACGCCTTCTATGGGTTAGGGATATGCTTCCCATCCAATTTTCTTATAAATTGGCAAACAGGGTCTTTGAAAGTCAGATTACCAAGACTATATTGTGCATGTTGTGATAGAGAATAAAAGATCATCAAGAAAAGAATCATTGATGGGTGTTTTATCAAATGACGACTCAGCGGTGAGTCGTGATAAATGATCTGCAACGACATTTTCAGCACCCTTTTTGTCCTTGATTGTGAGTTTGAATTGTTGTAGCAACAAAATCCAACGAATCAATCTTGGCTTTGCATCCTTTTTAGACATTAAATACTTCTCTTATTTATCCTAAGACAGCCCCAACAACAAAATCACTCGCATCACACATCAATTTAAAAGGCAATGACCAATCAGGAGATTGCATGATAGGAGTAGACTTTAAAAGGTCAATTATCTTTTTAAAAGACTCTTCACACTCTCGTGTCCATTCAAATTTTGCATATTTTAATAAGAGGTTACAAAGTGGTTTAGATATGACACTGAAATCTTTAATAAACCTCCTATAAAATCCTGCATGCCCTAAAAATGACCGCACATCTTTGACTGTTTGTGGTGATGGTAACTTTGAAATGACTTCAATTTTTACCTTATCAACCTCGATACCTTTTGATGACACAACATGACCCAAAACAATTCCAGACGTGGTCATATAATGACATTTTTCCCAGTTAAGCACAAGTCCTTTTTCTATGCAACGTTTCAAGACTCTATCCAAGTTATTAAGACAATTATCAAAAGAATTCCCAAACACAGTTAAATTATCCATAAAGACCTCTAAACAATGTTCAATCATGTCACTAAAAATGCTTAGCATACATCGTTGAAATGTGGCTGGAGCATTACATAAACCAAATTGCATTTTTCTAAATGCAAAGGTTCCAAAAAGACATGTGAATGTGGTCTTTTCTTGGTCTTCTAATGCAATGGAAATTTGATAATATCATGAATACCCATCAAGGAAGTAGTAGTAGGGATGTCCTGCTACTCTGTCTAAAATTTGGTCAAGGAATGGAAGGGGAAAATGATCTTTTCTAGTGGCATAATTTAATTTTCTATAATCAATGCACATGCGCCAACTAGATGGAACACGAGTTGGAATTAACTCACCCTTTTCATTTTTAACAACAGTGATTCCAGATTTTTTTGGCACAACTTGTGTAGGACTCACCCACTTACTATCAGAGATATGGTAGATAATTCCCACGTCAAGTAATTTAAGGACTTCAGTCTTGACAACTTCTTTCATGTGTGGGTTAAGTCTTCTTTGGGGTTGTCGATATGTTTTAGCATTTTCCTCTAAATTTATTCGATGTGAACAAATCAATGGGTTAATACCTTTCAAATCTTTCAAAGTCCAACCAATTGCATTCTTATTTTTCTTTAAAACATGTAACAACTTACCTTCTTGCTCTTCTGTGAGGTTAGAAGAGATTACCACTGGGTAAGTCTGGTTGTCTCTAAGGTAAGCATATTTAAGTCCTTCTGGTAAGGGCTTCAAATCTAGTTGAGGTGCTTTTTCTTCTGGCACGTCATCTGTTTGTTCCAATTCTTCAAAACCTGAAGTGTCTCCTTCTTCTTCGACAACCTCTAAAAAATCATCAAGATGTGAATGCATGTTTCACTCAGGTGAATTGATCAAACAAAATTCAGATGAGTTAAAAGAATCCTTTTGAACATGATCTTCAACAATGGTTTCAATAATGTCTACATCTTCATCTTTATTTTCATCATCAAATGGTTCCTTAGACATGTTGAAAACATTAAGCTTAATTTCCATATTTCCATTATTCTATTCCTGTAATTAATCAAGGCATTAGCAGTAGCCAAAAATGACCGGCCCAATATAACAGGAATTGATTTATGCTCATTAACAACAGGTTGTGTTTCCAAGACAAGAAAATCTACTGGGTATATAAATTTTTCGACTTGTACTAGCACATCTTCCATTATTCCTTTTGGTATTTTAATTGACTTATCGGCAAGACAAAGTGTGGTTGAAGTCGTCTTTAACTCACCAAGTTTAAGTAGCTGATAAACTGAGTATGGGAGCAAATTTACACTAGCACCTAGGTCAAGTAAAGCATGCTCAATTTTACAGTTTCCGATTATGCAAGAAATAGTAGGACAACCAGGATATTTATATTTCAAAACATTTTTGTTCCAAAGAATGGAACTTACCTGTTCAGCCATAAAGGCTTTCTTTCTTACCTGATGTTTCCTTTTCACAGTGCACAGATCCTTTAAAAATTTGGCATAGGAAGGTACTTGTTTGATTGCGTCCAACAAAGGGATATTGATCTTTACCTGTTTGAAAATTTTCAAAAATCTCTGGGGGATGCATCAATTTCTGTGAATTTTTAAGAGCCAGAGGATATGAAAGTGTAGATGGGGATTCAATTATTTCTTCGTTAATAGTGGTTTCATCAACCTCTTCCTTACCCTAGGAAAATGACTCATCATCATTTTTACCAGATTCAAGAATAGGTTTTTAGATGACTTTACTACTACTAAGAGTGGTGATTGATTTGACTTGGTCTGGGCGTTGGTTATTGTCATAGGAACTTGACTGACTCTTGGGATTTGGTTGTGGTTGAGATGGAAACTTACCTTTTTCGTGTGTAGTGAGTGTAGAAGCAATTTTTTCCAAAGTATCTTTAACATCTATCAAAGTTTGTGCAATTTGGCTGTTAATGGATTCTTGTTTCTCAATGAATGAGTCTAAAGTGTCTTCAAGGTTTTTCCTAGATGGTGGGACATAAGGCGCATAACTTTGAGGGTTTTGGAAATTCTGGTGTGTTTGTGGATGTGATGGACCTGGTGGTTGTGAAGACTGGGCTTGATTGTTGTTTCTCCAACTAAAGTTTGGATGATTTCTCCAACCAGGATTGTAGGTTTGTGAATATGGGTTGAAATTTGGCTTGTTGAAAGTGTGCAAAACATTGGCTTGTTCATGAAGGCAATCTTTTATGGCTGGCAAAGTTGGGCAAATTTGGCCCAAAGTTGGGCAATCTTTTAAAGCTTCAACTTTCCTAGCTAGGGATGCGAATCTAGCTTGAAGGTCATGATCTTCCCTAAGATTGTAAATGCCTCCACTAGATGGAGATGGTTGTGGTTTGCTCATGGACTCATAGGAACCAATGGTGTCCCAATATTGAGCATTTCCAGCGATGTGGTCAAGAAAGTCAAGTGCTTCTTCAGGATTTTTGTCACTGAACTCCCCATTAAACATCATTTCAATGACTTGTCTACTTTGGGGTGTGAGTCCCTCATAGAAATGTGACACTATCCTCCATGTTTCAAAACTATGATGTGGACGGACATTTAACAACTCTTTGAACCTAACATTGGTAAAGTGTTTCCCCAGGTTTTTGGGAAAATGAAGTAATTTGCCTCTTAAGAGAGTTTGTTCTATGAGGTGGGAAAAATTTCTTTAAGAACTGTTGTTGCATATCATTCCAAGTTTGGATTGATCCTGACCTAAGGTTTTGTAAACAAGTTTTAGCTTTATCTTTTAAGGAAAAAAGGAAAAACTTAAGGTTGATTATATCCATGCTAATATTTTGGTCAGTGCAAGTGTTACAGACTTCCTCAAACTCCCTAAGATGCAAATATGGGTTTTCAGATTCAATACCGTGAAAATTGGTTAAAAGTTGAATGATTCTTGGTTTAAAATTAAAGTGTGTTGCATATGGTGGGAAAGCTATGCATGAAGGTGCTCCAGTACGTGTGAGATTCATGTAGTCTCTAAGAGTTCTAGGTGGATTTGGGTTAATGTGTTGGTCATGGTCAACATAAGACGGATGGTTGCTGTGTTAAGATATGTTGTCAAGGGTGTCTAAAAGGTTTTCAGCTTGGTTTCCTGCTGGATGTCTAAGTGGGTTTTCAGTCATGTTGTTAGTGAATGTGTGTGATTGTGATCTTCTAATTAATCTACCACTAGATGTTCGAGACCAACGTCTCATACAAATTTAATGAGGGTTCATGGAAGCGAAATACACAAAAATGAAGAAAATAAAAGAAAAAATGGTAAAAATAACAAATGCAAAATTCTAGGGGTGTAAATGCAAATATACATAAGTGTTGGGGTAAAAGTGTAAATAATTATAAATATAAGAACTAAAGTGAAAATATGATAATTACAGGGACTAATATGTAAAAATAAAAAATAAAATGACCTATATGCAAATGCAAACTAGATCTAAGCTAAAATGCAAATAAAAAGTACAATGACTAAAATGCAAAAATGTGATTAATGATAACAAATGAATATAAAATATGAACAAGGAAGATTAGAGAGAAAAAAAAAAGTTAAAAAAGTTAAAAATAATAAATAAAAAAATTACCTCTATAAAGAAAAGGCGGACTTACCTCCCCGGTAACGGCGCCAAAAACTTGACACGTCCTAAAGAAGTGTTCCTACTCTCAAGTATAAGAGTGTCAAAGTAATAAATTAACCAGTAAGACCGGGTCGAACTACAGGGAGGTTGTTCACTTGTCCTTGTAGAATTAATTATCTAAATTAATTACTAAGCTTGTTATAAAATGTAAATCAATTAAAATTAATACTGGGGCTAAAGAATCCACTGTTGGTATTTCGAATATGATCCAATTATTAATATTTAGTCCAGATTATTTGGATGGTATTCCACTCTACTGACCACTCTCTAATAAATGTGGGTAAAAGTACTCATTGTGCCAGACAATATTTGTTTGTCTATAGTGAGTCAAAAACTCTACAAAGATTAGAGGGGATAAACCACTCTCTGATAGATATGGGTAAAAGTACTCACTGTGTTAGACAATATCTGTCTATCTACAGTGAGTCAAAAACTCTACAAAGATCAGAGGAGAGAAAGCATAAAAATAATAATCTTACCAAAATGGGATCATATTTTCCATACACCTTTGGCCCCAGCTATATAAAATTAGCTAGACATAATTTAACTAGAAAATAGCTATTTTATTTAAACTGAGAATTTGAGATCAAAAGAGAGAGAATTTCACAAATCTAACATCAGATTTGGATTCAGAATCTCAAAATTAAGGGGGAGAGGCCCCCTATTTATACAAAATACGGATGAAAATTGACCATCGGATGAATTTAGAATGGAGCGTCCACATTCCGCCACGTCATCAGTGAACAGTAACAGTGAACAATAACTCATCCATGAGTGATCAGTAACGAATCCGAGAGTGAACAATAACGCATCGTGAGTGAACAGTGAAAGTCAACTGTGAACAGTAAAAGTCAACTGTAAACAGTGAATAGTCAAATTTAAGAAAATGCCCTTCGTGGTCTTCTTAAGGTTTTTTGACGTTCTAAACTTGAAAACAATGTTTTTTTTACCATCTGACTTCTCCATGATTCTAATTTGATCGAATTACCTTTGAAATATAAAGAAAAATACACTGATTACTACACAACACATTTATTTAAGTGAACGAACGAACGAACGAAATTATGTCTAAATTGGGGAATTAATCATATTAGAAGTGTAAAATGATGATGTTATCCCTTAGTAAACATACACTTTTTAGTGTTAATAACTCACTAAAGAATAAAGTAGGACCAATTGGAAATAGACATGTATAGATCACATGGCAGGTAATTTCCATGATTGATCTATGTCATTTGGTTATGTTGGTGTACGTGACCATTGATGAGTTTAGTCACGCTAAATATGATGAAAACTGCTTTGACCCGATATCAGCATAATCAATGGACGAGATTGTTCGAATATACCCTAAGTTTTAGTAATTATAAATTGGCCCCTATATTTTGTCAAAATCAAAAACTGGTCTAGTAATTTTTAATAATTAAAATTTGGCCCAAAGTTTTAAAAATTTACAAAGTGATCCAGAAACTTTATTAAAATCAAATAATGACCCAAAAAATTACAAAAAAGACCCTCTATTATATCTAATTTTCAAAACATGGCCCAAGCAAAAAACAAACCAAGAAACCCTAGGTTTCTTGTGCTGCCGCCAACCTTGCACCATCGACAACCAGATTGGCGTCAATAACATCTGAAAAAGCAACGACAAGCCGCACAACGCGGATCTCTTCAACGGCAGCAGACCAATCCGTCACCTAGAAGAGGACGACAGTCGAGACTTATACAAACTCGTGACCAACACTCAGGTCGACCAAGAACGACCCATACCAGACCAAAGAGAGACGGGGTTTGGGTGAGATCCATGCATGGGATCGGGATCGGGATCGGGTTTGGGTTTGACCCATCAAACAAAAGAGATTCAGATCTGGGTGATCTGATTTAACATCTTCTTCAAATCGAGAAACTCACCAACTTAGAATACTCAGATCAGTGATCTGATTCCAAAACTCAGACATTTTTTTTTAACATTTGATACACCAGTATATAATATATAATGTCATAGCATATACACACTGAGAATCCAAATCACGAATCCATACAATAACCAAAACTAAAACATCAAAACCCAATTTTTTTATTAAAACCTAAAATCCAAATCTCAATTCTCAAGAATTGATCATGGGTGGCTCTAATACCACTTGTAAGGATTTGAATTAACACAAAATCAACATGTGTAGGGATATAACTAATCTGAATCTCAACCTAAACATGTTTCTATATCATGATTAATCAAACCCTAAATACATATTACTAACCCATGTCAATTCAATAGAAAATGGAGATAGGAGAAAGCGGAAGCGTACCTGAATCCATTGTCGTAGGTTGGAGGATGGATACAGGATCAAAGCTGTTTTCGTCACACTTACATGACTAAATCCATTAATGGTCACGTATACCAACATAACCAAATGTCATAGATCAATCATGGATGCGTAACATGGAAATTACATGCATTGTGCTTTATACATGTCTATTTCCAACTGGTCGTACTTGATTCATTAGTGAGATTAATACTTAACACAATATAACAGAGTGAAATGAACTGAATACTTTTTTTCTGATCAGAAAAATATCTAAATACATAAATGTACAAGTGTGTACATAAAGTAATAAAATACAAAATGATACAAACTCCTACTATAATGTGATATCCTTACAAAAATAACACCCATATAAGAAGTGTGCTCATGAAAGACCTTGAGTGGTAATCCCTTTGTAAGTGGATCCATGTATAGAGTTTATCCCAATATGATCTATGGATATCTGTCTACTCTACACTCTCTCCTTCATAACTAGGAACTTAATGTTAATATGCTTTGACCTAGATGAGCTCATGTTGTTGTTAGAATATAGCATTGTTGACTTATTGTCACAATATACTTTGAGTGGTCTTTCAACACTCTCCAGAATGCGCAGCCCAGTTACAGAATTCCGCAGCCATATTCCATGGTTGGATGCCTTATAGTATGCCACAAACTCTACTACTATGGTGGAAGAAGCTATGATTGTCTGTTTGGCTCTCCTCCAATAAATAGCTCCACCAGTCAATAGGTATATGTAGCCTGATGTGGATCTCCTACTATCTTGACATCCAGTATAATTGGAGTCGGAATACCCTATGATCTCCAACTGATCCGATCTACTATATGTGAGCATGTGATCTTTTATTCTTTGTAAATACTTTATAACCCGTTTGACTGATTTTCGATGATCTACCCTAGGGTTCCTTAAAATATCTGTCAAACATACTACTAATGTATGCAATATCCGGATGCGTACACATCTAAACAAACATTAGACTACTTACAACTGATGTATAAGGAATATTCTATATTTCCGTAACTTCAAGGTTACTTTTAGGGCACCGATTGAGACTGAATTTGTCTCCCTAATCGATAGGGGTGTCACCTGGTTTGCTGTCCTGTATGGCAAACATTTTAAGCACTTTATCGATACAGCTCCTTTATGATAATCCAAGAATACTCTGAGAACGATCTCGTTGTATTTGGATCCCTAATACAAATGAAACGTCACCAAGGTCTTTCATCTCAAAATTCTTTGATATAAATCTCTTGGTTTCGTGCAACATACCTATATCATTTGTGGCAAGCATTATGTCATCGACATACAAATCAGGAATATGTGCTTACTCCCATTGAATTTGTGATACACACAATTATCAACATTGTTTGTCTCAAAACAAAACGAGATAATCACTTGATGAAACTTATGGTACATCTGACGGGAAGCTTGCTTAAGTCCATAGATAGACTTTGTCAATTTACAAACCATATTCTTTGGGTCTCCCAACTCGAAGTTTTCTGGTTGCACCATATAAATTGTTTCGTCAATGTCACCATTGAGAAATGCCATCTTGACATCCATCTGATGAAGCTTAAGGTCAAAATGTGCAACAAATGCTATGATTGTCCTAAAAGAGTCTTTCGTTATAACTGGGGAGATATTCTCTTTCAAGTTAATCACTTCCTTTTAGGTAAAACCTTTAGCTACATGACGAGCCTTATTCCTCTCTATATTATCTTTCAAATCCCTTTTGGTTTTAACTATCCATTTACAACCAATGGGCTTCGCACCTTCCGGTAATGAGACAAGTTCCCAAACCTTATTGTCTTGTATAGACTTATGTTCCTCATTCATGGCATTAATCCACTTTTAAGAGTTGGAACCATGCATGGCTTAATGTAAGTTGATTTGATCATCTTCCACCATTCCAATATCTTTCTTATTTTATGTTCCTGGAGAAATAAGAAAAAATCATCCGGAATAGCATTTCCCCTTTCTCTAGTGGATCGCCTTAATGACACCGGTTCTTGAGGTTGTTGAGTTTGTTCCTTAGGAACAATTACCTCATCTTGAATGAGGGGTTGTTCAACATTGTCTAGTTGAGGATTCAGATTCGCTTCTTGATCAATGAGAGGTATAGAAACTTTCACATTGTCAAAAGCAATAGTGGGAATCGAAACCAACTCCTCCTCATCTTTGGATCAACTTATTATTCACATGTAAAACCTCATATATTTACCACCATAGGTGTGTGTGTAATTCGGCCAAGTATTAACCTTACTTTGGGCAGGCTAATACTCGTATGAATTTACACACACACACAAACATCCAACATCCCTTATTAACATTCTACACAAGATAGGTCACTTTGGTGACATCTTGTTTCAATTAATCCATTTAGAATGATGGACCACCTTATTTAACCTTAAAAGATATACCAAAAAATATTGAATTTGAGTTGATCCTTAATATATATATATATAAATTAAATCAAAATAACAAAACTCTCCATGATTTTGTAAACTTACAGAAAAACCTATCAAGTTTCAGTAATCACAAGTCAGCCCTAATATTTTGTCAAAATCAAAAGAAATTGCCCAATAATTTTTAAAAATAAAAATTTGGCTCTAAAACTTTTAAAAATTACAATGTGACCCCGTAATATTTCAGTAATTATAAATCTATCCATTTTTTTTTGTAATTTCAAATTGTCCCACTAAGTTTTAATAATTATAAATTGGACCTGAAACTTTATCAAAATCATAAATGGCCTAAATTAATTGGAAAACAGTCCATCAAGAATATCAAATTCCCTAAAAGTGGCCTAATACAAAAAAAGACCTCTGAAATCCTAAGGTTACCGTTGCCCAAGCTACCAAGTCATCACCAGAAGGCCATGGCGCACTGCAGCGAAGGATGAAGGTAGACGCAAATCGAGACGCAGATCGTACGTCCTCTAAATAGTCAGGGCCGACCCTATATCTATAGTTTTTTTCTCCTCAGTGCACATTGATATAACTTACATTAGTGTGTTGCATGTGGACCACTGATTATAGAGAAGTTTTGACAAGTACATACATTTTGAGTCAAAGTCTATAAATCTAATGGTCAACATCCAACACATTGACTTGAAATTATATATATATATATATATGAGTAATGCTACTTTACCCAAATTTAGTGCCCAAATGTTGTGGCAACACTCTAGTTCATTCATTTAAATTGATGGACTGAAGTGTTCCTACATCATTTGGACACCAAATTTGGACAAAGTAGCATTATTCTCTCTCTCTCTCTCTCTCTCTATATATATATATATATATATATATATATATATACAATCCTTTCCTCCTCAGTGCGTATTAATATAACTTATATCAGTGTATTATATGTGGACTATTGATTATAGAGAAGCTTTGACAAGTGCATACAATTTGAGTCAAAGTATGTAAATCTAATGGTCTACATCCAACGTACTGATGAATTTATATCAGTGAGCACTGACTTAAATTTATATATATATATAAACTTCCACACATGTATCTTAACCATGATTATAATCATTTTTTCCATCTTATAATGTTAATATGTTCTTTTATATAATTAAAAAAAAAAGTTAAATATTTGACCGATTTGAACCGTGAAACCAAGCCACTTGTTTGAGTGAAGTTAAATTTCTGACAAAAATAATCGCTCCAAATAGAGTTCCTAATTTTAGAATCCCAATAAAATTATAGATTAGTTGCTTTATTAAGAGCAATATATATGATCACGAAGACCTAAGCCCCCTTCATCCTTAGGCAAACAAGCATTGTCCCAAGAAACTAAAAATAGTTTCTTATTGTCCATATTTCTTGAAAAATGAATAACACATTTGTTTTTAAACCATTTATAAATAGTTAACACTAACATATATTTCTAAAACAATTAACTTAATGAAAATAATTTTAAAGCGTGTGTCTTGATCAATGCTTGCCAACACACCTTGGTTGCAAGACTTTACTTGTTTGTGCACTACACCTTGTAGTCACAAGACTTAACTCTCAAAGATGAGATAAAATAGTCTAAGTGAATATATGAATATTCTAGATGCAATAGTGCAAGACAATACACTAAATGCTTAATTAGATGTTGAGATGCAAAGCTAACAACTTAATTATCAAACAAACCAAATCAACTTAAGTTGTCATAATAAGGCAAGGACAATAAATGAAATCATGAAATGAAATCAATGAGTCATAATTGGCTAGAGGGCAAATATGTCCTAAATGCAAGTTATCAATAAACAAAACCCAATCATGTAATATCTCATGTGAATATGTAATTAAAGCATGAGTATTGCAATAAATATACAATAAAGACTAAATCTTGAGTAGATAGAACAATTAATGAAAGATGAGGTTTGTTATACTTACCAAGTCACTTAATGAAGAAGACCCATGATGAGATGATGCATGATTATGCTTGGATGCTCATAGGTTTGGGTTTTGGAGAGTCAAAAACAAGTCTTGGAGCTTCTCTCTCTAAGGGGGCTCTTATCCTCTCTAAAAATAGATTTTGAAGCTCTAAAAACGAATGAGAAAGAAGATGATATATATATATATATATACATATAAGCCGTAAAACGAAACAACATCGTTTTGAAAAATAATGCTCAGTGCACGGGTACTGCATGGGTAAGGGACCTGTGCAACATACAAACCTGAAGGTACCGTCCTCAGTGCATGGGTATTGCACGAGTAGGGACCCCCGTGTAAAAGAGGCCTTAACGAGAGGTCAACAACGCGTTAAGAAAAAGCACACCAACGTGCGGGCACAGACATTTTCAATCAATCATCAGGAAATGAATTACACACATAAAACCACTATTGCATCTAAGAATGAAGTGCAAGTGTGATTGTGGAATGATTGCACACAAGAGCCATGAGAAACAAATGCATACCAACTCAAATGCATAAAGTGTGTGTGTGTGTGTGTATGTGTGTGTGTGTGTGTGTGACAACAAATGTATGAGATGTGAGTGTGTGCAACTAAAATCTCTTCAAAGAGAGTTAAGCACAAGTGAACTACCTTTTAAAGTTCATGAGATGACCGGAAACGTGTCTTCGAGAAAACCACACTTTAAGAACCTATACTACCCATTACACAAACATCCCCAATGTGATTTGTTATAAAATAAGTCAATCATAAATTGAGGTCCTTACACTTAATTATTATTAAAAATTATTCACTCATGCAACTATTTTGCTCAAATCTGAAGTGTGAGTCTGAGACTAGTTTCCCTTTTGAATTCATTTCCTTCTATATTCACCATAAAATCACATAAAAACTCAATTATAATTTATTATGTATTCTATTAAACTCATATTGTCTCTCTATACGGTTTATGTTTTTCCCTTCAACAGATGTACTTGACATCCAAATATCCTTGTGTCATAGAATATACTTTCGTCTACTCCACAACTCACGTGGTGCTTTAAGAACAAATTTAGATGGTACATTGTTCAAGATGTATAAGCTGTTTGTAAGGCATATCCCTAAAAGGAATTTAGAAGTGTTGAATAGTTAAGCATAGATCTAATCAAGAGAGTTCTATTTCTTCTTTCTGCCATACCATTTTGCTGAGGCATTCCTAGCGTGAAAAGTTGATATATAATTCCATTGTCTATAAGATATTGTTGAAACTCACCAGCGAGATACTCTCCACCACGATCGAATATCAAGATTTTAATTTGTTACTCAAATTGATTTTCAGTTTCAGCTTTAAATACTTTGAACATTTCAAAAGAATCCGACTTATGTCGCATGAGATGCACATATCCAAATTTCGAGAAATCATCTGTGAAAGTGATGGAGTACTCGTTTCCTCCCTTTGCTTGAATGTTTATCGGACCACATACATATGTATGTACGAGTCCTAGACATTCAGTGACCCATACACCTTTTGTCGTAACCGGCCTTTTGGATATCTTACCTTCTAAACAAGATTCACATGTTGAAAGCTCTTGAATTTTTAACTCGCTTAAATTTCCATTGCTTACTAACCCTTTGATTCTTTTTAGATTAATATTTCCTAATCTCAAGTGTCACGAGTAAGTTTAATCTTAAGATAATTTTATTCACTTTGAATTAGGTTCTTCTTGTTTAGTGTTAAACAGTGATATAGGTTTAGTTTGAATATGATAAAGACCATTCTCTAATGTACCTATTTCATAAGACTCTGTCATTCTTGCTAAAAATAACTTCTTTATTAAAAACAATCAAATAACCAAGTCTAATCAAGCTAGAACCATAAATCAAATTTCTCTTAAATTTCGGTACATAATAAACGTCTTTTAAAATCGAACTTCTAAAACTATCAAAATAAATAACGATTTCTCCCACTTCTTTTGCCAACACTTATGCTCTAGTGCCCAAGTGAAAATTAATTTCTTCTTTACTTAGCTTTCTCGTTTTCTGAAACATTTGTAAGGAATTACAAATATGATTAGTGGCCCTAGAATCTACAATCCAGATTCTAAGATTTCATAAAAGCTACCCGAAAACATGTTTCTAGGTAATACAAATTACCTTTTTCCTTCTTACTCTCTATGTACTTAAGGCAATTTCTTTCCAATCCCCATTGATCGCACAATGGAAACACTTTCCTTTATCTTTCCCATCATTCTTGATCAACTTTTTGACAGGCCATGAACCTTATTCTTCTTTTGCTTCTTGCCTTTTCTTTTAGGATTGAGCTTAGTAGAAGACTTATATTCTTTCTTGTCAAAAGTATGGACTTTATTATCCTTGTTCTTAACAAGAATCTTCGCAGCGCTTTACACCTCTTGCATCAATCCTTGCAAGGTGTAATCCTTATTGTTGACGTCGATTTCTGGATTGTGTCAGAAAAGCCAACAAGGATTGGATTTCGACTATTAATTCAAAGAGAAAAAGATTCAGAGAGAGTAACGAAGACACAAGTTTTACGTGGTAAAACTCTGATGACCGAAGAAACGTCCACGGGTGGTTGATGGGTCAACCAAGACAAAATCCACTATGAAATTATGATGTTTACAAGCTCTCGATCTCTCTTTCTTCTCTCTGTATTTTTCTGTTGCTATATTGCCTATATCTTTTTTTGGGACGAGATTATGGGTCTATTTATATGTTTATAGAACCCTAATCTGCTTTGTACAAGTAATACAAGATCTTTACATTTAATTGTGATTCGGTTACTTACTTGAGGTTGATTTGTCTTTTTTCCTGTTTCGGAGTCTCTTATGGAAATCGAGTGGGATTCCAGTAGTGCAGTTTTATTTGGACTTGTTTCCTTATAAGAGTGTAGTCTTTGTAGTGAAATCAAGTTGTTTCCTAATTGAGGATTCTTCTAGCTCAGTATTATGTTCTCTTTGGGATTCTTCCTGATAGATATCTTCGCGTATTTAATGACTAAATCCGTGTGAATTAAGCACCTAGTTTCTTACTCGGGTCACATTTATCCCGAGTAAGAATAACACTTGTTGGTCCCGAGTAGTGCCGTTTAAGTTCGAGTAGAAGATGCTTTTTTGCTAACCCCGAGTACTTTTAATTGATTCGGAATAGTTTAGTTGATCTCGAGTAGGTCTTGCCATGCTGCTTATTTACTCGGGCTTTCTTCTCTTTAATGATGCCTTCTAGGATTTTTCATGAGTGCTTATTTGGGTGTCCACTTGACAATTTTCTCCATCTTGTCGATGACATGTACGCTTGGTAAAATTCACATACGACAATACCCCCGTACGCTTGGTAAAATTCACATACGATAATACCCCCTTAAAATATTTTTACCGAATGAAATTTTGTTTCGGGCAAGGGTATTTTAATCATCTTAATTTTTACTCGTGTCAGAATAGACGTCTTGCTATAATGGCGTGTCTTAATGGTGACCATGTAATTTCGATTCGCTTCATTACGCAAGATCTTAATGATGGCGACGTTTTGAAGTTCTGACGGTTGAGAGCTAGTTCCTGTTTTGACACGTGTCCCTAGTCTCTTCGTTTTTAGATATCATTTATGAGAAAATGATTTTTACGTGTCCCCAAAGCCGCCTACGTTATCAAGCTTTATCATAATTTTTTTCACCTCGAGGCCCTAGGGTTTCGTGTCACCACCCCTTTAAATTCTTCACCGAATTTGTGGTAGTTTATTCTTATTTGAAAAAATCAGAATTTTCCTATCATTCCGGATTTCGCTGCAGATGGCTTTCTTCATCAAGGGTTTTTTGCTCCAGTATTCCATTCTTTTTAAGGTTAGTTTCAATGGAGCCCTCATCTCGCCTTCGTCTTTGTAATATAGCTCTTGATGCTCTAAATCGGGGGGATTATCAGTTAGTTTCCTGTGTTCGAAGATTGTTGGGGGAAACTCCTCCTGATGAACATTCATTTTTAGAAGTCGACTTTTCTGGTCATTACCTTGACGTTGTTTTTAATCCTATAGTCAGTTCTGATTCATCTGATACTTCATCTAGTTTCGATTCTGACGTTTCTAACCACAGGGTATCTTTTCGAATGATGGGTAAACATCAGAGCAAAAATGAAGTGCACAAGCATGGCTTGAGCAATGTTCAGATCAGGGAACAGGCTGTTAACGAGAATGATATTGATGAGGTGTCCAGGGTGTCTCGTCTTTCATTTTTTGATGCTCGTCCAGTAGTTTTGATACTGAACTGAATGTGGTCAGGCCAGCTGAAATAGAAAAGTATCGCTCCCGATTCGACTTGCCTGACTCGGTCACTCTGGTTCTCGCAGGGGATAGAGCCGCATGGAATCCTCCTGAGGGTATGGTCACGATTTATGGATCAATGCTATGCTGTGGCGTCACGCTTCCCTTTCAGCCATTTATTGCCAGGTTTTTGGCTGAAGCAGGGATAGCCCCAGCTCAGTTGGCCCTGAATAGTTATAAAGTCTTGATGTGTATGTGGCATATGTTCAACAGAATGAACCTTTCGCCGCCTTCCCCAAATGAAATCAGGCATTTCTTTACGTTGAGGCAGGTTAGCAAGACGGGGACCTATTTTCTTACGTCTACTCCATCAGGTGGCTGGGTCCCCAAATGAGCAAAGGTGAATCGGGAGGTCGACACCTTTGATGACCCGAAAAAGAAGGGTTTTGTCTGGGAATTCCCTACATCCAACAAATTTTGGAAGAACAGTTGGTTTTTCACTGGAGGGGCTCTCGGGCTCAACGTCGCTGTTGGATCTAGGGATTCCCGAATTGTGTTGAGTGTTCCCCGTTTCTTCTGTTCCCCTGAAGTGTGGAACAGAAAAATAATTGATTATGATGATTCGGAGCTAAAGAGGCTGACTCGGGCAGCTGTTCGTAATCTAGAGAAGAGGAGCAAGAGCTACCTTTTTAAAGATGAGGATTTGATAAAGCTCGGCTTCTTCAGACAGATTTTGGGCCATCGCAGGCGATGTAAGTGACCCGGCACCCTTTCTATTGTATTTTTCTGCTTTTTATTTTCTTTTCTGACATGAATCTTTTTTTTTTACAAGTGTTCGATACGGACGTCGTCAGCGATCTTCAGGCTCGTCAGGTGAAGGCGATTCTGCAGGCGAGTAGAAAAGAAGCTTCCTGTCAGGACGAAGAAGGTATTGCTCCACCTGAGTCTGATGAGGAAACTGACATTGCTGAGGAACAGATCCCTGAGTACGTTCATCAGGGTGCTCTGCCTTTTACTCATGATTCTGCTGGTCCGAGTGGCCAAAGTGAGCCAACTGACACCCAACTGCCTGTTAGTAGGGAGAGGCAATGTGAAGCCTCGTTTGAAGAGCCTGTTGGGTGGTTTGAAACTGGCGATGGTGGTGAGATTTTTA
Source organism: Dipteronia dyeriana (assembly GCA_032871835.1). NCBI lineage: Eukaryota > Viridiplantae > Streptophyta > Magnoliopsida > Sapindales > Sapindaceae > Dipteronia > Dipteronia dyeriana. The sequence goes on along the minus strand of CM065295.1, from coordinate 69,311,676 downwards.
CGGATCAAGTGCCTATGGGCGCCGAATTCTTCTAGTCCTTTCGGGATGATCTGCAGGAAGATCTTGCTGCTAACCTTAACTTCCATCGTTCTTGGGGTGAGAAGCGAAAGGCAGTTAGTTTTTCGACTCATCCTCTTAAAGTTCCTCGGGTCGTCTCATTCATCGACTCCAGCGATGAAGATGTTGCGGATGAGATTGCTCCGAGTGTTGGCATTGGAGCATCAGAAGATGCGGTGACCTCTGAACCGAACAAGGCTTCTTCTATCTCCGAGGTTAGGAATACAGGGGCTGAACCTTCAAGGGCACCTTTAAATCCTTCTCCCCAGGATATGCTACTGGAGACATCCTCCGACCGGGCTTTCATCGGGGAGGACCGCTGGAGCGGCTTTAGGGATGGTTCACAGTCCGAACGTCTTCAAAACGTTTTGAACGGTACATCTTATGTAAGTTAAATCTGACTTCTTTACTGTTTTGCTTCTGCCATATTTCTAAATATATTCCTTTATAGATGGTGGCCGAATTTGCTCAGCTGAAGGCGAGTGAGGAAGGCCGTGCTTGAGCTGAGAAAGCCTATCAGTAGGAGGTCGGTTCTGTACAAATATTCACCGACCATTGTTTGGCGAAGCAGTTTGAAGCCGAGGAGAAGGATTATTTGGCAGAGGAGAAGGTTGCATCACTTCAAAATCTTCTGTCTTCTGCTGAATAATCCATGCTTAAGGCCGAGCAAAAGGCAGAGCAGTCGAGGTTGGCGTATGACCAAAAAATCGAAGATCTGGAGTGCCAAGTGTTGACAGTTGAATCCCTATCTCGAGAGGCCAGGTTGGAACTTGAAGTCCAAGGGGTGGATCATTTTAAAAGCTCCTCTGCTTACGATGCCCTACTTCTTCAGGAATTTCAACGCGGGCTAGTTTCGGCCGACGAATTCTTCAAAGTTAAGAATAGGGCGACTGAGAAGGCTTGAGCTAATTGGGAGCTGTCAATCAAACATCACGTGGACCGGTCCTTGGAGTCTCTTTGGATTCAGATGAAGGAATGGAGAGCCTACTGTCGTAGTCAAGGCAAAGAGCCTTATCCCATGCATTTAGAGATTTCGTCCGAGCATTCTCTCTCGACCTTTTACGCCAGTCAAGAGTCGGTCGAGGGTGTGATCCCAAATGTTTGGCCGATCCCGGGTGAGGATTACAACCAGTGGATGGATGATACCGTCGACCCTATTGTTTGGCCGTCTAATGAAAGCCTGCTCTGTGAATACGAGATGGTGCCAGACCTGAATATCGGTAAAGGCTCGAAATCCTCTCAGCCTTGACTTTTGTAAATTTGTAGAAGATTCCTTTATATATTTTTTTTGTAAGGTTCTTTTGAACTGTAACCATTCTTTTTTAGAGCAATAAAATTCTATTTTATTCTGAATTGAATAGTCTTGATCTGTTTATTGTTGATTGTTGCCGAGTGCTGTATTAAACTGGCTGATGTTCGTGTAACTTTACCGAGTATCTTATTAAACCGGTTGTTACCCGAATGACTTCAATTGCCAAGTATCTTATTAAACTGGCTTCTTTGTTATTCAGGTAACTTAACCGGGTATCTTATTAAACCGGTTGTTACCCGAATGACTTCAATTGCCAAGTATCTTATTAAACTGGCTTCTTCGTTGTTCAGGTAATTTTACCGAGTATCTTATTAAACCGGTTGTTACCCGAATGACTTCAATTGCCAAGTATCTTATTAAACTGGCTTCTTCGTTGTTTAGGTAATTTTACCGAGTATCTTATTAAACCGGTTGTTACCCGAATGACTTCAATTGCCAAGTATCTTATTAAACTGGCTTCTTTATTATTAACCGAGTCATCTTGAAACAGAAGTTTACACTTGCGTTTCATACTCGGTTGCTGCCCGAACATTACATCAAGGCTCACCATGATCATATGTTCGAGTCCTTACGCAATACCAAGGACGTCTCCCCAGTTTCTATAAGTAAGGGTTTACCGAATCGTTGAGCTCTCTTTAAGATTGCTCAACACAGCTACGCATTTCACAGGAACTTCTTCCGATAGCGTCCCGAGCATTTTTCCAGAGTCTGGTGCACCGGGTTTTCCTTCTTGCTAAGGTCGATTTGACCTTGCTCGGCTGGCATGCTCCTTTGAGCTTCTTCGCCCATTCAGGATTTGATGGTCCCGAGTATTCTATTTGCATGTTCTTATTATCATGCTCTTACATATGCTCTTATTATCATATGCTTCTTTTCGGAATTCCCGAATAATTTTTATTTATCACTGCAAAATCAACACATTTAAATTTCATAGCTAACATTTATCGCAACTAATAGCTCTGACTAAGAAAACAAAAAGGAAAAACAAGTTAAGGATAGAAAATCTTTAGATATTGAGCGTTGCATGGTCGGGGTAAAACCCCTCCGTTAGGTCGTGCAATCCAATATGCTCCATGGCCAGCTATTCCCTCAACCTTGTACGGGCCCTCCCATTTATCTGTCAGGGAACCTGCAGCTTTATTTTTCGTGTTTAGTGATATCCTCCTAAGCACTAGGTCTCCAAGCTGGAATTTCCTGATCCGAACATGAGAATTGTAGTGGCGAGCCACTCTTTGTTGATATGCTGTATTTCTTACTCGGGACTTCTCCCTTTTTTCTTCTAGCTCATCCAAACTTTGTAGTAGCATATCAATATTCTGCTATTCATTGTATTGCCTGACCCTGGGGGACGCATACGATGTTTCTACGGGGATGACAACTTCTGTTCCGAAAGCTAAAGTGAACGGAGTTTCTCCTGTTGAAGTTCTTGCTGTCGTCCGGTATGCCTATAATACTTTAGGAAACTTTTCAAACCAGCTTCCTTTTTTGGCATCCAACTTTGCTTTGATGGTGTGCTTGATAATTTTATTTACTGTTTCTACTTGCCCGTTTGTTTGAGGATGAGCTGGTGTCGCATAGTAGTTAGCAATCTGATACTTCTCGCACAACTGTCTGAACTTTTGGTTATCAAACTAGATGCCATTGTCGGTGATTATAGTGTCCGGAACTCCAAACCTATAAAGTATGTTCTTATTTACAAAATTTGTGGTGTTGGCTTCTGTGATATGCACCAACGCTTCAACTTCTGCCCATTTTGTGAAATAATCGACAGCTACTATGGCGTGCTTTGCTCCACCCTCTGTCCCGGCTGGCATTGGGCCGATCAGGTCTAGGTCCCACATGGCTAATGGCCATAGGGCAGTGAGGTTTCTGAGCTTTTATGGGGGTTATCGGATATTGTTAGCAATCCTTTGACAGGTATTGCAACTTTTTGACCACTGCTGTGCATCTGAGAAAAGCGTAGGCCAGTAATAGCCTTGTCTGAGCACCTTATGCGCTAGACTTCTACCCCCAGTGTGGTTTCCGCAAACTCCTCAGTAGATCTCTTGAAGTATTCGATGTGCATCTTCTTCCGGTACACATCTCTGGAGAGCTCGGGAAAACCCTCTTCTGTATAATTCTCCTCCGATCACGGTATACCTAGCCGATCGATACCTGATACGCTTTGCTAGTACTGGATCTTCCGGGAGCATGCCTTCTTCCAGGAACCTTCTCAGCTGGACCATCCAACCGTCTTGCGGTGTTTGGACTTCTGAAATTTCCAAATGCTTAGGTTCAGTTGTACTCGGTTTAAGGAGGTGTGCAACCGGAATGGTCTTTGGTCTGATTGTGGTTGTTGCTGACGCTAATTTAGACAATGCGTCAGCCTTTTCATTTTGTTCCCTAGGGATCTGAGCGATCTTGTATTCTTTAAATTTTTGGAGGAGCTGTTTTGCGATGTCACGGTAGGCTATCATACCTTCATCTTTGGCCTGGTACTCATCCATAACCTGGTTGACAACTACCTGTGAATCGCTGAATATCTCAACTTCATCTGCCCCGAGAGCTATGTAGACTCTGAGTCTAGCTAACAATGCCTCGTACTCGGCTTGATTATTGGTTACTTTGAAATCAAACCTCATGGCACATTCAACATCATCTCCTTCTGGGGTACGAACTATGATCCCTGCCCCGCTGCCATGAGTGTTTGAAGAACCATCAACATACAGTTTCCATGGGAAACTTTTATCCAACAGTCTTTTGCTTCCAGGTTTGGTTCTGTGAACTCGGCTATGAAGTCTGCCACAACTTGTCCCTTGAGGGAGGTTCTGGCTACATAATGAATATCGAATTCACTTAGCTCGATTGCCCATTTGGTAAGTCTTCCTGATATTTTCGGCTTTTGTAAAATTTATCTTAATGGGCAATTGGTGAGAACTTGGATTGTATGGGCCTGAAAGTATGGTCTCAGTTTTTTTACTGTTGAAACCAATGCTAAGGCCATCTTCTCTACCTGTGAGTACCTGGTCTCAGCCGGTAAGAGTGTCTTGCTGGTATAATACACTGGTTTCTTCACTCCATCTTCTGCTCTGACTAAGACTGAACTTGCTGCAAGCTCAGTTATTGACAGATACAACTGAAGTATTTCCCCTTTTTACGGTTTTAAGAGAACTGGTGCCTGTCCCGAATACTCTTTTATTTTTAAGAATGCCTGCTTGCACTCTTTATTCCACTCGAGTCCTTTCCCTTTTTTGATTATCTTGAAAAAGGGTGCGCAAATGTCTGTAGCCCTCGAGATGAATCTTCTCAAGGAAGCTAAACACCCTGTCAAGCGCTGTACTTCTTTCAATGTTTTGGGTGAGGTCATTTTTTGCAAGGCCTGGATCTTCTCGGGATTAACTTTGATTCCTCTTTGGTGGACTTGAAAACCCAAGAATTTTCTCGAAGGGACTCCGAATAAACATTTGTTCGGGTTTAATTTCATCTGGTATCTTCTTAGGACATCAAATGTCTCTCGAAAGTCCTGGGTATGCTCATCTGCCGAGACACTTTTAGTCAACATGTCATCAATGTAAACTTCCATGTTCCTTCCTATTTGCAGAGTGAAGATTTTGTTGACCAACCTTTGATACGTAGCACCTGCATTTTTTAAACCGAAGGGCATTACTGTGTAGCAATATAAACCCTGATTCGTTGTGAAAGCTGTTTTTTCTTCATCAGCTTTGCTCATCCGGATCTGATTGTATCCCGAGTAAGCGTCCATGAAGCTGAGCAATTCGTGACCTGCTGTGGCATCCACCAGCTGGTCTATCCTTGGAAGTGGGAAGTTATCCTTTGGACATGCCTTGTTCAGATCCGTGAAATCTACGTACATCCTCCATTGTCCATTTTTCTTTTGGACGAGGACTACGTTGGCGACCCACTGAGGGTAGCTGACTTCTCTGATTGATCTAGTTGCCAGTAGCTTTTCCACCTCTTGTTTGATTGCTTGACTTCTTTCAGGATTGAACGATTTTCTCTTTTGTATTACTGGTTTTACATTCGGGTTAACTGTGAGGTGGTGTGATATTACTCGAGCATATATTCCGATCATATCTTCGTGACTCCAAGCGAACACATCTTTGTACTCTCTAAGCAGATTGATTAGTTCTTGCTTGACTTTTCCATCCAAGTTAGCCCCGATCTTGATTTTCTTATCCAGTTCATCTTTTTTAAGTACTATTTCTTCAACTAATTCTGTTTTGGATTCATTCGAGTCCTCCCTTGGATCCAGTTCAAATGATAAGGACTCTTTACACTGATTTAGCTGTATTATGGTGCACACTTGTTCAGCATCATGCTTGTCTTTGTATACTGACAGCTTTGCTCTTCGGGCCATCTATTGGGATCCCTTGACTATCCCAACCATTTGTTCTGTAGGGAACTTGATCATTAATGCATAAGTGGCCGTCACGGCCCTTGTTTTATTCAGGAATGGCCGACCCAATAATGCATTATACGGCCAATTGTCCAAATCAACTACCACGAAGTCGAGCAGGACAGTCCTCTGGCATGGTGCCGTTCCAATCTTTACGGGTAGTTTTACAGTCCCGAGTGACCTGACCTCTATCCCTCCAAACCCTCTTAATGGAGTATGAAAAGGTTGTAAATCTTTTCGGTCTAGTCTTAGCTGGTCGTATACGACCACGCTTAGGATGTCTGCTGAACTCCCATTATCTATTAAAATTCTCCAAGACTTCCCTATGGCCAATCCGGGCACTTATAACCAAAGCGTCATTAGGCCGAACATTGACGCCATAGGAATCTGCCTCTGTAAAGACTATTGGGTCCCATCCTTCCTTTACCCTTTTCTTATCTGGCTCAACCGAGTTTACGTCGAAGTTATTCCTTGCTTCTATTGCTTCTATTGCTTCTATGATTTCCTGAGTTCGTTCTCGGTTGCTTCTCCCAGTAGAGGGTCCTCCGAAAATTGTACGTATTACTTGATTGGCTTCGGGACTAGCCTTTTGATTTCGTCCAGAATGATCAACTTTAACTACCTTCTTAGCTTCTGATTTCTCATCTTTTTTTAAGATTATATCCTACAAATGCCCTTCCCGAATAAGAGTCTCTATGTAATCTCTGAGTTGGTAACACTTTGAAGTCTCATGTCCGATTTCCTTGTGAAATCTGCAATACTTGGTTATATCTTTCCGGACAAACTGAGATTGTCGCCTCGGTTCTTGCACCATATTCTTCTCTTCTAGGATGGCTAGAATTTCTTCTTGTTTTTTTTCGAAGAGGGGTGTAATTGGTGTATCTGCCTCGGTATTTATCTGTGGACTGTTCGGCATTACTCTCATTACCCCCATCCTTGTTTTTCTCCTTGTCGTTCCCTTTTAGCTTTCCCCTTTGATTCTGCCTCTTGGATTCAGCATCCTTCTGCTCAAGCTTTCCTCCGTGCATATAGCTCCCTCCTGTAGCTAACTTTTTTTCTTCGGCTAGTGCGTATCCTCCTGCTATATCCATCATGTCAGCATACCTGGTCAGCGGTGCTCTTCTCAAATCAAATGATAGCCGTCCATTCTGCAAGTTATTGGTGAAAGCAGCAATAATTGCTTCATCGTTTGCACTGCCAATTTTTGATATTGCTTGGCAGAATTGGCCTAAGTATTTCTTTAATGATTCGTCCTTCCCCTGCTTTATTTGAGAGAGGTAGGCCACTGACTTTTTCCTGTGAACATTGGTCAGAAATTGCCTTGAGAAGCTTCTGCTTAGTTCACTGAAATTTCTGATGCTCACCGGGGGTAGTCTCCCGAACCATCTTGACCCTGTGTCTCCTAGTGTTTGTGGAAAGTTGAGACACAATAGGGGGTCACTGCGGGCATATTGAACCATGGCACTTTTATAACATCTAACGTGCTCCTTTGGATCTGTATCTTTTTTGAATTGCTCCACATACGGCATCCCGAATCTTTCTGGGAAAGGGGTCCATAAAATTTCCCTGGTGAATGGACTGTCAGAGTCATCGTCAGATAGATCGTTATAGCCATAACGTCAGATAGATCGTTATAGCCATAACGTCTGACCAAGGCTTCCATCTAACGCCTGTTATTTTTGACTTCTCGAGTTAGGCTCTGAATTGTAACATCTCAATTTCCCATCGGACTTCCCCGATGGTTAAACCGCTGGGTTATCATCATTCTTTTCTCAGACTCTTCACTCTGATGCTGGACCTCTCGTGTGACTCCATGATGACGTTTGCGGTGGTGTTGATCACTGTCTTCTGATGATGACCGACCTCTGCACCGGTCGTATTTACGATGTCTGGCCCGTACTGTTTGATTGTGGTTCAGCCCCTGGTGAGGTTGTTCCTCTTCAGGTGTTTCCTGTCCAGTTGGGTTGGTTGGGGAAGAGTTCCTTCTGATTTCCGGCATAATTATTCCTGGCCCAACCACCACCAAACGGAGCCTTACGGGTGGAGGATTGGGAGTATGTACTCCTGCAGCTAGTAGATCAACCCCTTCCCTTGCTACGTCTGTCACCAATTGCTACAATACCTATTGGAAACGCAGAGTCAGATCTCTATTGGTTGGAGGCACTTGCTGGATCCATACCAGGTGTGCAGGCTGGTTTTCTGTGTTTGCTGCAGGATCTCGTGACGTGTTGCCAACATGAAAATTGCCTGGTGATTTTTGGTCATTCCCTGAACTACTTCTATTTCCTGCCATCGCTTTTAACAAGGTCGAAGGTTCACCCCCTTCTTCTAGCGCCAATTGTTGACGTCGATTTTTGGATTGTGTCAGAAAAGCCAACAAGAATTGGATTTCGGCTATTAATTCAAAGAGAAAGAGATTTAGAAAGAGTAACGAAGACACAAGTTTTACGTGGTAAAACTCCGATGACCGGAGAAACGTCAACGGGTGGTTGATGGGTCAACCGAGCCAAAATCCAATATGAAATTATGATGTTTACAAGCTCTCGATCTCTCTTCTTCTCTCTGTATTTTTCTGTTGCTATATTGCCTATATCTTTTTTTTGGGACGAGATTATGGGTCTATTTATATGTTTATAGAACCCTAATCTGCTTTGTACAAGTAATACAAGATCTTTACATTTAATTGTGATTCGGTTACTTGCTTGAGGTTGATTTGTCTTCTTTCCTATTTCGGAGTCTCTTATGGAAATCGAGTGGGATTCCAGTAGTGCAGTTTTATTTGGACTTGTTTTCTTATAAAAGTGTAGTCTTTGTAATGAAATCAAGTTGTTTCCTGATTGAGGATTCTTCTAGCTCAGTATTCTGTTCTCTTTGGGATTCTTCCTGATGGATATCTTCGCGTATTTAATGACTGAATCTGTGTGAATTAAGCACCAAGTTTCTTACTCAGGTCGCATTTATCCCAAGTAAGAATAACACTTGTTGGTCCCGAGTAGCACCGTTTAAGCCCGAGTAGAAGATGCTTTTTTGCTAACCCTGAGTACTTTTAATTGATTCAGAATAGTTTAGTTGATCCCGAGTAGGTCTTGCCATGCTGCTTATTTACTCGGGCTTTCTTCTCTTTAATGATGCCTTGTAGGATTTTTCATGAGTGCTTATTTGGGTGTTCACCTGACAATTTTCTCCATCTTGTCGATGACGTGTATGCTTGGTAAAATTCACATACGACACTTATTATTCAAGGTATAGTCTAACTTGAATTGATCAAAGGATTCCGACGGTGAATTCACGACCATGTCGATCTGTGTTTCACCATTTATCTCAGTATAATGGATCTCTACTATGTTGAGATGTGCTATGATATTCATCATATGATCCTTAACTGCCTATCGAGGTTTCTGTATAAGATTCATTAAAGCCACTATAGCTTCTCTCTTAGCATTCCTAAACCTCACAGCAAACATCTCTCTAATAGATAACATAATTTCAACAGCGTATCAGTCCCTTCATATTGCTGTTGCAACATGTCGTTCATGGTAGCTAGATTATAACACTTAGCTATTTCATTGTTTCTCTGCCACTTACTTTATGATTTCCTCTCTACATCAATAAAGTTTTCATTAGAAGCGGTAAGGCATGGAATGTCTAACACCCGAGTGAGTTCATCAGCTTGTAGCACAATGTCAATCTTACGTTTCCATTGCACATAGTTATTTTCATTTAGACTAATTGGTGTTAGACGAATTGTAAGCAAAGTTACAATATGCCCCATAAATATTTGTTTAGGCGTTAACCCCCTCGTACAATTGAAAATTGGTAGAAATTTTAGCAACCTGCCCCTTAAGTATGTAGGGATTTTGTCCATATTTTGTCACTTTCTGTCGATTTTCAACAGTTCGAGGGGTTTAACGACTAAAAAAAATATTTAGGAGGCAAGTTGCAACTTTACGTACAATTCAGAGGGGTCTAGTGCCAATTAGTCTTCCATTTAACTAGATATCTTTGAGGATGTTAAATAGGGATGACTTAGTCATTTTGCTTAAAATAAATAAACTACGTATAAGCAAAAACATTCATAACTTTCTTTAGAATAATAAATTTATCTTGAATACATGCCACGGTTTATGATAATTATTATTCAACAGTGATTTAACTCAATAAACAACATGCATCCAAGAGGAGTACACGTTTTGTTTATTAGTTGAAGATTTCGTATATCCTTCACATCCGGTAGTTCCCAAGAATGGGAGTTAGGACACAGCAGTCGACTTAAGAACCAAGTCTTTCCTTACCAAAACTATCACGGACACGTATGTTTCCAACTTTGCATTTATTAATTGGATTTAAAATCTTTTATTAATAATATATCTTCAATATCCGATATTCAATATTAATTATCATTGTCAATTTAGCCTCATGAATTTTATTAACAAGAACTCTATGGAGGATATTAATAAATCCATATTGATTGTATAACCAAAAGTTCCAATAATCAATTTTCTATCACGAGAATTATTTCCTAGGGGAATATAATATTGATTAAGTCAATGTCTAGTCTATCACTTTACGAGTTCTCTTAAGATTCCATTTGTATGATTTCCCAGGGAAGTATCAATAAAACATCTTATTTGATCAACTCCGGTGGCCATAGGTTTCTTATACCTTCTCCCACTCATTTTTTTGGCGTTTGTAGATTTATACTAAAATGATTTACCTAGTTTTCTAAATACCTTTAGAAACCTAAACCATTTGATGCGTGACAATCACTATTCCATATGGCATGTTATTTTATGCATAACATTCATATAATCATCAAAAATAATAAAATAAATGCTAAAAAACGAATAAATAATAATCTTATCTATGGTCATCCCTAAAAAAAAAAAATTACAAAGATTACAAAAACTTGAATCTTCATGTTTTCGTCTTCGTCTTCGTCTTCGTCTTAAACTTGTATCTGCATACTCCCAGAATAATTAATAATTCAATCTAATCTATAACTCTTGTGAATTAATGAATTATATAAAAGGAAAATTTAATTAGTTAATCAACAACTCTAGTTACTCAAAACTTGTTGGAGAAGAATCCTAAACTTATTTCATTAAATTTTGTAATTATTTTGTATGATATACAAATAGACTGAGGTGGGCAAAAAAAACCAGTGAATCGAATCGAACAGATCCAATCGATTTTTTTTTTGGTTTTATATTGTTTCTCGGTTCACATTTTAGAAAATCGACCATTTTGGTTTGGTTTCTGGTTCACTATTTCAATCCGGTAAACTGAACCGAGGTCCAACATATATAATAATAATAAAAATCTAGTTTATTTTTATCCACAAACAACTTTTACACCCAAAACATCCAAACCCTAGATTTTCTCTCAAAGCTCTCATCACCGCTCGTCCTCCACCGCTCATCTTCCGTCGTTCTTCCTCCAACGCTCATCCTTTGCTTGTGTCGACTTCCTCCCCCGTTCATGGTTTCGTTGTTTTTCTCCTTCAACTGATTGGGTGTTCTTCCTCCACCGGCGGTCGACTTCGAGGTCATATGTTTTTTAATCCAAAGTCTTATAAGACCTTAATTTGTTAGACATATGAATAAGTCTTATAAATTAAGATACTATGATATGTTTATTTTTTTTTTCATTTTGGATGACTTGTTACAAATATAAAATTGATTAGGTTGTGTTAGGGTTTTTCAAAATTGGAAATTTTTGAAAAATTCATTTTTAAGATTTTATTAGACGTATATAAAATTATAAATGTATGAATTGTTATAGGATATTTGTAAAAATTTACTGAAAAAACTCTACTGTATTACTTTTTTAATAAGATAAAAGTTATATTTTTTTACTTTTTCTAAAAAGCATATATACATTAAAATAATATATAAATAAAAAAATAAATAAACTAATATATCTTAATTTAATATATAAGAAACAATAAATCTTATAATGAAAAAAATAAACACCATCTTCCTCTTTTAGCGTGCTACATTGTGCTTTGCTCTCTCTTTTCGGATGCGGATATTTTCTTCACTTTAAATCAGATTTCGTTTTCTTAATTTGTTTTTCTCTTTTATATATATATTACTATTCTCTTCTAATGGGTTGTTGCTGAACTTACTTTTTGTATTCATGTTCTTACTTCATATATATATATAGATGAAGACAATGCCATCGTCTTGATGTTATCATTTATATTTTCATCTTTTGTGGTTCGTCCTAATTTCTTTACTTGACAAATTCTTTAATTCGATATCCACTAAATCAAACACCGAAAAAGATTAGTGTGAATATTTTCTTTTCTTTTTCTGAATTTTTTCCTAGTTAATTTGTGGCCCATCTACTTATTTGGTTCAATAGGCCCAAAAACCAATTGGTTTTGGTTCGGTTAATAAATCTTAATTTTATTGGATCAGTTCATTTTTTTAAAAATCGGTTGTTACCGTATTTTTATTGATCTTATTGAAAAGTAAATCGATCTATTAAATGTTTACCCTATAAATAGAGATTATAATAAATTATTAGCACATTTAAAAGCCAAATCTAATACAACAGTGTCACTAAATATAATAAAAATAACTAAATATTTTTACAATTACTAATATTTTTATTATATTTTATATTTAATTAATTTAGTAAGAAGTATGATTAGATTATGTTTGTTAGTCTTGGATAGGATTGAATTATGCCCTGTCCGATCCCTATTTTTGTTGAACACACTGGATTGAAAAAGCAATCTATGGGACCCATGTGTCATCCTGTTGTGGTTGGATTATTTAGTCCATCACAAACGTTGAGACTATTTTAGTTCCACTTTTAATTTTATTTATAAAAAAAAAATATTGGATGGGATCCAACCCCTTCTCCTTTTATATTATTAATTCTTTCTGTTTATTTTATAAAACGTTTTTCAGTTTTTTTGGCTGAGACTATTTTTATCCCAGTCTTTTTTTTTAAATATTATTTAGATTTAAAATATTAAATTTATCCAATCTGATTTAAAAAATAATTTAATATATGTTATTTTATTATAATATAACAATTACTAATTAGGTTCTGGATTTTTTTTTTAAATTTCAAAATGTTTGAGACTTTTACATAAGTGATCAAATTGGTTCTTATATTTTTTCTAAGTATCAAATTAGTCTCTCTAACGATTTAACGGTGTTAAATACAACAGTTGACTTTAATAATTTTAGTTAAAGCACGTAAATACTCTTTATTTGTCATATTATAGCAAAGTTATTTTATTTTTTATGTATTAAATTTACCATTATAATTACAACAAAATCTAAAAATATTATTAATGAAACACCATTTGTATATTTTTTAATTAAAATTATCTAAAAAAATCTAAAAATATTTTAGTAAGACAATGTCAATTATACCTATATTTTATAAATAAAGTTACCATTCATTTTCAGTTTAGTTTTTTATAATTTTTATATAATTGTTTTTTTTTGTTAACATCATGCAAGCATTGTTTTTAAAATTATTTTAAAATCAAAACCCAAAAATAAAATAAACAAAACTATACATGTGTTAATTTTTTTTTGCATGTGTCATTATTATATTGTTTATGAATGAAGTACAATTTTAACCATATACAATTAAAATTGACTGACGAAACTTAGTTAGAGGGACTAATTTGACACTTGAAAAAAATGTAAGGACCAATTTGATCACTTTTGTAAAAGTCATAAACAACTTGGAATTTTAAAAAAAGTCCAGGATATAATTGGTAATTGTCCTATTATAATATTTAATATATATATATTTTTAATTAAAACATAAATTTTATTTATTTTAAATTTATTTTATTTATTTTTAAATTTTATTTATTTTAAAAATATTTATTTTATTTTAAAAATAATTTAATAAAAAAATATAACCAAGTTTAATTAGTTTTATTTTTATTTTTTTTGAATTTATTACAATGATTTTACTTCTTTAATATAATTTTATACTTACCTCTCACAAATATATATATATATTCAATTTTTTTTTATACAATCCCATGTTGCACAAAAAAGGAGACTGTATTATTTTAGTTCATTCTGTAATGCACCAAACACATCTTAGTTCAGTCTAATCCAATCCAATCCAATCTCGCACATCAAATGTACCATAAAGTAGACTTCTTATTATTACCATTTTTTTATCCCTAAAGTTCAGTCCCTATTGTCTAATTTTCTTATAGTGACCACCACAAATTATAATATATATTTTTTAAAATTGTCTATGGTATATTATTTGAAAATTTCAAAATTGAACCAAAATAATTGGTGAAAAATTTGGAAGAGTGATTTCGTTAAAAACACGGTGACAAATAACAAAATTACACATATTGTGATGCATTTAAAATATTGACTTACAAGTCACCATTTTCTTTTAGTAATGTGTGAATTATCGTATACATTCCATTATAATTTATTAATTAATATAATAATAATAAATTATTTATTTTTTCCATGACAATGTCATAACAAAATGTAGAAAATAGTACCACATTTCCGAAAGTGTAATCCTTAAAATTAATTTGAATTAAAATTTTAGCATTTTTTACGGTAATTTGTGTGTCGTCGAAAACATGGGTAATATTGATGATTTATTCAACTATTTCCAACAACCCAAAGTCGTCGAAAATATGGTTCTACTTTTTTCATCATTTCCTACGACGCAAAAAGTGTCGTCGGGAATGTGGACAACAATGACGTTTAATTCGACTATTTTTTACGGTATTAAGTTGTCAAAAATGTTGTATTAATGTCGGAAATGTGAACAACATTAGTGGATTATTTGACTATTTTCAACGGTGATTGGGCAGTCGAAAATGTGGTTTTAAAATTTTCATCATTTCCAACATAGCTAAAATGATTGTTGGAAAATATACAATTTCTGACGGCAATTAGAGCTGTCGGAAATAGTTCATCACTAATAGGCATTTTTTTGTAGTGTTGTCCCATCACTAGAAGAAGCATGTACAACAGGGTTTTCATATTCCTCGATTCCAATTGCATCAAATGGGCATCCGAGAAGAAACCTACAGTCTTATACTCAAGTGAGGAAGGTGAGTACCACGCCTTAGCAACTACTGCTGCCTGCATCAGATGGCTCCAACATCTGCTCCATGACATAGGGATTAAACATTATTTGAAATGGTGAGATATGTCACCTTTTTTTGTGTGTGTTGCAATGATGTCACCGCTTTAATAACTTAAGTTTAAAAGGCAACTGTTATGGTGAACTATCCAAATTGTACTTAAATAATTTATTTTTTATTCTCATTGTGCTTTCATCTACACTTTAAAAACGATAACTCCCTCATCTCTTCAAAAAACTTGTCTCTCTCCAGATTCTGTACAAGAAGATAACATATATTTGTGATCTTCGTTTATATATTTTTGTATATTTCTGTGTGGTTTAACAATGTATTCATTCGTTATGATTTGTTGTCAAGTCTTTGTATGAACATATATGAACATTTTATTTTTTAAACGATCAAGCATTTTATTTTTCAAAATAAGGTTTAGTTAAATCGAGCATATTTGTAGCCAAATCAAGTCTTTTTTTTACTATGAATCAGCTTATTTGTGAAAGAATTGGAAGAATCGAGCATTTGTCAAAGGATCGAGAATTTTTTCAAATGATCGAGATTATTTTTCAAATGATCGATTTTTTTTTAAAGGATTGAGAATTTTTTTTAAAGGATCGAGAATTTTTTTCAAATGATCAAGAATTTTTTCAAAGGATCTAGAATTTTTTTCAAAGGATCCAGAATTTTTTTCAGAGGATCGAGATTTTTTTTCAAAGATTCGAGATTTTGTTTCAAAGGGTCGAGATTTTTTTCAAATGATCGAGATTTTTTTTTCAAAGGATCGAGATTTTTTTTTCAAAGGATCAAGAATAATTTTTAAAGGATCAAGAATTGTTTTCAAAGGATCGAGAATATTTTTTAAAGGATCGAGATTTTTTTTCAAAGGATCGATTTTTTTTCTTCAGAGAATCGTTATTTTTTTTCAAATGATTGAGGTTTTTTTTTAAAAGATCGAGAATTTGTTTGAAAGGATTGAGAACTTGTTTGAAAGGATTGAGAACTTGTTTGAAAGGATTGAGAACTTGTTTGAAAGGATCGAGAATTTTTTTCAAAGGATCAAGAATTTTTTTAAAGGATCGAGAATATTTTTAAAAGGATCGAGATTGTTTTTAGAAAATTAGGTCTAGTTAAATTGAGTATATTTGTAGTGAAATCGAGCATATATTAGAAAGAATCGAGGATTTTTTTTAAAGAATTGAGTAAATTTTTCAAAGGATCGAGAATCTTTTTCTTTTAAAAAAATTGGTTTAAAATTCTCGATCATTTGAAAAAAAAAAATTCAAAGGATCGAGAATCGAGCTCGACCTCTGAATGCGTCTGCGTAGCGCCTGAGTTTCAACAGAACTTTCTCTCTCTGTTTTACAACTCTCACTGTAAAAAAAGGAATGAAAGAAATTTGATGAAACAATTATTGGGGGCATTTTTATCCGTTCACCATATTATATGCCTTTTAAATACAAGTTATTAAAGTAGTGACAATGTTGAAATGCCACCTCCAAAAAGTGCTATTTAATTTTTGAACCCATTGCTCAAGTGAGAAATATGACCATGATATGGAATATATTTTTGATTATGAGTAAAATGAAATATTGAAAATGAAAGGTATTGGTATCGGTTGTGTTGTAGAAAATCCATAAACCACAGTTACACAAATCACAATTACACACAGAATTTTACATGGTTCAACAAAAGTTTATGTCCACGAAGTGTGTTAGGATTATGCTCGATAGTAAGAATGTAATATTGTATTTAATAATCTTTTCATATGAATAAAGTGATTTCTAGTTTAACAAATCTTATAGCATTTATAGTTTAATTATTATAATTGTCAAAAGTAAATAATCATAAGGTTAAAAGACTATGAGAAAAGAAGAATTGTTCATACATCTAGATATGTATGAGGTACACACAATTCTTTAGTTAGTCTTGAATAATATTCACAACTTAAGATAGAAGGTTTGGCGCCTTTATCTTGTCAAAGTTGTAGATTCTTTTGCTAGCATTTGAGTGGGAACAAATGTGTTATGATGAGTCTAAAATCAACAAAGTGTGGTGTCTTTGGGCAAAAGAATCTAGTGCACTGGGTGCATTGAATAGGATCAAAATGAAATACTTTATCTAAAACCGTCAATGGATAAAAGTTTTCATTTGAAGACAATTGGAGAGTCTATCTTAATGCTGAGATAAATGATGGACTTATGGTTTCAAATGTTATCATTTGAGCTATCAATGAGTACGAATATATAGCATAGTCTATCCTCGATAGTTTGGTGGTATTAATTTGTTAATCGATAGAGGACTTCATTTATAGATATGGACATCGTGGCTCTATTTATTGAATGAGAGTAGAATACCATCATATGGATGTTTTGAGGTATTGGATATTAAATCTTAACGTTAAGTTTTCAATAGTGTCTATTGAAACATGGCTTCTGAACAAGTCAAAATATTCAAGTTCAAAATGTGGTCATATGAGTAAATATGGTAACTTGGAGAGCTATAGGCGGTCTATGAGCTCTCGGCGATTACTGGTATTCTTCACGAGAATACACTTTCTCCAATAAGGTTGTCTAGGGTATGAATGAGTAACATCAACTTATTCTATCTTTATTTAAGAGTTCAATATTAGTTCTTTAGTGGAATGAACTAAAATTAAATAGATTGGATCTAAGTGAATCATTTGTTGATTGTGATTGGGTTGTGTCTATTGGAGCTTAAATTTAGATAGCCCGCCAAGATCCCCAATCCACACGAACTTGAATGGATCACTTAATATATTCTACCAAACCAATAGGGGTCCATCTAGAATTGTAATAAGGCATGTGAACTTGTTTCTTTTTGTAAGGATAGGTCTAGTTCACATGTGGACTTTTTATGAAGGTCCAATGGATTTAATAAAATGAGAAAAATAATATATGACTTTTATACTAGGTATGGGCGGCAAAGGCTATGGTGAATAGCTTTAATTTATTATTTTTATTTTATTATTATTTAATTAAATGGAAATTAATTAATTGATTAATTAATTATTTAATTAAAACTCAAAATCTTTTCCTATTAGGAGATGGTCTCCTAAAACTATACTATTTTTGGTAGTATAGTTAATGTTAAAGACTATACTTGATAAGTAGATAAATAAAAGGAGTTATTTATCTAATCAAATTAGGAAGTCTTTAATATGGTTACAAACACACTATTGAGTAGGATTAGGAGTCTTGGTGTAGGAAAGAATTCTTTTTGGAAAAGGATTCTTGGTCACCAAGTAAAACTACTTAGTGGTAGAACTCTTATTTGAAAAGGATTCATAACCACCAAGTTAATCTACCTAAGGATAGGATTCTTGTCCATCAAGTAATCTTTCTTAGGAAAGATTAAACACTCCTAATCTACTTCAAACAAGGGAAATTCGGCCAACACAATATATAGTTAAAGGAGTAGTTAGTTTTCTTCTATGATAAGGATTCTAACTACCAAATAAATCCACCTAAGGAAATGATTCTTAACAACCAAGTGAATCCTTCTTAGGAAAGGATTTATGAACCTATATATATGTGGATGATAAATTCGGCCAGCCCTAAGGCATTAGAGAGGAATTTTGGCCAAGCCATATTTTTCTTAGTGAAGAATTCGGCTATCATAGAATTTTGAGGGAGAAAAATTTGATTTTACTCTAGACAAAATTCAATCTTCTCTAAGCAATAGTGTGTGAATTCGGCCAAGTAGAGAATAAGGGGAACATTTTTATATTCGATAGTATACTAATATCCTTTACATCAAAATTGTTTTGTGTACAACATCGAATCAAGGTTCACGCGAGTTACAATCAAATTGATTGATAATTCACAAGTGACCGGACGTTCTTGGATTTTTTCTCTTGGAGGATATTTGTAACTAACAAAGAAAAGATATTTGTTTTGTCTCCATCCTCAGGAATGCAATTTAAAGAAAGGGAGCCCACACTTCTAGGTGATTCACGTTCGTGATTGGATTGAAAGATCTTGCAGAATTGATTCAGCGCTTTTTCAATTGCCACGCGAAAAAGGTACGATACTTTTATATACATCAATTAATCTAGGGTTAAGGTTCTCGTTGCATAAAAGGGAAATTTTTTATTTATACGCAAACCCTAATTTCATTTTTTTATCACGCTTTCGTTGCGTTTTGAAATTGTTTTTCCCTACAATTGGTATCAGAGCCTGGTTGTACCCTTGATTAATTGATGTATGTGTTCGTGAATCTTTTTCTTTTATTGTATATATTCATGTTTTAGAAAGAGATGGCACTCTAGGTATTCACATATATATTTACATTGGAATGTATGGATATATGTATGTTTTATGTGTGGATTGTTATTGCTCAATTTTGGTCCTAGAATTTCAATGTAATTTTATTTTGGGATTGTAACAAGAATGGTGGTCTATTATCGCCATAATTTCCTTCTTGGTAGTTGCTAAGTTTTTTTTTATTTTGTTGTTGTAATAATAAAAAAAAAACTGCAGTATTTTGTTATGTAAATTCTTCTGTAATACATTCAAGTTTTGAAGACTCGAAGGTTTAAAGAATTATGAGTAACCGGAACAAGTTTGGGACCGTGCAAGCCCTAACAACGAACGTGCGTGCGAAGAGCACGCAACCACGTTTGTTGTGGCATGGGCTGCGCACGGCGGCAGCCCTTTATGGGCTTGTGACATGCGCACGTCCATGGGTAAGGGAAAGGGGTGCACACGCCCATGGGAGGTAGCCGAGGGAGTCCGAAAGACGAAGGTCACGTGAAGACTTGTTCGCCAAGAAAGAGTTTTTGTATTCCAAGATAAATGTAATTTACTTGTTTTTCTAGGATGGACCAACATTGTAGCTATTTATATTTTTTATAAATATTGCAATGTTTGTCATTGTTTGATAACATATCATATAGAATAGGAGTGCCACTCATATATCTCTTTTGGTATGAACATGCATTGAATGGTTTAAGTATCTAAATTGGCATCTAGATAACTTGGTAAATCATTCTTTGGAATTCGATCACACGCCTTAAACAATTGAGTGGGAGAAGGTGTTTTGGAACACCTACGGCCTCCAAGTTTAGTTGAGCTTTATGTTTCGTGAATAACCTCCCAAGAGGTATTCATGAATGGAATTTAGCAAGATACTTCCTTACAAGGATAGACTAGACAATTAGCCCAAACGATATCTACTTCCAAAGGAGGGATATTCGTGAGGGATTCTATTGAAGGTCGATAACTTGGTAACACACTCAATGTGATTTTATTAATATCCTCCCAAGAGTTCTTGTTAATAAAATCACAAGGCTAAAATTGAAAACGTTGGTTGTTATGTTAACAATTAGGTGGGACCTAGTCCAACTAGTAAATATTGCGAACTCCTAAAGGAGGCATGACATTTATGGGTGTTGGATCACTGTTGAAGTTTTACGATTGAATTATTTTATTTAATTCAAGATAAATATTCAAAAGTGCTTAATCATGATTATTTACCCATATATAATTTCTGTTATTGTTCAGAAATCATGACCCCATCCCTTATCAACATCCTTAAAGACAATACTTTAACTGGTGATAATTATGTCACATGGAAAAGGAAAATTGGGCTACTATTGCAATCTGAAAAGCATAAGTTAGTGTTGTGCACTCCTAAACCACCTACTCCTACTAATGAATCTACTCAGGAGCAAAGAGATGAGTATCAGCAGTGGGAGTCTTCTGATGAGATGGCTAAATGTTACATTATGGCCACCATCTCCGACGTGTTGCAACAACAACATGAAGGAATAGAGACTGCTGCCGATATAATAATGTCTCTAGAGGAGATGTTTGCTATGAGGTCTAGGACGACTAAGAAAGAGACAGTAACTTCTTTTATGAATCTTAGGATGAAACCCGGACAGGCTGTGAAAGATCACATGATGAAAGTCATAGCACATCTCAACATTGCTGAACTGAATGGTGCTGAGATAGATGGTGAGATCAAAATTGACATGATTGTCAACTCACTGTCGGATTCCTTTGATCAATTCAAGTTGGACTACACCTTGAATAATAAGGAATACACATTGCAAGGCCTGATGCAAGATGTTCAAAGCGCGGAAAAGATCCTTGTGAAAGGCAAGGGTCAAGAGATTCATACCGTAGGTAAAGTTGCTACTGTTAAGACCCGTAAGAAGGTCAAGAAACAACAAAAGAAAAAGCAACTAGGACCTACAAAGAAGGAGACAAAGAAAGTAACCAAGATCAAAGAAAAGTGTTTCCTTTGTGGTGAAAAGGGACATTGGAAAAGAAATTGCCCAAAGTCTCAAGGAAAGGAAGAAAGTAATATTAATTATCTTGAAACATGTTTTTTGGCGGATTCTATGGATTCTTGGATCATAGACTCCGGAGCCACTAATCATGTTTGTTTTTCCTTACAGGGGTTCAAGGAAATGAGAATGCTTAAAGAGAACGAATTCAACTTGCGTTTAGGCAATAGAGCGTTGGTGTCTGCTAGTGCAGTGGGAGATATTAGAATTAGTTTAGATTCTTTAAGGCATTTAGATTTAATAGACGTTTATTATGTACCGCAATTCAAGAGGAATTCAATTTCTTTTTCTTGTTTAAA
Source organism: Dipteronia dyeriana (assembly GCA_032871835.1). Taxonomy (NCBI): domain Eukaryota; kingdom Viridiplantae; phylum Streptophyta; class Magnoliopsida; order Sapindales; family Sapindaceae; genus Dipteronia; species Dipteronia dyeriana. Next base: position 69,290,196 of record CM065295.1, on the reverse strand, counting down.
TAAATTTGGTTATTCGGTTACTTTTAATAAAACCTTTATTATTAGTAAGAATGAAAAAATTATTTGTAAAGGTACATTGGAAAACGGTTTATTCTATTTGCATGGAAATATCTCTCACTTGTTAGACACAGAATCAACGGAACCCAATCATAAAAGAGTAAAATTATCAAAAGATGAAACCTACCTATGGCATTTGCGCCTAGGTCATATTAACCTTAATAGGATTAAAAGATTGGTATGTGACGGACCTCTAAGTGATTTAAAGGTTGATGATCTACCAACCTGTGAATCTTGTTTGGAAGGTAAAATGACCAAAAGGTCGTTTACGACCAAAGGCACAAGAGCCATTGAATGTTTAGGATTGATACACACTGTTGTGTGTGGACCTATGAGCATTCAAACTAGAGGTGGATATGAGTACTTCATCACTTTCATGGATGATCACTCAAGATTTGGCTATATGTATCTCATAAGACATAAGTCGGATGCTTTTGATATGTTCAAAGCATTTAAAGCTGAAGTGGAAAATCAGCTTGAGAAACGTATAAAAATCTTGAGGTCTGATCGTGGTGGAGAATATCTATCTGGTGAGTTTCAGCAATATCTTATTGATAATGGAATAATTTCTCAGTTTTCTGCACCAGGCACACCTCAACAAAATGGGGTGGCAGAAAGAAGAAATAGAACTCTTTTGGATATGGTTAGGTCTATGTTGAGTTATTCAACGCTCCCTAGTTCTTTTTGGGGATATGCTTTTCAAACTGCCATGTATATTCTAAACGAAGTACCATATAAGTCGGTTCCTAAAACACCACATGAGTTGTGGACTGGGCGAAAGCCTAGTTTACAACACTTAAGGATATTTGGATGTCCTGCGCACGTGTTAAAAGGAAAGACAGAGAAGATGGAGTCCCGTTCAGAAACATGCATATTTGTAGGGTATCCAAAAGGAACAAAAGGATATTATTTTTATAGTCCTTCAGATCTTAAAGTATTTGTTTCGACAAATGCTAAATTTCTAGAAAAGGACTATATGAATAATTTTGTGCCTAAAAGTAGAATTTTCCTAAATGAGCTTTTAGGAGATACAATTCCATAAGAGGTTTCGCAACCAAGCCCAATTGTAAATTCCGTACCGACACAAGATCAACAATCCACCATACCTTGTCGTAGTGGGAGGGTTGTTAGACAACCTAAAAGATACATCAGTCTAGGAGAATCTATAGAGAATCTTCCGGACGACGATGATCCCTATACGTACAAGGAAGCAATGGAAGATGTTGATTGTCGCCATTGGCAAAAGGCAATGCAATCCAAAATTGAATCTATGTTCAAAAATAAAGTCTGGTATCTTGTAGACTTGCCTAACTGGATAAAACCAATCGGGTGCAAGTGGGTATACAAGAGGAAAAGAGGAAAAGAGGAATGGATGGAAATGTGGAAACCTACAAAGCTAGATTGGTAGCTAAAGGTTATACACAGAAGGAAGGTATCTATTATGAAGAAACCTTCTCTCCTGTGGCCATGCTTAAATCCATTAGGATACTCTTATCCATTGCGGCATCTCTAGACCTAGAGATTTGAAAAATGGACGTCAAGACAGCTTTCCTTAATGGAAGTCTTGACGAAAGCATCTATATGATGCAACCAGAAGGATTCATTGAAAAGGGCCAAGAGGAAAGGGTATGCAAGTTGCAAAGATCCATATATGGATTGAAGCAATCATCAAGATCCTGGAACATAAGGTTCGATCAAGTCGTTAAAGGTTTTGGATTTATTCAAAACCTTGATGAACCTTGTGTATACAAAAGGATTAAAGGCGACAAGTTGGTTTTCCTAGTTCTTTACGTTGATGATATACTACTCATCGGAAACGATGTAGGTGTATTGACATCAATAAAAGAATGGTTAGCAAAACAATTTGATATGAAGGAGTTGGGAGAAGCAAGTTATATTCTTGGTATCCAAGTCATAAGGGATAGAAAGAATAGAACGATTGCATTATCCCAAGCTTCATACATAGATAAAATCTTGTCTAGGTTTTCCATGCAAGATTCCAAGAAAGGTATGTTACCTTTCAGGCATGGAATCAAACTTTCTAAGGAACAAGTTCCTAAGAATGAGCATGAAGAGCAATTCATGAGTAGGGTTCCATACGCATTGGCAGTTGGAAGTCTCATGTATGCAATGCTCTGTACTAGACCAGATATTTGTTTTGCTGTAGGCATAGTTAGCAGGTTTCAATCGAAACCTGGTCCTGATCACTGGACAGCAGTCAATCATATTTTCAAGTATCTTAGGAGAACAAGAGATTATATGCTTGTATACTCTGGAGGGGATTTAATTCCCATTGGGTATACAGATTCTGATTTTCAGTCAGATTCTTACTCCAGGAGATCAACATCAGGATCTGTGTTTACTATTGGAGGAGGGGCAGTCATATGGAGGAGTATCAAGCAATCTTGTATTGCTGATTCCACCATGGAAGCCGAGTATGTTGCCGCATGCGAGGCTGCTAAAGAGGCTGTCTGGCTCCGCCAATTCTTGATTGACTTGGAAGTGGTTCCTGATGAGAATAAGCAGATCACTATCTATTGTGACAATAGTGGAGCAGTGGCTAATTCGAGAGAACCAAGAAGTCATAAGAGAGGGAAACACATTGAAAGAAAGTATCATCTTCTGAGGGAAATTGTGCATAGGGGTAACGTGACGATTACCAAGATCGCGTCAGCAGAAAATCTAGCGGATCCCTTTACAAAGGCTCTTCCTCAAAAGAGTTTTGATGGGCATCTAGAGAACATGGGGATGAGAGATATGACACATTTACTATAGAACAAGTGGGAGATTGTTAGGATTATGCTCGATAGCAAGAGTGTAATATTGTAATTAACAATCTTTTCATATGAATAAAATGATTTCTAGTTTAACAAATCTTATAGCATTTATAGTTTAATTATTATAATTGTCAAAAGTAAATAATCATAAGGTCAAAAGACTATGAGAAAAGAAGAATTGTTCATACACCTAGATATGTATGAGGTAGACACAATTCTTTAGTTAGTCTTGAATAATATTCACAACTTAAGATAGAAGGTTGGGCGCCTTTATCTTGTCAAAGTTGTAGATTCTTTGGCTAGCATTTGAGTGGGATCAAATGTGTTATGATGAGTCTAAAATCATCAAAGTGTGGTGTCTTTGGGCAAAAGAATCTAGTGCACTGGGTGCATTGAATAGGATCAAAATGAAATACTTTATCTAGAACCGTCAATTGATAAAAGTTTTCATTTGAACACAATCAGAGAGTCTATCTTAATCCTGAGATAAATGATGGACTTATGGTTGCAAATGTTATCATTTAAGCTATCAATGAGTACGATTAAATAGCATAGTCTATCCTCGATAGTTTGGTGGAATTCATTTGTTAATCGATAGAAGACTTCATTTATAGATATGGACATCGTGGCTCCATTTATTGAATGAGAGTAGAATACCATCATATGGATGTTTTGAGGTATTGGATATTAAATATTAATGTTAAGTTTTCAGTAGTGTCATTTGAAACATGGCTTCTGGACAAGTCAAAATATCCAAGTTCAAAATATGGTCATATGAGTAAATATGGTAACTTGGAGAGCTATAGGCGGTCTATGAGCTCTTGGCGATTACTGGTATTCTTCACGAGGATACACTTTCTCCAATAAGGTTATCTAGGGTACGAATGAGTAACATCAACTTATTCTATCTTTATTTAAGAGTTCAATTTTAGTTCTTTAGTGGAATGAACTAAAATTAAATAGATTGGACCTAAGTGAATCATTTGTTGATTGTGATTGAGTTGTGTCTATTGGAGCTTAAATTTAGATAGCCCTCCAAGATCCCCAATCCACACAAACTTGCATAGATCACTTAATATATTCTACCGATTCAATAGGGGTCCATCTAGAATTGTAATAAGGCATGTGAACTTGTTTCTTTTTGTAAGAATAAGTCTAGTTCACATGTGGACTTTTTATGAAGGTCCAATGGATTTAATAAAATGAGAAAAATAATATATGGCCTTTATACTAGGTATGGGCGACAAATGCTATGGTGAATAGCTTTAATATATTATTTTTATTTTGTTATTATTTAATTAAATGGAAATTAATTAATTTGTTGATTAATTAATTATTTAATTAAAAGTCAAAAAAAAATTCCTATTAGGAGATGGCCTCCTAAAACTATACTATTGTTGGTAGTATAGTTAATGTTAAAGACTATATTTGATAAGTGGATAAATAAAATGAGTTATTTATCTAATCAAATTAGGAAGTCTTTAATATGGTTACAAACACACTATTGAGTAGGATTAGGAGTCTTGGTGTAGGAAAGAATTCTTTTTGGAAAAGGATTCTTGGTCACCAAGTAAAACTACTTAGTGGTAGAATTCTTATTTGAAAAGGATTCATAACCACCAAGTTAATCTACCTAATGATAGGATTTTTGTCCATCAAGTAATCTTTCTTAGGAAAGATTAAACACTCCTAATCTACTTCAAACAAGGGAAATTCGCCAACACAATATATAGTTAAAGGAGTAGTTAGTTTTCTTCTAAGATAAGGATTCTAAATACCAAATAAATCCATCTAAGGAAAGGATTCTTGCCAACCAAGTGAATCCTTCTTAGGAAAGGATTTATGAACCTATATATATGTGGATGATGAATTCGGCCAGCCCTAAGGCATTAGAGAGGAATTTTGGCCAAGCCATATTTTTCTTAGTGAAGAATTCGGCTATCATAGAATTTTGAGGGAGAAAAATCTGATTTTACTCTAGACAAAATTCAATCTTCTCTAAGCAATAGTGTGTGAATTCGGCCAAGTAGAGAAAAAATGGAACGTTTTTGTATTCGATAGTATACTAATATCCTTTACATCAAAAGGGTTTTGTGTACAACATCGAATCAAGGTTCACGCGAGTTACAATCAAATTGATTGGTAATTCACAAGTGACCGGACGTTCTTGGATTTTTTCTCTTGGAGGATATTTGTAACTAACAAAGAAAAGATATTTGATTTGTCTCCATCCTCAAGAATACAATTTAAAGAAAGGAAGCTCACACTCCTAGGTGATTCACGTTCGTGATTGGATTGGAAGATCTTGCGGAATTGATTCAGCGCTTGTTCAATAGTCACGCGAAAAAGGTACGATACTTTTATATACATCAATTAATCTGGGGTTAAGGTTCTCGTTGCATAAAAGGGAAATTTTTTATTTATACGCAAACCCTAATTTCGTTTTTTTTTTCACGCTTCCGTTGCGTTTTGAAACTGTTTTTCCCTACAAAGTGCATCTGCACCCAGTCCGTTATCAGAGTAGATTTCAATCTCTCAATCTCTCTCTTTTAGTCTCTCATACAATTGCTTAGCCTCTCTTTCTATTTTTTACACACCTCTAAACATAGGGAAACAATAATATTTATTTGGGAGCACTAAGGCAAGCCAAAACCTACTTGGAGTTCTTTTCTTCCCGTTTAAGATTTCTTGTTTATACAAAATCAGTCATTACCGTGATCTGGGCCCTTATCTGTAGCCCACACCCAGGATTACGGTCTTCCTCTGTTTTCCACTTCTTAGAAAACTATGGTGTGTGCATAACGCTCTACGCCGCGGTAAAACCTCAGGAATTCTTCACGATCTTTACTGCGGTATATGTAACGTGATTAACACTACAATAACATCTTTGGAATTGATCACGGTCTACATTGCAGTTGGTGCCTCATGGTCTATGCCGCTATATCCTATGGACTTGCATTTCTATGGCCGTTTTTTTGCTTTGCATATCCTAATATTCTTCCACTTGAAGACTGAAACTCGAATGAACTTATTTCTTCTTCCTCGATGACTAGTGGATAGTTACGGTACGCTCATCACATTTGTCTTCAACCTCAAAGACCCACTGAAGTTGCACATAGCCTTAGTTTCTCTATCATGACTGGCTTGGTTAACATGTTAGCCGAATTCTTACTCCACGTTATCTTCACAAGCTTCAACACTCTATCGTCAATCAACAACCAAATGAAATTGTGTCACATGTCTATATGTTTGGTCTTAGAATGGAACACTGAATTCATGGCCAAAACCACAGTTACCCAAACCACAATCACACACGCAGATAATGAAAGCAATTAGATGAAAAGAAATTAAACAAAAGATTTTTAGGTAGTTCAGTAAAAACCTACATCCACGGAATGCACCTACACTCAATCCAATATCAGGGTTGATTAAAATTTCTCTGTAATCATCCAATATACGTTGGATACATTCTTCAGCTTCTCTACTATCTTTCAATACATATCATTCTAGTACATATAATCCTTCACCTGTAACCTTTAGAAATTAAAATTCATGTCATCAAATTTCTCAATCATGTAAGAATCTTTCTCTGATCTCATCTTCACTCAACGAGAAAAAAAAAATCTATGGCCTCAAAAACCCTAGATTTATGTAAAACCCTGACATAGGCCCTGATACCAGTTGTTATAGAAAATTCGCAAACCACAGTTGCACAAACCACAATATTACACGTAGATAATGAAAGCAATAAGAAGAAAATAAACGATACAAAAGATTTTTATGTGGTTCAGCAAAAGCATACGTCAGCGGAACACATCTGCACTTAATCTACTATTAAGGTTAATTACAATCTCTCTGTCTCTCTCTTTCAATCTCTCATACAATTTCTCTCAGCCTCTCTTGCTATTTTCTACACACCTCTAAGCACAGGAAAACAATAGTATTTATATGGGAGTACTAGTGTAGGCCAAAACCTAATATGAGTCCTTTTCTTCTCGCACAAGATTTCCTGTTTTGTACAAAATCTGTCGTTACCATGCTTTTGGCTGTGGTCTACAGCCAGTGCTCTAGACAATGGTCTACAGCCCGTGCTCTAGACAATGGTCATTCTCTATGTTCACTGCTTAGAAATTTACAGTGTGTGCACCGCGCTCTACGCTGTAATAAAACCTTCGGAATTCTACATGGTCAGTATCGCGGTATGTATCCGCATTTCACGCCACAGTAACATCTCTAGAATTGACCACTGTTTGTATCAAGGTATCCTACAAACTTGCACTTCTTCGACTGTTTCTAGCTTCACAAATCCCAACAGGCTGGTCTATAATGAAAAAGTAGAATATGAAGGTATATTGGCAATGAAACCACAACAAGTTATGATTATGAGCTTGTCAATAATATCACATTTGGATGAAGTTTATGTAATAAATCTTATGAGATTGAATCTGCAGTGTAGCTAACAAGACAGAAAAAGAACTTGGTAGCACCAACTTGAGTAGGATATTAATATCTTCCTTGCCCAAAACCTAAAGTTCCAGAATAAAATCTGTGGAAGTATTCCTTAAGGTCTGCACATCCGAATGTGATATTATTGACAAGCTCATAATCAAAACTTATTATTGTTTCAGTTGCCAATCTACCTTTATATTCTGCTTCTTCACCATAGACAAACCGATACCAACACCTTTCATTTTCATTATATTTGCAATCAAAAATATATTCCATATCATGGTCAAATTTTAATTCTCCCTCGAGCAATCATAAACAAAGGTAGAACCAATGTCCAGTAAAAAACTCATTATTTTGGTTTCGCTACCTATATGAAAAATGGCTTTATATCCCCCTTCCTCAATGGTTGAAATTTGTAAGATCCTTTGCAATTGAAACCAAAATAATGAGTTTGTTACTAGACACCGGTTGTACCTTCATCTATTGGAAATGTCAATCAACTTACAAAGAATGTTTGGACGGAATTTATGATTCATCCCGTTCATCGACTTACATTGAAGTTGATTGCTAGAGTGAGAAATTTGATCATGATACGCAACTGAAAATGAAAAAAGGTAAAATGTTAGTGTATGTTGCCATTTTTGTGTTAATCGAAGATGAACCACATGACAAGTTTATATAGGGCTAATATTTGAAATATCATCATTTCTCTTTAAATTGGTAAAGTATTCTAAGGCATTTCTTTTTAAATAAATGACATAGAAAGTTTGATCACATCGTCTCTTAGTAGAACTGGTAGTGCACCTCCCTTCCACATATGTGGTAAGGAGTTCAAATCCCACCATGCGTGTTTTACAAGTTCTATTGTAATAATTCTTGTAACACTTAAAAAAAAACTAAAACGTTTGAAAATAAATGATTTTTTTTTCTCTTTTGGAATTAGCTACATGTTTGTGAGTGTGCTAAGATTATGATTTTTGAAGGAGTTCAATAATTGAAAACGCAAAGAAAGCCCATCAAACTATTAATTTAAAATCGAGAGAGATTCTAATTACAATCTCTCAAATCTCAATACATTCTCTAAAAACTCTCCCTTTCCATTTTCATATATGTCCACCTAATACATTTTGAACATAAAATTTAGAGTATCCTAGAATGAGTTTTTTTTAAGTCATTTACAATTCAACCCAATTATCATGTTGTAATAACTAGTAATGGGCATTTCTCCCTTTATATCCAAATCCCTATTTTCCCATTCCCATTTAGAACATTTTTTCTCATATAGGCACACAGTATATGTAAATTTATAGTATACTAATACACATCACCACACTTTTTCAATGTGTATTATTATGATTGAAGTGTGGTAATATGTATTAGTATGCTATAAATATGTTTATATTGTGTTCCTATGAGAGAAAAATTGTCATTTATGGAGGGATGATTTTTATCCCCAAATTGAAATAGGGATAGGGATTGGGAGACCTCCTCCATATTCATATTCCTATTTCCACACAAATTTATTGAAATGGAGTAGGGATGGAGGACTACCAGATCCCCATTTCCTAATTTTCCCCAAGCCTTATATATAATGGATTCTATTTTGTATTTGAATTTGTAATAGATGGTTTTTTTATATGTAATTTTTAGTGAAACAGAGAAACGGGGGACGTGGAAAATGGGGAAATAGGGAAACGTGGAAAAATGGAAAAAATTGCATATTGAGGATAGCGATGAGGGAACCTATATCCATCTTCATTTCCCTAATGCCTATCCCTAGAATCAATTAGGGATGACAACAGATCAGATTAGATCGAATTAGAGGATTGCCCTTTACCTGACCCATGCCATGAACCAATTTTTCATTTTTCGGCCCAAACATGACCGAAATGACAATGGGTGCTCAGGATTCAACCCGAAATGACCAATTTCATTTTTTTTTGTCGTATGTAAATTTTATCAGACGTACACGTCATTGACAAAGAGGATAAAGCTGCCAGGTGGACTTCCGAATAGGAATTTAGAAAATATCCTACAAGACATCACTAAAGAAGAGAAGCTTGAGTAAACAAGTATTGAAAAAAACCTACTCGGAGTCAACTGACGTCATATATTACTTGAGGTTAGTTAAAAATGCTCGGGGCTAGATGATGGCACTTTCTACTCGGGATTAGATGATGTCATTCAGAACCAGCTAATATTGTGTTCTACTTGAGACGAACATGAGGAAAACCGAATAAAAAGCCCAGCGTGTAGCTCACACGAGTCGAGTCGTTAAAATACGTGAAGATATCCATATCAAAGAGGAATTCCAAGAAGAATATAATACCAAACAGAAGGTTCTAAATCAGGCAACAATTTTATTTCTTCAAAAAGACTACGCTTTTATAAGGAAATAAGTCCTAACTGGACTACACCACCAGAGTCCCATTCGATCTCATTACAAGTCTCCGAAATAGGAAAGAAGATATACTACTTTAAACAAGTAACCAATCATAATTAAATATAAAGATCTTTTGTTACTTGTACAAAGAGGATTAGGGTTCTATGAACATATAAATAAACCCATAATCTCGTCACTAAATATACCCAGAATATAGAAATATACAGAGAGAAAAAGAGAGATCGAGAGTGGTAAATCTTTTCAATAGTGGATTTTAGCTTGGTTGATTATTCAGCCACCCGTGGACGTTTCTCCGGTCATCAGAGTTTTACCATGTAAAACTTGCGTCCAATTACTTTCTCCTTCTATCTCTCTTTGAAATCACAACTAAAATCCAATTATAATTGACATTTTCCATACATCCAGAAATCGACGTCAACAATTGGCACTAAAAGAAGGGGCTCGAACCTCTGACTTAATTAAAAGTAATGACGGGAAGCAAAAACAGTCCTGGAGATGTCTAAAAATCTCCAGATAATATCCATATTGGCAGTAGTTCACGAGATCTCGCCGCAACCAACCAACCAACCAACCAACATCCCTGGTAGGGATTCAACAAATCCCTCCGACCAGCGAAGACCTAACACGACGCTTTCGTGAGGCGCTGCAACAGTTGGTGGCAGACACAGCAAAGAAAGGAGTCGATCTACTGGTTGTAGAAGAAGCGTAACCTCCTAACCTCCCACCTGTAAGGCTTTGTTCGAATGTAGTGGGGCCAGAACTAAATGCACTGGAAGCCGAAAGGAACTCTGCTCCAATTAATCAGGTTGGACGTGAAACACCCTAAGAGGAACAACCACGCCAGAAGCAGAACCATGATCAGACAGCCCGTGCAAGACACCGCAAACATGACCAGCATAGGGATCGATCGTCATCAGAAGATAGCGATCGGCACCATCGCAAGCGTCATCACGGAACTATACGCCTGTAAGAATCAACCAGTGAAACTTGGCATCAAAGTGAAGAGCCACAGAGAGGAATGACAATCACCCAACGGTTTAACCATCATGGAAGTTCGGTGGGAGACAAACGTCGTAATTCAGAGCCTAACTCGAGAAGTCAAAAACGATAGGCGTCAAATGGACGTACTGGTTAGACGTTATGGGTACAACTATTTATTTAACGAAGATTCTGACAGCCCATTCACTAAGAAAATCTTACGGACATCATTCCCAGAAAGGTTCGGGATGCCGCACGTGGAGCAGTTCAAAAAGGATACAGACCCTAAAGAACACGTCAGAAGCTATAAAAGTGTTATGGCCCAGTATGCCCACAACGATCCCTTACTATGCCTTAAGTTTCCATAAACTCTAGGAGACACAGGCTCAAGATGGTTCCGGAGATTTCCCCCAGCGAGCATCGGAAGCTTCAGTGAACTAAGCAGGAGTTTCTCAAGGCAATTTCTGAGCAACATTCACAGGAAAAAATCAGTGGCTTACCTTTCTCTGATAAAACAAGGAAAATATGAGTTGTTGAAGAAATACCTAGGGAGGTTCGTCAAGCGGTATCAGAAATCGGCAGTGCAAACAACGAAGCGATAATTGCTGCATTCATCAACAATCTACAGAATGGACGACTATCTTTTGACTTAAGAAGAGCCCGTCTAACCAGATATTCAGGTATGATGGATATGGCGGGAGGATATGCACTAACCGAAGAAGAAGAATTAGCCACGGGAGGATGCTATATGCATGAAGGAAAACCCAAAAAGAACGCTGAGTCCAAGGTGCAGAACCAAAAGGGAAAACAGAAAGGAAACAGTAAAGAAAAAAGTAAGGTCGGGGGAAACGGGCGTAAAGCCGAACAGACCACAGAGAAATTTCGAGGTAGATACGCCAACTACACCCCTCTTCGGAAAAAGCAGGAGAAAATTCTGGCCATATTAGAAGTGAAAAATCTGGTAAAAGAGCCACACCAACAGTTTCAGTTTGCTCAGCAAGATATAACCAAATACTGCAGATTCCATAAGGAAATCGATCATGAGACTTCCAAATACTACCATCTCAGAGATTACATAGAAACTCTCATTCAGGAGGGACATCTTCAGGATGTAATCTTGAAAAGGGATAAGAAGTCAGAAACAAAGAAAGAGATCAGGGCCGATCACAACTCTGGTCGAAATCAAAGGGCCAGCCAGAGGCCAATGAAGTAATACAAACAATCTTTGGAGAACCATCCACTGGGAGGAGTAACCGAGTGCGAACACAGAAAATCAGAGAAGCAGTGGAGGCAAGACATAACTTTGCCGTGAACTCGGTTGAGCCAGACCCGAAAAGGGTAAAGAAAGGATGGGACCCAATAATATTCACAGAAGCGGACTCACATGGGGTCGATGTTTGGCCAAATGACACCCTGGTCATAAGTGCCCGGATTGGTCATTGGGAAGTTAAGAGAATCCTGATAGATAATGAAAGTTCGGTAAACATTCTCAATGTAGCTGTCTACGATCAACTCAGGTTGGATCGAAAGGTTCTACAACCTTTCTATACTTCACTCAGAGGATTCGGAGGAATTGAGGTCATGTCACTCGGGACGGTAAAGCTACCCGTAAAGATTGGAGTGGCATATTGTCAGAGAATTGTATTGCTCAACTTCGTGGCAGTAGACTTAGACAATTGGCCGTATAATGCGTTGTTGGGTCGGCCATTCTTAAATAAAACTAAGGCCGTAACAGCCACTTGTGCATTGATGATCAAGTTCCCGACCGAACAGGGGATCAATGTAGTCAAAGGATCCCAAGAGATGGCCCGAAGAGCTAACCTGTTAGTATACAAAGACAAAAATGATGGTAAACAGGTATTCACTATAACAAAACCGAGTCAGAACAAAGAGTCACTGTCATTCGAATTTGATCCAAAGGAAGAGTCGAATGAGTCCAAAAATGAACCGGTCGAAGAAATTATCTTGAGAGAAGATGAACCAGATAAGAATATCAAGATCGGGGCCAATTTTGAAGGAAAAGTCAAGCAAAGCCTCACTAACCTGCTTAAAGAGTACAAGGATGTGTTCGCCTGGAGTCATGAAGACATGGTCGGGATAGACGCCCGAATAATATCTCATCATCTTGTGGTAGACCCGAATGTAAAACCAGTGATACAGAAGAGAAGGTCATTCAATCTCGAGAGAAGTCAGGCAATCAAATAGGAAGTGAAAAAGCTACTCGCTGTAGGGTCGATTAGAGAGATCAACTACACTCAATGGGTAGCTAATGTAGTCCTCGTCCAAAAGAAAAATGGACAATGGAGAATGTGCGTAGATTTCACATATTTGAACAAAGCATGTCCAAAGGACAATTTTCCACTCCCAAAGATAGACCAACTGGTGGATGCTACATCAGGATATAAATTTCTCAGTTTCATGGACGCCTACTCGAGATATAACCAATTCCGAATGAACAAGGCTGACGAAGAAAAAACAACGTTCACAACTGACAAGGGCTTGTATTGTTACATAGTGATGCCCTTCGAATTAAAAAATGCAGGGGCAACATATCAAAGGCTGGTCAACCGAATCTTCGCACGACAAATAGGAAGAAACATGGAAGTAGACATTGATGACATGCTGACCAAGAGCATCTCGGCAGACAAGCATACCTCAAACCTGTGAAAGACATTTGATATTTTGAGGAGATACCAAATGAAGCTGAATCCGAACAAGTGTTTATTCTGGGTTCCTTCAGGAAGGTTCCTGGGTTTCCAAGTTCACTAAAGGGGAATCGAAGTCAATCCTGAAAAAATCCAAGCCCGCAGAAAATGACTTCACCAAGGACACTAAAAGAAGTACAGCGCCTGACATGATGCTTAGCTTCCTTGGGTAGATTCATCTCAAAGGCCACAGATAGATGTGCACCCTTTTTCAAAGTAATTAAAAAAGGAAAAGGACTCGAATGGAACGAAGAGTGCGAGCAAGCATTCTTAAAAATCAAAGAGTACATAGGGCATGCCCCCATCCTTTCGAAACCACAAATGAGAGAGATACTCCATTTATACTTATCAATTATAGAACTAGCAGCAAGCTATGTCCTAGTAAGAACAGAAGATGGAGAACAGAAGCCAGTGTATTATACCAGCAATGAGCTTTTACCCACCGAGACCAGGTATTCACAGATAGAAAAAATGGCCCTAGCATTGGTTTTAGTGGCAAGGAAGCTAAGGCCATACTTTCAGGCTCATACAATCCAGGTTCTTACCGACTACCCATTGAAACAAATTTTACAGAAACCAGAGATTTCAGGAAGACTAGCCAAATGGGCAATCGAGCTAAGTGAATTTGATATCCACTACGTCCTCAGGATATCCCTTAAAATGCAAGCAGTGACAGATTTTATAGCAGAGTTCACAGAGCCAAACCTGGAAGCAAAAAAGATGTTAGAAAAAAATTTCTCATGGAAATTATATGTTGATGGCTCTTTAAACACTCACGACAGAGGGGCAGGGATCGTAGTATGCATTCCAGAAGAAGATGATGTCGAATGCGCCATGAGGTTTGACTTCAAAGTAACCAATAATCAAGTCAAGTACGAGGCGTTACTAGCTGGACTCAGTGTCTGCATAGCTCTCGGGGCAGATAAAGTCGAGATATTTAGCGATTCACAGGTAGTTGTCAACCAAGTCCTGGATGAATACCAAGCTAGGGATGAAGACATGATAGCCTATCGTGACATTGCAAGACAGCTCCCCTAGAAATTCAAAGAACATAAGATTGCCTAGATCCCTAGGGAGAAGAATGAAAAAGCAGACGCTTTGTCCAAACTAGCATCAGCAATAACCATAATAAGACCAAAAACTATTCCGGTTGCACATCTCCTCAAATCGAGCACAGTTGAGCCAAAAAACTATAAAAGTTTAGAAATCCGAACACCGTCAGAAGGTTGGATGACGTAACTGAGAAGGTTCCTGGAAGAAGGCGTGCTCCTGGAGGATCCCCTACAAGCAAAACCTATCAGGTATCGATCAACAATGTACACATTGGTCGGAGGAGAACTATACAGAAGGGGGTTTTCCCGAACACTTCAAAGATGTGTGTCAGAGGAAGATGCATGTCAGGTATTACAGGAAATCCACAGGGGAGTTTGCGGAAACCATACTGGGGGTAAAAGTTTAGCACATAAAGTACTCAGGCAAGGTTATTATTGGCCAACTTTATTCTTAGATGCACAACGATGTTCGGAGAGTTGCAATACTTGCCAAAGGATTGCTAATGATATCCGACAACCCCCTGAACAACTCAGAAACCTCACATCCCCATGACTATTTGCCATGTGGGGTTTGGATTTAATCGGCTCAATGCCAGGTGGGACAGGGGGTGGAACGAAGTATGACATAGTAGCCGTTGACTATTTCACGAAGTGGGCAGAAGCTGAAGCATTAGTGCACATCACAGAAGCAAATACCACAAATTTCATGAAAAAGAATATACTCTACAGGTTTGGAGTCCCAAACACTATCATCACTAATAACGGCACCCAGTTCGGTAACCTAAAATTCAGACAGATGTGCAAAGAGTATCAAATTGCCAATTACTATGCCACGCCTGCCCATCCTCAAACGAGCGGGCATGCTGAAGCAGTAAACAAAATCATCAAGCATACACTCAAAGCGAAGCTGGATGCCAAGAAAGAAAGTTGGGTTGAAAAGCTTCCCGAAGTATTATAGGCGTATTGGACAACAACAAGAACGTCAACAGGAGAGACTGCATTCACTTTAGCGTTTGGAACAGAAGCTGTTATCCCCATAGAAAAGTCATATGCATCACCCCGGGTCAGGCTATATAATGAAGAACAGAATGTTTAATATGCTATTACAAAGTCTAGATGAGCTAGAAGAGAAAAGGGAGAAGTCCGGAAAACAAAATATGGCATATCAGCAAATAGTAGCTCGCCACTACAACTCTCATGTTCGGGTCAGGAAATTCCAACTAGGAGACCTGGTACTCAGTAGTGTGTCTTTAAATACAAAAAATAAAGTTGCAGGTTCCCTGGCTAATAAGTGGGAGGGCTTGTACAAAATCGAATGAATAGCTGGTCATGAAGCATATTGGATTGCATGACCCAATGAAGGGGTTTTACCCCGACCATGCAATGCCCAATATCTGAAAATTTTCTATCCTTAAATTATTTTGTTTTCCTTTTCTAGTCAGGACAATTTTAGTTAGGTCAAATATTAGCTTTGGAACTTAAATATTTTTTGGTTTTGCAGTTATAAATAAAAATCAAACTCAGGATTTTTGAAAAAAAAAACATATGATAATAAGAGCTTATGAAAGACGAGCATGTTAATAAGAACATGCAAATAGAATACTCGGGACCATTGATTCCTGAATGGGCGGAGAATCTCGAAGGCGCATGCCAGCCGAGCAAGGTCAATTGACCTTAGTAAAAAGGCAAACCCGATGCACCAGATTCTGGAGAAAGCCTTGGGACGCTATCGGAAAAATTCCGATGAAATGCGTAGCTGTGTTAAGCGGTTCAAAAAGCTTAACGATTCGTTAAACCCTTGCACAGAAAAAATGGGGAGACGTCCTCGGAAATGTGTAAGGACTCGAACACATGATCATGGTGAGCCTTGATGTAATGTTCGGGTATCAACCGAGTAAGAAACACAAGTATAAATCTACTTGCCTGTTTTAAGATGACTCGGTTAATAATATTAGCCAGTTTAATAAGATATTTGGCGTTAAAAATTATTCGGGTAATGAAACAAGTTCAATAAGATACTTGGTGAAGTTACCCGAACATAAAAAATAAAAAGTTTAATAAAATATTTGGCGCTAAAAATTATTCGGGTAACAAAACAGGTTTAATAAGATACTTGGTGAAGTTACCCGAACATCAGAAATAGCTAGTTTAATAAGATACTTGGCATAAATTTCAATAGCCGATTTAATAAGATACTCGGCAATAATAGAATCAAGTTAAAGAAGACTCAGTGAAATTCCTAGAGCAATGAATCAGATCAGACTACTCAATTTCAGAATCACAGTTAACTCGGAATTTCATTGCTAATCTTTACAAAAGAATTGTTACAAAGAATTGTTACAAAAAATCTCTACAAAAATAAGTTTCCACAAAATAAGTCAGAGGATTTTGAGCTCTTGCCAATGCTAGGGTCGGGCACAATTTCGTATTCGCGGAGCATACTTTCATTGGAAGGCCATGCAATCGCATCGACTGAATCATCCATCCATTTACTGTAATCTTCTCCCTGGATCAGTTCGACATCAGGCACTACACCTTCCACCATGGACTCTTGACTGCCATAAAAGGTCAAGAGGGAGTTCTCATATGGAACTTCCAAATGCATGGGATAGGGCTATTTACCTCGACTACGACAATAAGCTCTCCACTCCTTCATCTGAGCCCAAAGAGATTCCAAGGATCGATCCACGTGATTCTTGATCGTCAGTTCCCAGTTGGTTCGGGCTTTTTCAGTTGCCTGATTCTTAACCTTAAAAAACTCGTTAGCTGAAACTTGCCCTCGCTGAAATTCCCGAAGGAGAAGAACGACGTAAGCAGTGGATCTTTTAAAACGATCAACCCCTTGGACTTCAAGTTCCAACCTGGCCTATTTGGATAGAGACTTGACTGTCAAAGCTTGGCGTTCCAAGTCCTCGATCTTCTGTTCATATGCCGACTTGGACTGCTCTGCTTCCTGCTCGGCCTTAAGCATTGATTCCTGGGCAGAAGACAACAAGTTTTGAAGTGGCATAGCCTTCTTTTCTGCCAAAGAAGCTCTTTCCTTGGCCTCCACTTGCTTTGCCAAATAGTGGTCGACAAACACTTGGGCAGAGCCCACCTCCTTTTGATAAGCCGCCACAACCCGAACATAGTTGTCCTCACTTTCCTTCAGCTGAGCCACGAGACGCCTTATTCGATCAGCCTAATGTTGCTGCGACTAAACCAGCTCAGCGAACTCAACCATCATCTACAAAGAAGTTTAATTAAAAATTTGGCAAACAAGCAAGACAATTGAAGAGTTAGGAATAACTTACATAAGATACGCCGTTGAAAATATTTTGAAGACGCTCCCTTAAAAAGTCATCCCCAAAAACAGCTTCAGCGGTCATCCCCAAAAATAGCTTCAGCGGTCATCCCCGATGAAAGCTCGACCATATGATATCACCTGCAACAGATCCTGAGGGGAAGGATAGGAAAGGCCTCCCAAAGGTTCAACTCTGGCATCTTCAACCTCGGAGGGGAAATAGCCCTTGATCCTGTCCGAAGTCTCCACACCCTTCGATGCTTCAACATCAACGGTCGGGAGAATCTCAGTTCCAGTGTCTTCATCACTGGAATCGATGAATGAAACCACCCGAGGCACCTTATGAGGGTGAGCGGAAGAATCGATCGCCTTCCTTTACTCGGTTCGAGAGCGATAAAAGTCGAGATCAGCTGAGGGATCTACCTGAACATCATCCCGAAAGGATTAAAAAAACTCAAGATCTGTATTTACTTGTCCCTCAGAGGTTTTACCTTTATCATCGGCGTCAGTCCATTAGGTAGAGAGCACAACCGAGGAGCTCGATCCACTAGGCCTCTCACCAAGACCACCACTCTGCCTCCCTCCGTCTACAGGCAACTTCTGAGTATGGCCACTCGGGCCACTTGACTCCTCTACGGTCGGCCGGATGACTTCCTCGATGACACTTTCAGGAATCTGCTCGGTAGCCTCATCAGGGCCCTCATCTGACTCAAATGGGGCAACGCCCTCCTCGCTCTGACGAGAAGCTTTTTTTTTTGCTCGCTTAAAGAATCGATTTCACTTGACGAGCTTGAAGATCGCAGACGATGTCCGAGTCATACACTTAGAAGAAAAAGGGGAATCGCGTCAGAATATATATATATATATATATATATATATATATATATAAGGGGTATGCAAAGATCACTTACATCGCCTGCGATAGCCTCAAATCTGGCTACAGAAGCCGAGTTCTATCATTTTTCTCTCGTTAAAAAGATAAGTCCTGTTTCTCTTCTCCATAGTGCAAACTACTGCCCGAGCAAGTCTGGTCAGCTCATTATCGCTGAATTTAAGTTTTTTCTTGTTCCATACTTCGGGGGAACAGAAAAAATGGGGAACTTTCAACACCCTCTGAGTTTCCCCAGCTGAGAGAGTGACTTCAAGACCTAGATTTCCTCTGGCAAAAAACCAATTTTTTTTCCAGTACTTGTTGGACGAAGAAAATCCCCATACGAAGCCCCTCTTCTTGGCTTTATCAGAGGTATCAAATCCTCGATTCACCTTTGTTCCCTCGGGGACCCAGCAATCTGGCAGATTAGACATGAGAAAATAAGTCCCTGTCTTACCAGACTACCTTAGGGTGTAGAAGTGCCTGATTTCATTGAAGAATAGGTGACAGGTTTATTCGGCTCCACATGTGCCACATGCACATCAAGATCTTGTAGCTATTCGGGGCTAATTGAGCCGGAACGATCCCCGTTTCAGCTAGAAACCAGGCAATGAAGGGCTGTAGAAGAAGAGTAACGCCGCAGTAAAGCATGGACCCATAGATTGCCACCATTCCCGATGGAGGATTCCACACAACTCTATCACCAGCAGGAACCAAAGTAACTGAATTATCCAAATTGAATCGGGCACGATACTTCCCGATCTCTTCTACCCAGACCACGTTCAGTTCGACGTCAAACCCATTAAGGCAATCAATAGAGAAAGAAAGATGAGATTTTCTGAACTCCTCTTCAACGTCTTACTCATTAATAGTCTGCTCCATGATTCGGACGTTGCCCGAGTTGTGCTTGTGAACTCTGCTTTTACTTTGATGTTTTCCCATCCTTGATCGAAGTGGTACCCTATGATTATAAACGAAGGATTCAGAACTAGAAGAATCAGAGTCAGAACTGGATACAGAACTAAAATGGACGTCAGGATAAAGCCCAGAAATGTCGACTTCTAAAAAAGGAGGTTCGTCCAGGGGGGATTTCTCCCAATAATCTTCGAGCACAAGATACCAGTTGAAAATCCCCATGATCAAGCGCTTCGAGAGCTATAGTAAAAAGTCGATGACGGGAAGACGGATTCATTAAAACTAACCTTGAATAAAGAAATCTGATGTAAAATCTTCAACAAAGAATAACAACTTTCTGCGTAAAGAAATATGGGCTGGAAAATCTTCTGGTTTGAGTCTCTAAGAATGAGCCAACACAATTCCTCAGAGGAGAATTTAAAGGGGTAATTGCACGAAACCCTAGGGTCTCAAGGCGGGAAAAATCAATGACAAGATTTGATGATGTAGATGGCGTACTAGGAGACGCATATGTCGCTTCTCATAAATGGCATCGAGAAACGAAGCGGTGGAGGACACGTGTTAAGAGAAGAATTGGCTAAAAGTCGTCAGAACTCCAAAACGTCGCAATCATTGAGATCTTGCGTGAAGAGGCAAATTGAATTTACAAGGCCGCCATTACGACACGCCATTATGACAAGACATTCACCATGGCGTTACAGAATCAAAAAAGTTAAAGAGTTGATTAAAATACTTTTGCCTGGAACGAATGTTCGGTAAAAATATTTTAAGGGGGTATTGTCGTATGTAAATTTTATCAGACATACACGTCATTAACAAAGAGGATAAAGTTGCCAGGTGGACATCCGAATAGGCATTCAGAAAATATCCTACAAGACATCACAAAGAAGAGAAGTCCGAGTAAATAAGTATTGAACAAAACCTACTCGGGGTCAACTGACGTCATATATTACTCGAGGTCAGTTAAAAATGCTCGAGGCTAGATGATGACATTTTCTACTCGGGATTAGATGATGTCATTCTGGACCAACAAATATCGTGTTCTACTCGGGATGAACATGAGGAAAACAGAATAAAAAGCCCAGCACGTAGCTCACACGAGTCGAGTCGTTAAAATACGCAAAAATATCCAAATCAAATAGGAATTCCAAGAAGAATAGAATACCAAATAGAGGGTTCTAAATTAGGCAACAATTTTATTTCTTCAAAAAGACTACGCTTTTATAAGGAAATAAGTTCTAACTAGACTACACCACCAAAGTCCCATTTGATCTCAATACAAGTCTCCGAAATAGGAAAGAAGATAGACTATTTCAAACAAATAACCAATCGTAATTAAATATAAAGATATTTTATTACTTGTACAAAGAGGATTAGGGTTCTATGAACATATAAATAGACTCATAATCTCATCACTAAATATACACAGAGAATATAGAAAAATACAGAGAGAAAAAAAGAGATCGAGAGTTGTAAATCTTTTCAATAGTGGATTTTGGCTTGGTTGATTATTCAGCCACTCGTGGACGTTTCTCCGGTCATCGGAGTTTTACCACGTAAAACTTGCATCCGATTACTTTCCCATTCTCTCTCTCTTTTTGAAATCACTGCTAAAATCCAATTCTTGTTGACTTTTTCCATACATCCAGAAATCGACGTCAACATTTTCGAAAAGTAAAATTAATGTTCTCAAACCATTAAATATACAAATTATTTTACCATACAATTCACTTTTAGGATAATGAATTAAATTTTAACATTCAATTAAATATAAAAATATATTTAAATTAGCTAACATATATACACTTGTTTCTTTTTTGATTGGAAAATTAAATATACACTTAAATACAAACATACACTATAAAAAACATTAATATACGCTTAAAATTCATACATAGCTTAAATTTAATAGAACAAACAATCTAAGGCCCAGTTTGACATTGTTGTGTTGTGGGGAGAAGTGTTTTTCAAATTGTTGTGGGAAGAATCTGCTGAGTGTTTGGTAAACTGATTTTCAAAAGTGCTGTGAGAACTAAAAACAATTTCAATGTGTTTGGTAAACTGAAATAAAAAGTGTTGTGAATGTATAAAATTACTAAAAGGACATAGACATCTAAATGGTACTAATGTGCTATACTTTACATTTTTCTTATTTATTTGTGTTTAGTGTTAAGTGTTACATAATTATGGTACTTTATTGAATTAA
The DNA here is from genome assembly GCA_032871835.1 of Dipteronia dyeriana. NCBI lineage: Eukaryota > Viridiplantae > Streptophyta > Magnoliopsida > Sapindales > Sapindaceae > Dipteronia > Dipteronia dyeriana. The sequence goes on along the minus strand of CM065295.1, from coordinate 69,268,499 downwards.
TTAGCCCCATTTTTTATTCTACTTTATTTAATTAATTAGTCACATTTCTTTATTTTTTTATCTCTTTATTTTATTCTACTTTATTTATTTATTTCATTTTTATTCTACTTTATCGAATTAATTATCCATATTTGTTTTACAGTTGTGGCAACATTTTTTTTTTGTATAGAAATATAAGCCCAATTTTTTTTATTAAATTTCGTTAAAGCCATGGACAAAGTTAGAAAGTTAGTACAATTTCATTTAATATCACTGTAGCGCGTTTTCTAAAAGCAGAAACCAAAATCCAAAAGCATATATTTGTAGCTTCTCAAAAACTCAGTCGGGAGAAGCTAAAAGTGACCAAAAGCACTTTCCCGCGATTTTACCAAACACCCTGTCTTAGGTACAGAATCACTTTTGGCCCCAAAAGTAGCTGGGGAAGCAATGTCAAACTGGGCCTAAGTTTAATAAACTTTTAATTCAAAGATAAATTAATGCAATTAGGTAAAGAGAAAAACAAATTAAAGACTTTTTTTCCCTTTATATTTTTTTATTTTCAAAAATAATTATATAAATAATGGGTCAAACGGGACGGGTCAGGGCATAAGAGGTTGACCAATACCCAACCCAATAAAAAAATTTAACCCATACCCGACCCGATCCCCATTTTAAGTGCTTTGAACCTACCCTGAACGGATTGGAGCCCCACCCAGTGGTGTAAATCTAGGCCAGGCTTGGGGGCCCGATCCGTTTGGCACTTCATATGGGCGTGTCATCTTAGGTATGACATGCCACGAGTACCGTGCTGGCCCCAGCATGGCACGAGGAGCCTGCTGTGCCAGGCCAGAGTGCCTGTCACGGCATGTCGGGTGTAAAGGTCAGTTTGTCGGGTTAACCATTGCCCCCAATATAGCCGTCGGAAATTAAAAAAATAATAATATAATTTAAACACATATTTACCATTTCACCATAATTTTAGTTTTTCTATAAATACCCATCTCATTTCCCATTTTTTTACACTCTCATATCACTATTCTCTTAAATTCTCAATCTCTCTAATCTCTACTCTTACTCGCTCTCTCTCTATGCTATATAATCTTTAATTCTCTAATATCTATTGTCTCTAATTCACTACTATCTCTAATCTCTATTCTCTAATTGTCTACTCTCCCTCAACTCCTCAAGTCTCAACAATCAACATTCTCCAATCTCTACAAAGGTATTAATATTTATCCTTCATTTTTATGCTTAATTTATGTATTTAATTTTAATTTACTTATTTATGCTCAATTAGTCAACTTAACTATTTATAGTTAATTTAAATTTGTGCTTAATTATTCAATTTTAATATTTATAGGTAATTTAAATATATGCATAATATTTACACTAATTTGAAATTTATTTAAATTTATGCTTCATTTATGTATTTAATTTTAATTTATATATTTATGCTTAAAATGGTGAATTTTTATATTAATAGTTAATTTCAATTTATACATAATATTTATGTTCAAATTTTAAATTTATATTTTTATAATTAATTTTAATTTATGCTTTATATTTATACTTAATTTATATATTTAATTTATATATTTATGAGTTAATATTTTTTTTAACTTAATGAGTTAATAAATATATTATAGGTGTTGACGTTAATTTCTCGATGGATGAGAAAGTCAACAACGTTTGATCTGGTTATGACCTGTCAAAAGAGAAAGAAAGAGAATGCAATATAAGTTATGATGACATGAGTTTACGTGGTAAAACTCTGGTGATCGGAGAAAAATCCACAGGTGGTTGAACGCACAACCAAGCCAAATCCACTATAGAATAATTGATTACACCACTCGATCTCTCTTTCCTCTCTCTTGTAGTGATTTCTTTTGTCTCACTCTTTATGTCGTGTGTGTGAATCTCTTTCTTTCAGTAAGATTATGGGTCTATTTATACATGCATAGAACCCTAACCTTGTTGAACAAGAAAGGAAAAGAATTTGTATTTAATTATGACTGGTTGCTTGTTGGAGTTGTCTTTATCTTCTTTTCTGTTTAGGAGACCTTGCGAAGATCGAGTTTGAATCTTAGTGGGATTTTGGTGGCATAGTCTGTTTAGGACTTATTTCTTTATCGGTATGTAGTCTTCTAGAAGAATAGAGTTGTTGCTTGATTTGGACTCACTTCCTGTTTGGTGTTTTATCTTTTTAGAAACTCTTTGACACGGATGTCGTTGGAGTACGATTCTCGGGCTTACTCACATATATGAATCGCATGTTGAACTTCCTTACTCAGGTTTCTCATGCTGTCCGAGTTCTTATTCCTTAGTGATGTCTTGGAAGATGTCTTCTAATTGCCAGCTCGGATGCCCATCTGACAATCTTTTTAAGGGATTGTCTTACCTGTCGGTGACGTGTACATTCAATAAAATATACATATAACAATACCCTCTTAAAATACTTTACTGAGTAGAGTTTTGTTCTGGCGGAAGTATTTTAATCGACCTTCCGACTAGGCTTATTGTCTTTCCCTTCTTTCATGCCTCATTAATACAGGAATAATAATCCTTAAACAATGCTTCACATTAATGACGTGTCTTAATGGCTACCATGTATGTGCAATTTGTCCTTTCACGTGAAATCCCAGTGATTATGACGTTTTGAAATTCTGACGGCTTGGTCAGTTCTTTCCACGACACGTGTCCTTTAATCGCTTGGTTTCTCTGGTAGCATTTATGAGACACGACTTATGAATTATTTGATACGACGTCTACGTCACCAAGTACTCCTTTTCTTTTGATTTTTCCCTCTTCTCGAAATCCTAGGGTTTCGTATTTTCAACCATTGAGTGGCTTATTTAAACTGAAAGGGTAGTTTTATTGTTCATTTTTCCATTAAAAAAAACCTAGGTTATTACAGAGATTCATCTTGGCTTTTCACTAAGGCTTCTCCCGGTTGCTTTGCATCTGCTTTTAAGGTTAGTTCCGATGGATCCTATTTCATGGAATCACCTTTTTGTTATAGCTTTCGAGGCGCTTGAATGTGGAGATTTTCAATTGGTTTCTTTTGTTCGTAGGTTATTGGGGGAAACTCCTCCTGATGAGCCCTCTTTTCTAAATGTTGATGTTTCTGAGCTTTATCCTGATGTTCATTTAAGTTCTAGCTCTGAATCTTCTTCCAATTCCAAGTGTTTTATTTCTGATCACAGGGTTCCTCTACGATCTAGGATGGGAAAACACCGAAGTAATCGTATGGTTCACAAGCACGATTAAAGCGGTATTCACATTGGAAGGCAAGTAGTTGAAGAGAAGGATGTTGAAGAAGAGTCCAATGCATTTCGAATTCCCTTATCACTTGATTTTTTGAGTACGTATGATACCGAACCGAACGTGATCGGGAAAGCAGAGATCGAAAAGTATCGCGCCCAATTTGATTTGGACGATTCAGTTTTAATGGTTCCTGCTGGTAATAGAGCCGTATGGAACCCTCCTGCGGGCATGGTAACAATTTATGGATCCATGCTCTGCTGTGGTGTGACTCTTCTCCAACAGCCTTTTATTGCTTGGTTTCTTACTGAAGCAGGGATTGCTCTCCCTCAGCTAGCCCCAAATAGTTATAGGATCCTGATGTGCATGTGGCATATGTGGAACTGAATGAATTTCCCACCATCTTCTCCTCGTGAAATTAGACATTTTTATACTTTAAGGCAATCAGGTCAGACTGAAACTTACTTTCTTCTATCTAGTCAGCCAGATAGCTGGATTTCTGAGGGGACAAAAGTGAACCGGGGAGTCGATATTTTCTCGAACGTCAAGAAGAAAGGTTTTGTATGGGGTTTTCCTACCTCAAACAAGTATTGGAAAAACAACTGGTTTTTCACCGGAGGAAACTGGGGACTCGAGATCGAGCAATCAATTGGGAAAACTGAGAAGTGTTGAAGGTTCCTTATTTCTGTTGCTCTTCTGCTCACTGGAACAAGTCGCGGCACACACTCACTGATGCTGAGTTGACTAACCTTGCTCAGGCGACCGCGCGTACTTTGGAGAAAAGAACCAGGTCCTATCTTTTTGATGAGATGAAAATGATAGCTTTCGGCTTCTTTACTCAGATTTTGGATTACCGCAGACGTCGTAAGTAGAATTTCTTCTCGTTTACATTCTACTCATTTTGTTATGTTTCTTTTCTAACTCGCTCGTATTCAGTGTATGACTCGGACATCGTCTACGACGTATAGAATCACCAAGCGAAGTCGATTATTCAAGCAATTCATAAGGAAGCTTCTCAATAAAAAATGAGGAAGGGATTGCTTCGCCTGATGATCAGTCGGTTGAGGATTCCAATGAGGTAGATGATCAAGTTCCTGAGTATATTCTTGAAGAGTCATTCAGCCAACCACGACGGAATCAAGCGGTCCGAGAGGCCCTTTTGGAACTGATAATGCCCAGAGGGTGTCTGAGGACAAAGGCATGTAGTGAGGACATCCTAGTGGTGTAGTGTCTGGTGAGCGTAGTTCCCTGGTAGATGAAGTGCCTGCTGAGCAGTTTGCTGTTGGGAAAGAGGAAAAAGGAAAGAGTTAGGGTACCCTCTGATGGGTAAGTTAATCTTCATCATGATCTATTTGAGCCCTTTCGATATATCGTAGAAAATCAAGAGGATCCTACAGCTGACCTCAGCTTCCATCATACTCAAGCTGAGAAGAGAAAAGCAGTTGATTCCGCTGCTCGACCTCTTCCAAAAATTCCTCGGGTGGTATCGTTCTTTGAATTGAGCAATGAAGATGCTGATACTAGAGGCTCCCTGAATGATCAGACAAAGACACCTTTGGGAAGAGAGGAACCCCCGAGAAGTTTGAACAGAGATTCTCTACCCCCCGAGGTTGAGGATACAAGGGTGGGGTCATCGGGAAACCCTTCCTACCTCACCCCCTAAGATATGCTGAGGACTATGTCGTTGGGTCAAGCTTTTATCTGTGACGACCATTGGAGTCATTTCAGGAGTGGTTCTCCTGCAGAGCATCTTCACAACATTTTCAATAGTGTGTCCTACGTAAGTTCTATCCCGACCCTTGCCTTAATACTCATTGACTTAGATTTTTAACTTACTCTTCCCTGTAAGTGGTTGCTGAGTTTACCGAGTTTATTCAGACGCAACAACATCAAGCTGATCGAAAAAGGAGTCTTGAAGCTTAGTTAAAGGAGAGTGAGGGCAATCGTGCTTGTATTGAGGTGGCAGGTGGCCTATCAAAGGGAGGTGAGCTCTGCCCAAGAGTTCTCCAATTGTTGTTTGGCTAAACAGATGGAGGTCGAGGAGAATACCTCTACTGCGGAAGAAAAAAGCTAAATCTTTGGAAAATCTACACTCTGTTGCCTAAGAGTCTATGTTTCGGGCTGAACAAGAAGTTTTACAAGTGAAGTCTTCCTATAAGCACAAGATCGAAGACCTTGAGCGCCAGCCTTGACGGTTGAGTCCCTTTCAAAGGAAACCAAGCTGGAACTTGAAGTGCAAGGGGTTGATCGCTTCAAAAGGTCCTCGGCTTACGATGCCCTGCTCCTTAGGGATTTTCAATGGGGGTTGGTTTCGACTGGTGAGTTCTTCAAAATAAAGAATTGGGCAACTGATAGAGCTTGGGCTAATTGGGAAATATCCATCAAGAACCTTGTGGACAGGTCCTTAGAGTCTCTTCGGACTTAGATGAGGGAGTTGAGAGCTTACTGTAGCAATCAAGGCAAAGAACCTCATCCTATGCATCTGGAAGTTCCATCCGAGCACTCTTTTTTGACCTTTTATGCTAATCATGAGACTGGTGTGGATGTGTCGAAGCTTGATGTTGAACCGGTCCCTAGAAAGAATAATAGTGTATGGATGGATGACTCGGTCGATTCAATCGTTTGGCCTTCTAATGAAAGTCTTCTCCATGAATATGAGATGGTACCCGATCTGATCATTGGTAGGAGCTCCAAATCCTTAGCCCCACCTTAGGTGTATTTGTGAAAAATGTATTTGTAAAATTTTTATGATCAATGAAGTTCCATACTTTTCCAACTGCTTTGTTATGAATTTGAAATGCCAAATATCTTAACTGGCTATCGTTAATAACTTTTAATCGCCAAATATCTTATTTAACTGGCTAACTCTGTTGCCCGAGTAACTTCGCCGAGTAACTTATTTAACTTGGTAGTTTCGTTACCCCGAGCAAATTTTTAAACACCAAGTATCTTATGAACTGGCAAACACAATTTTAAGTGTCAAGTATCTTATTAAACTGACTAATATTATTAATTGATTCGTCTCAAAATAGGCAAGTAGATTTGTACTTGTGTTTCATATTCAGTTGCTACCCAAACGTTACATCGAGGCTCTCCACGATCATACATTCGAGTCCTTACGCAAGTCACTGATGACGTCTCCTAGTTTTTCCTGCGTAAGGGTTTGCTGAATCGTTAATCTCTGAATTTCTTAACACAGCTGCGCAACTCAACGATATTTTCATGATGGTGCCCCAAGCCGTTTTTCAGAATCTGGTGCATCGGGTTTACCTTTTGGCTAAGGTCTTTACTGACCTTACTCGGTTGACATGCTCTTTTGAGCTTTTCCGCCCATTCGAGAATTTTTCCAAATTAATGGTCCCGAGCATTTTATTTTATTATTATTTTTCTTATGCAATCAATTTCTTATGTTCTTATTATCATATGCTCATTCTTTTTGCATGTTCTTATTATCATGCTCATCTTTTTCATATGTTATTATTATCATATGCTCAAATTTCTGGAATTTCGTGTCGGGTTTTATTCATAACTGCAAAATTGACGATATGAAAATCCCAAATAATTACTAAGAACAAAAAATATCATGACTAGAAAAATGAAAACAAATTTCAAGGATAGAAAATCTTTAAATATTGGGCGTTGCATGGTCGAGGTAAAATCCCTCCATTTGGTCGGGCAATCCATTATGCTCCATGACCAGCTATTCCTTCAATTTTGTATAGGCCTTCCCATTTATCGACCACGAGCCCACAAATTTGTTCTTTGTGTTCAACGATACTTTTCTGAGCACCAGGTCTCCTAGCTGGAACTTCCTAATTCGAACATGAGAATTATAGTGTCAGGCCACTCTTTGCTGATATGCCGCATTTCGTACTCAGAATTTCTCCATTTTCTCTTCCAACTCATCTAGGCTTTGTAATAGCATATCAACATTCTGATCTTCATCAGACAGCCTGACTCTGGGCTACATATACGATATTTCTACAGGGATGACAACTTCTGTTCCGAATGCCAAGAAAAACGGAGTTTCTCCTGTAGAAGTTCTTGTTGTTGTTCGATAAGCCCATAATACTTCAAGAAGTTTTTCGACCCAACTGCCATTTTTGGCATCTAGCTTTGCTTTAAGCGTATGCTTGATGATTTTGTTTACTGCTTCAACTTGTCCATTTGTTTGAGGGTGGGTAGGTGTAGTATAATAATTTACAATCTGGTACTTGTTGAACAGCTGCCTGAACTTTTGATTATCAAATTGGTTACCATTGTTAGTGATAATTGTGTTTGGAATTCCAAACCTGTAGTGTATATTTTTCTTCACAAAGTTTATGGTATTTGCTTCCGTGATATGTACTAACGCTTCAACTTCCCCTCACTTCGTGAAATAATCAACGAACACAATTACGTGCTTAGCTCCACCCCCTGTTCCTGCTGGCATTGGACCAATTAAATCCAGGCCCCACATGGCGAATGGCCATGGGGATTTGAGGCTTCTAAGTTATTCAAGGGGCTGCCGAATATCATTGGCGATCCTTTGGCAAGCATTGCAACTTTCTGAACATCGTTGTGCATCCAAGAACAGAGAAGACCAGTAAAAACCTTGCCTGAGTACCTTGTGTGCCAAAATTCTGCCTCCAGTATGGTTCCCCCATACTCCGCCGTGGATTTCTTGCAGTATCCAGTATGCATTTTCCTCTGATACACATATTTGGAGTGTTCGGGAAAACCCTCTTCAGTACAGTTCTCCTCCAATCAGTGTATATCTTGCTAAGTGGTACCTGATGCGTTTTGCTTCTGAGGGATCTTCCGGGAGTATATCTTCTTCAAGGTACCTTTTTAACTGAGTCATCCAACCATCTGACAGTGTTCGGATTTCTGAGACTTCAAATTTTTTCAGCTCAACTATACTTGGTCAGAGAAGATGTGCAACCGGAATATTTTTTAGCCTGATTGTGATTGTTGCTGATACTAGTTTGGACAAGGCGTTTGCCTTTTCATTTTCTTCCCTAGGGATTTGGACAATCCTGTATTCCTTGAATTTTTGGAAGAGTTGTTTTGCTATACCTAAATAAGACACCATACCTTAATCTCTAGCCTGATACTCATATAAGACTTAGTTGATGACTACCTGTGAGTCACTAAATATCTTAACCTCATCTGCTCCTAGGGCTATACAGAATCTAAGTCCTGTCAGCAATGCCTCATATTCGGCTTGGTTATTTGTTGCTTTGAAATCGAATCTCATGGCACATTCAACATCATCTCCTTCTAGGGTGCATACCATGATCCCCGTGTTGGGAAAATAAAACCCGAGCAGCAGAAGCGTGAGAAAATTTAATATAATTAGGGTTTGCATATAAATAAAAAATTTCCCTTTCATGCAACGAGAACCTTAACACTAGATTAATTGGCGTATATAAAGTATCGTACATTTTTCTCGTGACGATTGAACAAGTGCCGAATTGATTCCGCAAGATCTTCCAATCCAATCACGAGCGTGAATCACCTATGAGTGTGAGCTCCCTTTCTTTAAATTGTATACCTGAGGATGGAGACAAACAAAATCTTTCCTTTGTTAGTTACAAATATCCTCCAAGAGAAAAATCCAAGAACGTCCGGTCACTTATGAATTATCAATCTACTTGATTGAAACTCGCGTGAACCCGATTTGATTTTGTACACAAAACCCTTTTGATGTAAAGGATACTAGTATACTATCAAAAACAAAAACGTACTCTTTTTCTCTTTTCTCCTTGGCCAAATTCCACACTCTATATCTTAGAGTTGATTGAATTTTGTCTAGAGTAAAATACTAAATTTTTATTTCTCAAAATTCTCTCTTAGAAAACACTTAGGTTGACCGAATTTTTTTTTCTAAGAAATCATAGGGCTGGCCGAAAATCACACACACACACACACACACACACACACACACACACACACACACACATATATATATATATATATATATATATGATCATAAATCCTTTCCTAAGAAGGATTTAATTGGTTGGCAAGAATTCTATCCTTTTTGTATATATACATGGGCTGGCCGAATTTCATAGGATATAGATTAGGATCACAAATCCTTTCCTAAGAAGGATTTACTTGGTAGTTAATAATATTTTCCTTAGGTAGATTTACTTGGTGGTTAAGAATCCTTTTAAAAAGGGAATTCTATCCTCAACCAAGACTTATAATCCAACTCAATAGTGTATTTGTAACCATATTAAAGACTTCCTAATTTGATTACATAAATAATTCCTTTTATTTATCTATTTATCAAATATAGTCTTTAATATTAATTATACTACCAACAATAGTATAATTTTAGGAGACCAACTCCTACTAGGAAAAAGATTTTGACTTTTAATTAAATAATTAATCAATCAATAAATTAATTAATTTCCATTTAATTAAATAATAAAATAAAATAATATAATTAAGCTATTCTTAATTAGCCTTGCCGCCCAACACATGTATATGAGTCATATATTATTTTTCTTATTTTATTATATCCATTGGACCTTAATAAAAAGTCCACATGTGAACTAGACCTATTCTTACAAAAAGAAACAAGTTCACATGACTTAATACAATTCTAGATGGACCCCTAAATTGGTCTGGTAGAATATATCAAGTGATCCATGCAAGTTCGTGTGGATTGGGGATCTTGGCGGGTTATCTAAATTTAAGCTCCAATAGACACAACCCAATCACAATCAACAAATAATTCACTTAGGTACAATTTATTAATTTTAGTTCATTCTACTAAAGAACTAAAATTGAACTCTTAAACAAAGATAGAATAATTTGATATTACTCATTCATACCCTAGACAACCTTATTGGAGAAAGTATATCCTCGTGAAGAATACCAGTAATCGCCAAGAACTCATAGACCGTTTATAGCTCTCCAAGTTACCATATCACTCATATGACCACATTTTGAACTTGGATATTTTGACTTGTCCAGAAGCCATATTTCAATAGACACTATAGAAAACTTAACGTTAAGATTTAATATCCAATACCTCAAAACATCCATATGATGATATTCTACTCTCATTTAATAAATGGAGCTACGATGTCCATATCTATAAATGAAGTCCTCTATCGATTAATAAATGAATACCACCAAACTATCGAGGATAGACTATGCTATATAATCGTATTCATTGATAGCTCAAATGATAACACTTGCAACCATAAGTCAATCATTTATCTTAGGATTGAGATAGACTCTCCGATTGTCTTCAAATGAAAAACTTTTATCTATTGACGGTTCTAGATAAAGTATTTCATTATGATCCAATTCAATGCACCTAGTGCACTAGATTCTTTTGCTCAAAGACACCACACTTTGATGATTTTAGACTCATCATAACATATTTGATCCCACTCAAATGCTAGCAAAAGAATCTACAACTTTAACAAGATAAAGGTGCCCACCCTTTATCTTAAGTTGTGAATATTATTCAAGACTAACTAAAGAATTGTGTCTACCTCATACATATCTAGATGTATGAACAATTCTTCTTTTCTCTTAGTCTTTTGACCTTATGATTATTTACTTTTGATAATTATAATAATTAAACTATAAATGCTATAAGATTAGTTAAACTAGAAATCACTTTATTAATATGAAAAGATTGTCAAATGCATTATTATACTCTTGCTATCGAGCATAATCCTAACACCCTGCACCGCTGCCATGAGTGTTCGAGGATCCATCGATATATAATCTCCATGAGAAACTCTTGTCCAACATTTTTTTTGCTTCCAGATTTGGTTATGTGAATTCTGCTACAAAATCTGTCACTGCTTGGCCTTTGAGGATGTCCTAGGCATGTACTAAATATCAAATTCACTCATCTCGATTGTCCGTTTAGTTAATCTCCTTGAAATTGTCCGTTTAGAATTTACTTAAGCAGGCAGTTGGTGAAGATCTGGATCGTATGTGCCTGAAAGTATGGCATCAGCTTTCTTGCTGCTAAAACCAATGGTAGAGTCATTTTTTCTGCATGTGGATACCTGGTTTCAGCTTGAAGAAGAGTCTTACTGGTAATGTATACTGGCCTATGTATCCTGTCTTCTGTCCTGACTAGAACCGAGCTTATTACTAACTCTGTAAGGGACAAGTACATGTGGAGTATTTCTCCCATTTTAGGTTTTGAGAGGATGGGAGCCTGACCTAAGTATTCTTTGATCTTCAGGAAAGCCCGTTCACACTCTTCATTCCATTCAAGACCCTTCCCATTTTTGATCACTTTTAAAAAAGGAGCACATCTATCTGTGGCCTTTGAGATAAATCTTCCCAAGAAAGCTAAGCATCATGTCAGTCGTTGTACCTCTTTTAGAGTCCTTGGTGAAGTCAATTTTTGAAGGGCTTGGATCTTCTCGGGATTCACTTCGATCCCCCTCTTGTGAACTTGGAAACCGAGGAACCTTCCTGAGGGAACCCTAAATAGGCACTTGTTCGGATTTAACTTCATCTGATACCTTCTAAGGACATCGAATGTTTCTCGTATGTCTGAATCATGTTCGTCTACCGAGATACTTTTAGTTAACATGTTGTCTATTTAAACTTTCATGTTTCTTCCTATTTGACGAGCGAAGATTCTATTGACCAATTTTTGATATGTTGCCCCAGCATTTTTTAGCCCAAAGGGCATTACTATATAACAGTACAAGCCCTGATCGGTCGTGAATGTTGTTTTCTCTTCATCAACTTTATTCATCCGAATTTGATTTTATCCCGAATAAACATCTATAAAACTAAGTAATTCATGACCTGATGTAGTATCGACTAGTTGGTCTATCCTTGGGAGTGGAAAATTGTCTTTTGGGCAAGCTTTGTTCAGATCCGTAAAGTTCACACACATTCTCTATTGGTCATTCTTCTTTTAGACCAAAAACATATTTGCTACCCACTGAGGGTAGTTGATTTCTCTGTTCGACCCCACAACGAGTAACTTCTCCACCTACTGCTTGATCGCCCGACTTCTCTCGAGGTTGAAAGATCTTCTCTTTTGTATTGCAGGTTTCACATTTGGATCTACCGCCAATGATGTGATATTACTCATGCATCTATCCCTACCATGTCTTCATGACTCCATGCGAACACATCTTTGTATTCTCTAAGTAAATCAATAAGATCTAGCTTGATCTTGTCTTCTAAGTTGGCCCCAATTTTGACCTTCTTATCTGGTTAATCTTCCTTTAAGACCAACTCATCTATTGGTTCACTCTTCGATGTATCCGATTCTTCCCTTGGATCGAACTCGAACAACAGTGATTCTTTTTGCTTGATCTGATATGGTTGTGTTAAAGTGCATACCTGGTGTTCACTATTATCTCTGTCTTTGTAAACCGAGAGATTAGTTATTCTAGCTATCTCCTACGACCCCTTGATTATTCCTACTCCATATTCAATCAGGAACTTGATCATCAGGGTGTAGGTAGCTATTATTGCCTTTGTTTTTTTCAGAAAAGGTTGACCTAGTAACGCATTATAAGGCCAGTTGTCCAGATCTACCACCATAAATTCGAGTAACACTGTTTTCTAGCAAAGAGCTACTCCGATCTTCACGAACAACTTTACTATTCCAAGAGACCTAACCTCGACTCCCTCGAATCCTCTAAGTGGGATATGGAAAGGTTGCAAGTCCTTTCGATCTAATCTGAGCTGATCATAAACTGCCAAATTGAGGATGTCTACCGAGCTACCATTGTCCACTAAAATTCTCTTGACTTCTCTATGGCCAATTTGGGCACTAATAACGAAAGCGTCATTTGGTCGGATGTCAACCCCATGTGAGTCAGCTTCTGTTAATATTATCTGGTCCCACCCTTCTTTTATTCTCTTCAGATCGGGCTCGATGAAGTTAATGTCAAAATTCTGTCTTGCTTCAACAGCTTCTCAGATTTCCTGAGTCCGCTCTAGGTTACTTCTTCTAGTTGATGGTCCTCCAAAAATGGTATGTATCACTCTATTCATCTCCAGACTGGCCCTTTTGTTTCGACCAGAGTTATGATCTCCCGTCTTGGTTTCTTTCTGAATTTCTGACTTCTCATCTTTCTTCAGAATTATATCTTGCAGATGTCCTTCCAGGTCTCTATATAGTCTCTGAGCTGGTAACATTTAGAGGTTTCGTGACAGGTTTCCATATGGAACCTATAATATTTTTTTGTGTCTCACCGAGCAAATTACGACTGCTGACATGACTCATTCACCAGATTCTTCTCTTCTAGTATCGACATGATCTCTTCCTATCTTTTCCGAAGCGGGGTGTAGTTCATATATTTTTCTTGAAATTTTTCCATGGTTTGGTCAGTATTACGTCCACTCCCCTCTTCTTTGCTCATTTCTTTGCTATTTCCATTTTGTTTCCCTATATGGTTTTGTAACTTTGACTCGGTATCTTTTTGTTCGGGTCTCCCCCTATGCATGTAATTGCCTCTTATTGCCAACTCTTCTTCTTCATCCAGAGCGTATCCACATGTCATATCCATCATATTTGCATATCTAGTTAGACGAGCCCTTCTTAGGTCAAAAGACAGCCGCATATTTTGTAAGATAGTTATGAATGCAGCGATTATTGCTTCGTCATTCGCACTGCCGGTTTCTGAGACCACCTGGCCTAATCTTTCTAGATACTTCTGTAGCGACTCGTCTTTCCCTTGCTTCAGTTGAGAAAGGTAAGCCACTAATTTTTTCCTATACACATTCCTTAGAAATTGTCTTGGGAAGCTTCTGCTTAACTCGCTGAAACTCCCAATACTCGCCGGAGGCAATCTCTCGAACCATCTTGAACCTGTATCCCCGAGGGTTTGCGGGAAGCTAAGGCACAACAAAGGATCGCTGTGGGCATACTGGGCCATCGCGCTCTTATATCGTCTGACATGCTCTTTAGGGTCCGTATCCTTTTTAAACTGTTCCACGTGTGGCATCCTGAATCTTTCCGGGAATGGCGTTCGTAAGATGTTTCTAATAAAAAAGCTATCAGAATCATCATCAGACAGCTCATTATATCCGTAACGTCTGATCAACGCATCCATTTGACGTCTGTTGTTCTCGACTTTTTGGCTCAAGCTCTAAATCATGACATCTCTGTCGCCTACTGGTTATTTGTGATGGTTAAGCTATCAAGTGATTGTCATACCTATTTCCAGCACCTCTTCATTCTGTCCCCGAGTCTCACGAGCCAACCTTTGTAAGGGTATGGTCTCACGACGACGTTTTTGATGGTGTCAATCATTATCCTCTGATGACGATGACTGATCTCTACGCCAGTCATATTTATGGTGCCTATAATGGCTCGCCTGACCGTGGCTTCGCCTTTGGTGTGATTGTTCCTATACAGGTGTTTCATGATCCTCGTCCTGGTTGATTGGCCTTGAGTTCCTAACGGCTACTGGTGCATTTGGTTCTGGCCCAACCACAACCGATCAGAGCCTAAGAGGTGATAGAGGATTAGGCAGGTGCACCTCTCTTACGGCAAATACATATAATCCTTCTTACACCGCATCCATTAGTAACTATTGTAGTGCATCACGGAAACAACGCCTTATGTCTTCGCTGGTAAGAGAGACTTACTGGATACCTACAAGGGATATCGGTTGGTTCCCGGAGGTTATGGTGGGATCCTGAGTGGTCCCGCCTATATGAGCATTATCTGGATATTTCCAGATGTCCCTGGAACTGTCTTTGCTCCCGCTACCAGTCATTGCTTAAACATATCGAAGGTTCGCCCCCTCCTTCTAGCGCTAATTGTTGATGTTAATTTCTCAATGGGTGAGAAAGTCAACATTGTTGTATCTGGTTATGACCTGTCAAAAGAGAAAGAGAAAGAGAAAGAGAAAGAGAAAGAGAAAGAGAATGCAATAAAAGTTACGATGACATGAGTTTACATGGTAAAACTCCGGTGATCGGAGAAACATCCATGGGTAGTTGAACGCACAACCAAGTCAAATCCACAATAGAATAATTGATTACACCACTCGATCTCTCTTTCCTCTCTCTTGCAGTGATTTCTTTTGTCTCACTCTGCATGTCGTGTGTGTGAATCTCTCTCTTTCAGTAAGATTATGAGTCTATTTATACATGCATAGAACCCCTAATCCTTGTTGTACAAGTAAGAAAAAAAATTTGTATTTAATTATGACTGTTGCTTGTTGGAGTCATCTTTATCTTCTTTTCTGTTTCAGAGACCTTGCGAAGATCGAGTTTGAATCTTAGTAGGATTTTGGTGGCATAGTCTGTTTAGGATTTATTTCCTTATCGGTATGTAGTCTTTTAGAAGAATAGAGTTGTTGCTTGATTTGGTCTCGCTTCATGTTTGATGTTTTATCCTTCTAGAAACTCTTTGACACAGATGTCGTTGGAGTATGATTCTCAGGCTTACTCACGTATATGAATCGCATGCTAAACTTCCTTACTCGGGTTTCTTGTGTTGTCCGAGTAGAACGTAATGTGCCGAGTACCCATGTTAGACTTACTCGGGTTCTTATTCCTTAGTGATGTCTTGGATGATGTCTTCTAATTGCCAGCTCGGATGCCCATCTAGTAATCTTTTTAAGGGATTGTCTTACCTGTCGGTGACACGTACATTCAATAAAATATACATATAACAGTAAGAAATGGATCATACTTTTATAGACGGTTTAAACATTGCCAATGATGACTTTAACATTTTTACATCGAGAGATGGTGAGCAAGATAGTAAAGGACAACCTGAAAGTGTTAACAATACAGCGGCGAGAGCGAGTCCTTCCTCCTCCATACTAGGGTCATGCACATCACGTCCTAGGAAGATGACATCTAAGGTATAACAGTGTTTTGTACGGGAAACCGTACTCAACCTGGATGCTAAGGACAAAAGAATGACTCGCTGTAAATTTTGTCAAAAATTATATATCGGTTTTGGGTCGTGAACGAGACATTTGGAAAGACATATGAGAAAATGCATGCCTAAACATGGATAGGTAAATACTAAAACACAAACACAACTACAACGGAACCCGATGGATCCGTTAAGACGTGGAGCTACGACTCTGCATATGCTACAGACTGACTAGGACATTATATTGCACAAACTGATCAACCGATTATTTCGGTAACAGTGTTTTTTATGAAGAATTTATCCAAAAATCTTACAACCTCCAATTTATAGTTGTTTCTAGAGCAACCATTATAAACAATTTGAAAAAATATTTTTACACTGAACGAGACATCCTGATCGCTGAATTACAACATCTAAGTGTTTTTATCGCACTAACTTTCGATATTTAGAACGCATGTTCCAAACTTGACAATTTATGTTCTACGGGATACTATTTAGATTTTGATTGGAAGATACCAAAAAAAAATCTTGATTTTCTTTGCATGGATTTTAAACATACCGCTAAAAATATTTATGAAGTAATTACTTCTGTTTTGCAAGATTATAGAATAACTAAACTCATCATTTCTCTCACATTAGATAATGCATCATCAAACATTAGATCTCTTGGCTTGATTTTTGACGACAATATCTCTCAAGCTAGGGGTTATTCTTCCACCAATGGTGTGCATGTCATATCTTAAATTTAGTTGTAAAATATGGTTTGAAGGTTGTAAGCGATCATATAGATCGTATAAAAGATGCCCTTTCTTGGATCAACAACTCTAATCCAAGAATGGCAGAATTTGGAAAATACTGTCAAGCTAACCAACTACGACCCCATAGGTTCCAAACAGATATGTCGGTAAGGTGAAACTCTACTTACTTAATGGTACAAATTGTTATTGATTATTCTATCACATTATAGGTTTTTATAATATGAAAATGGGCAGTCTATTACTAACCTAGACAACTGCTATGTGGCAAACATTTTTATTAATTTTTTAAAGGTTTTTAAGATTCCGTTGTACTTCTTTTCGGGGTTTATTACTGCACATTTTCTCTTGCAATGCATCATATATTTTTAAATGTCTGATATGTTTATTCTTATAGAGATGATGAAATCTTAGGCAATGCAATGTGGCCATGGAGAATTTTTTTTTAAAATACTGGTATGAAATTCCTTTACTATATGCCTTAGGTGTTATACTATATCTTAGGATTAATTTTTTTAGATTAGAAACTTTTTTTCAATATATTGGTTCTAATATGAACTTAGAATTTACTCAACATAACCAAGTTGTTCGAAGTTTATTCTGTTTATGAGCGTAGGATTGGCGGCGTAAACACGCTACCATCAGAAGAACATGACACATGCCCGTTGAGGAGAAGTTGGAGCATCCTCCTTAAGGGCGGGCACAACACTTCCAATGGGAGCTCAACAAGTTCTTCATCTCAACCTTCAGTTGCAAGACCTGCTCAAACTCAAAATGTTGAACTTAACAACTTCCTTCAATTTGAGTTCTCTCTATTGGAAACAGCTGGTGGAAGGGAGGACATCTAGGATTTTGATATACTTTTATGGTGGAAGAACCAAAACAACAAATATTCAGTACTGCCACAACTAGCACGTGACATACTCGTTATCCATGTGTACACAGTTTCTTCAGAACAGACATTAAACACAAATGAACAAAGAATCGAATCTAGAAAAACTTCTTTGACCCATGAGATTGTGGAGGTATTAACATGCCTTCGGGATTGTAAGCATGTTCGAATGTGGATGCAGCATCAAATGGAGGACGAATAAGTAATTCAAAATTGTACCAACTTATATGTCGATGAGGGTTTTTGCGGTAAATAAAAGGAGGGCTAAAGACTAAAGAGTTATCGATTGCTCCCTTTTTAAATTTTAATAATACATATACTTGTAAATTGTAATTCGACTGCACTCTTTTTCCCTTACTAAGTTTTTGTTCCATTAGATTTTTCTTAATAAGGTTTTTAACCAGACAATCATATAAATAAAATTCATTTCTTTACCGATATTTTTTTTTATCTAACTTACACACTTTTTAGTTTATATTAAATAATTTATCATTTCTTTTATCTTTATTTATTCTTTGAATTATTTTTTTAATAAATTGATCTATTTCATACATATTATTCTATTAGATTAATATAATAAATATGTTAATCTAATACATAAGTTATTAACGTAAGTTAAAATAATAAATATTTTTTAATTAAAAATAAATAAATTTTTTAGTAGAATAGATAAATTTTTAAGTTAAAAATATAAAAGTTTATATAAGTTTTTTTTAAAAAAAAAGGTGTGCCAATTTTGGATTAACGTGCCGACACGGCAATGCCCATTTCTCGACAGTACCATATCGGCACGGCAAGTTTAACGGCACAACACGTTTGCTAGGAAGACAGCTTAGAGAGAAAAAAACAAAACAAAAGAAGAAGAAAAAGATGAAATTAGACCGGTGAAAATGAAGAGAAAAGAAAATTAGAGAGATGAAATGCTGTCCAACAAGAAATCTTCAACTAAAATAATTACAATTAAAGAGTGTTTTGTTCACATGTAATTAAGTCGACACTAAGGCACCGTTTATTTTTCTCATCTGAAATCTGAAGGGATCTGAAATACCCTATGAGACATCATGTTTGCTTTTTTGTTAACATATGATTTCTGATAAATCATGAAAAAGCATTTGAAAAAAATAAGCCAGGAAAGTTGACTGAAGTCTCAAGTACTTTTGATCTGAAATATTTGTAAAATTTTATTTCATACAAATAACCTAATTCCAATTGTATGGTAGTGGTGGTGGTGGTGGATGTGAGAGAGAAACAGAGAGAGTGGTGGTACAAATAACAAATAACTTAATTCCAATTGGCACCACCAAATCAAAGCCAAACGCTGATGAGAGCATTCGAAACAGAGAGAGTGTGTGGGTGTGTGAGAGAGAATTCGTTACGGTTTCGAATTTGATTTTTGATATAGTAAATTAAAATTTCTCAATTTGTTCTTTCACTTGGTTAAGGAAATATAATGCGTTTTAATGAATTTGATGTATATTTTTAAGTTATTTGGTTATTATAAAGATAAATAAAAATATGGTATATTAAGTTAGAATCGGAATTGCACCGGGATATATTTACAATTAAATGGACGTATTTAAAACTATTAAAAATACTTTTATATATATATATATATATATATGGGCCTAGAAACCCCCGCCCCCAACGTGTTTGTTAATTTGTTGGCTGAAATTTAATTATTATTTTAAATCTTAATAGAGCAATAATACAAAGTTGATGAATCATTATCAGATGGAGAGAGGCCACTGATCCCAGCACCAGCCCAATGGCCAAAACAATCGTCAATTGATCTTACACCTTAATCCGAACTCATATATATATATAAGTTCACTTTTACTCATCTCCCTTGAATGGGATGAACATTACCCCTCCTACATGGATGATATATTTTAGGATAAATTTATGTTTTTCCGGACATATGTCATCCATACGGGAAGAGAGTACTCACTCCTCTTGAAGGGGGTGAGCAAAAATGGACTCTATATATATGGTAAGAAATCTTTGACTTGGCAATTTTCTTTATTTGTGCCTTGTGATTTTAATGAAGATGCAACTGTTACTATAACCGAGTAAATAATGAAATTTCATTATGAATTAAAATTAAATTAAATATAAAACAAATAAAGCTGTCTCAATATTGCATGAGAAGCAGAGTGAACTAGTGAAGTGGTTCGACTTGAATTGGGAGAATTAGAAGAAAAATAAGAAACTTGTTTGCAAATAAAGCAAGCCCAAGACTGACAAAATGTAAAATGAGTGACGGTTGAGCTGTTGTGTTCAATCCTCTCAAAAGCTTTGCTTCAAGATGCAGAAACTTGAGCTGTCAAGTAAAATTGAAATTAGGTGTGCACAACAGAAGAGACGATAAATAAATAAAGAAACCTCACATATCACCTAACACTCAGTTGGTGACACATCTTCAAGCTTTCTTTTTAACACTGCTACTTCAAGGAACTGCTTGCATTCTTTGATTTCTGCAATGGATCCCAAGTTCACATTGTTTACCATTCTAATAATCTTCATCTTTTCTCCTGCAGGTAATAAGCTCACTTCCTTTATTTGTTTATTTGTTTATTTGTTTACTTATTTATTTTTGGTTTTTGTTTTCATGATATTAGTTGCATATGATCCATTGGATCCATCTGGGAACATAACAATCAAATGGGATGTCATGTCTTGGACAGCAGATGGCTATGTGGTGAGTTTCATCATCTCAACTAGACAACCCATTTTCTCATTTTGCTTTAAATTTCTGTCAACAGGAGGACACCTCTATTTGATTTGCATAAAATTTATAACCGTAATGAATTTTGTAGTACGAATAGAAACAACGCTTGGAATTTAAATGAAGTTGTAAGGTGTTTAAATACTATTGTTGAGTAATTTTTTTTTTATCAATGATATCAAAGTCTGGTCGTCCCAAGAGTCCCGGGATCGATTTCCCACACGTGATTGAATTTGTTTTTGTTTAGATTTTGATTTGGTCTTGTACGAGGGGATGCTTTTAGGTCTAACGGTTACTAATAGAAGCACCATATTGATGATTGATTGTTCCATGCATTCTATAGGCTGCAGTGACAATGAACAATTTCCAATTGTATCGCCACATTGGAGCACCCGGGTGGACTCTGGGATGGCAGTGGGCTAAGAAGGAAGTGATCTGGACAATGGTGGGATCACAAACCACTGAACAAGGAGATTGTTCCAAGTTCAAGGGAAACATACCTCACTGCTGCAAACGGAACCCCACTGTTGTGGACTTGCTTCCTGGAGTTCCCTACAACCAACAATTTGCCAATTGCTGCAAAGGTGGTGTTGTGTCGGCATGGGGACAGGACCCTTCAGCTTCAGTTTCAGCCTTTCAGGTCAGTGTTGGCCTGGCCGGCACTTCGAACAAGACAGTGAAACTGCCCAAGAATTTCACTTTGCTTGGTCCAGGGCCAGGCTACACTTGTGGCCCTGCAAAAGTTGTGCCATCAACCGTCTTTCTCACCACAGATCGTAGGAGAAAAACTCAAGCATTGAGTAAGCTCATCTCTGTCAGAATCAGTTCTACTGTTTGTTTCATCATTTGGGTACTTTGTATAATTCCAAATGTTTAACATCATCTGATCATCTTTGGATGCAGTGACATGGAACGTGACGTGCACGTATTCACAATTTCTGGCTTCAAAGAACCCAAGCTGCTGTGTTTCCTTCTCCAGTTTCTACAATGAAACAATCACTCCTTGCCCTACTTGTGCTTGCGGTTGCCAGAACAAAAAAAACAACTGCATCAAGTAAGCCTGCCATTCAATTTTACATCCTGATTCCTGATACAGATACATGTCCTCGAGGCTCTTTTTTATGGGGTTGCTTTCTAATTGGGCAAATATGGGACTTTGGGACCTCAGTGTCTTTTCTCCCTAGTGTGAGAGAGTGACTAATTTTGTTGTTGCAATTGTGTTTATACAGGAGCGACTCAAAGGAAGCACACAGAAAAGGAGTAAACACTCCAAGGAAGGACAACTCACCATTGCTACAATGCACGCATCACATGTGCCCTATAAGAGTGCATTGGCATGTCAAGCTGAACTATCGGGATTATTGGCGAGTGAAGGTTGCAATCACTAACTTCAACTATCGGATGAACTACACACAATGGACACTGGTTGCACAGCACCCAAATCTCAACAATGTCACCCAAGTCTTCAGTTTCGATTACAAGCCTCTTGTCCCCTATGAATCCATAAGTTGGTGCCTGGAAACCCTAATATATTTTTCGACTTTGCACAATCTCACCTACAAACACATTGGTTATAATGTTTTGACTTGTATGTGCAGATGACACAGGTATGTTCTATGGTATGAAATTCTACAATGACCTACTAATGGAAGCTGGGCCGCAAGGGAACGTCCAGTCCGAGGTGCTTCTTCAGAAGAACAAGGACACATTCACCTTTAAGCAGGGATGGGCATTCCCTCGAAAAGTTTACTTTAATGGCGATGAATGTATGCTGCCACCACCAGATACATACCCATTTCTGCCAAGCTCAGCGAATGTGAATCCGGTTACATTTTTCACACTGGTAGCTTCAGTGCTTTTGGTGATACTAAGCATTTGTTGAACATTCTACTATTAGGAAAACAAAATTTTCAGATACAGAAAGACAGAAAAAACAGAGTGATTTTGAAGGATGGACTATTTTTGAGAGCAGGGGTGCACCATCATTATAATATAGATGTCTACTTAATTCTGAAATCTCCCATATATGCATCATTAATTTCACTCTCCATGTCTCATGCAACCTAAATATAAGGTTATTTGACACACTCATTTTCTTTTCTGCATGAACAATTTGATTATGTATTTATTTAGCACTCCAGATTGAAAATAAGTTCATGAATGACAATGCTAACGAGTAGGAACAAAACCATATATCAATTATATTTCTTCATGAAGTTTCTTATTACAAAGGCTCCTTTTTTGTGAATATACTACAAACAATTTGATCACGTGTATATATATATAAATAAACATACATGCCAACAAATAATTCTAAACAAAAATGGCATAACCTCATCTAATTCCCAATACATAAATATATAAAGGAAGATTTCTGTAGCAACAGGCTATAGTGCACCTGAACCCGCTTGTATAGTTGCGTTAAAGTTGCAGCAGCAGCAGCACATTGGACCCTAGCCACTGGATTACATTAACCTTCAGCATAAACCAAAGCAGAAGGCATATCAAGATGTGAAGTGACAACATTTAGCCTTTCCAAACGACTCTAGATAGGATTCATCATGCATAAGCCAATAAGAAAACCAAAGATGCCAGGATCGTTATTGCTTGGATTAGTATAGAAATAATTGGTCGGGAACTGGCATTTGGCAACCAAGGGTAGGCGTCAGGTGGTGGCATCACACAATTATCACCGTTAAAATAAATCCTTCTAGGAAAAGCCCATCCCTTATCAAATGTAAAAGTTGATGCGTCCTTGCGAAACAATAGCTCTGACTGCACGTTCCCAAGAGGGCCAGCTTGAGAAAGCAGATCATTGTAAAACTTAACTCCCCAGAGCATGGCTGTGTCATCTGCGAAAATCCAATTGCCAAAAGATATGTTAGAATAAACTAGGTTTGAGCCGAGTTTAACAGGAAAATAAATTATTTTTTGGCAGGTGTTAACTTACTTAAGCCTTCATAAGGATTTATTGATTTGTAATTAAAGCTGAAAAGCTTGGTCAGATTATCAAAGTTGGGGTGTTGCACAACTAGATTCCACTGTGAGTAATTCATTGCATAGTTAAAATTAGTGATTGTGATCTTCACACGCCAGTACTCCTTGTAATTTAGCTTGACATGCCAGTGAATTCGGACAGGACACATATGGCTGGAACACTGGACCATAGGTTTAATGATAGCTTTGCCTTGAGGATTGACAACTGAAGCCAAATGTGGCGCATTTGGACTGCAAGCCATCATGATGAAAAAATATAAGAAGAAACTTGAGGAAAACACCAAAAACCAGGAAGAAATAACTGAATGAGAACACTTACTCTACACAGCTGCCAGGATCTGTTGCATTGTTTTGACAGCCACAAGAACAAGTTGGGCAGCCCACTATCGTATCATTATAAAAGGAAGACAGAGAAACACAACATGTCGGTGTCTTTTGAGCCAGGAACTGAGAGTATGTGCACGTAACATTCCAGGTCACTGCAGTAAGATGCAGACAAAGTTAAGTAAACATAAATAATTATACAATTTACACCACAATATTTCTTAAAGTTGTTTCAAATATATTAAGAAAAACTAATGGTAGTTATTATTGAAACGTTCAAAAATCTCATGAAGCATAAGTTTTCCTGTAAGTAAAAATATAGGAATTTACAAGGGTTAGTAAAATCCAATAAGGTTTGGAATAGAAACCTACCAGTAGCTCAACTGAAGGGAACATAAAATAATACTATACTTTGGAACCATGTAACAAGATTTTTTTTTTAAGAAAATTCTTCTAAAAATGGAAATATCAGGGTGCTAGAATGATTAAGAAATACCATAAAATGTGAAAACGGCATGCAATTATACACCTCTGAGCAACTCTTAAAGCATTTAGCAAGGAACTTACTCATAGCTTGAGTGGTTCTCCTTTTATCTGTTGTAACAAATTTAGTTGGTTTCCCAATTTTTGCCGGCCCGCAAGTATATCCAGGCCCTGGGGCTTTTAGTGTGAAATTCTTCGGCACTCTTACAGTTTTGTTAGTTGTTCCAGCAGCACCCACACTGAGTTGGAACGAGCTAACTGCATTGGCTGCATCCTGTGCCCACGAGTTTAGTACTCCCTCTTTACAACAATTTGCAATCTGCTGGTTGTAAGGAGTTCCTGGCAACAAATCCACAACCGTTGGATCCTTCTTACAACAATGTGGGACGTTCCCTTTATATTTAGAGCAATCCCCTTGCTCTGTGGTTTGGCCGCCCACCATGCTCCAGATGACTTCCTTTTTCGCCCATGTCCACCCCAAGGTCCAACCTGGTGCTTGAATATGACGATACTGTTGGAAGTTGAACATTGTAACAACAGCCTGTGAACCCAAATAAGAAGATATACCATCTTAAATATCTCGGGAAATTTCAAGGAAATAAAAATGGTGATTTGAAGTGCTCGATTGAGTCCTCCAAATTTCACCAGAGGAATGAGCAAGCAAAGTTGAAGGGCCAGTCCTACAGTCACTCAATCAGACTCTCTCATTACTTGATTTGATGCAAATTATAACTAAATAGAAAGTAGAAAGGCAGTTGGCAACATGCTCAAATCGTGTAATGTTTTGAGTTGAATCATAAATATGACGCTATTGTTCATTCTGATTCCAATTTAACTTTCAGAGGAGCTTTACATCATAAGAGAATCTATCATTACTAATACTTACAACATAGCCGTCTGGAGCCCAACTCATTAAATCCCATTTGATTGTGATATTTCCGTTAGGATCAAGTGCATCAAAGGCTTCTGCAAAAACATACAGCAAAGAAACTGAAAACTTTAGTTCTCAAAATTCTTAAAATATTAAGTAAGGTTTGATCGTTAAAAAATAGAAACACACAATGGCAAAAGAAAATAGATACAAAGCAGAACCATATGCATGATTTTCGGCCTATATCCACCAAGACAAGTAAAAAAATTTCGTTTTACATAAGATGATTAGAAGATCCGAATCTCTCTCCCTCTCTAACCCCTCAATAGACCCACACATATATATTAGTCCCAAAATAGCATTTACTACTTCCGGTCCAGGTTAATCCTCCGATCAACGCGGTGTAACGCAAACCCAATTACCAAATCAAGAGTAAAATTCATTACAACACCACAACATATTTCCATAAGTATACACCCTGTAACAATTCGGGTTACCATCTAAAATAAACAAACCATAATTAAGCATTAAGTGCGAAACTGAAAACAGTAGCATTCTTTGTTGTTGATATTGACAAGATTCATATTCCAATCTAGTATTTTTAGCTGATTTTATATTTGTCATCCTATTTTTTTCTCATTTAAGCTCGTAATAAAGTTTAACTTGTTAAAAGAGTTCCATCTTAAGCCTTTCTAGTCTTTACATATTTTTTGATCACTAGTCTTAAACTCAAAGTCAAAATCGGTAAACCCAGATCAGAATTTGAAACCAAAATCACATAAAATAAAATTCATTTAACCAAGTTTGGCAACAAAGGTTGCAGGGCATCTCAAATTCATGTAAAAAATATTGCACTATTCTGGAAATCTCCAAAAACCCAGATAGGGAAATCAAGAAAAACAGTTTCTAAACAGAAAATGGTGACAATAAAACAAGGAAAATAAAGAGTTAAGTAATGGTGCAGACTGACCTGTAGGAGTAAAAGTAGAGCAAGAAAACAGAAACAGAAACAGAAGAGTGAAGCTAGTGAGCTTGGTGATAGATCCAGTGAGTGGTGACAATAACGACTCCATTTCTTAGATTCAGAGCTCTGCAAATCAATGTGACGTTTATGTTTTCACGACTTAACTCAAGATCTATCAGCACATGAACATGAGAGAGACAGACTCTTTTTTTTCGTTTCTTTTCTTTTTCACATGGAGAGAGGGAGCTTTGTTAACTTATAAAAACCCACTGCAGTCACTTGCATGCTCGTCCAAATTACCATATTACCCTTCTTTGGTTTTTTAATTTTAGAAATTTCCAAGTTGAAATTCCATGTGTTTCGGCCCACGGGTTATAATATGTTTTTTTTTTTTTTTTGTTTCATGGATTATTCACCGGCTTTAATAATACTAAATTAGAAATAGTAAGCTGAGATTTCCTAATTCTACCATGTCATTAATAATCTTGAGTTAATTAGTAAACTACTTTATTTTTAGATTATACTTTACTAATTTATATTAAACTTTACAATTAGTAGCAAATAAAGTTTATTTCAAAAAATAAGTCTAACCGTATAAATCACATATTTTAGGATTTTACATTGAAACTTTATAAATTTTACAATCAATATTGTTAATTTAATATTTGATTTTATAGATTTAATGAAGTATTGCTAATTATAAGATATTTTTTATGTTTGTTTTCACAAAATACAGAAAAAAAAATCGATATTTTGATAAAAGGTATTCGGTCATTTTTTATCTACGATTTATCCACTTACAAAGTTGTAAGCATATCATTAGATTGAAACAACTTAAAAGATGGTATATTTTTTTTTTAAGTAGAAGTGGTTAGTTGGAGCACGTAATTATTCAAGCTGTGAGAATTGGAAATACAAGTGTCACACTAAACTTGCAATATATTGTAGGATAAGCTTTATTATAATGAGTATCATTAACTTAAAAAAACACATTACATTTTTTTATTCTTTAAGATAATTCAACCAATTGTACACAAACTTTGATTCAATTGGTCGTGAATCCTCTCTTTCATCTTTTATGATTGCTATTTATATAATAATAATAATAATAAACATTTATCTCACCCTTAATTTTGTATTGACACTTTAAATATTGTCAAGAAATATGAAAAACAAATTAAATAAAAGATTTCACGAATGAAACATTAAAGAGATAAATTTAACTTTTTGCAATATATAAATTTAGTATCAAAAACATTTTTCAACATCATAAATGTTGAAAATATTGCTAGTGTTTATAAAAACTTGTTTTAGAAAATTGGTAGTAAAATTTCAAGTAAATCCCAAAATGTTAGAGCCTTAGAGGTTGTTAGGGGTATTTTAGGAATGAGAGCAACACTTTTGGCCATATTAAATAAACAAAAACAAGGAAAAACAGCAGAGCAGAGAAGGTGGGGCCATATTTTTCTTATTCCAAGTTTCCAACTCTGTCGGTGGAGATAGAATTGGATGCTTGTGAATTGTGTGTTTTTTTATTTTATTTTTCATTGGCTGAATTTTGTCCCTAACAACCAATTACGTAATTTTACTATTATTTAATATTTTAGCCAGTTATTTGGATGTTGTTATTATTTATGGGGGAAATATTGTGATTAAGCACCATATTGGATATTTGGTGACCGACACTCCTCGTACTCTATTTGATAACTTAGCATTATCGACCTCATTTTTATTTCTATTTTTGTAAACTACATTTTCATAGTGGATAGTTCATAGTTAGAATGTAACACATATAATTACAAAGAAATTTATAAAATATAAATTATTATTTTTTAAAAAAAAATCTTTTGAAATTTGATCAAATTTCAAATATCATATTATTTATGCTCTAATGGCATTTTTACTTGATTTTAAAACATGCGATTTTTTTTTAAAAAAAAATGGTCGAATGTAAAAAGGAATTTTTATAATTTTCTCAAATTTTAAAAAATAGATAGATGATGTGGAATACTCAACCATTCTAATAGGCATTAATTTTAAATTGTTTGTAATCATTTAGATTCAATGGTGAACAATAATCAAAGTGGGACATGGCATGATGCCTCATAATGTTTGTGATTGATGTATATGAGAATTGATGGAATTAAGACACTAAATACCATTTCTATGATATATAATTCCAGTTCGCATCATAATTTATACCTCATTTTTAATGTAATGGTTCAATTAATATTTTAAGGCTTTAATATGGCTCATTCAACCTAATGATATATCATATTTGAATTATCGTATAATATATCTTATATAAAAATATAACAGTTAAATTTGATTTACTATAATAGGTGAAATATATAGCAGTTGATATATAACTTTAGTCCAAAAAAAAAAAAAAAAAAAATCTCAGGCAACTTTGCTCGTGCTTTGATGTTTTGAATGCTGAACCTCCGGGTCTCTTGAAAATCCTATAAATTTGTTGTGTCATTTTCAATGTATTGACAGTGCATGGCTGTTTTTTTTTCAAAGAAAATAGTGCATCGCTGTTACATAGCTGTAATATTATGATTTGAAAAATTATTTAATATTATACTTTACAACCAATTTCATCTTTAAATCTGAGTCATAAGTCATAACTATTGAATGGAGAGGTTTTTTCTATTTCTTTTAGTCGAGATAACTTTTTGTCATTTTGACTAACAATAGTTATAACAAATCCTCTTAGGAATGTAGTTCAGTTAGTAGATAGACGAACTTGATATTTGGATAAATAACTTTTAAATTAGCAATTGATTGCATAATTAACTAATATAATTTTTGTATTGTAATTTTTAAATTAAACAAAAGTAACACATAAAAAATTAATTCAAAAAAACATATCAAAAAATGAATTAATCAAAACTAAACTCTTAAATTATAAATAAATAATTACAATATATAATATATAATATATTATAATATTATAATATTATATTTTTTATATTATATATATTTATATAATATATATGTAATAATATATATAATATTTGATATTATATATATATATAACAGTATAAATATATATATGTTATTACATATATATATTATATATATATATATATAATAATTATAATGTATATACATATATATATATATATATATATATATATTATTGCATGAATGCTTTTAGTTCTAGTTGAAAATAAATTATTCTGGAATATATATATAGGGGCACTTTAGTCATTTAAAATCTTACTCCGTCTTATCCTAACCATATGAAACGCATAATAGTACACTTAATATTTAAGAAATAATAATTATTTTATATAACAAAAGTGAAAAACAAAATGAAAAACAAAAAACAAGTATTTTATGTTTTTCAAATCTTTTACTTTTAACACTGATTTTGTTTTTTATTTTTTTTTCTCGAAAAACGGTTAACGAACGCTTTTTCGAAATCATTTTTGAAAAATATAAATGAAAACTGACTGAAAAACAGCCGTAGGACGGAGCCTTAGTTGTGGTGTTCAGTTTTGGTTTTAAAAAAACAGTTTTCTATTTTGCTTTTAAAAACAGAAAACACTTTTTAAGTGTTTGGTTAAATGTCTTACAAAACTTGTTTTTAAAAAGGGTTATTATGAACAAAGTCCCTCTAGTTTACCATATTATATGTTCTGGTCCCCCTAGTTTTAGTATTGGTTATACAGGTTCAAACGTTAGCCATTAATTGTTATTTTGATCCCTACCATCCAACTTTGTTAGAATTTTCAAAAATTCCGTCAATGGTCAAAGGGCAAAATGGTAAAGATGTCATCCATGTTTGTAGAAGGTTTTTGACTAAAGGGTAAATTGGTAACTCAGGTAATTAATGGTATAATATTAATAAAAAAGTAACATTAAATAATAAATTAATAAATAATATTAATTTAAATAATAAACTTAATGTAAAATAAATTTAAATAATAATTATTAAGAAATTAAGTAACAAATATTTTTTTAAAAGAATTAGACAATAAATAAATATTAAAAATAATAATCTTTCTTTTTCTCTCTCACTATTAGATCCAAACCTATCAAACTTAACTTAACCTTCCATTTCATCAAATCCAACCATGAATCACCAAAGTCGCCCACTACCACCGCCACCGCCACCACCACCCCTACCAACACTATCAACCACCTACTGTTAACCACCCTGAAGTTGAGAAAGAAGAAGAAGAAGAGAGAGAGAGAGAGAGATCGACACTCAATTGGGCTTCTAGTCGTCGTCGCTTCTGGTTGCAGTCGTCGTCATCACTACTTCTGGTTGCCATCGTCGTTGTCTTCTGGTCGCTGTCGTTGTCACTGTTTCTGGTTTGAAGTTGTTTGAGTTCGAGCACGGATCGATGGGTTTCAAGTTCGAGTTGAACTGCTTTTGTTCTAGGTTTGTATGAACATATGATGATGTTTGTGAATTGTATCACTGACATATTATTTTGTTTGATAACATGAAATTAGTTTGTTATTGATATAAATTTATTTGCACTTAGTACCCATTTAGAGGGGTTTACAGATACTTTGAAGGTTTCTATTTTTTTAAAATAAAATATCTTGTGCATGTAGTTATCTCTTGTTTGATTGTTTGAATTCTTGTATGTACATAATCTTGTTTTATTTGGTTCTTTGTATATGCTTTCATTTTTTGGTGGTTTTGTGTTGTTTGATTTTATGGGTTGCGTTGATTGTAAGGGTTTGATACAGAGATATGGGTCAGGATTTTCAAAAAAAAAATCTTTATTTTCATTCTTTGATTTTTTTTTTCATATGTTGTTGATAATGGTTGAAGGAGTGTGAGAGTGAGATTTATGGTGATCTGAAAGCGGTGGTACCAATGGTGGATGGAGATCTGAAGGAAGCGACGATGGTGGTTTGGTTGTCATTCTAGGTTGTAGTTATTTGCTAATAGTTTAAATATTTATAAGAAGGGTAAAATAGTATTTTCAGGAAAAGTCACACTTTAAAGGGCATTAAGGTCTTTTTATCCTCTTACCATGTCAGAATACCTGTTTTTAACAAAAACCGTAACAGAAGAACTAAACAAGCCAGTATTGAAACTAAGAGGACCAGAACGAATAATAGAGTAATCTAAAGGAACTAAAATCATTTTTTCCCTTTAAAAATTGAAAACAACTTTTTAAAAGTTAAAACTAAAAAGTTGAAAATAACATTTTATTGTTATCCATTGTTTTTAAACTAGGTTTTCAAAATAAACTACAACTTTTCTCTCCAAATAATTATTTTACTCATTTTAAAAACAATACCAAACACATTGACATCGTTTTCCGTTTTAGAAATCTACTTTTAGAACATACTACCAACCACATCACGTTTTTTAAAACATGATTTTCTTTTCTAATTAAAAAAAAACATTTTAAAAACGATACTAAACATGCCATATATATATATATATATATATATATATATATATATATATATATATATATATATTGTTATCCTTAGAATCGTGTCAATCTCTGAGTTTAGGTAATATAGCATGTATATTCAACTATTCATTTAATTGCACAAATCTACCTTGAAAAATGATGGATAAGAGTTTGACTACCGGCTAACTTAATGATCAAGAGGTAAAATTGTCCTATTAATTCATAAAAATAATTAAAAACCAAAGGAACCCTAAATAGTTTTATAATTCTACATCCAAACAAAAACTATAAACAATAACCCCCAAAATTTATAAAATTATAAATTCGCCCCTAACTAAAATCAGTAAAGAGAACTTAAAAAAAAAACAGCGTGAAGAGAACAAATTAATGAAAAAAGAAAAGAAAATGCAAAGCTTGAAGCCAAATCTCTTCAAAGCCCAGATCTCTTTAAGCATCCATAAAAAAGCAGAGGCTTTCCATCTTAGATGGAGTCCATTGCATATGGGTTAAGCAATTGGAGTGAAATCTTAGAACATATAAGCTGCTATTTGCAATATAGGCACGAACTCAAACGTTTAAACAATGAATTTGCTATATCACGATAAATAAAAACAAATGCAATTTGTATGAAATAGAAATAAGTGACATGTAATCAACAATGCACATGCAAAAGCTAACAACTAAAAGAGTCAACTCCCCTTAAAACGGCATTCTCCTCTTATATGCAAAAGCAATACTCCCCATAAATCCATCATTACTCCTCCTTTTTGTCACAAGATAGGCAAATGAGTATTCTCCAACCGAGACGCTTTAGCAAAGAGAGATATTTACAATGTAAATGCATAATCATATACAACAACTTTATGCAATTTAATTAAGAGAGAGAAATTCAAGGAAGTTTGATTTTTGGAACATGTGTGAAAAGATTGCCTTGAATGAAATACATGCAACATCAACTTCCAAAAGCATGGTATTTGGGAAAGGAAAAAACACATGAGGTTCCAAGAGAAGTCAAACCAATTTGCACCAATTTATCAATGGAAAACAAGATATAGTTTAACAAAAGATAAGAGCAATTATCAAGCTTTACAAGCTAAACAGGACATGAACGACTATTACGTCCTTTTAGATTTTTCCTGGTGAAATGCTCACATAATAATAGTCTTGTTCAACAAGTAAAGAGAGAGAGACTATTAGATTGTGAAATCCTGGAAATGGATAAAATATTCTTATTAATTGAAATCTCAAAAGTCACTCACACACAAATATGCAATCATTTTAAAGCATTCAATAAATCCATCATGCATACCAATTTAAGCATGTAAAGATCAAGTTTTTATAAACGTAGTGATAAACTTTGGGTCAATCAAATGTATTTCCTAATCAAATTTTCTAGTCCGAAAATACATGTTTAAATACAAATGAGAAATGCATTTCAAATAAGGCAAAAACACACTTATTGAATAAAATTTCATATGATAATATATGCACACAAAATACTCAAGCAATTAATTAAAGAGCATAAAATTGAATAATTATATGCTTATTGAAATGCAAGTTCGCTCTCTTTGCTTGAACTCCCCATATGAGGTCAATCCAAATCATGTCAAAAAGGGATATGAGTCCCTATTGACCTTTCTAGTCCATTGGATCTAGTTGAGCCTATGGGTGAAATATTAGCACAATGACATGTGGGTTCATCTCTTCTAATCCATTTAGGTGACACAATGTCATTCCTAGTGGTCATAGTCATCATATTTCTCCTAGGATCATTAACTCTAGACTTTCTAGGCACATGCATATTGGCTCTAGCCCTATTCTTTTCAATCATGCTTCTAGTTCTACACATGTTAATATACTTGAAACAATTTGGTCTAATATGACCATCTACACCACGAAAATGACATGTATGAGTAAAACGAGGGGTCATACCATTCCTTTGTGAGAACAAAGGAGCTTTCCCATGTCTTTGAGCTTACCTTTGGTGTGGTATTGGTTCTCTTCTCCTTTGTTGTTGAGTTGGAGAAGTTTGCTTCCTTGGTTGGTGGAATTTGTGTTGAGGAAAGCTTGTTTGATATGCTCTCCTTGGTTGAGATTGAGCTTGACTCCTTGGTGCCACTTTAACTTGGACATTTTTAGAGTACTCTCATAGTTCAATTTTCTTCCTAGGATGAAGTGGAGGAAGAGGTTCTTTGAATTCCATGCTCTTGACAAATTCTGTCTTGCTAGGAGTTGAGGTCTCCTTGCCATCTTCAAACCTAAGACCTCTATTGTCACTTGGCTTCTTGCCTACTCTTAATATATGGTCAAGCTTCTCCGTACTTGAAGTCATCTTAGCAATCAACTCTTTAGCTTCTCTAAGCTCCTCATTCAAGCTTTCTTCCACCTTTCTTCCATTATTCACTTTCTCACTTAAGTGAGTCACCTCAGTTGATAGCTTGAGGTTCTTTTCCTTTAGCCTTCGAACCGCTTTCTTCATCTTCAACCTTGAGCTTTGAAAATGCTCAATGAACCTTTCAAGGTTCATACTCTCTACAAGTCCAATTGTAGAGTGAGATGAGAAACTCTCATTACTCGAGTCATCTTCTTTTTATATTTTCACCTTTTCATCACTTGAGGATGTGATGCTCTCATCACTTTCCCTCTTGGTAGCTTTATAAAATTACTTCTAGCTACCTCTTCATCTACTTCTTTTTCAAGGTTATTACTTAAGGATTTGTTGTCTTTTTCTACATCTTCCACAAAGGAGGCTCTAAAAGCCGTGTAGTTAAGAATAACTTCTTCATCACTAGAGGAATCTTCTTCACTTCCACTATCACTTGATAAGGCAGCCACCACCTTTCCTTTCTTCTTCTTCTTCAAATTAGCACACTCTGTGGCTATATGGCCAAACCCACTACACTCATAGCATTGAATTCCCTTATTTGAATCCATCTTGTGAGATTTCTCTAC
The DNA here is from genome assembly GCA_032871835.1 of Dipteronia dyeriana. NCBI lineage: Eukaryota > Viridiplantae > Streptophyta > Magnoliopsida > Sapindales > Sapindaceae > Dipteronia > Dipteronia dyeriana. The sequence continues at coordinate 69,234,062 of CM065295.1, read as the reverse complement.
TTTCTTGAAGGGATTCTTATGCTTCAATTCATTTCCTTTGGATCCAATGCCTTTCTTGTTAATTTTGATGAACTTCTTGAATTTTTTCACCATAAGGGTCATTTCCTTATCTAAGTCATCCTTCTTCTTCTCCACTTTGGAGGTCTTTAAAGCCATGCTCTCTTGCTTCATGGAAGGTGTGGGTGTATAGGTCCACCTAGACTCATAGGCGAGAAGCCTTCCAATCATTTCACTCGACTTTATTGACTTGTAATCACTATTTTCTTCAAGAGCCATCACCTTGGATTCGAATCAAGGAGGAAGTGACCCCATGATCTTGTGCTTGATCCTTCTATCCAAATATGGGTCACTAGTTGATGGCTTTGATTTACGATGTCCATTAACTTCACTTGGAAGTTATTAAAGCACTCTTCCTTGTCCATCCTAATCATCTCAAATTGTGTTTGAAGGACTTGAAGCTTGGAGTCCTTGACCACTTCGGTTCCTTTATGAGCCATTTGTAGAATCTCTCAAGCCTCATTTGCATTCCTAGTGTTTTGAACCAACTTGTATTGATTGTCGTCCATAACACACAAGATGGCATGCATTGCCTTGTTGTTCCACTTGGAAGCTTTAAATTCTTGTGTGCTCCATTGAGACTTAGGCTTGAGGACTTCATCTACATCATCAGTGGTCATTGTTGGAGGCGTGTAGCTATATTCAATTGTCATCCATGCACGGTCATCTATTTGGAAAATACAAGACTCCATCTTGCCTTTCCATGAAGCATAATTATCACCCTTAAGCAAATGTGGTCTTATGCTTGAAGCTCCCTCTTTACTCATCTCAAGCTCACTCATAGTGTTTGGGTTATAAATGAGATGCAGATGAAATGCAACAAACAAACAAGCAAAATGAAAAATGCAAGACGAACACAAAACATGGATCACCTAAGTATGTATAGACACCTTATTTGATACCAAATTGAAATTCCCTAGAAAGTGTGTATGTCTATACCCTTAGGGGGGGAATAAGTTTTAATCAAGTCAATTACCACTTTTTCTTGATAAGTCAATATTCAAAATTCATCCAATGAAATAAACATACAACATCAAGTGTAAAATGTGGAAAATTAAATGAACACTTGATCTTTACGCTGAAACCCTCCAAATGGGAAAAACCACGGGCTGATATGTGCACCACACATTCGATCTTCAAATCCACTATTGAATGAAAGTTTACAACCTAGGTTGACCTCCCATCACACCCTCCAGTTACTAACCCTTTCACTCTACCCAGAAGGCCTTAATATTGATTCTTGATCAACATTCTTGTGTACTAACCAATTAGTCACAAGACTTAACCTCAATGAAGAGTCAAAACAACCTAAGTGAATATGATGAAATATTCAAACATGCAAGTAGTTCTAGGCTACACTAAATGCTTATCTAGGAATTCAAAGATGTCAATAAATGCAATTCGTAAATATCAATATCTAAATGCAAGTGCAAGAAGACCTAACTAGATATAGCTATGAGAGGCTAATATCTAGTTATCAAACAAAAGCCAATCAACAAAAGTGGTCATGAAACATGGCAAAGAACAATCATTGCAATTAACAAATGCAATCAATTAGACCCAAACAATATCTAAATGCAAAGCATAAAGATTTAGCTAGAAGGGTAAAATTGTCCTAAACACTAGCTATCACAAACAAACGTCTCAACTAACAATCAACAACCCAAACATGTTATAATTGCAATTAAACATAAAAGCATACATTCATTAAGCAATAAATGTTATTCCTAGATAAACATGGCCTAGTAATGAAACACCAAGTTCTAAGGTATGTAGAGATTACCTAGTCATGAAACATATGAAGACCCATGCTTGATGGGGATTTGGTTGAGTACAAAAGTGTTCTTGGGAGCTCTCTCTCTCTAGGAGTCAATTTCTCTCTCTTGATGATTCAATTTCAGAGTTCTATGTCTGATTTGGGAAGAAGATAATATATATAATGTGTAAAAATGAGCTGCACAAGAAAAGACGTTTTTGCCCAAACATGTTTTTCTCAACTAGTTTCGCCCCTTGAGGGGGCGAAGAGTTTGGGAGTGAAAAGGGCTGTCAAACTTTTCGCTAGTTGTTCGCACCTAGAGGGGGCGAAACGTTGAGCGAAATCTGCTCTCAACAATTTACCTTGAAATTCAAGCATATCAAAATGTGACCAAACGACTTTGAAACCTTTTGTATAATATACCATTAGAAAGGTATGGAAGTCTAATTTCTACTTCAATTAACAAAATATGATTTGGATGACTGTAGAAAAAGTTATGGTCAAATAAGTGACCAAAGGTCAGAAACGGACACCAACAGAGATGCATTGTTTTTATGGTCACTTCGGAGATTTCAAAACCAATCCAAACGGTCATGAAATATTACAAATAATATACTATTGGAAAGGTATGGGTGTCTAATTTGTACAAAAATTTTCAAAAATCATTTTGAAGTAATGTATAAAATGTTATGGTAATAAGATCGTACAAATGTCAGTTTTGAAAAATACTTAAATCATTGAAAACCATTCTTTGGAAACTAGACACAATACTTAAAATAACCAAATCAAATCTAACTCAATGCACACAATAAGTAATCATATGATTAAAAGAAATGCATGATCATGGAAACATTAATGCAATCATAGATGCAATAAAAAAAATACATGAAGTGCAAGTGTGATTGTGAAGGAATACACACGTGAGCAATGAGAAACAATAAATAAATGCATGTCAATATAAATGCATGTTAGTGTGTGTGTGCAATTAAATCTCTTCAAAGAGTTAAACAAGTGATATACCTTTGAAGTTTGAACTTGATCATGAGCAAAGCCGACCTAAACTACCCTTGCATAATTATCCCCAAATGTGGTTTGTCAATCGAAATAAGTCAATCAAAAACCGATGAACTAACAGATGGACTTTTATAGATTTATTTATTTATTTAATTGATTAAAGAATAAGGTGTGATTGTTATTTTTTTTCTTTTTCTTTTTCTTTCAGTGTGTTGGATTTTTGGACTAAAGAGGAAGAACGAAGAAGGGAGTGTCTGATGGATTGTGGTGAATTTATAATGTTATAAAGTTATATGGTGAATTTATAATGTTATAAAGTTATATGGTAAATTTCTAATTATTTATAGGTTGATCAATAACTATATAAATATTGGTCAATGACATTTGTATCTTTTCATCATATCCATATAGTCACCTGTTACAAGTAAAAGTTGTCATATTTTATAGTGGAGATTTGTGCAATTAAAGAAAAAGTTAAATGTGCATACAATATCTTCTAAACTCAAGGGTATTTGTACAATTAACCCTAAAGCAATTATATAAAATTATTTGTGAAAGAGTAAATTGTACTAAACATCCTTAAGCATTGCCCTCTTGCACTCAGAAACATCTTTATCATAAATTGACACCAACATCCCGTACTGTTAGTCAAACTTGGTTAAACTTAACCGTTGACCAATTTTTACCATCAAAAGACTAAATTTATGATAAAGATGTTTAAATAAGTTTAAGTTTAACCTGTTGCACTCAGAATCATAAAATGTTTTACCCATGATCCCTAAATTAAACTAAAAAACAAAAAAAAACAAACATTTTTTTAATGGATCTCCATTATTCATCTCAATCATGGATGGTGGAGATCAAATAAAATTTTAAAAATTGAAAATTGAATTGAATTAATAAAAATAAAAAATAAAAAATAATAGAAATTTAAAAACAAAATAAACTTTAAAAAACAATTTTTTTTTTTAAATATGAACTTTATTATAAATGGATTTCCATCTTTGAGATGGATGGTAGAGGATAAAAATATTTTTATTTTTAAAAAGGCAAGAAAAAGGTAAAAAAAAAACAAAAAAAAAATGAGAGAAGTGGAGATCTCCATGGATATCCGTTCCCCACGTTGCGAAGGGGGGATGCACGGTTAGGGAGGTCCAATTTGTGGTGGGGAGGATCCAGCCTCCCTTGGCAGTGAATGGGGGAGGCGAAAATCGAAACCTCCCTTATTTTCGGACTACACAACCCAAAAGCTCTTAAACCATACAACAATTAGTGGAGATCGAGGTCGGTGAGCAAAAGAAGAAGAAGAAGAATCTTTGTTTGAAGGTTAACTTCAATGTGCTCAAAAAGGAATCTCGATCGAAAGTCAACTTCGAAACGATCGGGTTGATGAGAAGCGTGTTGAAATGTTGTGGAAGGTTGATGAAACAGAGAAATACATAGGTGATGAATGTGGTGGTGATTATAGTCTATAGAGATGGGTTCTAAGAATAAAACTAGAACAATGAAGATCTTGTTGGGTTTGTGAAACCTGAAGAATCAGCCATGGAAGAAGATCGTGCAACGAACTGTAATGCACCAACAGTTGTACGATTCTCACAAAAAAGACCGTGACACAAGTAACAGAAGTTCACATAGGTGTTACGCGGTGTAAACTGTCGTGGAAGCAACCGCGGTATCCCGAGTGGTGCTTCACAGAGGTTTACCACGATGCAGGGCACATACTGCAGACCGTGGCCCTGACCATGGTGACAACAAAATCCTCGCGTGTCAGGGAAACTTAGGCGGAAAGAAAAAGACTTTGTATGGAATTTGGCCTACCCTAATGCTTTGATATAGGTACTATTGTTTCCCCACATTATTAGATAACCTAGTTAGTGTAGAAAATAGCAAGAGAGGCTGTGAGCAATGTGTAAAGAGACAGATATATGGTAATTTAACTTTGATAGTGGATTTGAGTGGCGGTGCACTCCGTGGATGTAGGTTTATGCTGAACCTAGAAATTTCTCGCGTCGTTTCTGTACTCCTTCATTGCTTTCATTTTCTATGTACGATTTATATCTACATTTGTAATATTGTTTGCGAATGTAGAGGTTCAGTGAATCTAGAGTTTTACGTAAACATAGGATTTATTGAGGGAAGCGATTTCGTCCAGTGAAGATGTGATCAAAGAAGGATTCATACATGGTTGAGAAATTCGATGGTATGAATTTCAGTTTTTAAAGGATACAAATAAAGGATTATATGTACTAGAAGAACTTGTATTTGCCGCTAGTGTAGAAGCTGAAGGACGTGGGCATGACTGGTTGGTTGGTCCAACATAGAGTAGTTGGTTCAACGGATGCCAATGAGCATGACTGGTGCAGAGTGGATGTTTTTATACTGTAAGGAATTATGAGCAATTTGAATCAATTTCTCGACATTAGTCGCCTTCAAAAAAATCAAGGGTGAAGATACAACAGCATATCTCATGAAGGCGTTATTGAGTTTATACGAGCATCTTTCTACAGAAAGAAAAGCCCATATAATCCATAAACTTGTAAATATGAAGATATCAGAAAATCAGTGTTTCAAGGATCACCTAAACTAGTTCAACGTGGTGACAAATGGGTTAAATTCGATGTCTATGTTATTCGATGATGAGTTGTTATGTGGCATAATTCTCACCCAGATGCTGAAGAGTTGGAAAACAATGTGTCAATCGATTGCCAATTCATTTGGAAAAGAGAAGTTGAACTTCTACAAGGTTGTGAACATGATCATGACCGAGTAAATCATGATGTGTGAATAGGAATCGTGAGCATTATCTTCAACATTGAATAGGAAAGGTGGAGAAGGTAGTAACAAAAATCTAAATAAGAATCAATAGGGAATATCAAAGTCAAAGGGAAGAACCAAGTACAGGAATCGTTAGAGCAATGATTCGGGTAACCAGCAGTAAAGCAAGAAAGACATCGAGTACTAGAATTGTGGCAAGATGGGCTACTACTCGAGTGAGTGTAGGTCTTCCAAGAAAGACTATGGCAAGAGCGACGCGAACTTTATTTTAGAGGAGTCTAACGATTGCCTCATATGCTTTTTGTAAAGCAAGACAGAGTCTTGAGTGTTGGACTTAGGGGGAGGGAGTTATTCGAGAACTGCATCACTACAGATTTGTGTAAGGTGTAATGATCACTCTAAGTATGTATATCATTTGAGCACCCATTCCTAGCTTTTGTGCTTGTTTTTTTAGTGTTTTAGGAGTTAATTGTGTTTATAAGTGTTTTTTACGAGTTCAAGGGTATTTTTAGCATGAAATGGAGATTTATGGGCAAAGTGTAATTATTTTAAGTTTGGAGAAATGTGAGAATCAAAGTCGCACATCAGAAGTCGTACCCCAATTTCAAAGGTTTGTGCGTGTATACGACTGTGACGGAAGCTAGCAAGGAAATGATATGGTTACATGTGTTGTTAGCAGAGTTGGGATTCAAGCAATTGATGAATATGTTACATAGTGAAAGTCAAATGGAGTACACTTGGTCAAGAATTTGATGTTCCATTCAAGGATCAAGCATATAAGCTTATGAAGATCACAAGAAGAAATAATCTGACTGACATGTTAACAAAGCCAGCGAGAGTGGAGAAATTAGAGCTTTGTACAACTTCAATGGGTCTTCAAGGTTGAAGACAAATGGGGATAATTGTACCGTAACTATCCATTAGTCATCGAGGGAGGAAAAAATCTACTCGAGTTTTAGTCACAAGTCAAAAATTGTTAGGTTTGTGAAGCCTAATAATCAACCAAGGAAGAATATCGAGGTATGAACCGCGGGACACCAATAATGGTGTCAACCGTGGAAGTTCACAGAGGTTTCTCACGAAGAAGATCGTTGCCAAAACTGAGGTGCACATACCACCGCAAAAGAAGCAAAACTTCATAGAGGTGTTACGCGGTATAGACCACGGTAGAAGCAACTACAGTATTTTGAGTTGTGCTTCACAAATGTTTACTGCAGTGTAGGGCTTGGGCTGCAAACCACGGTGACGACGAAATCCACGAGCGTTAAGGAAACTTGGGCGTAAAGAAAAAGATTGCTTGTGGGATTCAGCCTACCCTTATGCTCTAATATAAATACTATTGTTTCCCCACATTATTGTATAACCTAGAAAGTGTAGAAAGTAGCAAGAGAGGTTGTGAGCAATTTGTAGATAGGCAAAAAGAAAGAGATAGAGAGATTGTAATCGAACTTTGATAGTGACTTTTAATGCTAGTGCGCTTCATGGATATAAGCTTTCGCTGAACCATATTAAATTTCTTGTGTAGTTTCCTTTCTTCTTTATTTCTTTCATTATTTGCATGCGAATTAGATTTGTGTTTGTAATTGTGTTTGTGGATTTTCTACAACATATCAAATCTCCATGGATCCACGTGAGATTGAATCTCCAACATCCATCTATCTTGATGGACGGTAGAGACTCACCTCTCTCATTGTTTTTTTTTTATAAATATGAGATCCATTTTATTTTTCAAAAAAATATTTTCTGTATTTTTAAAATTAATTTGTATTTTTAATATTTTTTTATTTTTAATACTTTTTAAAATGTTTGAATGGTAAAAAATACCCTTATTTTTTACGGTCAAAGTTGGCCAATGGTTAAGTTTGATCAATTTTGACTAACGATAGGAGGTGTGAGTAACAATTTATGATAAAGTTAGTTTTGGGTACAAGTGAGCAAACCTTAGGGAGGTTTAGTGCAATTTGCTATTTAAAAAAAATAATAAAATCCCACCAACATCCACAAAAAATTATTAATTCTAATAAAATTCAGTGAAAATTGTCAAAAATAACCATATAAATTATATGAAATTTTTTGTTAACTATATTCAAAATTTTAATTGTTAATATCTAATTTTAATTTTTTTAATTTTTTTTTTGTTTTTGTTTTTAAACAAGTCAAAAAAAATTAAATACCCTTTGACTGATGGAATTTTAACTGAAGGACGAAAGGGGTACAATTTAAAAAGTCAGGGACCAAAATGATCACTTTTACAAAGTTACAAACAACTTTAAATTTATATAAAAGCCCATGACCTATTTGTTGAAACACTGTTCACCGGTCACGCAGCGGAATTAGGTTTTAATTTTTTTATATAGATCATAATCTGTATCTGGGACCAGTGAACTTTGGATCGTAATTATTTTTCGGAACTAATACATACAATATGTAAACGCAGGAAATTGTAATCAATAAAATCAGAAGAAAATCATACCAACGTTTGGAGGCTTCTTCACTTTAATTTATGCCCCTATCTGAACCACTCGATCTTCCTCACTATTTCCCAGCACTGATAACTGCGTGTGGGCACGTCACGGTCTCAGGAACTTAAATAGAGGATGTAGAGAAATACTTGAAGAAACTCTTCTTCTCAATTTGGTGTATAGATTTCACGTACACATGAATTGCATCTCATGCAAAAAATATATTGACAGATGTGGTTCCATATCTCCAAAAACAATATATATATATATATATATGATGCCTACACATCTATATATCAAGCCTGCACCAATATATATATATATAACCCTTTTTCTTTCACAAATATATAGAAATCTTGCCCACGCCTGCCTTTTCGATTTTTTTATATATATATATATATATATATATATATATATATATATATATATATATGTATGTATATATTATGTGTGTATCAGGTATTTGCATCATATGCAAATTCTTCTTTTGACTATTGTTTCATGTGCACACACCAATTTGCATCTAATACAATCTATTGTGTTATTCATTGATATATATCTTTTAATTATCATTTTCAAATATATCTAATATATTAAAAGTGATAAAAAGTATTTTAAATTTAAACTTAAATTCAAATACTTAGATAAATGATTTAGTAAAATAAAATAATCCTACTAATTTATCTTCACCTAAATCCATATATCAACTAATACCCTCCATTTAATAGTTAATTCATAATTCATAATTATCAATATAATTAAATAATCTAATTATTTAATTAATTTAACTATTAAAATTCATTAATTAAATAATCTCATTATTCAATTAATTCTCGAATATATACGTGTCACTTTTGTAACACAATTAATTGGACAATCCAATTAATTAACCGTGACCCTTGTTACCTAAATCGATCGGGCTAGCAAGGGGACCTAATGGACCCACAGTATTTTGAGCTCCAATAATCCTCGGAATAATTAATTAAACTCTTTAATTAATATTATTTGATTATTAACTCCGGTGTTATTCCACTAAAAACCCGAAGCTGCACTCTCTCAACAGCAGACGCTTTTACACAGACCGATACAACTCGGTGTCCATCGATATAGCTATTACACATGGTGTGATCCTCCATAGTAGTTCATAATTAGAGCTGGGTCATAATGTCTGTTATACCCCTCTAATTACATATATCCTTTAAGTACCGTTGATTCTCTAATTGACAATAAATCCTATTTCCTCATGGAATTAGGAGAGCACTCATATTTTCCAAGCCCTGAATCAACCCTTAAGGGAACTACCATCTACTTCTCACAAGAAAGAGTGGATTTCACTATTATGTACAAATCTTCCCAGCCACAAGCCAAACCGTAATCCCAACATACGGAGTATATTGATCAGGAAATGCATCTGACCACACCTATGGTATATCAAAGACTACGATTTAACCTGAAGGAGTCGATAAGACACTCAGGATTAAGATCACCCACATATAGCCATCATTAGTTGATATTTATGAATCTCATGGATAAACGGATCTTGGTGAGAGATTCATATAGATCATGACTCAGTTCTATATGATCACATCATACAAGGTGGCTCCATTCCTATATTTCATATAAATGATTCATGATAGAATCATCGTACATTACGAAATGGACCGCGACTATAGATTAACCACAAATAAAGTACCCAATTTTATTTGCTATCTTTGGACTCTTTAGATTGCACGTCTCTTACTGTATCCATCCGTATATGACACTCACATACACAGTTTGAGATTACATCTGGCAATCTTGGATGTTAAATATATGCACAAGTTTATAAAATAAAAACATAACAAGAATGAATTGAACTTTTTATTTATTTATTTCATAAATCCATTTACAAATTACATCTTTAGGGCATAAACCCCAACAATCTCCCACTTGCACTAAAGCATGTGGGGCATGTCTCGTAACCCTAGACCATCTAGGTGACCCCGAAAACACTTTAGCCTGTAAGGTCTTTGTAAATAGATCAACATGATTGTCTTGTGAGGCTATCTTTGTTACAATCACATCTCCTCTCTGCATTATCTCTCTAATGAGATTATACTTTCTCTCTATATGCTTCCCTCTCTTGTGGCTTCTTGGTTCTTTGAAATTAGCCACAACACATTTGTTATCACAATAAAATGTGATGGGCCTATCCAGATCTGGAACAACTTCTAGATCACTCAAGAACTTACGGAATCAAACAACCTTTTTAGCTGCTTCACAAGCGGCTACATATTCGGTTTTCAGGGTAGAGTCAACAATGCAAGATTGCTTGATACTTCTCCACACAATGGATCCACCACCCAGGGTGAATACTGATCCAGACATGGATTTCCTAGAATCCCTGTCTGACTGAAAATCAAAATTTGTGTATCCTAACGGGATCAAATCCTGCCCGTAATACACTAGCATATAGTCTCTCGTTCTCCGAAGATACTTGAGAATTATCTTGACAACAACCCAATGATCCAATCCTGGGTTGGACTGGTATCTACTGACTACTCCCACTACATAGCAGATGTCCGGTCTCGTGCATAACATAGCATACATGAGGCTACCTATTGCCGATGCATACGGTACACGTCTCATTTTAGGACACTGTTCCTTAGACAAGTGAACTCCATGCCTAGAAGGTAAATTACCTTTCTTAGAGTTTTGTATCAAAAATCATACAAGAATCTTATCAATAAATGATGCCTGAGACAGTGTTATGAGTTTATTCTTACGATCCCTTATAAGTTGGATCCCTAGAATATAACTCGCCTCTCTCAAATCTTTCATTTGGAATTGGCTAGCCAGCCAGCCCTTTACATCATACAACACTCCCACATCATTCCCAATGAGTAGGATATCATCTACGTATAGGACCAAGAAAACTACTTTCTTATCAATGATGCGCTTGTAGACACAAGGCTCATCGACGTTCTGCTTGTAGACACAAGGCTCATCGACATTCTGCCTAATGCCACAGGTTTTGATCATCATCAAACCTTATGTTCCAAGATCTAGATGCTTGCTTAAGTCCATAGATGGACCTTTGTAGCTTGCAAACCTTTTGCTCTTGATATAGAGACACGAATCCCTCTGGTTGCATCATATAGATGCTCTCATCAAGATTGCCATTCAAGAATGTAGTCTTGACTTCCATTTACCAAATTTCATAATCGAAATAGGCAGCAATGGATAAGAAAATCCTAATAGACTTAAACATGGCTACTGGCGAGAAGGTCTCTTCATAATCGACCCCCTCTTTCTAGATATAACCCTTGGCCACTAGCCTTGCCTTGAAGGTCTCTATCTTTCCGTCTACTCCTCTCTTTCTCTTATAGATCCACTTACACCCTATGAGTTTTACCCCATCTGGTAAGTCTACAAGATCCCAGACTGAGTTTGAGTACATGGACTCCATCTCGAGATTTATGGCTTTAAGTCATTCCTCTTTATCAAGATCTTCCATTGCATTCTTAAACGTCAACGATTATCCACACTATCAGCCGAGACAACACCTTGTCTCTTACTTATAGCTAAATAGCATTCATGTTGTCTCACAACCCTCTCACTACATCTAGGTGGTAGTGTATCCTGATCAGGAACCATCTGACTCTCAGATGTTTGTGGATCAACAACTCTTGTTGATGAAGCATTAGTCTTACCAGGCTCCAACTTATTTAATTCACTCTTGGAACGAGGTTTATGGTCACTAGTAATTGTCCTCAAGAAACGTTGTGTTTGTCGATACAAATACTTTGTTGTCTTCAGGACTATAGAGGTGTCCACATTTGGTCTCCTTGGAGTATCCTACAAACAGGCAGACAAAAGACTTGGAGTCTAGCTTTCCAGTTCTATTCTTCAGCACGTGTGCTGGACACCCCCATATGCGGAAATGTTGTAAACTAGCTTTACGACCATTCCACAACTCTAGGGGAGTCTTAGGAACATATTTGGATGGCACTACATTCAAAATGTATGTCGCTGTTTGTAATGAATATCCCCAAAAAGAATTTGGTAATGATGAGAAACTAATCATAGATCTCACCATTACCATCAGGGTTCTATTTCTCCTCTCCGTTACACCATTTTGCTGAGGTGTACCGGGAGCTGTGAGTTGGGAAACTATCCCATGCTAGACCATGAAGTCTTCAAACTCTTGGTCAAGGTACTCAACTCCACGATCTGATTGTAGTGACTTGATAGTCCTACCTAATTGATTCTCAAATTCAGCTCAGAATTCTTTAAACATTTCAAATGTTTACGACTTCTGTTGCATTAGGTAGACGTATCCGTATCTTGAGTAGTCATCTTTAAAGGTGATATAATACTCATAACCACCCTTAGCTTTAACATTCATCGGTCCGACAATATATAATTATTACAAAAATGTAATCTAATTACGCACACAGCTCGTGCCGACACGATATCCCCTGACCCCACATGTATTAAGAAGGCTTGCTCATCTAGTTGTGTCCAAGAATCAGTCCATTGTAAAAAAGAACAAACATGGTTAGTGGCCCCCGAATAAACTATCTAGGGTGAAAAATCATCTTCCACTAAACACGACTCAAGAACAAGTAAATCATATTTACTTTTCTTGGACTTCTTCTTGCTTTGGGCTTTATTGGGATTGGGATTACCCTTCGCCTTCCCAGGAGACCTCTTCCTCTTCTTATTATTGGAGGAAAGTGGTTCGATAACATTTGCCTTACCGGTCTTGCCCTTGTTGTCCTTAGTCAAGGACTCAAATGTAGTGAGCTCATTGAGCAACTGTATGAGATTGAACCTTAACTTGTTCATCTCGTAGTTACTCCTAAATGGATTGAAACTCTTTCAAAGAATCATCAGTATGATGTTCACTTGACTGGGTTAGTCAATGGCCCCACCATTGACTTCTGCCTTGTTGAAGTAAAACATCATGCTTAGGACATGTTCCCGAACTGATATACCTTCCTTCATGCGAGTGAGCATAGCGAAAAGAACAACTTCGTGTCGCTTTTGCTCAGAGGGCTGCTCGAACATAGCTTGCAGTGACTTCATGATTTCGAATGATGAAGTCATTGCTTCATGCTTTGTGATAAGCACGTCTGCCATATAAGCCAACAGATATGTTCGGGCCTTCATATCAGATGGAACCTATCGCTTGTATGCCTAACGAACAGTTCGTGTGGCATTGGCAGCAGACGCTGGAGAACATTCCTCCGTAAGCACAAGCTTGAGGTCTTTGGTGACCAATATTGTATTGATGTTAAGTTTCCACTTAGTGTAGTTATCACCAGTTAATTTGTCGTTTGCGAGAATTTTAAGTAATGCAGAAGACATTATTGCTGAAATAAATAAAACATTCATTCAGTCATTTATTTAAAACAAGTGCGAGTGCATTGGCATAAAAATAAACATGATGCATGAACATGTTTAACGAACTAGAACTACCCTAAAACTAGTTGCTATACCACGACAATCCAACATACCACAAAGAAGTGCCGCATTAGGGTCGGTCAAGTCTTTGCATATTGAACCGAGACATTCTCAATCAAATGATATTCTAGAATAACTCTTATTCCATATCATTCAACCATCGTTCATTCAGTCAGGTTTTTAATTAACAAACTTAATCAAAACCTTCGTGAGTGTAACCTACCATTTTAGATCTCACGAGCTTAACTAGAGAAAAGCCGCCTTAGGGTCGGTCAATCCTAAAAACCCTCAGAAATCCTATCCGTTAGGAAGTCAACCTTGGTATTGACCTTTGTGGAAACTCTCCTTAGGGATGACGAAAACAAAGCCATCACGAGGCCCCACTCGGATCTCACGGTGTTGAACTAATGATGGAGACCGCGGGATATATGTTATATATCCCTCTCTCACTCACTATTTTAAAATTAGGGTTTTCTATTAACCGTTAATGCACCTAGATTCTATAGGATTAAACGACTAACTTTAATCAAGTTATCTAACGCATTAACTAATTAGAAACAAATTCTAATTAAGTAATAAATTATTAATGATTTTAGCAATTAAAAATGTAATATATTAGTGAATAATCTAAGCTTTTGTAAACTATTTACTAAGGTCAGATTATTAAGTTAGTGTTTATAAAATTTTAACTATTAAAACTCTAACACTTTATTCGGTTCATTTATTATTAGGCAATTAATCATATTAATCCTAATTACAATAGATGACCCTATTAATCTAACTTATTAAACTCTTTAATAACTAGATTAATATCAATGAGAATTATCAAGTTTTCTAACCATTGAAACCTAATCTCATTATTCATAGCCAATTATGTATATTGCCCATTATAATCACATTAAAAAAAATACATAAAATATCATGCTATTATGCATGTATGACATATCAAATATATTTGTGTAGGCACATCTAATCTAAATGACATACGTATGTATGACAATACTTTTATCATCACATAATATAAAACATACATGAATTGACCGAGTACTGTGGATTATTTAACCTAAAAAATTGGAATCTAAAATTACAAAAAAAAAATCCTAAGGCATTCCTTGGTCTTCTTGTAATTTCTGAATCTTTCAGTCTCTTTAGGTAACTCCGATTCATTTCATGAATCCTTCTTCGCGATTTTTTCAGCTCTACAGTATAGGTTACAATTAATATTTTCTTACAATACAATAACAGTAAAAAAAAATATAAACATAATAATAATAATAATAATACAACCAGAAAATCCCCTATAAAGTGTGTGTCTAATAACTTAGACGGGGGGTGAATAGGTTTTTAATTAATTTAATTACCAGATTTTCTTGATTAGTCAATATTCAAAATTCACCCAATAAAACAAACATACAACATCAAGTATAAAGTGCGTAAATATAAATAACACTTGATGTTTACGTGGAAACCCTCCAAATGGGAAAAACCACAGGCTATTCTACTAGCCACACACGATCATAGAAATCCACTATATGAGAAAAAGGTTACACCCTCAAGTGATTCTCAGACTCTCACTATCGACAACCTCAGGCTATGAACACCGCTACTCACCACTCTTGGTTCAGTCCCTAGTGATATCCCCTGATACACTACTCTTGGCGTGAGCACCTCCTACTCTACCCCTCGGGTCTTTTATAGTGGATACCCGATCAATTGCTTGCCAACCTACCCTTGGTTGTAAGACTTGACTTGCTTGTGCAACTTCTCCTAGAAGTCACAAGACTTTGACTCTATGAAGAGTATATGGTCTAAGTGAAATAATCAATGAATGATCAATGCAAAATATGTTAGACCAAACATACAATGCTTAACTCTATGAAGGTATGGAAGTATACTTTCTCTCCAATTTATAAAACCAGATCTAGATATCTGTAGAAAGAGTTATGGTCATTTGAGTGACCAAAGGTCAGAAATGGTCAACAACAGAGATGACCTATTTTTGTGGTCACTTTTGAGATTTTAAAACCAATCCAAACGGTCATGACATATTACGAATAATATACCGTTGGAAAGGTATGGGTGTCTAGTCTGTACAAAAGTTTTCAAAACTCATTTTGAATCAATGTATAAAAAGATATGATCACAAGACCATACAAAGGTCAGTTTTGAAAAACATTTAAATCATTGAAATACACTCTTTTAAAACTAGACATCTTACTCCATATAACCAAACCAAGAGAAGAATGAGACCTTCTCATATGGTCACTCAACGCGCTAAAACAAGCACACCATCGTGCAAGTGCAAACACAACACAATACCACACTTTAATCTATAAATGAAGTGCAAGTGTGATTGTGAAGAGATGCACACATATGAACAATATCAACACAAATGCAAGATCAACAAAGCATGCATGAGGTGTGTGTGTGCACCTAAACTCTTCAAGAGGTAAAGTCAAGTGAATATATATTTAGCTCTTGAAGTCATGGAGATGCTTGGAAGTTTGCCAATGAGGACCTAAGCTATCCATTACACAATCATCCCCAATTTGGTGTGGTTTGTCATGAAATAAGCCAATCATAAAATCAGCCAATCAGAAAATCAAGGTCTTTACAATCTCCCCCTTTGGCTATTTCATGACAAAACAACCACTCACAAAACAAAAATAAAGCTATTGTCCAAGAGATTAATTCTACATTACAAAGGAGATCCTACAATCTAAATCTTCAATATCTTCAATCTCTTCGTAGAATTTTCATTGTACCTACACACAATAGCAAGAAGCACTTTCCAAGAACAAGTGCATGTGAGGTGAACAAACATAAAAAGCAATTGCACTCAATAAAGCAATATAAACAAATGCATGTGCAATGCTCCCCCTAAATGGGTTACTCTCTCTCAAACTCTCTCCCCAAAGTATAACCAATGCTCCCCTTATATTTCTCAAGACTTCTCCCCCTTTTTGTCATGAGATAGGCAAAGGAGCTCCCCTATCGGGTTGCTTTAGCAAAGAGAGCTATTGGCACAATTACAATGCATAATCATATAAACGAACTTTATGTAACATAAGTAATTAAGAGAGATTCAAGGAGTTTGATTTAAAGAAAAACGTGTGACAGGGATGCTTTGCAAGCAAGACATGTTGCATTCAAATCCAAAACAAATGGTATTTGGCAAAGCAAACATCAAAAGTGTTTCCAAAAAGAATTCAAACCAATTTGTACCCTTTTGTCATAAGCAAACAAGATATAATTTCCAAAAATTTGAAAATAAAGCAACTATATCAATCCTTAAAGGCAAATCAAGATATGAGCAACTATTGCACCCTTTTTGATTTTTTCGGATAATTATCCGTATGATAGTAGTTTTGTTTCACCATTAAGAAAAAAAAGAAGACTAATTTGGATATAAAATCCTTATTAATTGCATGGATACAAGATCCTTATTGATTACTCTTCTCATTTTCACTCACACATATTTGCATTAAAGCAATCAAACTCAATTCATGCATATCATTTTAAATCATGTCATTAAAAGCAAGTTCACATGTCATGGAGATAAATTATAGGTCATTCAAATGTACTTTCCCAATTAATTTTCCTAGTCCAAAAATAGATGTTTGAACATAAAATGACATGGATTGCAAACAAAGCAATGTTGCACACTTATTAAAGAAAAATATATAAGCATATGTAACCAGTAATCTCAAGCAATTATCAAAAGAGCATAAAATCAATTAACTTTTTGCACAGAGCAAATCATGCAAGTTTGTTCTCTTTACTTGAGCTCCCCAAATGGGGTCACATCCAACCAAGTCAATGGGAGGCATGATCCCCTATAGACCTACCAAGTCCAAATGACCTAGTTGCATCTACGGGTGTCTCATGAGCACTAAGGCAAGCAGATTCATTCTTTCTAACCCACCTAGGTTCCACTTTATCATTTTTAGTGGTCAAAAAAATGTTTCTAAGTTCCTTAGGTTCATGCAAACTTGCCCTATCATTCAACCGTTTTTCTTTCATGCTTTCTAACCTACACCTCTTAATATATTTAAAGCAATTTGGTCTTAAGTGACCAATCACACCACAAAAATGACAAGTAGGTACAAAATAAGAATTTATACCATTGCATTGTGTTCTCATCAAGGCATTGCCATGTTGATGAGGTTGTCTTTGATGGTGCACCAGTTGGCTTCTCCTTAGAACTTGAGCCGATTGGTGGCATCTTTGTGGTCTAGCTTCTTGAGGTGGTTGAGCCGGTTGATATTGTCTCATTGGTTGGTCATGCTTCTTATGATCACCTCATTTCCTCATTGTTGGTTTGTTGGAGGAGGTGATTGACTTCTCAATAACTTATCCTTTCTTCTTGAATTGCCTAGGCTTTGGTTGAGTTGCCAAGGCTTGTGTGGACTTTTCTTAAGTTGAAGGTTGCTTGGATGAAGCTTTGCTCTTGCCTTGAGCTTGTGGTTGTTTGACTTTGGCCTTATTTAATTCTTCAAGGCACCTCATCTCTCTTTCCTTGACAATTTTCAAGGAGTTATCTTTGATGGCAAGTTCACATTTCATTGCCTTCATCCGTTGGTGGCAATCTTAAATCTCCTTCTAAAACTTAGACACATCAATCATGTTCGTCTTCAAGGAGTCATTCAACTTGATCCTTAGTTGAAGATTATTCTTTTCCAATCTAAGGATATCATTATCTTTCTCCTTCAAAGACTTTTGAAGAGAATCAACTAACTCTTGATAATCAACCACATTATCACAAGAGTTCCCGGAGCATGGGTCATTGCTATCAAAGCTTCTCCCACTTGTGCTTGTGAGAGTCATATCATTAAGGCTAGCTTCACTAAAGCATGCTCCACTTCGGTTTCCAAACTCCAAGTCACCAATCTTGAACTCTTCAAATGACACACATTTGGTAGTGGCTTGGAATTCTTCATGGTAGGAAACCGGAAATACGAAGTAGTTGATCTTACTATCAATCGAGCCTGTAGAGCACTCTTCAACTACTTCAACTTCGTTATCACACCGAGTAGCGATTGAACCACCTCCTCCATTCTTGTACTTCAAGTTACCAAACTTGGAGGCAATGTGGCCAATTCCACCACATTCAAGGCAAGGGTCACTCTTCCTTAACCTTTTCTTTTCCTCCTTCACTTTTGAGGTCATGTCTTTCTTTTGAGATTTTGTGAATCTCTTAAATCTCTCAACCATGAGAGTCATCTCCTCATTAGAGTCATAATCCTTCCTCTCAACATTAGAGGTCAATCTTGCAATACCTGCTCTAAGTGTTTCACTCTCACACATGATGTTTGGTGAATTGAATGAATGCAAATGAAATGCAACAAACAAGTGCAAACAAATGCAAGACACACAAACAAGAGCTTGGATCACCTAAGTATGTCTAGGAACCCGTTATGATAAAAATTGAAAATCCCCTATAAAGTGTGTGTCTAATAACCTAGGGGGGGTGAATAGGTTTTTAATCAAGTTAATTACCAATTTTTCTTGATTAGTCAATATTCAAAATTCACCAAGTAAAACAAACATACAACATCAAGTATAAAGTACGGAAATATAAATACACTTGATGTTTACGTGGAAACCCTCCAAATGGGAAAAACCACGGGCTATTCTGCTAGCCGCACACGATCACATAAATCCACTATATGAGAAAAAGGTTACACCCTCAAGTGATTCTCGGACTCTCACTCTCGACAACCTCAGGCTATGGACATCGCCACTCACCACTCTTGGTTCAGTCCCTAGTGATATCCTCTGATAAACTACTCTTGGCGTGAGCACCTCCTACTCTACCCCTCGGGCCTTTTACAGTGGATACCCGACCAATTGCTTGCCAATCTACACTTGGTTGTAAGACTTGACTTGCTTGTGCAACTTCACCTAGAAGCCACAAGACTTGGACTCTATGAAGAGTATATGGTCTAAGTGAAATAATCAATGAATGCTCAATGCAAAATATGTTAGACCAAACATACAATGCTTAACTAGGTGTAGATAATGCAATACAACAACCTAGTTATCAAACAATGCCTACATGCCCATACATAAAGACTCAATTAGATGCAAAAGCATTCTAGCAACCTAATTGTCAATAAAAGTCCAACCAAGACAAGTTGTCACAATATATAATCAAGGGCAATATTGCAATCAATAAATGCAATTAATGAGGCATAAGCAATAATGTCTAAATGCAATACATAAAGACTTAACTAGATATGAATATGCAATATTACAATTTAGTTATCAAACAAATCCATTTCAACATATGTTGTCATTAGGCATGGCATGGTCATTAAATGCAATCAATATGACCTAATTAGCTAGAGGCGACAATGACCTAAATGCTAGCTATCACAAAAGCCATATCAACACAAGTTGTCATTAAGCATGACAAGGACTATAATGCAATCACAAAATGCAATCACAAAATGCAATCAATGAGTCCTAATCAATAATGTCTAAATGCAATGCATAAAGACTTAGCAAGAAAGGTAAATATTTCCTAAATTCAAACTATCAACAAAAAAACCCAATCATGTTATCAAGACTCAAAAATATATGCAATAAACTAGAGTCTAGGTATTTAATCATGCAATAAACACCTAATCTAGAGTAAGAAGAACAATAAAATATGTTCAATGAAGTTCTTACTTACCTAGTCATGAAACCAAGAACACCCATGCTCATATGATGAAGAATGATGCAAGATGGAGATGGGTTTTGAGTTTGGAGTGTTAAGGAACCACACTTGGAGATTCTCTCTCAAAGAAAATACTTCCTTACACTAAAAAATGGTTTTGAAGCTCTGAAAAAAGAGTGAGGAAGAAGATGGCATGTAAATATGAGCCCTAGAACAAAACTACTTCGTTTTGATAATGCCCAGAATTTTATTCAGTGCGCTGGTGAGCTGCGTTGGTCGACAAGCGCCACACCAGTGCACACCTACTGTCCAGGGGCGTTGGTGAGATGTGCTTGTGCACCGGTGCAGCCGCGACAGCACAAAAGCTCAAGATTCGAGCAACCCAAAACATGACCAAAAACATCCAAACCTTTCGTATAATGTACCGTTGGAAAGGTATGGAAGTATACTTTTTACTCCAATTTATAAAACCAGATCTAGATATCTGTAGAAAGAGTTATGGTCATTTGAGTGACCAAAGGTCAGAAATGGTCAACAACAGAGATGACCTATTTTTGTGGTCACTTTTGAGATTTCAAAACCAATCCAAACGGTCATGACATATTACGAATAATATACCGTTGGAAAGGTATGGGTGTCTAGTCTGTACAGAAGTTTTCAAAACTCATTTTGAATCAATGTATAAAAAGATATGGTCATAAGACCATACAAAGGTCAGTTTTGAAAAACATTTAAATCATTGAAATACACTCTTTTAAAACTAGACATCTTACTCCATATAACCAAACCAAGAGAAGAATGAGACCTTCTCATATGGTCACTCAACGCGCTAAAACAAGCACACCATCGTGCAAGCGCAAACACAACACAATACCACACTTAAATCTATAAATGAAGTGCAAATGTTATTGTGAAGAGATGCACACATATAAACAATATCAACACAAATGCAAGATCAACAAAGCATGCATGAGGTATGTGTGTGCACCTAAACTCTTCAAGAGGCAAAGTCAAGTGAATATACCTTTACCTCTTGAACTCATGGAGATGCTTGGAAGCTTGCTAATGAGGACCTAAGCTATCCATTACACAGTTATCCCCAATGTGGTGTGGTTTGTTATGAAATAGGTCAATCATAAAATCAAGGTCCTTACACAATACATAAACCCTTAATCCACAGTACCATATAATTAATGATCAATCATGTTTTTATAAATTAAAAAAAATTAATATACATACAAAAACAACATACAGTCAATTTAAATTGTGCCTCCACAATCATACATACAAGAGCATCGAAAACAATTTCCTGTTCCGAAAATAAAACCAGGCTCTGATACCAATTGATGGAACCCCGTTCACCGGCCACGCAGCGGAACTAGGTTTTAAAATTTTTATACAGATCGTAATCTGTATCTGGGACTAGTAAACTTTGGATCGTAATTATTTTTTGGAACTAATACATACAATATGTAAACGCATGAAATTGTAATCAATAAAATCAGAAGAAAATCATACCAACGTTTGGAGGCTCCTTCACTTTATTTTATGCTCATGTCTGAACCACTCGATCTTCCTCGCTATCTCCCGAAATGATAACTGCGTGTGGGCGCGTCACGGTCTCAAGAACTGGAATGGACGATGTAGAGAAATACTTGAAGAAACTCTTTCTTCCCAATTTGGTGTATAGATTTCAAGCACACACGAATTGCATCTCATGCAAAAAATATATTGACAGATGTGGTTTTGTATCTCCAAAAACAATATATATATATATATGTATATATATGACGCCTGCACTAATATATATATAACGCTTTTTCTTTCACAAATATATAGAAATCTTGCCCACGCCTGCCTTTTCGATATATATATATATATATTGCAGACGAATCAACTTGTGTTTATATATATTATGTGTGTATCAGGTATTTGCATCATATGCAAATTCTTCTTTTGACTATTGTTTCATGTGCACACCAATTTGCATCCAATGCAATCTCTTGTGTTATTAATTGATACATAACTTTTAATTATCATTTTCAAATATATCTAATATATTAAAAGTGATAATAAGTATTTTAAATTTAAATTTAAATTCATATACTTAGATAAATGATTAGTAAAATAAAATAATCCTATTATTTTATCTTCACCTAAATCCATATATCAACTAACACCCTCCATTTAATAGTTAATTAATAATTCATAATTATCAATATAATTAAATAATCTAATTATTTAATTAATTTAACTATTGACATTCATTAATTAAATAATCTCATTATTCAATTAATTCTCGAATATATACATGTCACTTTTGTAACACAATTAATTGGACAATCCAATTAATTAACTGTGACTATTGTTACCTAAATCGATCGGGCTAGCAAGGGGACCTAATGGACCCACAGTATTTTGAGCTCCAATAATCCTCGGAATCATTAATTAAACTCTTTAATTAATATTATTTGATTATTAACTCCGGTGTTATTCCACTAAAAACCCGAAGCTGCACTCTCTCATTAGCAGACGCTTTTACACATACCGATACAACTCGGTCTCCATCGATATAGCTATTACACATGGTGCGATCCTCCACAGTAGTTCATAATTAGAGCTGGGGCATAATGTCCGTTATATCCCTCTAATTACATATATCCTTTAAGTACTGTTGATTCTCTAATTGACAATAAATCATATTTCCTCACGGAATTAGGAGAGCGCTCATATTGTCCCAGCCCCGAATCAATCCTTAAGGGAACTACCATCTACTTCTCATAAGAAGGAGTGGATTCCATTATTGTGTACAAACCTTCCCAGCCACAAGCCAAACCGCAATCCCAACATACGGAGTATATTGATGAAAAAATGCATTTGACCTCACCCATGGTATATCAAAGATTACGATTTAACCTGAAGGAGTCGATAAGACATTCAGGATTAAGATCACCCACATATAGCTATCATTAGTTGATATATATGAATCTCATCGATAAACGGATCTTGGTGAGAGATTTATATAGATCATGGCTCAGTCTTATATGATCACATCATACAAGGTGCCTCAATTCCCATATTTCATATGAATGATTCAGGATAGAATCATCGTACATTACGGAATGGAACGCGACTATAGATTAACCACAAATAATGTACCCAACTTTATTTGTTATCTTTGGACTCTTTAGATTGCACGTCTCTTACTGTATCCATCCGTATATAACACTCACATACACAGTTCGAGATTACATCTGGCAATCTTGGATGTTAAATATATGCACAAGTTTATAAAATAAATAACATAACAATAATGAATTGAACTTTTCTTTTTATTTATTTCATAAATCCATTTACAAATTACATATTTAGGGAGAAATTGCCATAAAATAAAATTGAAAAACTAAAAACACATATTTCTCCATTACATAGTATCTTTATATTGAATCAACTGTCAAGATCAATAATCAATCAACTCCACTATAATGAATAATGATCAATCAAAACATGAATGGCTTGAATCCCACAATAAAACACATTATTACAACATCCATATTATTGTTAAATATGACGAACCATGGTTTATTAGCAGACATTACAAGAAGCCTATATAAATCATCAGTTTGGTTATAGGGATTTTTTGATAGCTTGACAAGTCAGCATGATCACTTGAAAACACGGTGATTAGATCTGCCACATCACAAGAGTCAACGAAGATCAACCTAAGGCAATTAATAGATGATCTCATGGCTTATTCGAGATTAACTAAAATTGTTGGGAAAACTAACCAATCGGGTAAAGACAACCTGATCAGGTAAAGACCATCCGATCGAGACATAAAAGGTCTGGTCGGGATTGGATCATTGCTCATTTAAACAACACATGAGAGACATTAAAGGTAACTACGACTGAAATATGAAGAAGAATGATCTTAATCAAACAAGGAATCGAGAATCATACTCCATTAAGGAAATATCTCAATTTCCTCTCCAGTGTCAGAATTCTATTTAGGGAAGAACTTAAAGCTTCTAGAGGGATAAACGCCGAACAGGAAACGAGTCCATATCAAGTAATAACTCAGTTTTTCTAGAAGATTGCCCACAAATCAGGAAATAAATCCTAGACGGGCTACTCAACTAAAAGTCCTACGAAGATTCTAATTCATTGCACAAGATCTCTGAAACAAGAAAGAAGACAAAGACGACTTCAACAAGTAACCAATCCTAATTTAACACCATCACCTTTCCTTATCTGTATAGCAAGGATTAAGGTTCTATGCACATATAAATAGACCCATAATCACATTGTAAAAATATAGGTAACAACATATAAAAAAAGATACACAAATAGACATAAAGAGAGAGAGAGAGATACACTAAGAATGAGAGATTGAGTGTGTAATTATTTCATTCATAGTGGATTTCTTCTCACTATCGTCGACAACAGTGGATATTTCCTCACCTTGGAGTTTTACCACATAAAACATGTGTTATACTTGATTTATCCTTTATTTCCTCATTTTATACATTATCATTCACGAATACGAGCAAATCGAATCACGTCCACGTGGAGAAAGAGACTTTGATTATTCTACCCTAAACTGGTTAAAACTTCAATCTACCTACGTGTTAATGTTTGGCGGTTGACTTTTCAATGATCCAAAAATCAGTCAACAATTGGCGCTAAAAGAAGGGGAGAAGAACTCAACTTCGAGGAACCCTCATGAACATACCACAAAGAATTCCGATATGGATCCTATGGATCCTACATCTAAAATACCCTAGCAAATGACTATTGGAAAAGCTAAGGAGCCCGAAGCAGGAGCCACGACCGTGGCCAAATTCGAAGGAAGAAGAATCATGAAGCTTCAGTGTCAAAAATCCATCTAAGGTATTGCTTTCCCATTCCGACAGCTTACCAAAAAAAAAAAGATGTGTTGTCGCGAATCGTGGAATTACTGACCAATGAGAGCTAAAGTGAACATATCTCCCACGATGGACCTCAGATTTATAAACCGTAAGAACCGCCAGAAACTATACATCCAAGGGTTTCAAAACATATATGGTTCATAGCCTAGTTACATCCGAGCAATTTTTGGTGGCTCCAGCAATATTGAAGAAAACAGATCACGGACAGATTTCTGATCTGACCAGTGAACACTAACACGGGTATATCTCCCTCTACAGAAGTCGAAATCACAATCCGTATAACCATTGAAAACTAGACATCTGGAGCTTTCCAAAAATATATGGTTCGAAATCTGGTACAACTTGTTGAGTATTTTATGGCCCTTGAAACATTGATGAAACTGATTCGCGGAGGATTTTATATCTCGACCACTAGACTCTAAAATAGAGATAACTCTCACTAGAAAGCATAAAATCACGATCCGTAAATTTAGTGTAAACTAGACACACAGAGATTTCCAAGGATGTGTGATTCATAATGTTGTTCATCTCGAGGAATATTCGACGATCTCCAGAACTTAGCGGTTCGGTGTAAATAGGGGTTCAAAGACAAGTTTACCTTGACAGGTGTCAGAAACCGAGCCCATCTTGGTATAGAACACCCAATGTCAGTTCTCATTTGAACCCACTCGGCTCTTTGTCAATTCAACTATGAAGGATCCAAGAATAAAATGACTAGATTCCAAGTTAGGTAAGTGGCTGAGGTAAGCCAATTTACACATAAGTTTAATTTTATGATTTCATTAATGTATTACGCAAATAGAGAATATATATCCGTTTATAATGATTGAATATTTATTGTCTAACAAAAATTACTACGTACATGATATATTTAGCTTATTTAACATATAATTGTTTTGGACAAACGTTGAAATCATTTAAATATAACAATAAAACTGATTCAATATAGTTAACAATGTTGTGATCTGTTATGCATATATTATTTGAAAATAATTATAGTATTTTATAATATCTTTCGAATAAGTGTTATTTAATGTTTAATCAAGACTTCGATCTTGATAAGAAACACTTTCGAAAACGTTTAATGACATTGTCAAAATAATCCGGACACGGAGGTACGTTTTCTTTTATTTGTTATGTTATTTATTAACATCATAATGTATCTCAATCAATAGTTTAGTAGGATGCCATGGTATTTATTTATTTTATTTAGAATACCATAAATCTGCTACTAATTTGTTAAGAAACAACACAATCTATGCATGTCTCTCTCATATGCAGTACATAGTACACGTGCACAAGTATATGGACGTGTGATGCATGCTTAATTAGTATGTCTAATAACTTTTGTGGCTCTTACACGCATGTTGTCTATCATATATTTATAGGTGTCAAATTTCGATAATAATCATTAGTAGTACCATGCATGAGTTATTCGCTTGCAAATATTTGGTCTCATTAAGTACATGATTATTATTACTTGTGAACATTACTCACATGCTTGGTATAGAACACAAGTTGAAAATGTTAGACCAGGAATGAAGTCTTGCCTCAGCGCGATGGGAATCGAATTTCATCTCGATACGCTTAAAGGTATCAACAAACGAGAGACCATATGACCTTGGTAACCTGGTCGAAGATGGAAGAGTAGCATTGGCCTCATATTGCTAACAACTACTTTCATCAATATGGGTTTGATCTATTCTATTAACATAAAGATTCTATTTTGTCAGCTATATTATGTCTTATACGAATAAAACTCGTTTATGACTAACCATTATCTTTTATTCTTTGAGAAAGCATATCTTATCACTTATGCTCCAATATCGTAAATGGAGCCCAACGGATGCTTTAAAAAAAATCCAAGGTTACTCCTTAAAACGATCATTAAATATCATCCTCTACTAACAATTTGCTAAGAATATTTATAATAAAAGGCTTATCAAGTTTGACTCAGATAATGTTGCTTTCTGAAAGCTTCGTGATCGCATTTGTCAATTACTGGTTGACACCACATTATCGGTTGTCTAAGATAGAACCTGTTCGGCCAAAGTTCTGACCAACGAAAGATTCATGTCGACCAAAGATAAAACCTGTTCGAAGATTCTGGTCAGTCAAAATTATGGTTTGTCAAAGATAGAATCTGGTAGGTTAAAGTTCTTGGTCAGCTAAAAGTATAATCATGTCGGTGAAAGAGAATTTATTTGACTAAAGTTTCTTATTAGTCAAATACGAAATCTGGTTCGTTAAAGATTCTGGTCGAAAAAAAGGCTTGGTCTATAAGAAAAGAATCGACCGAGAAGGGAAGTCGGATCTTAATAGAGTCATTACATTAGGCCACATCCACAAAAGTCAAGGCCATCCCGGCAACTGCAACATAAACAGACGAAATACTCAAGACACTTTAGTAAACCTAAACTAAAAGTAAGTAAAAAATTAAGGGTGCTAAGGGGTGAGTTATCTATTGTATCAGCGTTAGGAGATGCACTCGCATGCGGATTCACAAACAAAGTTCGATAAAAAAAATCAAAATGCACTTGAAGAAAAGTTCACCTCGATGAGCATTGAAAACCAGATCTGTGATGTAGAAAGCATCAGCAGTCAATCATAAACTAAGTCAAATAAGCTATCTTTTATCAACTAAACCGACAACAACCGAAGAATTTACAAGCTTAGCAAATAGGCTTCAGAGTCATGAGTGGTTCATCAGATTCAACTCACAAAAGATAGCTTTCCACAGGCTTTCCTGGTTTAACATATCGATGAAAAAGTCAAGTTGTGATTACATCAAAGCAAACATCAACTAAACAGCGAGCAATTGATCGTCAAGAGCATAAAATGGCTTCATAGAAACCCACACTGGCTCTAGGTTGCTCAAATGGATGGCAATATAATTATTCGATCATGACCACATGTGCGACAATTAAAAATTGATAATATTTCACTTCCACAACCTCACCAAATTTATTTAAAAATAAATCTGCCACATACAACAAGCGAACGAAGCAACAAAACCTGAGTGTTAGCCTATTTGGTTGACCATAGCTGTTTAGTTTGGTGGAACTACTCAGCTCATTAGAATTGCTCGGTTCACCAGAGGTATTCGATCATTGCAGATATTTCAGCTCACCATTCTGTCAGATACACCAATCGGCTACTCAGCAAAGCATTACAAAAAAAGGAGGAAAAAAGGATACGATGTTAAAAGCACTCTGTTCGATTAAAACTTACTTTAACAACTACTTGGGGGCTAGGGGGTAGCACAACACATTAAAGGAGCATGCAACGTTAAAAAAATAAAATCACAGTTGCAAAGCAGCTTTTAGCAAAGTCACTTTTGCAACCCGTTGATTCGGCTGATGAATAAATAATAATAATAACAAATCGGTCAAAAGTTGATAAGTGTAGTAAGATAACCGATCGGGCTAAAGTTGATCAGTGTAATAAGATAATTGATCAGTCCAAAGTTAATCAGTTTAATAAGATAAATGATCAGTCACAAAGTAATCAGTGTAATAAGATGACTGATGTACGTATAAAAAAAAAGAAAAAGAAAATGGACTAGAACAGATGTGGGAGTGTAAGACAAAAGCATGTGAATCAATCACCACTTCTCAGCACATGCAAAAATTCAAGTAGCAGTAGACCATCTCAATCTCGACGGTTTGATCAAAGGATTGTTCGTGGCCAAGTGTCAACAATCCAATCATTCCTTCTAAAAAAAGGGAATTAGATGGATTGTTACGATTCACGGTAGGTCTTAAAGATCGTTCACCCTAAGAAATATTTGACGATATTCGGGACATCACAACTCTACGCTGGATTTAAAAACGCCCACTACACAGGTTAGTACTGATTATTAAATTATCTTGTTTGCTTCCTTGTAGTGATTTAGGAAGGCGTGAGACGAAATATTATACAAAAATATAAAAAGGGAAAATCCGTGATTTACCGACTCAGAGCAACAAAAAAAAAATGTTAGCAATTTCGAATCTCCCTTCAGGTGATGTTAAAGGTAAAATCTAGTTTTTTACCTAATTATTTGATGTTCGATGGATGAGTCAAAAATCTCCAGACTATACGACTGAATAATGATAATGAGGAGGTAAAAGATTACGAAACACTTTCTTCACCCTTATTCATCGAGACTCCATACTATGCTGGTAACATAATGCACAACACATGTAGGTTTTGCATATTTCTCTTAAAATTGGACCATGCGTACTGCATACGTATGTTATCATAGTGTGATTATCTATTACAAATGCACATACTTTACAAAATGCATACCGTATGTTTTTTCATACAAATCACCCTTCATGAAGAGTTCATGGGTATTGTATCATGAACAACAATCATATACGGTACGATGCATGAATCCAACTATTCATGTTCAGCATTTATATATGTTTATTATTTCTGTAAATGTTACTAACATTCTCAGCACAAAGAAATAGAGCATGCTTAAACAAGACATCTACACTTAAAAAAGCATTAAAGATTGAGCAAGTCCAGATAAACGTCCCAAAAACTTAAAAGTCCATTAAAGGAAAAATTCTCCATATAAAATCCATGTAAAAGTGTTCGAAATTTGTCTCTGCCACACAGAAAGATGTTGAACACCCGAGTCTGCTTAGGTAAAGGGTGCTCGGGGGGCCATGTGAGGGGGCCGAAAGTAAAGTCAGAAAAAAAGGGCGGTGCATACTCATCGAAACTAACTGGTGCATTAAAAGCATTGTTAGAGCGCCTTCAGGTGATTAGATACATGATGGGATGCACATAAAGTTGGATGGGGTAATGAAATTCTCATACTTGAATGTCAGTTAACCAGATACTAGGCTAAGACAAGTTAAGCTAACGAGATACAGATCATCCCTCATCGTAACGAATCTTGAGTAACAGACTACTAAGAGACGTCATCGTGACTTAGTTTCCAGATAAAAGACAAGTGACTATAAATTAGATGCCATGTAAATAGTCCCGAAGAACACTACTTAGTAAATATCAAGATTGATCGTGAGCAGCCCAATCAAGCAAGATCAAAGATTGTTCACACAACCAATAAAAAATGATCAATTAATAAGATATCAGGTCAAACCAAGTTTGACGGTTAATAAGATAACTGATCAGGTTAAATACAAATCAGCTAAAAAGATAGTTGATCAAGATCAAAGATGGGCAGCTAATAAGATAACTGATTAGGTAAAAAATGATCAGTCAATAAAATAGCTAATAAAAAAAATGATCGGTTTAACAAGATAACTGTCTGGCCACAAAACTGATCAGTGTAATAAAATACTTGACCAGACTGAGGTAATTAGACACTCATTATAAAACCAATAAAAAAAATACTTTGTTAAGAACATTGTTTACTACTGGTAATCAAGTACTCGAGCAAACCAGTTAGCTAAGCCAATAGGTTACTCAAACTTAAAACCAGTCAAAACGATATTTGGTTCAATTAAGTCAAATGAGATACCCAGTTTAAGTGAAAAAAAAACATTACTTGCCAAATGACGAGACTAATCGAGAGCGACTTGAGCAAATCAACGCAAGAGCCAATTGGAACCATCGACCAGAGTAGAGATAATTGATTAGTTAAATAAGATAACTGATCAGTCGTAAAGTGATCAGTTTAATAAAATAACTGATCAATCTCAAAGCGATCAATTCAACAAGATAACTAATCAACTACATGGTGATAAGTTTGATAAAGTTAACTGATCAGATCCAAAGTGATCAACTCAACAAGGTAACTGATCAAATCTAGAAGTGACCATTTTAATAAAGATACTTGGTCAGACTGAGGTAATGAGATACTTAGTATAAAATCAATTGAAGAAATACTGGTCTAGAAATTTAATTTGTCACAAGGTGATGAAATACTTGGGCAAATCGATTAGGTACAGTAAAACGTACAAATTGACTAAGCTAATGGGCTACTTAAACTTAAAACCAGTTCGACACTTGATCCAATTAATTTAAGTGAGCTGCTCAGCTTGAAACAAAAGTTGATAATATGCTCAACAAATCACCGAGCAGATTGTTTCATAAAGTAGATCAAGATGCTCAACTCAAGTATTTAAGAAGGTATCGTTATTGATAAAGATTGGTCGGCTAAGAAACTAGCATTGTTACTAGAGTATCGGTATAAGTATGTCATGTCGCTAAATGTTAGCCAAACAATCAGTCAATACCTGATCAAGTCTTTATCGTGATCAAGCCCAAGCAGACAAAATTAAATATCAATTATCAGTCAAAGCATAACTGATCGATTCAATAAAATAATTGATATGCCTCATATGATCAGGTTTATTAAGATATATGGTCAGAATAATAAGTCAAGCAAGATACTCAGATGATCGAGTCTAATGAGATACTTGATTATATCGAGAAAGATCAGCCGGTAAGAAAATGGACTAGATTCAGATAAAGCAACATCAACCCTAAAACTGACTAGATACAAATAAAGTACGGTCAACGATCTGGCATTTCGAAAAGAAAAAGGGGTAAAAACTTTTTCTTCTTAAGTTATATTTCTATTAAGTTTAAAATGTGCAAGTACAAGGCTCCAATGGAGAAGCGCACAAAAAGAAAAATAGCCAGGAGGCTTTCAAAAGTAAGATATGGGCTGTCTGAGCTGAACGCCATGAGGTTTGCTTAGCTTGCTAAAAATCAAGCTAGAACCCGATAAGGTGGGTGTAAACTTAGATACGGTGAGTCAAGACCCCACACAGTGCAAAATAAACATTCGAGTTGCTTTGAGCCAGAAATCTTAAATCCTTGTCTGTCAACTAAGCGAGCCCTTGGAACAATTTGCTAGAAGTGCAAAAACAAGTGAGCAATTGTAGAAGAGCCAACAGTGGTCGAAATCGAATACAATTAAGTCAAAAGTTCAAATTATATTTATACATATAAAATGTCTTTTACTTTTGCAGAAATAGTAGCCGAAAGGTCTAAAAAAAGACCGATCCACAAGAAAGAGCGGCCAAAACGAAAATCGACCTATAAGAGAGATCAGCCAAAAGGAAGAATTTGATCTGCGAAAGATAGAATATGTTCGACCAAAAGATAGAGCTTGTTCGGCCAAAGATTCTGGTTAGCCAAAATTATGGTCGGCCAAAGATAAAATCTGATCGATTAGAGTTTCTGGTCAGCTAAAGATAAGATCTGATTTTCAAAAAAAAAAAAGATCAACCAAGAAAAAGTTTAAAAGGGTAATAAAGATCCAGGTCGAACACTTGGAATGTCCCGTAAAAAGAAAAAAACACTTTACTCGGGCCAACAAACAAGAAAAAAAAACTAGGTAATGTGCATAAAACTTGGTTCGTACCCTGCATATTGTCTTCAACTCCTAAATGACAAAAGATGCTAAAGGGTAAATTCAGAGCAACATGGACACCCGGAGAACAAGAGCCCCCAACTCAGCATGAATATGTATCTATATGGTAGTGGCCTTAGGGGGTGGATACTAAGAAGCACAATCTCGATGAAGCACCATCTTACTTTTCTACGAGCAACAATATCTACTACGTTTTTCCCAGCTTGTGAGGAAAAATGCTACTCAGGGAAACCTTATTTAGTTCCTCTTGTGGTCTTCAACTTTGAAATTTTCAAGTTGTCTTGAGCACCAAAACTTCGAAAGATCGTTAAAACCTGCCTTTAAAGAATATCTTATACGCGACAATAAAGACGTTAGGTGGTGGAGTACTGTACATCGAAAAGAAAAGATGTTTCAGGTTGAAGAAGTGCAAAGAATACAACATCAGACTAAGAGACCCCGTTTAGAAAAGGATCTGAGGGTTAGTAAGATACGTTCGAATATGGATCTAAGAAAAGACGAGAAAGGATCTAAGTGCACGTAAGGTCAGCTCAAAGATGGATTCAATTAAAGCTGAATAACGCTAAAAATGGATCTCAGATTCGTCCAAATGAGCGAGAGGATAAGAGCATCATCCGAAAAAAGAAAATTCAAGCTAAGAAAAATAGCATGGAGTCGATGTCAGCTGAACAAAAAAACGTTCATCCTATATAGAACAGTGGGACATGGCCTTACTCACAGTAACTAAAAAAAAAAGAATCAGAAACTGATTACTTAAAAAGATGACTAGGATCATTTAACGATTAACCATGGTCTAACTAGACCAAGTGCAAGTTCATCTCACAATAAAGTATTCAAAAGCATCTCAGCGACCTGATTTGTGTCCCGAAGACACTTATAGATATTGGTCCAAAGATGTGTCTCAGCTACAGAATTGTCTTGAAGATTATCAGTCTGCAGGAGAATAAAAAAAATGATGTGGTCAGAGTAACAAAAGTCTAAGAAAAAAACTATTCAAATCCCCTTCGTCGAATCACCAAGAGCTCATCCCATGGATTTGAGAGGATATTGTTATAGGGATTTTTTGATAGCTTGACAAGTCAGCATGATCACCTGAAAACACAGTGATTAAATATGCCATGTCACAAGAGTCAAGGAAGATCAACCTAAGGCAATTAATAGATTATCTCAGGGCTTAGTCGAGATTACCTAAAATTGTCGGAAAAACTAACCGATCGGGCAGAGATAACCTGATAGGGTAAAGACCATCCGATCGAGACATAAAAGGTCTGGTCGGGATTGGAACATTGCTAAGTTAATCAACGCATGAGAGACATTAAAGGCAACTACGACTGAAATACGAAAAAGAATGATCTTACTCAAACAAGGAATCGAGAATCATACTCAATAAAGAAATATCTCAATTTCCTCTTTAGTGTCAGATAATTCTATTTAGGAAAGAACTCAAAACTTCTAGAAGGATAAACATCAAATAGGAAACAAGTCCAGATCAAGCAATAACTTATTTTTTCTAGAAGATTGCGCATCAATCAGGAAATAAGTCATAAAAGGGCTACTTAACTAAAAGTCCTACAAATATTCTAATTCAATGCACAAGATCTCTGAAACAGAAAAGAAGACAAAGACGACTTCAACAAGTAATCAGTCATAATTAAACACTATTACCTTTCCTTATGTGTATAGCAAGAATTTTGGTTCTATGCAACATATAAATAGACTCATAATCATATTGTAAAAATATAGGTAACAACATATAAAAAAAACACAAATAGACACGGAAAAAGGGAGAGATACGCTAAAAAATTGAGTGATTGAGTGTGTAATTATTCCATTCATAATGGATTTCTTCTCACCGTTGTCAATACCGTGGATGTTTTCCCGCCTTGAGGTTTTAACGTGTGTTATGCTTCATTTATCCTTTATTTCCTACTTTTCTACATTATCATTCGTAAATACGAGCAAATCGTGTCACATACACGTGGAGAAAAAGGCTTTGATTATTCAACCCTAGAGTTGTTAAAGCTTCGATCTACCTACGTGTTAATGTTTGGAGGTAGACTTTTCAACGATCCGAAAATCCCCGTAAACAAGTTCAATTCTCTAACCATTGCTCAACTCAACAGCCACCACCATATGAGCACATGCAAATTACAATCCAGATCACTGCAAAGAGATGCAAATGAAGGTTAAGACTGACTGATAGATCCAAAAGTAAAAACATTTGCATATTCTAAATTATGATGTTGAAGCGAAATGATCAATGTTTGGAATGAAAATCTTGAAATTCTTTTAAGGAAATGTAGAAATTATTCATGTCAAAAAGCTTTTTCGCAACTTACTTAAAGCTTGAGTGACTCTTCTCTTATCTTGTGAAATAAATTTGGTTGTTTGTACAATTTTTACTGGTCCACAAGTATAAGCATTCCCCGGGGCGTTGCGTGTGAAATGTTTTGGCATTCGAACAGTTTTGTTCGATATTCTTGCGGCACCGATACTAAGATGGAAGGAGCTAGCATCCCATGGCTTCAATACTCCCCTTTTACAACAATTTGCAATCTGTTGGTTGTAAGGAGTTCCTGGCAACAAATCCACAACCATTGGATCCTTCTTAAAGCAATGTGGGACATTCCCTTTATATTTAGAGTAATCCCCTTACTCTATGGTTTGGCCGTCCACCATGCTCCAAATGACTTCCTTTTTTTGCCTATATCTACCATATGACGATATTGTTGGAAGTTGAACATTGTAACAACAGCCTGTGGAACCCAAATAAAAAGATATACCATTTAAAATAATCTGAAAAATTTCAAGGAAAAAAAATGGTAGATTGAATTGCTTGATTGAGTTCTCCAAATTTCACCAGAGGAATGAGCAAGCAAAGTTGAAGGGTCAGTCCTACAGTCACTCAATCAGACTCTCTCTTTACTTGATTTGGTGCAAATTATAAATATATGGAAAGTAGAAAGGCAGTTGGCAACATGCTCAAATCGTGAATATTTTGACTTGAATCATAAATATAACGTTATTGTTCATTCTGATTCCAATTTAACTTTCAGTGGAGCTTTATATCATAAGAGAATCTATCATTACTAATACTTACAACATAACCGTCTGGAGTCCAACTCATTAAATCCCATTTGATTGTGATATTTCCGTTAGGATCAAGTGCATCAAAGGCTTCTGCAAAAACAAACAGCAAAGAAACTAAAAACTTTAGTTCTCAAAATTCTTAAAATATTAAGTAAGGTTTGATCGTTAAAAAATAGAAACACACATTGGCAAAAGAAAATAGATACAAAGCAGAACCATATGCATGACTTTCGGCCTATATCCACCAAGACAAGTAAAAAAAATTCGTTATACATAAGATGATTAGAAGATCTGAATCTCTCTCTCTCTCTAACCCCTCAATAGACCCACAAATATATATTAGTCCCAAAATAGCATTTACTGCTTCCGGTCCAAGTTAATCCTCTGATCGACGCGGTGTAACGCAAAGCGCGGACACAAAGCATACAACCCAATTACCAAATCAAGAGTAAAATTCATTACAACACCACAACATATTTCCAAAAGTAAACACCCTCTAACAATTCGGGTTCCCATCTAAAATAAACAAACCAAATAATTAAGCATTGAGTGCGAAACTGAAAACAGTAGCATTCTTTGTAGTTGATATTGACAAGATTCATATTCCAATCTAGTATTTTTAGCTGATCGTAATAAAGTTTAACTTGTTAAAAGAGTTCCATCTTAAGCCTTTCTAGTCTTTACATTTCTCATTTAATTATATTGATAATTATGAATTATTAATTAACTATTAATTGGAGGGTGTTAGTTGATAGATTTAGGTGAAGATAGAATAATTATTATTTTATTTTTACTAAATCATTTATCTAAGTATTTGAATTTAAGTTTAAATTTAAAATATTTATGTTGACGTCGATTTCTGGATTATGTCAGAAAAGCCAACAAGGATTGGATTTCGGCTATTGACTCAAAGAGAAAGAGATGCAAAGAGAGTAACAAAGACAAGTTTTACGTGGTAAAACTCCGATGGCCGAAGAAACATCTACGGGTGGTTGAAGGATCAACCAAGCCAAAATCCACTAAGAGAATAAGATGTTTACAAGCTCTCGATCTCTTTTTTTTTTCTCTCTGTATTTACTATAATTGCTATATTCTATATTGCCTATATCTTTTTTTTTTGGACGAGATTATGGGTCTATTTATATGTTTATAGAAACCTAATCTGCCTTGTACAAGTAATACCGGATCTTTGTATTTAATTGTGATTCGGTTACTTTCTTGAGGTCGATTTGTCTTCTTTCCTGTTTCGGAGTCTCATGGAAATCGAGTGGGATTCTAGTAGTGCAGTTCAATTTGGACTTGTTTCCTTATAAGAATGTAGCCTTCGCAAAGAAATCAAGTTATTTCCTGATGGGGGACTCTTCTAATTTAATGCTCTATTTTATTTGGGATTCCTTCCTGATGGCTATCGTCGCGTATTTAATGACTTATTCGTATGAAATAAGCACCAAGTTCTTACTCGAGTCATATTTATTCCCGAGTAAGAGTAATACCTGGTGGTCCAGAGTAGCACCGTTTGAGCCCGAGTGGAAGCATTGTTTAACCAGTCCCGAGTGTTGTCAACTGATCCTGAGTAGGTTTTATTCAATATATGCTTACTCAGGCTTTCTTCTCTTTAATGACGCCTTATAGGATATTTCCAGAATTCCCATTTGGGTGTCCATCTGGCTATTTTTTCCTTCCTGTCAATGACGTGTATGCTTGGTAAAATTTACATACTACAATACCCCTTTAAAATATTTTTGCCGAGAAGATTTCATTTCGGGCAAGAGTATTTTAATCATCTTAATTTTCTCTCGTCAGGATAGCCGTCTTGTCATAATGGCGCGTCTTAATGGTGACTCTGTAATTTCGATTCGCTTCATCACGCGAGATCTTAAATGATAGCGACGTTTGGAAGTTCTGACGGTTGAGGGCTACTTTCTGTTTTGACACATGTCCCTCGTCTCTTCGTTTTTCAATATCATTTATGAGAAATGATTTTTGTGTTTCCCCAAGCGCCGCCTACGTCATCGAGTTTCGTCGTAAATTTTTTCCCGCTTTGAAATCCTAGGGTTTAGAGCCGTCTCATCTTTAAATTCTTCACTGAGAGTCATTGTTGGTTTATTCTTAAAAAAATTATGTAGAAATTTCTTTAAACTCAGATTTCTTTATCCAGAAGTTCGCGATTCTCCGCTTGAAGATCTTGCATCAATCTCAATTCAAGGTTATTTTTAATGGGGCCATCTTCCCGCCATCGTCTATTTAAAATCGCTTTTGATGCATTAGAGCGTGGGGATTTCCAGTTAGTATATTGCATTAAACGATTACTAGGGGTTATCCTAATAGATGAACCTCCCTTCTTAGAGGTTGATGTTTCTGGGCTTAACTCTGACGTCTCTTTCAGCCCTATATCGAGTTCTCCATCTAGTTATGATTCTGATATTTCTTATCACAGGGTATCTTTTCGAAGGATGGGTAAACATCAGAGCACGAGTAAGGTATACAAGCACGGCTCGAGCAGCGTTCAGACCAGGGAACAGACTGTTAACGAAGGCGACATTGATGAAATGTACAGGGCATCCCGTCTTTCGTTTTCTGACACTCGCCCGAGTGGCTTTGATACTGAGCTGAATGTGGTCGGGCCAGCTGAGATAGAAAAATTTCGCTCCCGATTCGACTTGCCCGACTCAGTCACTTTGGTTCCTACGGGGGATAGAGCCGTATGGAATCCTCCTGAGGGCAAGGTCGCGATTTATGGATCGATACTTTGCTGCGGCGTCACACTTCCCCTTCAGCCTTTTATTACCTGGTTTTTGGCTGAGGCAGGGATAACCCCAGCTCAGTTGGCCCCAAATAGTTACAAAGCCTTGATGTGTATGTGGCACATGTTCAGTCGAATGAACCTTTCGCCGCCTTCCCCGAATGAAATCAGGCAGGTTAGCAGAACGGGGACCTATTTTCTTGAGTCTACTTCTTTGGACGGTTGGGTCCCCAAAGAAGCAAAGGCAAATCGGGGGGTCGATGCTTCTGATGACCCAAAAAAGAAGGGTTTCATATGGGGATTCCCTACATCCAACAAATTTTGGAAGAACATTTGGTTTTTTGCTGGAGGGCTCTCGGGCTTGATATCACTGTTTGATCTGGGGATTCCCAAATGGTGTTGAGTGTTCCCCGCTTCTTCTGTTCTCCCGAAGTGTGGAACAAGAAAACAATCGACTATAGTGATTCAGAGCTGAAGAGGATGACTCGGGCAACAGTTCGTACTCTGGAAAAGAGGAGCAAGAGCTATCTTTTCAAAGAGGATGACTTGATAAAGCTCGGCTTCTTCAGACAGATTTCGGGGCATCGCAAGCGATGTAAGTAACCCGGCGCCCTTTCTGTTGTATTTCTCTGCTTTTCATTTTCTTTTCTAACATAATTTTTTTTTTAATTTTTAATTTTTAATTTTTAATTTTTAGTGTTTGATACGGACGTTGTCAGCGATCTTCAGGCTCGCCAGGTGAAGGCGATTCTACAAGCGAGTAGAAAGGAAGCTTCCCGTCAGGGCGATGAGGGTATTGCTCCACCTGAATCTGATGAGGAAACTGACATTGCTGAGCAAATTCCCGAGTGCGTTGATCGGGGTGCTCAGCCTTCTACTCAGGATTTTGTTGGTCCAAATGGCCAAGGTGAGTCGACTGACACCCAACTGCCTGAAAATAGGGAGAGGCAGTATGAGGATCCAGGTGAAGAGCCTGTTGGACGGTTTGAAGCTGGCGACGGTGGTAACGTCTCGACAGATCAAGTGCTTGCTGATGCCGTATTCTTTGAGTCTTTTCGGGACGATCTGCAGGAAGATCCTGCTGCTGATCTTAACTTCCACCGTTCTCGGGGTGAGAAGCGAAAGGCAGTTAGTTCACCGTCTCGTCATCTCAAGGTTCCTCGGGTAGTCTCATTCATTGATTCCAGCGACGAAGATGTTCAGGATGAGATTGCCCCGAGTGTTGGTGCTGGAGCATCAGTAGATGCAGCCACTTCAGAACCGAGTAGGGCTTCTTCTACCCCCGAAGTTGGAGATATGGGGGCTGAACCTTCAGGCGTTCCTTCTCCATCCTCAGAGCCGAATAGGGCTTCTCCTGCCCCCGAGTTTGGAAATCTGAGAGCTGAACCCTCAGGGGTTCCTTTATTCCTTTCTCCCTAGGATATGCTACATGAATATCCAAGGATGTCTCCCTAGTTTTTATGCGCAAGGGTTTGCCGAATCGTTGAGCTTTCTTTTTTATAAAAAAAGTTGCTTCAACACAGCTAAACATTTCACCGGAGTTTCTCCTGATAGCGTCCTGAGCATTTTTCCAAAGTCTGGTGCATCGGGTTTGCCTTTTTGCGAAGGTTATTTTGACTCTGCTCGGCTGGCATGCTCCTACGAGCTTCTTCGCCCATTTGGGATTTGATGGTCTCGAGAATTCTATTTGCATGTTCTTATTATCATGCTCTGTTTCCATATGTTCTTATTATCATATTCTCCTTTTTTTTTTAAATCCCAAACTAGATGCTATCCTTTCAAAAATTCAGAGTAATTTTATTTATTACTGTAAAAAATCGACAGATTTAAATTACAGTTTAATATTTATCCTACCAATAAAAGAATAAAATATTCAATATATATATATATATATATATATATATATATATATATATATTAAGGATAGAAAATCTTCAGATATTGGGCATTGCATGGTCAGGGTAACACTCCTCCATTAGGTCGAGCGATCCAATAAGCTCCATGGCTAGCTATCCCCTCGATCTTGTATGGACCTTCCCATTTGTCAGCCAAGGATCCTGCGGCTCTATTTTTTGTGTTCAATGACACCTTTCTGAGCACCAGGTCTCCTAACTGAAATTTTATGATCCGAACACTAGAGTTATAATGGCGAGCCACTCTTTGTTGATATGCTGTATTTCTTATTCAAGACTTTTCCCTTTTTTCTTCTAGCTCATCTAAACTTTGTAGTAGCGTATCAACAATTTGTTCTTCATCGTATAGCCTGACCCGGGGGGACGCATACGATGTTTCTACGGGGATGACAACTTCTGTTCCGAACGCTAGGGTGAACGGAGTTTCTCCTGTTGAAGTCCTTGTTGTCGTCCGATATGCCCATAGAACTTCAGGAAGCTTTTCAACCCAGCTTCCTTTTTTGTCATCTAACTTTGCTTTAATGGTGTGCTTGATAATTTTATTTACTGCTTCTACTTACCCGTTTGTTTGTGGATGAGCTGGTGTCGCATAGTAGTTAGCAATATGATACTTTTCGCACAACTGTCTGAACTTTTTGTTATCAAACTAAGTGCCATTGTCGGTGATTATAGTGTCCGAAACTCCAAACCTATAAAGTATGTTTTTCTTTACAAAATTTATGGTGTTGGCTTCCGTAATATGCACCAGCGCTTTAGCTTCTGCCCATTTTGTGAAATAATCGACAACTACTATGGTGTGCTTTGCTCCACCCCCTGTCCCAGCTGGCATTGGCCCGATCAGGTCTAGGTCCCACATGGCGAATGGCCATGGGGCAGTGAGATTTCTGAGCTTTTTTGGGGGTTGTCGGATATCGTTGGCAATTCTTTGACAGGTGTTGCAACTTTCCGACCATTGCTGTGCATCTGAGAAAAGTGTAGGCCAATAATAGCCTTGCCTGAGTACCTTATGCGCCAGACTCCTACCCACAGTGTGGTTCCCGTAAACTTCTCTGTGGATCTCTTGAAGTATTCGATGTGCATCTTCTTCCGGTATACATCTCTGGAGAGCTTGGGAAAATCCCCTTCTACATAATTCTCCTCCGATCATGGTATATCTAGCCGATCGATACCTGATGCGCTTTGCTAATACCGGATCTTTCGGGAGCACGCCTTCTTCCAGGAACTTTCTTAGCTGGACCATCCAACCTTCTTGCAGTGTTCAGATTTCTGAAATTTCCAAATGCTTAAGTTCACATATACTCGGTTTAGGGAGGTATGCAACTGGAATGGTCTTAGGTCTGATTGAGGTTGTTGATGACGCTAATTTAGATAAAGAGTCTGCCTTTTCATTTTCTTCTCTGGGGATCTGAGCGTTCTTATATTCTTTAAATTTTTGGAGGAGCTGTTTTGCGATGTCACGGTAGGCAATCATTCCTTCATCTTTGGCCTGGTACTCGTCTATAACCTGGTTGACAACTACCTGTGAATCGCTGAATATCTCAACTTCATCTGTCCCAAGAGCTATGCAGACTCTGAGTCCAGCTAACAATGCCTCGTATTCGGCTTGATTATTGGTTGCTTTGTAATCAAATCTCATGACACATTCAACATCATCTTCTTCTGGGGTGCGAACTACTATCCCTGCCCTGCTGCCATGAGTGTTTGAAGAACCATCAACATATAGTTTCCATGGGAAACTTTTATCCAACAGTCTTTTTGCTTCCAGGTTTGGTTCTGTGAACTCGGCTATGAAGTCTTCCACCGCTTGTACTTTGAGGGAGGTTCTGGGGACATAATGAATATCGAATTAACTTAACTCGATTGCCCATTTAGTAAGTCTTCCTGATATATCTGGCTTTTGTAAGATTTGTTTCAATAGGCAATTGGTGAGAATCTAGATCGTATGGGCCTGAAAATATGGTCTCAGCTTTTTTGCTGCTGAAACCAATGCTAAGGCTATCTTCTCTGGCTGTGAGTACCTGGTCTTGGCCGGTACGAGTGCCTTGCTAGTATAATACACTGGTTTCTGCACTTCACTTCTGTTCTGACTAAGACTGAACTTGCTGCAAGCTCGGTTATTGACAGATACAGCTGAAGTATTTCCCCTTTTTATGGTTTTGAGAGGATGGGAGCTTGCCCCAAGTACTCTTTTATTTTTAAGAATGCCTGCTCACACTCTTTATTCCACTCCAGGCCTTTCCCTTTTTTGATTATCTTGAAGAAAGGTACGCACCTGTCTGTAGCCCTTGAGATGAATCTTCCCAAGGAGGCTAAACACCCTGTTAAGCGCTGTACCTCTTTCAATGTTTTAGGTGAGGTCATTTCTTGCAAAGCCTGGATCTTTTCGGGATTAACTTCGATTCCTCTTTGATGGACTTGACAACCCAAGAATCTTCCCGAATGGACTCCGAATAAACATTTGTTTGGGTTTAATTTCATCTGGTATCTTCTCAAAACATCAAACGTCTCTCGGAGGTCGCGGGCATGCTCATCTGCTGAGACGCTTTTAGTCTACATGTCATCAATGTACACTTCCATGTTCCTTCTTATTTGCCGAGTGAAGATTTGGTTGACCAGCCTTTGGTACATAGCTTCTGCATTTTTTAAACCGAAGGGCATTACTGTGTAGCAATATAAACCCTGATCCGTTGTGAAAGCTGTTTTTTTTTCATCAGCTTTGTTCATCCGAATCTGATTATATCCTGAGTAAGCGTCCATGAAGCTGATCAATTCATGACCTGCTGTGGCATCCACCGGCTAATCTATCCTTGGAAGTGGGAAGCTATCCTTTGGACATGCCTTGTTTAGATCCGTGAAATCTACGTACATCCTCCATTGTCCATTTTTCTTCTGGACGAGGACTACGTTGGCGACCCACTGAGGGTAGCTGACTTCTCTGATTGATCCAGTCGCTAGTAACTTTTCCACCTCTTTT
This sequence comes from Dipteronia dyeriana, assembly GCA_032871835.1. NCBI lineage: Eukaryota > Viridiplantae > Streptophyta > Magnoliopsida > Sapindales > Sapindaceae > Dipteronia > Dipteronia dyeriana. The sequence goes on along the minus strand of CM065295.1, from coordinate 69,190,893 downwards.
TTGATTGCTTGACTTCTTTCAGGATTGAACGATCTTCTCTTTTGTATTACCGGTTTTGCATTCGGGCTTACTGCGAGGTGGTGGGATATTACTCGGGCATCTATCCCGATCATATCTTCGTGACTCCAGGCGAATGCATCTTTGTATTCTCTAAGCAGATTGGTTAAGTCTTGCTTGACTTTTCCATCCAAGTTGGCCCCTATCTTGATTTTCTTGTCCGGTTTGTCTTTTTCAAGTACCACTTCAACCAATTCTGTTTTATATTCATTCGAGCCCTCCCTAGGATCCAGTTTGAATGACAAGGATTTTTTACACTGATTTGGCTGCATTATGGTGCACACCTGTTCAGCATCATGCTTGTCTTTGTATACTGACAGATTTGCTCTTCGGGCCATCTCTTGGGATCCCTTGACTATCCCAACCCCTTGTTCTGTTGGGAACTTGATCATTAATACATAAGTGGTCGTCACGGCCATTGTTTTATTCAGGAATGGCCGGCCCAATAATGCGTTACACCGCCAATTATCCAAGTCAACTACCACAAAGTCGAGCAGGACAGTCCTCTGGCATGGTACCATTCCGATCTTCACGGATAGTTTTACCGTCCCAAGTGACCTGACCTCTATTCCCCAAAATCCTCTTAATTGAGTTTGGAAAGGCTATAAATCTTTTCGGTCTAGTTTTAGCTGGTCGTATACGGCCACACTTAGGATGTTTGCTGAACTCCCATTATCTATTAAAATTCTCCGGAATTCCCTATAGCCAATCCGGGCACTTATAACCAAAGCGTCATTAGGTCGAACATCAACTCCGTGGGAATCTTCCTCTGTAAAGACTATTGGGTCCCATCCATCCTTTACCCTTTTCGGGTCTGGTTCAACCGAGTTTACGTCAAAGTTATTCATTGCTTCTATTGCTTTTCTGAATTCCTGAGTTCGTTCTCGGTTGCTTCTCCCAATAGAAGGTCCTTCGAAAATTATATGTATTACTTGATTGGCTTCGGGGCTGGTTCTTTGGTTTTGCCTAGGGTTGTGATTAACCTTGACTTTTTTGGTTTCTGGTCTCTCGTCTTTTTTCAAGATTACATCCTGCAGGTGTCTTTCCCGAATAAGAGTCTTTATGTAGTCTCTGAGCTGAAAACACTTTGAAGTCTCATGTCCGGTTTCTTTATGAAACCTGCAATACTTGGTTGTATCTCTCCGGGCGAACTGTGATTGTCACCGCGGTTCTTGCACCAGATTCTTTTCTTTCAAGATGGCTAGAATTTCTTCTTGTTTCTTTCGAAGATGGGTGTAATTGGTATATCTGCCTTGGTATTTCTTTGTGGACCGTTCGGCGTTGAGCCCATTACCCCTATCCATATTTTTCATCTTGCTGTTCCCTTTCCATTTTTCCTTTTGATTCTGCCCCTTGGATTCAGTATTCTTCTGTTCGGGCTTTCCTCCATGCATATAGCTTCCTCATGTAGCTAACTCTTCTTCCTCGGCCAGAGCGTATCCTCCCGCCATATTCATCATGTCGGCATACCTAGTCAGCCGTGCTCTTCTCAAATCGAAGGATAGTCATCCATTCTGTAAGTTATTGGTGAAGGCAGCAATAATTGCTTCATCATTAGCGCTACCAATTTCTGATACTGCTTGGCCGAACAGGCCCAAGTACTTTTTTAATGACTTATCCTTTCCCTGTTTTATTTGAGAGAGGTAGGCCACCGACTTCTTCCTGTGAACGTTGCTCAGGAATTGCCTTGAGAACCTCCTGCTCAACTCGCTGAAATTTCCGATGCTCACCGGGGGTAGTCTTCCTAACAATCTTGAGCCTGTGTCCCCCAGTGTTTGCAGAAAGTTGAGACACAATAAAGGGTCACTGTCGGCATATTGAGCCATGGTACTTTTATAGCGTCTAACGTGCTCCTTTGGATCTGTATCTTTTTTGAATTGCTCTACATGTGGCATCCTGAATCTTTCTGGGAAAGAGGTCCGTAAAATCTTCCTGGTGAATGGACTGTCGGAGTCATCGTCGGATAGATCGTTACAGCCATAACGTCTGACTAGTGCCTCCATCTGTCGCCTGTTATTCTCTATTTCTCTAGTTAGTCTCTAGATTGTGACATCTCTGTTCCCCACCGGGCATCTTTGACGGTTGAACCGTTGGGTAACTGTCATTCTTTCCTCTGACTCTTCACTCTGATGCTGGACCTCTCGTGTGACTCCATGATGACTTTTACGATGGTGTTGATATGATGATAACCGTCATCTGCGCCGGTCGTATTTACGATGTTTGGCACGTTTTGTTTGATTGCGATCCAGCCTTTGGTGATTTTCCTCTTCTAGTGTTTTCTGTCCAGATGGATTGATTGGGGAAGAGTTCCTTCTGGTTTCTGGCATAGTTATTCCTGGCCTCATCACCATCGAACGGAGCCTTACGGGTAGAGGATTGGGAGTATGTGCTCATGCGGCCAGTAGATCAATCCCTTCCCTTGCCGCGTAGGTCACCAATTGCTGCAAGGCCTCTTGGAAACGTAGCGTAAGATCTCTGCTGGTTAGAGGAACCTGCTGGATCCCCGCCAGGTGCACAAACTGGTTTTCTGTGTTTGCTGCAGGATCTTGTGATGTATTGCCAATATGGAAATCGCCTGGTGATTTTTGGCCATTCCCTGGACTACTTCTGCTTTCTGCCATCGGTTAACCACAAGGTCGGAGGTTCAAAACCCTCCTTCTAGCGCCAATTGTTGACTTCGATTTCTGGATTATGGCAAAAAAAGCCAACAAGAATTGGATTTCGGCTATTGAATTAAAGAGAAAGAGATGCAGAGAGAGTAACAAAGACAAGTTTTACGTGGTAAAACTCCGATGGCCGGAGAAACATCCACGGGTGGTTGAAGGATCAACCAAACCAAAATCCACTAAGAGAATAAGATGTTTACAAGCTCTCGATCTCTCTTTTTTCTCTCTGTATTTACTATAATTGTTGTATGCTATATTGCCTATATCTTTTTTTTTTGGACGAGATTATGGGTCTATTTATATGTTTATAGAACCCTAATCTGTCTTGTACAAGTAATACATGATCTTTGTATTTAATTGTGATTCGGTTACTTTCTTGAGGTCGATTTGTCTTATTTCCTGTTTCAGAGTCTCTTATGGAAATCGAGTGAGATTCTAGTAGTGCAGTTCAATTTGGACTTGTTTCCTTATAAGAATGTAGCCTTCACATAGAAATCAAGTTATTTCCTGATGGGGGACTCTTCTAATTTGATGCTCTATTTTATTTGGGATTCCTTCCTGATGGATATCGTCGCATATTTAATGACTTAATCCGTATGAAATAAGCACCAAGTTCTTACTCGAGTCATATTTATTCCCGAGTAAGATTAATACCTGGTGGTCCCGAGTAGCACCGTTTGAACCCGAGTAGAAGCGTTGTTTAACCAGTCCCGAGTGCTGTCAACTGATCCTGAGTAGGTTTTATTCAATATATGCTTACTCGGGGCTTTCTTCTCTTTAATGATGCCTTATAGGATATTTCCCGAATGCCCATTTGGGTGTCCACCTGACTATTTTTTCCTTTCTGTCAATGACGTGTATGCTTGGTAAAATTTACATACTACAACATATTTTTTGATCACTAGTCTTATACTCAAAGTCAAAATCGGTAAACCCAGATCAGAATTTGAAACCAAAATCACATAAAATAAAATTTATTTAACCAAGTTTGGCAACAAAGGTTACAGGGCATCTCAAATTCACGTAAAAAATATTGAACTATTCTGGAAATCACCAAAAACCCAGATAGGGAAATCAAGAAAAATAATTTCTAAATATAAAATGGTGACAATGAAACAAGGAAAATAAAGAATTAAGTAATGGGTGCTGACTGGCCTGTAGGAGTAAAAGTAGAGCAAGAAAACATAAATAGAAACAGAAGTGTGAAGCTAGTGAGCTTGATAGATCCAGTGAGTGGTGACAATAACGACTCCATTTCTTAGATTTAGAGCTCCGTAAATCAATGTGATGTTTATGTTTTCACGACATTAACTCAAGATCTATCAGCAAATGAACATGAGTCATGAGAGAGACAGAAGCTATTCTTTTTTTTTTTTTTTTCACAGGGGAGAGAACTTTTGTTAGCTTATTAAAACCCACTGCAGTCAGTCAGTCAGTCACTTGCATGCTCATCCAAATTACCATATTACCCTTCTTTGGTTTTTTAATTTTAGAAATTTTCAAGTTGAAATTGCATCTGATTCGGCTTAGATACGACCGACCAAGGGATCAATCATCATCATCAGAGGACGGTGACCGTCACAATCATAAAAGTCACCGTGGAACCATACGTTTACAAGGATTAGCTCATGAGACTCGGAGGCAGGATGAAGAGGAGATGGAGACAGGTATGACAGTCATCCGATGAGTCGACCATTAGGGAGAGCCGGTGGGTGATAGAGATATCGTGAACCAGAGCCTGACCCGAGAAGTCGAGAACAACAGGTGTCAAATGGACGTGTTGATTAGGAGGTATGGATACAATGAGTTATCCTACGACGACTCTGACAACACTTTCACTAGAGACATTCTGCGAACATCGTTCCCTGAGAGATTCAGGATGCCCCACGTGAAACAATTCAAAAAGGATACAGATCCTAAGGAGCATGTCAGACGGTATAAAAATGTCATGGCCCAGTATGCCCACAACAATCCTTTGTTGTGTTTTAACTTTCCACAAACTCTTTGGGATATAGGCTCAAGATGGTTTGGGAGATTGCCTCCAGCAAGTATTGAGAGTTTCGGCGAGTTGAGCAAAAGTTTTTCAAGACAATTCCTGGGGAACATACATAGAAAAAAATCGGTAGCATACCTTTCTCAACTAAAACAAGGAAAAGATAAGTCGTTAAAGAAGTATCAGGGAAGATTCGGCCAAGTAGTCTCAGAAATCGGCAGTGCACATGATGAAGCAATAATCGTTGTATTCATAAAAATATTTTAAAGCGACAACACTTCATTTTTGACCCGTATAAATATGTCTCTTCATATTCAGGTCATTTTAAGAGTTCTATTTTTCATTCTTTTCTCTTAGAACATCCTTCAAGAGAAAAATATCTTCCAAGAACTCACCTTTATACACTCAAAGCTTTTCCTTTGATCTTAAAAATATCATCTTTTATCATCCAAGTTTATTTAGAGTGCATCCATACATGGTTAAGCCTCATCACATCTTGTTTGGTAAGTCTCTCACTATCTTCATATAAGCTAAGTATTTTCCTTACCAAACCATCTCTTTTATGATTTGTATGCTCTTAGAATATAATTTTGATACAAATAAAGATTGTTTGTGATGAAATGATTAAGTGTTGTATTGTGATAGCTTCATATGATTGTTTGATCTATGTTAGCTAAGCTTTATAAACATGTCATTTAGCTCTTGATATTTAGGATTGTTTTAAATACCATATCATCATCCTAGATAAGCATCTAAGGTTCCCTAGCCTTGTTTGTTCTTTGAATATCTTCATATATTCACATAGGTCATTTTATCTCTTCATTTAGAAGTAAGTCTTGTGTTGCTTCCGAGAGTAGGTTGCTTTAAGCACAAGTAAATTGGACTAGGTTCACTCATACCGGGATTAGGTAGTGATTGTGGGTTATTTACTAGGATTAGGTTGTAATACCATTATCATTAGTGGATTCGAGGTTCGAGTGTGGCTCACTTAACACCCAGTGGTTTTTTCCAGTTGGAGGGTTTCCATGTATATCTCAAGTGTTTTTTATTATTCCGCACTTTTTGTACTTGTGATATTATTATGACTAGTTAGGGGTATTTTCGTTTAAATTGGCCATTAACGAAAATTGGGTAAAAAAATTGATTAAAATCTATTCACCCCCCCTCCCAATCAATATTAAACACACCATAATATTTGTTTCACAGTTGATCTTACAGGTGTCGAGCTAAGGATCCACTTCCTTCTGTCTTCCTCTAGATCTTCTCTTTTGAATCAAGTGGTGGGTAGTTCATGATTTTTTGATTATTGATCTGCCATTTTTGATCTGATGGAAGCCATCCCTTCATCAATGCTATCAAATCTTCCTCCAATGTTCTGTATTTTTCCCTCCATGACCTTATTTCTGGATTCCTGTCCACAAATACCTTTTACTGGAATGTAAAGATATAAATCAAGTGGCATGTGAATCATTCCCTAATAGCATCTCTAATGCAAACGTGACTAATGAAAATAAAAGATATCACGTAGGATTAATAGACATTCCGTTAAAAAATATTTCTCTAATGCAACCGTGCATATTCAACCTCAAGCTGACATGACAAAAAAAATAGATATTGTTAATATGACCATCCACTTTCAGACGGCCTGTTGCACAACCAATTTTTAGGTTCACTAAGCAAATATTTAAAATTGACATTAATTTTTCAACTATTTTTAGTAAGAAAAAAAAAAGAAATAAAATTGGACACATCATTAAAATAAAATGTGTTTTAAACGGAAGCATTGAACACTAAATTTTAAGTTGATCGTCAATCAAGTCCATATTTTTACCACATAGGAAGCAAGTCTCTTGACATTGTTGTCATTTCAGCAATAATTCATATGAAAGCCGCTTTTGTATTGGAGATGCTCTAAGGTGTCTCATGACTACATTTACTTAAAACAATAAAACAGGAAATTGAAATGGATAAGAGTGGCGCACCCCTCAAAAACTGTATCTACACGCTTTCATGATCACACACATCATAAATTTTAAAAATTCCCTAATTTGTATTGAAACCACACTTAATGCTAAAATTACACTCTCTTTGATTATAATGTATTTTATTTTTGTAATTACACAACATCTATAACTATTATTATGTTATTTAATCAACTTTATTATTACTATTTCAAATTTTTTCGTTATCTTTAATTCTCTTACTATTTTTTCTCTTCCCTGCTTATTTTCTCTCCTCGATTTTTAAAAAATCAAACTATTTTTCATTAAGAATCCAATTTAAGTTTTTGTTTAATATTAGAGAACTACGTTCTGTTTGAAATAGTGGTGTAAAAATGGACTGGCCCGGCCCATTAGGGACGGCCTGGCCAGTCCATTTCTGGAAACAGGCCTGGCCTGTTTCCAGAGAAGCAGGCCCGGCACGGCACGGCACGCCAGCCTGCCTCAGACGGGCAGTGCCTGCGTGCCGTGCCAGGCAGGCCCGCCAAGCCCCTCTGGCGGGCCGGGAGGGCCAGGCCTAACGGGTCTGGTCCGGCGGGTTAGTTTTTTGGTCCAATTTTTTTTTCCAAATTACGTTTTTTTGGATTTAGGGTATAGGGTTTAGGATTTATAGTTTATGGTTAAGGGTTTAGAATTTAAAATGAATGAAGAGAACGAACAATTTTTTAATTATTTATTTATTTTTCACTTATGGAATTCAGTAATACATATCTACATGATTGCCTCATTAAAAACCTTACCAAGAAAAACCCAGTGGGATAAAAACTTGGCAAGGGAAAAAGAGTGCAACCGTTTTACAACTTACAAGTAAATAATAAATACATATGTAAAAGTATAACCTAGTTCTGGCCCTGGCCACTACCTGAAGGGTCATCAATATATAGATTGTCGAAATTTAGATTAAGTTCTTTATCTACAGTTAGATTTTGTAACCTTTTTTTAGCATGCTCTCAATCCCGAAGGCATGTTAATACCTCCACCATCTCTGGAGACAAACAGCTTCTTCTTGGTTCAATTATGAGTCCACTGGTGCTGAAAGCTTGTTCTGAAGACACCGTTGACACTGGAATAACCAGTACGTCACGTGCTAAGTGTGACAGAACTGGATATCTGTACGTATAGGTCTTCCACCATAACAACAAATCAAACTCTTCCTTGTCTTCAACAGCATCGAACTGTGCTTCAAGGTACCTAATAAGTTCGATACAAGAAGATGGGCTAGATCTTTGCCCTGAAGAAGTACTTGCTGATTTGTCTTTTTTTCTTCGTTTCAGAAGGCTCCAACTTGTTTGTTTCGGCTCTGTCTCCGGTCGTGTTGATTGGGGGATGTCAATGTTGCCAAACCTGGTCTCATAAATATGAAAATCTCGAACAACTTGGTTCGAATGTCAGTAATTTGTTCTGAATAATCTATTGACAAATTAATACCAATAAACTCAAGCAAAACTTCTAAACCAGATAATTTAACCCTGGGATCTATTATAGCACTTAAGGCATAAAGTAAGGGAATGTTAGCCCAATATTTTTTCAACTTTGTCTCCATGACAACAACTGCAGCGCCTAGATGTTCATCTTCTCTATAACTGTTTAACAGTTCAGACATTTCCACTATCTGATGGATTGTCTGGGAAGATGTGGGGTAATATACCCCGGAAAGAGTTACAGTGGCATTGTAAAAAATCTTTAAAAATTGAACAAAAATCTTTGCCACATACCAATCATCTGTGGAAAGTAATTTTGGACTAAGTTGTCTTGTTTCGGTCAATTTCATGTTATAAAAACATGTAATGGTTGTATCATATTCCAAACAATTTTGCAACATTAAATAAGTAGAGTTCCACCTTACCGGCATATCAGTTTGGAATCGTCGGGGTTTGAGACAGTTTAATTTACAATGTCTCTTGAATTCACTGAATCTAGGATTAGAACTGCAAATCCAAGAAATGGCATCTCTGATGCGATCTATTTGGTCGCTTACCTGCTTTAAACCAGCCTGTACAACTAAATTTATAATATGGCATGCACACCGTTGATGGAAGAAATAACCTCCATCTTGCGGGATATTTCTTGCAACAAACAATGCAATAGAGCTAGTATTTGCAGATGCATTATCAAATGTGATTGAAAGAATGCGATGCGTGATTTCATAAGTTTCTAAAACTTCAATTATGACATTAAAAATGTTTTCTGCGGTATGTGCAAAATCCATAGGACGAAAATCAAAAATTCTTTTTGTTATCCTCCAATCAGAATCTAAATAGTGTCCCGTGACACATAAATAGTCCTGTTTGGAACATGCATTCCAAATATCAGAAGTTAATGCAACAGAGACACTTAAATGTTGTATTTCAGCAACTAAGTCATCCTTTTCGGTTTCAAACAATCGTATCAAATCATTTCTAGTGGTGGTTCTAGAAACAGGTTCATATTGGGGGTTATATGCAGATGTGATTAATTCTTTATAAAATGGACTATCACCAATATTGATCGGTTGATCAGTTTGTGCAATGTATCGTGCCAAGCACTCTCTAGCGTGCATGGCGTCGAACTGCCACGACGTAACGGACTCGTCTGGGTGCTGTTGAAGCTGTGTCTGGGTTGTAGTATCTATATGTCCATGTGCAGGCATACATTTGTACATATGCCGTCTCAAATGTCCGGTTCCTCCCGTACTTGTAGCATAATTCATTTGGCAAAACTTACATTTAGCTCTGAGGCCAGACGCCCCGTTTGGGAGTGTCATTTGGACTATGTTGAAACATTGCCACACATCTGATGTTGGTGTAACGCCGGAACCAGAAGGTCCCGCTTGAGTATGGGTCGGTTCTGAAATATCAAATTCATCGTTGAGCATATTCAAACCGTCGGGAAAATAAGGCTGCTAGTTAGGATCCATTATCTGAATAAAAATATGAGCACTATAGTAGTTAATAGTCAAATTAAAAATCAATATTTACTAATAGTAATCTTAATTTACTAACAATAATTACTATAACTACTCTTAAATTTACTATCATAATCTACAAATGAAAAATTTTAATTTATGAAAAAAACAATATCAAACGTAATTACTACACTTAACATTCATCATTTACTTATTACAAAAAGTAATTTCTGTAATACAAATTAACTTTCTAAATTTATTAATAACAAATATTAAAATTACTACTAAACTTAAAAATCTTAATAAACTAAACAAATAATATTAACATTAAAGCCCAAAAATTGATAAACTAACTAACTAAATAGATAATGTTTTCATTAAATAACTCAAATCTAAACATAAACATATAAATTTACTATGAGAATATGTTAGACCAAAAGTAATAACAAAATTGTACCTTTAAAATTTGGTGTGTTGGTGGAAAACGTAGAGAATTTTGTAGAGAGAGTAATAACCAAAATGAATGAAAAAGTTTAGAGAATTGGAGAATATATTAGAGATTGAGATTTGAGAGAATGAGAGATTGAAAGAATGATAGAGGGAGTTAATGGAAAATGAAATGGATGGAAGTATTTATAGAAAAATTTGATTTGTGGGTCAAAATATAATTTAAAAGATTGTAGGGGGGGTTTTGGTAATTTTTATTTCCTCCAACGGCTAGAAATCAATTCCAGCCGTTGGAGATTTTTTGAAAAAAAAAAAAAAAAATTTGGGCCGAACGGACTGGCTGATCGGTCCGCCAGGCCGGTCTGACAGGCCTGGCACGCCGGATTGGCGAGCTAGGAGGGCGGCCTGCCAAGCCTCCTCCCAGCGGCCCGGCTCGCGGCCCGTCCAGGACCAGGCCGGGCCTGGCCCTCTTCCTTCACGGGCCGTTCCCAGAACGGCCCGTGAACTTCCTGGGCCGGCCGGACCGGCCTGTCACCGGCCGGCCCATTTTTACACCACTAGTTTGAAAGAGTTGTTATGATACAACATTTGTGTTATGTCCCAATTGATTTGAAAGTATAAATATTAAATAATACGTCCAAAAGAAAGGATATGTGTTCGATGAAATTGAAGAACATCTAATATATATATATATATATATATATATATATATATATTTTTTTTTTGTCAAGAAAAAACATATAATATAGATAATTAAAAAAAGTCTAAAGTGTTTTTGAAAGAAATAACAAAATATAAATAATAAGATTAATTTGAAAGTTTGTTTATATATATATATATATATTGATTTTGTTTTTCTAACAAGAATAATTTTTTGTTCTTCTAATAAATAATAAAAATTAATTTAAAACTTTCTTTTTTTACAATCAATTTGTCTCATGATTTTGATTTATTTTCTATACTTAGCAATCAATTAATATTTCCTTAAGAAAGAATGAAAATATATTTAAAAAGGAATCTATGGTTTATTAAAATAGAAATAGTTTTTATAATATATATTAATATCAAACCATTAATATGATTTTTTTTTATAAAAGATTAAAATATGAAACGAATTAATAATTATTGGTGGGTGTACTAATAAACAATTAATCTTATTAATAATTTTATTCAAGGGTATTATTGATTTCTTAAAACATACTAATTTATTGGTTTGTCGAGGGTGCAGATATCGTCATTCAATGGATAATTGTAATATTGGCCAACTGGCCCAATGTTGATTTTGTCTCAATTGAGCCCGTCTGACCCAAAACGCAACGTTTATGTTTAGGGTTCAAAAACGCTCCTATTAAATTTCTCTTCTCTGTTTTTTTGCCTGATAGTTGCTGAAAGTTTCCCAAATCTCACGCTCGCCCTTTTGAAATCCCCAATTATTTTTCCAGCTGATTAACCAAAATTCAGTTTCCAATTCGTTAACAATACCTACATAAAACCCTAATCCCCTTTCTCCTGACATTATAAAGTATGTAAGTATATATCTATTTTCATCATTTAACTCTTTTGTTGTTTCAAATTCTCACTTTCTTTCTGGTTTTATATCATGTTGACTTCGATTTCTGGATGTATAAGAAAAGCCAAGAAGATTTGGATTTTAACTGTGATTTCAAAGAGAGAGAGAAGGATAAAGAAATCGGACACAAGTTTTACATGGTAAAACTTCGATGACCGGAGAAACGTCTACGGGTGGTTGAATGATCAAACAAGCCAAAATCCACTATGAAAAGAATAATTACAATTCTCGATCTTTCTTTTTTCTCTCTGTATTTTTCTATATGATTTCTGTCTCTCTCTTTTGTGACGAGATTATGGGTCTATTTATATGTTCATAGAACCCTAATCCTCTTTGTACAAATAATAAAATATCTTTATATTTAATTATGATTGTTTACTTGTTCGAAGTAGTTTGTCTTCTTTCCTGTTTCGGAGACTTGTGTTGAGATCGAATGGGACTCTAGTAATGTAGTCTAATTAGGACTTATTTCCTTATAAAATCGCAGACTTTTTAAAGAAATAAAATTGTTGCCTGATTAGGATTCTTTTCTGCTTGATATTCTATTCTTCTTGGAATTCCTCTTTTATATGGATATCTTCGCGTATTTTAATGACTCGATTCGTGTGAGCTACGCGCTCGGCTTTTATTTGGTTTTCTTCATGTTTGTCCCGAGTAGAACACGATATCAATTGGTCCCGAGTGACGTCATCTGATCCCGAGTAGAAAATGTCACCAACTAGCCCCGAGTAGGTTTTGTTCAGTATTTGTTTACTCGGGCTTCTCTTCTTTGGTGATGTTTTGCAGGATATTTTCTGGATGCCTATTTGGACGTCCACCTGACAATTTTATCTTTTTTTTCGATGACGTGTATGTTTGATAAAATTTACATACGACAATACCCCCTTAAAATATTTTTACCGAACAGGGTTTCGTTTCGGGCAAAAGTATTTTAATCAATTCTTCAATTTTCATATCTATTTAATGCCAGAGTAAATGTCTTGTCATAATGGCATGTCTTAATGGTGACCCTGTAAATTCGATTTGCCTCCTCACGCGAGATCTCAATGATTGCGATGTTTTGTAATTCTGACGGCCAAAGCCAGTTCCTCTCTTAACACGTGTCCTTTACCGCTTCATTTTTCGATATCATTTATGAGAAATGACCTACGCGTCTCCCCGTGTGCCGACTACATCATTTAATCTTGTCATTGATTTTTCCCGCCTTGAGGTCCTAAGGTTTCGTGCTACTACCCCTTTAAATTCTTCACTGAGGGGTTACGCTGGTTCATTCTAAAAAACTCAAAACCAGAAATTTTTCCAGCCCTGATTTCTTTGCACAGAAAATCGTCATTCTCCGTTGAAGATTTTACATCAGTTTTCTTCATTCAATGTTAGTTTCAATGAATCCGTCTTCCCGTCATCGACTTTTCACTATTTCTCTCGAAGCGCTCGATCATAGAGATTTCCAGGTGGTTTCTTACGCTCGAAGATTATTGGGGTAAATCCCCCCGGACGATCCTTTATTTTTAGAAGTTGACATTTTTGGGCTTTACCCTGACGACCATTTTAGTTCTAATTCTGATTCAACTAGTTCTGAATCTGTCATTTCTAATCACAGGGTACCACTTCGATCAAGGATGGGAAAATATCAAAGTAGAAGCGAAGTCCACAAGCACAACTCGGGCAACGTTCGGATCAGAGAGCAGACTGTTGACGAGAATGATGTCGAAGAGGCGTTCAGAGTATATCGTCTCTCTTTTTCTGCTGATCGCCCGAGTGGGTTTGATGCTGAACCGAATGTGGTCGGGGCAGATGAGATCAGGAAATATCATGCCCGATTCGACCTGGATAATTCGGTTACTTTGATTCCTACTGGTGATAGAGCTGCATGGAATCCTCCCCCGGGCATGGTGGCAATCTATGGATCCATGCTCTACTGCGGCGTCACACTTCCTTTTTAGTTGTTCATTGCCTGGTTTTTGGTTGAAGCAGATATCGCTCCGGCTCAACTGGCCCCGAACAGCTACAAGATATTGATATGCATGAAGGACATGTGGAGTCGGATGAACTTGTCGTCGCCTTTCCCGAGTGAAATCAGACACTTCTTCAAGCTGAAGCAGTCTGGCAAGACAGGAACTTATTTCCTCATGTCTAATCCGCCAGATTAATGGGTCCCCAAGGGGACAAAGGTGAATCAGGGAGTTGATACCTCTGACGATCCCAAAAAAAGGGATTTTGTTTGGGGATTACCTTCATCCAACAAGTTCTGGAAGAACAGTTGGTTTTTCACCGGAGGGAATCTTGGTCTTGAAGTCATTCTCTCGACTAGGGAAACTCGGAGAGTGTTGAAGGTTCCCCACTTTTTCTGTTCCCCCGAGGTATGGAACAAGAAAAAGCTTGAATTCAGCGATGCTTAGCTAACCAAACTCGCTCAGACAACAGTTCACACTCTGGAGAAGAGGAGCAAGACTTATCTTTTCAATGAGAAAAAGATGATAAAGCTCGGCTTCTTCAGCCAGATTTCGGACTACCGCAGGCGATGTAAGTGATCTTTATAACCCTTTTTTTTATAATTATTATATATTTATATATATTTGCTTTTTATGTTCTTACGTGATTCCCTTTTTTCTTCTAAGTGTTTGACTCAGACATCAACTGCGACCTCCAAGCTCGTCAAGTGAAGTCGATTCTTCAAGCGAGCAAAAAACAAACTTCTCATCAGAGCCAAGATGGTATTGCCCCGCCTGAGTCTGACGAGGAAACTGATGTGGCTGAGGAGCAAGTCCCCGAATATGTCCCCGAGGAAGTTGTTCAGCCGACCGTAAGAGAGTCTAGTGGTCCGAGTGGCCCGACGGATCATACTCAGGAGTTGCTTGATGAGATGGAGAGGTAAAGTGAGGGTCTTGATGAAAGGCCTGCCGAGCGGTCAGACGCAGGAGATGGAGGTAAAACCTCCGTCAAGTACATGCAGATCCTGAATTTTTTGAATCCTTTCGGGATGATGTTCAGGAAGATCCAGCAGCTGATCTCAGCTTTCACATTTCTCAGGCTGAGAAACAGAAAGCGGTCGACTCTCCCGCTCATCCTCAGAAGGTTTTTCGGGTGGCCTCATTCATTGACTCCAGTGATAAATATACTGGGGCAGAGATTCCCCTGAGCATTGATGTTGAAGCATCGACGGGTATGGAGACTTCAGACCCGATCAAGGGCTTCCCCCCCTCCCCCCCCCCCCCCCCCCCCCTCCGCCCCCCAAGGTTGAAGATGCCAGAGCTGAACCCTCGGATGGCCCTTCATATCCTTCCCCCCAGGATCTGTTGCAGGCGATGTCATCCGGTCGGGCTTTCATTGGGGATGACCACTGGAGCTATTTTTGATATGGCTCTTTAACGGAGCGGCTTCATAATGTTTTCAACGACGCATCTTATGTAAGTTATTCCTAAATCTTCAATTGTCTTGCTTGTTTGCCAGATTTTTAATTAAACTTCTTTATAGATGGTGGCTGAGTTCGCTGAGCTGGTTCAGATGCAACAACATCAAGCTGACCGAATAAGGCGTCTGGAAGCTCAGCTAAAAAAGAGTGAGGATAGCCGTGCTCGAGTCGAATCGGCTTATCAAAAAGAAGTTGACAGTGCCCAAGTGTTTACCGACAACTGTTTGGCGAAGTAGGTGGAGGCTGAGGAGAAAGCTACGTCATTTCAAGACTTGTTGTCGTCTGCCCATGAGTCAATGCTAAAAGCCGAACAGGAGGCGGAGCAGTCCAAGTTGGCGTATGAAAAGAAAATTGAAGACTTTGAGCGCCAGACTTTGACGGTCGAATCCTTATCCAGATAGGCCAGGCTGGAACTTGAAGTCTAGAGGGTTGATCATTTTAAAAGATCCACTACCTACGATGCCCTTCTCCTTCAGGAGTTTCAGCGAAGGCTAGTTTCATCTGGTGAGTTCTTCAAGGTTAAGAATCGGGCAACTGAAAAAGCCCGAACCAACTGGGAGCTGTTGATCAAGAATCACGTGGATCGATCTTTGGAATCTCTTTAAACTTAGATGAAGGAGTGGAGAGCTTACTACCGTAGCTAAGGTAAAGAGCCCCATCTCATGCATTTGGAGGATCCATCCGAGCATTCCCTCTCCACGTTTTACTCCAGTCAGGAGTCGGTCACGGAAGGTGCCTGATGTAGGACCAATCCCAGGAGAAAATTATAGCCGGTGGATGGACGATTCGGTCAACACGATTGCTTGGCCTTCAAATGAAAGTCTGCTCAGTGAATATGAAATGGTGCCCGACCCGAGCATCGGCAAGAGTTCAAAATCCTCCTGATTTTGTAGAAATTCATTTGTAAAGATTATTTGTAACAATTTTTTGCAATGATTCTTTATAGCAATTCTTTGATTCTTTGTAATGATTAATGAAATCCCGAGTTTAACTTATTCTGAACCGAGTGGTTTTGATCTGATTTCATTGCTTAAGAAATTTCATCGTCTTCTTTAACTTGACTCTATTGTTGCCGAGTATCTTATTAAACCGGCTATTTCTGATGTGCGGGTAACTTAACCAAGTATCTTATTAAACTTGTTTCATTACCCGAATAATTTTAAACGCAAAGTATCTTATTAAACTGGCTATTGCAATCTTTATGCCAAGTATCTTATTAAATTGGCTTATTCTGTTGTTCGGGTAACCTCACCAAGTATCTTATTAAACCGGTTGTCACCCGAATAATTTTTAACGCCAAGTATCTTATTAAACTGGCTAGTATTATTAACCGAGTCATTTTAAAATAGGCAAGTAGATTTATACTTATGTTTCATACTCAGTTGCTACCCAAACATTACATCAAGGCTCACCATGATCATATGTTTTGAGTCCTTACACATTACCGAGGACGTCTCCCCAGTTTTTTTGTGCAAGGGTTTTACCGAATCGTTAAGCTTTTCAAATCGCTTAACACAACTACACATTTCACCGGAATTTTTTTCGATAGCGTCTCTAGCCTTTCTCCAGAATCTGGTGCATCGGGTTTGCCTTTTTGCTAAGGTCAATTGACCTTGCTCGGCAGGCATGCTCCTTCGAGCTTCTCCACCCATTCGGGAATCAATGGTCCCGAGTATTCTATTTGCATGTTCTTATTATCATGCTTGTCTTCTATATGTTCTTATTATCATATGCTTTATTTTTCGGAAATCCCGAGTTTGATTTTTATTTATAACTGCAAAATCAACAAAGATTTAAGTTTCCAAGCTAATATTTGACCTAAAAATTTTCATGACTAGAAAGGAAAATAAAAAATAATCTAAGGATAGAAAATTTTCAGATATTGGGCATTGCATAGTCGGGGTAAAACTCCTCCATTGGGTTGTGCAATCCAATATGCTCTATGGCCAGCTATTCCTTCGATTTTGTACGAGCCTTCCCACTTATCAGCCAGGGAACTTGTAGCTTTATTTTTTGTGTTCAATGATACCTTCCTGAGTACCAGGTTATCTAGTTGGAATTTCCTAACCCAAACATGAGAGTTGTAGTGGCGAACTACTCTTTGGTGATATGCCATATTTCGTATTCGGGATTTCTCTATTTTCTCTTCTAGCTCATCTAGATTTTGTAACGGCATATCGACATTCTGATCTTCATCATATAGCCTGACTCGGGGTGATGCATATGACGTTTCTATGGGGATAACAGCCTCTGTTCCAACGCTAAAGTGAATGGAGTCTCTCCTCTTGACTTTCTTGTTGTCGTCCGATACACCCATAATGCTTCGGGAAGTTTTTCAACCCAAATTCCTTTCTTGGCATCTAGTTTTGCTTTGAGTGTACGCTTGATGATTTCGTTCACTGATTCAACCTGCCCATTCATTTGAGGATGGGCAGGTGTGACATAGTAATTGGAAATTTGGTACTCCTTGCACAACTGTCTAAATTTCAGGTTATCGAACTGGGTGTCGTTATCAGTGATGATAGTATTTAGGACTCCAAACCTGTAGAGTATATTCTTTTACACAAAATGTGTGGTATTTGCTTCTGTGATGTGCACTAATGCTTCAGCTTCTGTCCACTTCGTGAAATAGTCAACGTCTACTATGGCATACTTCCCTCCACCCCCTGTCCCAACTGGCATTGGGCCGATTAAATACAAACCCCGTATGGAAAATGGCTATGGGGATGTGAGGTTTCTGAGTTGTTCAGGTGGTTGCCGAATATCGTTAGTAGTCCTTTGGCAAATGTTGCAACTCTCCGAACATTGTTGTGCATCTGAGAATAAAGTAGGCCAATAATAGCCTTGTCTGAGTACCTTGTGTGCTAAACTTTTACCCCCAGTGTGGTTTCCATAAAATCCTCTATGGATTTCCTGTAATATCCGATATGCATCCTCCATACACATCTTTGGAGTGTTCGGGAAAACCCTCTTTTGTATAGTTCTCCTTCAACCAACTTGTACCTCGGTGATCGATACCTGATACGTTTTGCTTGTAAGGGATCTTCCGGGAGCACGCCTTCTCTGGGAACCTTTTCAGCTGAATCATCCAACCGTTTGGCGGTGTTCGTATTTCTGAAATTTATAAGTTTTTTGGTTCAGATGTGCTCGGTTTGAGGAGATGTGCAACCGGTATAGTTTTTGGCCTGATTGTGGTTATTGCTGATGTTAGTTTGGACAAAGTGTCTGCCTTTTTATTCTCCTCTCTGGGGATCTAGGCAATCCTATATTCTTTAAATCTTTGGAGGAGCTGTTTTTCAATGTCACAGTAGGTTATCATGCCTTCATCCTTGGCTTGGTATTCATCCCGGACTTGGTTGACAACTACCTATGAATCGTTGAATATCTCGACTTCATCTACCCCAAGAGCTATGCAGACTCTAAGTCCAGCTAGTAGCGTCTCATACTCGGCTTGATTGTTGGTTGCTTTGAAGTCAAACCTCATGGCACATTCGACATCATCTTCTTCTAGAGTGCCTACTACGATCCATGCCCCGCTGCCATGAGTGTTTGAAGAGCCATCAACATATAATTTCAATGGGAAATTTCTTCCCAACATCTTTTTTGCTCCTAGGTTTGGTTCTGTGAACTCTGCTATAAAATCTGTCACTGCTCGTCCCTTGAGAGATGTCCTGGGGATGTACTGGATATCGAATTCACTTAACTCGATTGCCCATTTGGTTAGTCTTCCTGAAATCTCTGGCTTCTATAAAAATTGCTTCAATTGGCAGTCGATGAGGACCTGGATTGTATGAGCTTGAAAGTATGGCCTTAGCTTCCTTGCCGATGAAATCAATGCTAGGACCATTTTTCTGCCTGTGAATACCTAGTCTCGGCTAGTAAGAGTGCCTTGCTGGTATAATACACTGGCTTATGTACCCCATCTTCTGTTTTGACTAGGACTAAGCTTGCAGCTAGTTCTGTAATTAATAAGTATAAATGGAGTATCTCTCCCATCTGTGGTTTCGAAAGGATGGGAGTCTGCCCCATGTACTATTTGATTTTTAAGAAAGTCTGCTCGCACTCTTAATTCCATTCGAGTCCTTTTCCTTTTTTGATTACTCTGAAAAAGAGTGTGTATCTGTCTGTGGCCTTTGAAATGAATCTTCCTAAGGAAGCTAAATATCCTGTTAAGCGATGTACTTCTTTTAATGTCCTCGGTGAGGTCATTCTTTACGGAGCTTGGATCTTTTCAGGATTGACTTCGATTCCCCTTTGGTGAACTTGAAAACCTAGGAACCTTCCTGAAGGAACTCCAAATAAACACTTGTTCGGATTTAGCTTCATTTGATATCTCCTCAAAATATCAAATGTCTCTCGCATGTCTGAGGTATGCTTGTCTGTCGAGATGCTCTTGGTCAGCATGTCATCAATGTACACTTTCATGTTCCTTCCTATTTGTGGTACGAAGATTCTGTTGACCAGCCATTGATATGTTGCCCCCTGCATTTTTTAACCCGAAAGGCATTACTGTGTAACAGTATAAACCATGATCAGTTGTGAATGCTGTTTTTTCTTCGTTAGCCTTGTTCATCCGGATTTGGTTGTATCCCGAGTATGCATCCATGAAACTGAGCAATTCGTGACCTGATGTAGCGTTCACCAACTGATCTATCCTCGGTAATGGGAAACTGTCTTTTGGGCATGCCTTGTTCAAATCTGTGAAATCTACGCACATTCTCCATTGTCCATTTTTCTTTTGGACGAGGACTACATTAGCTACCCATTGAGGGTAGTTGATCTCTCTAATCGATCCAACGACGAGTAGCTTTTCTACTTCCTATTTGATTGTCTGACTTCTCTCGAGATTGAATGACCTTCTCTTTTGTATCACTGGTTTTGAATTCGGGTCTACCGCGAAATGGTGAGATATTATTTGGGCATCTATCCCGACCATGTCTTCATGATTCCAGGCGAAAACATCTTTGTATTCTTTGAGCAGATCAGTAAGGCTTTGTTTGACTTTTCCTTCCAAATTAGCCCCGATCTTGATCTGGTTCATCTTCTTTCAAGATAATTTCTTCAACCGGTTCATTTTTGGATTCATTCGACTCTTCCCTTGAGTCAAATTCAAATGACAGTGATTCTTTGTTCTGACTCGGCTGTGTTATAGTGCATACTTGTTCATCATTCTTGTCTTTGTATACTGACAGGTTGGCTCTTCAGGCCATCTCTTGTGATCCCTTGACTACACCAACCCCCTGTTGTTCGGTCGAGAACTTGATCATTAATGCATAAGTGGCTGTTACAGCCTTAGTTTTATTTAAGAATGGCCGACCCAACAACGCATTATACGACCAATTGTCTAAGTCTACCACCATGAAGTCGAGCAATACAGTTATCTGACAAGGTGCCACTCCAATCTTTACAGGTAGCTTTACCATCCCGAATGACCTAACCTCAATTCCTTCGAATCCTCTGAGTGGAGTATGAAAAGGCTGTAGATTCTTTCGGTCTAACCTGAGTTGATCGTAGATGGCAACATTGAGAATGTCCACCGAACTTCCATTATCTAACAGGATTCTCCTGACTTCCCGGTGACCAATCCGAGCACTTATGACCAGAGCGTCATTTGGCCGAACATCGACCCCATGTGAGTCTGCCTCTGAATATTATTGGGTCACATTCTTCTTTTAGCCTTTTCGGGTCTGGCTCGATCGAGTTCACGTCAAAGTTATGTCTTGCTTATACTGCTTCTCTGATTTCCTGCGTTCACTCTCGATTATTTCTCCCAGTGGATGGTCCTCCAAAGATTGTTTGTATTACTTCATTGGCCTCTGAACTGGCCCTTTGATTTCAACCAGAGCTGTGATCGACCCTGATCTCTTTCTTTGTTTCCGACTTCTCATCCCTTTTCAAGATTACATCCTGAAGATGTCCCTCCCGAATGAGAGTTCCTATGTAATCTTTGAGCTGGTAACATTTGGAAGTCTCATGCCCGGTTTCCTTATGAAATATGCAGTATTTGGTTGTATCTCACCAAGCAAATTGAGACTATCAGCGGGAATCTTTTACCAGATTTTTCTTTTCCAATATGACCATAATTCCCTCCTGTTTTTTCCGAAGTGGGGTGTAGTTGGTGTATCTTCCTCAAAATTTCTCCATGGTTTGTTCGATATTATGCCCGTTTCTCCCATACTTGCTTTTTTCTTTACCGTTTCCTTTCTGTTTTCCCTTTTGGCTCTGCACCTTGGACTCAGCGTCCTTTTCGGGTTTTTCTCCATGCATATAGCATCCTCTCGTGGCTAATTCTTCTTCTTTGGTAGTGCATATCCTCCCGCCATGTCCATCATATATGAATATCTGATTAGACGGGCTCTTCTTAAGTCAAAAGATAACCGTCCATTCTGTAGATTGTTGATGAACGAAACAATTATTGTTTCATCGTTTGCACTGCTGATTTCTGATACCGCTGGCCGAATCTCCCCAGGTATTTCTTCAACGACTCATCTTTTCTTTGTTTTATCTGAGAAAGGTAAGTCACTATTTTTTTCCTGTGACCGTTGCTCAGAAATTGCCTTTAGAACTCCTGCTTAGTTCACTGATGCTTCTGATGCTCGCTGGGGGCAATCTCTCGAACCATCTTGAGCCTGTGTCCCCTAGAGTCTGTGGGAAGTTGAGACATAGTAAAGGATCGTTGTGGGCATACTGAGCCATAGCACTTTTATAGAGTCTGACGTGTTCTTTAGGGTCTGTATTCTTCTTGAACTGCTTCACGTGCGGCATTCTGAACCTTTCTGGGAATGAAGTCCGTAAGATTTCCCTAGTGAATGGACTGTCAGAATCTTCGTCAAATAAATCGTTGTACCCATAACGTCTGACCAGTGCGTCCATTTGACGCCTATTATTTTCGACTTCTCAAGTTAGGCTCTGAATTATGACATCTCTGTCTCCCACTGGACTTCCATGATGGTTGAACCTCTGGGTGATTGTCATTCCTCTTTCTGGCTCTTCACTTTGATGTCGAGTTTCACGGATTGATTCTTATAGGCGCATGGTTCCGTGATGACGCTTACGATGATGCCGATCGCTATCTTCTGATGACAATCGATCCTTGTGCCGGTCATGTTTGCGGTGTCCAGTACGGGCTGTCTGATCATGGTTCTGCTTCTGGCGTGGTCGTTCCTCTTCGGGTGTTCCATGTCTAGCCTGATTAATTGGAGCCAAGTTCCTTCCGGCTTCTGATGCATTTAGTTCTGGCCTCACTACAACCGAACGAAGCCCTTATAGGTGGGAGGTTAGGAGGTCAGGAGGTTAGGAGGTTGCGCTTCTTCTGCAGCCAGTAGATCAACTCCTTCCTTTGTTGCGTCTACCACCAACTGTTGCAGCGCCTCTCGAAAGTGTTGTGTCAGGTCTTCGCTGGTCAGAGGAACTTGTTGGATCCCCGCCAGGGATGTTGGTTGGTTTTCCGTGGTTGCAGTGAGATCTCGCGAGCTACTGCCAACATGGAAGTTATCTGGAGATTTTTGGACATCCCCAGAATTGCTTCTGCTTCCTGCCATTACCTTTAATTAAATCGGAGGTTCAACCCCCTCCTTCTAGCATCAATTGTTGACGTCGATTTCTGGATGTATAAGAAAAGCCAACAAGATTGGGATTTTAGCTGTGATTTCAAAGAGAGAGAGAAGGAGAAAGAAATCGGACGCAAGTTTTATATGGTAAAACTCCTATGACCGGAGAACGTCCACGGGTGGTTGAATGATCAACCAAGCCAAAATCCACTATGAAAAGAATAATTACAATTCTCGATCTCTCTTTTTTCTCTCTATATTTTTCTATATGATTTATATCTCTCTTTTTTATGACGAGATTATGGGTCTATTTATATGTTCATAGAACCCTAATCCTCTTTGTACAAGTTTTAAAAGATCTTTGTATAAGTAATAAAATATCTTTGTATTTAATTATGATTGTTTACTTGTTCGAAGTAGTTTGTCTTCTTTCCTGTTTTGGAGACTTGTATTGAGATCGAATGGGACTCTAGTAATGTAGTCCAGTTATGACTTATTTCCTTATAAAAGCGTAGTCTTTTTGAAGAAATAAAATTGTTGCCTGATTAAGAACCCTTTCTGCTTGATATTCTGTTCTTCTTGGAATTCCTCTTTGATATGGATATCTTCGCGTATTTTAATGACTCGATTCGTGTGAGCTACGCGCTGGGCTTTTATTTGGTTTTCTTCATATTGGTCCCGAGTAGAACACGATATCAGTTGGTCCCGAGTGACGTCATCTGATCCCAAGTAAAAAATGTCATCAACTAGCCCCGAGTATCTTTAACTGACCCCAAGTAGGTTTTGTTCAGTACTTGTTTACTCGGGCTTCTCTTCTTTGGTGATGTCTTTTAGGATATTTTCTGGATGCCTATTTGGACGTCCACCTAGCAATTTTATCCTCTTTGTCGATGGCGTGTACGTCTGATAAAATTTACATAAGACATATCAGTTCTCACTGTCTGCCGCAGTCGACGACAGAAGAAAGGTATTTATATTTCTTTTCAATTTACATATTCAAGAGTTTTCAATTATTTTCTCTATTTTCTTAAGTAATAAAATTTCAATCTTTCTTTCAATTTTGCCTCTGTTCAATTTTGACAGCATTTATGCCAAATATTAGGCCTACCAAATCAAGGATGGAAGATAATTCTACTCTCTACATCATACTATATATTTTAGATTTCTGGGTTGGAAGCTATGGACAGTTGAATGATTTTTTTTCCTTTCAAATTTTGTTTGAATTTGGTTGTGTTACTGTGTGTTTTTTTGTTTCAAATTTCCTGTTTTTCATTTTTTGTTTTGTTTTAAATTCTCTATTTTTTTTTTTTTTGGAGTAGAAGATGATGTTTTTTATTATGTGTTTTCAATTTTCTGATTCAAGAGTTTTCAATTATCTTCTCTGTTTTCATGTGTACTAAAATTTCAATCTTTCATTCAATTTTACCTCTGTTCAAGAAATCTATTTCTTTTTTTTTTTTTCATAATCAGTCCATCGAAATTATTTTTCAGAGAAAAAAAAATTAATAAGAAACAATGGTAAATATTAGTTACCATATAATTGTTAAACAACATACTAAATAGCACAATTAATGTTTATTATTTGTTTTTTTTATCTGACCTATTTTTTATTATCTTCAGCTGATTTTCTTTTTTGTTTTTATTTGACTTATTTATTGTCCGCAGCTTGTGTTATTTGTGCATGATCAGCACCTACATACATTTTACCAAAATAATTAAGCTTTAATCGTTATTTACATACATCCATTATCTATGATTATATTTTATGATTAATGTTTATTAGTTGAGTGCCAGATGAAGTTCGTGAAGCCCTTGATCTTGTATGAGAATGTGATGAAAAAATTGTTGAAGACGGATCCTTGGAGTTGTGGTTGTTTGCTTGCTATGTATGTTGGCGAAGATAGTGTGTCCTTCGCTTCCTCAAAGCCGGTCAACAAGTACACATCGGCATAACCTGAAGGGTAAGAGATATCTAATCCGTACTAATAGCAACTGAGTTACTCGTACTCATTATATCAATTGAGTTATGCTTTAGAAAGTCTATTAAACTCAAAACCTTTAGGTCACGTTTGGATACCATGGTGGAATGGTAATCAAAATAGTAAGAAGAATGGAAAAGAAAGGACAACTGAATTTTTTGTTTGGTTGGAATTTTACGGTTAGTCTCTGAATTAGTAATATTTTGTTTGATTAACAACTGAATAGAATGGAATTAACTGTATTTTGACCAAAATACCTCTAATTACAAACATTTATAATAGCATGATATGTTATGGATAATAATAAATAAAATATAAAAGTACATATAATATTATATATATATATATAATCTATATTTATATAGAATATAAATAAATATTGATTCAATCGAGGTGGGGAATTTCAGTTAACACCTTCAGAACCGTTACCTCGGAGGATGGCAGTCGGGGTAAGATACCTTCGATACCGGTTACATGTGTAAGTTTGATGGACAAAATGAAAATAGGGGTAAAGATGGATTAAACGCTGCTTTTTTATTTATTAATGGATGAAGGTACGAATAATACACACCGGAGATAGAACACTCTCCCTCTTCTTCTTTTTTACACCATTGATCTGACATGGCGAACTCGTTTTTGTCGATAAGTAGATACTATACTCGATGGCAATGGCTCCTAAGGCTTTTTTCGGTCTCGATTTTTCCTCTGCCTTTCCCGTCGATATTCTTTTCCTATTTATATCAGTGGATCGATATTCCTCTCCCGTTTGATGGGATTTTCTGATTAATGCTGTTGACCCTGGAGAATAGGATGAGGATATCTTGGTGGGAACGGTGTTTGTTTCCCTTTTAAACTCTCAATTATGATGGTGTATACGTGGAGTTTATTCACGGTGTTGGCAAAATAATTCAACTTCCTCTGCTAGTGGTGTGATGCCCTGGTACATCGACCCGGTGAAGTGGCAGAGTACCTCGGGGTGCACGTCTGCTGGCGGGGTACCCTAAGGTGTCCTCCTGTGGTGTGGTGCTTGATCAATGGAGATGGTGAGGTACCTCGGAGTAACATTCCGATAGCGAGGTGCTTGGTCAATCTAGTTGGAGCTTTGTGATCATCTAGGAACTTTACGAGTATCTTCTTTCCTATTATAAAGGTGGGATACGTACCTCTAAGGGTAGGCGTTGATTGGATCGGTTCACTTCAAAAGTGAACCGATTAAAAACCGATACTATTCAATTTTTGAAAAAATGATCCGATCAGATCCGATATACAATACGATCAAAAACCAATTGAACTGAACCGGTTCGGTTGTTTCGGTTTTAGGCCCAATTTGGGTTTTCAATCAAATCTTTATAATGTAACGTTGTATAATCAAACATTACTTCTACCAACTCAAACATGAATATTTGAATCACACACATAAACATGAATATTTAATACATAAGGGGGTGTGATCCAAATGCTCAAATAACACAGATCTTTTAATCAAACAAGCTGACAAGAGATTTCCAGATCTTTAAAAATATGGAAAAAAAAATTCAAATTTCTTGATTTTTTTTAAGATCTCTTTCCAGATCTCTACAAAGTAAAAAAAAAAAAAAAAAAAAAACCAAAGCTTGAAGAGAGATGCAAACGGTCCAAATCTCTACAGACAAATAATATTTTTAAAAAATTAAAATGGATATATTTCCATATTCGAAGATATCTGAAAAACAGTTTTCTTTATAGAAATAATAATATATAAAAACATATTTATTAAAACGAAAAAGAAAATAAGGAAATAAAAGGAAACTCGGAAAATCCAAAAAATAAAAGCCCGTAATTTTTTCTTTCTTTTTTGGATTTTTTCCTTTTCAAAAATATATTATTTCAATTTGATAATAACAAAACTCAAAAAATCAAAGCCTTTAAATTGAAAAGGGAAAAAATCAACAAAAAAAGAAAGAAAAATAATGAAAAAAAAATTGTTTGTTTTATTTATTTCCTTTTTATTTTGTTATTTTCTTTTTTATTTTCATAAATGTTTTTATATATTATTTTTATATATGAGTTTATTTTAAATTATATAAATATGAGTTATTATTTATTTTATTTTTATTTTTATTTTGTTGTTGATTTTTTTCCCTTTTGTAATTTATGGACATTGATTTATTTATTTTTATCAAAATGAAATAATATTTGTTTTTAAAAGAAAAGAATCTAAAAAAATAATAAAAATAATAAAATTTATGGGCTTTGATTTTTGGATTTTCTAGGTTTCCTTTTGTTTTGTTATTTTTTTTTCATAAATGTTTTCTATATATTATTATTTTCTTATTTATCATAATTTCTTTCATATTTAAACTTCATAATACTTTTAGATATATAAATTATAGATCTATATATCATCTATTTGTCATAATATTTTTCCTTGACTAATATATCAACAATAATAATAATGCTAGAATGTACAAATCAAGTCCTAGTATCATTTCATGTGAGTTGTAACTACGACGTTAAATCATGAAATGATACGGTGGATAAAGTGTTGGTTACAATTCATGAATATGAGCATGATTTAGGAAAAATAATTTGAACAATATAGTATTACTCAAACAACACTACTAAAAATAATGTGAATTTTGTGACACTGCAGCTTTAATGTTCCGAGGCTGGAAAAAAATGTGTGTATAGCGGCGCCTTTGATTAAAATTGTGGTAAGTTTGTTATTGCTCTATAATATTTTTTCCATTTCATCTTTATGAGTGTTAGCTGTTTTCCTTTCTTGAAAGTTTGATTAATTTGTGAAACATGTTGTCTATCAAATCATACTTATATCTTCGAACAAATTTAATATGCTACTGCTGAAACTTTAAGGCTTTTTCAAACTTGGGTAAATTACACAAACTTATCTTGATTATATATATACTTACAAACAAAGATTTAAAACTCGAAAGGCGGTACGAGGTGGAAAGACCCCCATGAGGTGAGTCGAGTTGCTCGATGCGATCCAGGCGACCGTCTCAGCCTAAAAGTGGATTTTAAAAAAAATTAAACAGATTAATAAAATAGAAAATATTATATAATATTTAATAAATAAGTCGTAATCAATAATACAAACATGAATATGTTAAATAAATGAACCATTAATAAAAGATTTACCTAAACTCATAGACCAAACCCAACTAATGACCTAATATCAAACTTAGGTTCTATCCACAACTAAACAATCCTTCAATCTATAGATAATAATGAAGCTAAAGATGTCAAATGTGATGAAGATATTCACAAGAAGGCGGTGGGTATTCGACACGTATTGTATCGATTTTCTCTTTCTTTAGTATGTAGATTGTATGCTATTTGCACAAGTACTTGTATTCCAAATTATAACCTAGAATAGTTATATACTAGATTTAATAATCATAACCCAGTAAAAACCAAGAGAATATAAATATCACATGAACCCTACAACATGGTATTTATTCTATGCTATTCATGAATCAATTTCCCATAATTACGTCTTATTCCATTTAATTGTTGCATGCATGAATATGTTCGTTAGTTAATCAAACTCTATCCTACAACATAGATCCTAAAATCAAACCTCTAAGATGGCCAATCAAATAAACAAAGATAATAAAATAACAATTCTTATGGAGAAATTGAATCCATCACATAAGAAAAATAATATTTCATTAAAACATAAAACTTGTCTAATGAATTAGGATCATGTTTAGGGCTTCAAGTTAGCCCTAATTAATAAAGAAATTAGTTAGAAATAAAAACTAGAAAATAAATAAAAACATCACATCTAAAGAAAGGTAGATTTTTTTTATGGAGTCTTCAATCTTCAACACTCCACCCATCCATCCATCTCTAATAGATAACTCTTGGTATTTATAAGTGACTTTTCCTTATAGATTTTCAATTTGTTTTTATTTAGAAAACATACCAAGTAGGAAATAAATTTAATTTGGGAATAAAAATTCTTTCCTAACTTGGAGTTCTTTTTTGATGATTAATTCCTAATTTGAGTTTAAGAAATTTCCAAACATGTCTTGATTTTCTAGAGTCTTTTAGGATTTGATTTGAAATTGTAGATTTTCAATTTGTTTTGTTTTAGAAAGAAAACATACCAAGTAGGAAAATAAATTTAATTTGGGAATAAAAATTATTTCCTAACTTGGAGTTCTTTTTTGATATTAATTCCTAATTTGAGTTTAAGAAATTTCCAAACTTGTCTTGACTTTTTAGAGTCTTTTAGGATTTGATTTGAAAAATTCTAGGACAATTCTGGACAAATTCGGAGTGGAAATCCTCCAAAAATAATCAACAATAGTTGTGGGACCGTGCTCAAAATGTAGAGCGTGAACACAACGTAAAAACACTAGAGAAGCATCGTTGTGAAAAAGACGTAAGCACAACGGTACACATAATCAGACATCACCAGACCAACTACTTTCCCTTCATTGCCGACCTCTAGATCTTCTATCAACATAGATCTTCTCGGCTGTCACCATTGTCGTTAGTGTTAGACGAAGCGTCAGTCGTCTATCCTTTCGAACGACCTTCCATCTACTAACAAAGTTAAAATAAAATGCGGTCGAGTGAGAGGAGAGGAGGGCAAGTGAGGGCTGTTCGGTGGATATGCGGCGGCCTTGTCTGGCGGAGGCAGGAGTTTGAACATAAGAATCAGGTGCGGTCTCTCTGGTGTGGTTTCATCGAGAGGTGGAAGAGGCCGCCTCAAACTGCTTTTTAGAACATAGATTACGAAGAACCGTCTGAAAAAAGTCATAATTAACAGTTGCTACCCCTTGACTTATTAACTAACGATTGACTAACCATTGACCATTGTTTAGTATCTAACTAAGGGTAATTCAATCTTTTGTCGTATTATTAAATAAATGAAGAAATTAATAATTTCTCTAATCAAACATAGTTACATCAGCCTTAAAAACTTATACTAATTAAAAATAAAACAAATATTAAAAAAAAAAGACTGTTTCTTCTGTACTCGGAAACCCCACCCTAACTCATCTCTTTCTCTCAATCTTGTTGCCATCTTTTCTCACTGCAATCTTCTCCTACTCTACCCATCTTCTTTTCTCCTACTCTACCCATCTTCTTCTCTAACATCACACAATCAATAATTTCCAAAAAAAAATCAAACAATCGGTGATCTCCCGATTTCCATGGAGATGTGATGAACGAGACTCACCCCTTGAGAAAGAAGATAGATTGTTGGATAAACATGATGGCTTTAATGGGTGATTGAAAATGGTTATGGTTGTGGTTGAAATTTGGGTTATTTTACTTTCTATGTAATTATTATTTTTTATTTATGGAAAGTGGGCAATGTTTTCTTGATTATCCTTAATCATCATTTTGGTTAAAATTGATGTTTTGACATGAATAAATGTTGCAAGTGAGAAAGAAACGTGTATCTATTTTTTTTTTTTGTGGAAACTTTTTTGGTGAGTTGATGTGTAAAATCGTGTTTATAAAAACAATACTCGCAAGTGCAAGAATCATGAAGATATCGTACAGCGGCAAGTAAGGATCGTTTCCATGAGGACTAGAGATTTATTGGTTGAAACTTAGTTCTAATTAAATCTAAATTAAAGTAACCAAAAATTGATGATGATTAATTTAAACTAAAAACTAAATTAGATTAAACTAAAGAAAGCAATTGTAATGATTTGGTTGTGATCAAGGGTAAGAAAACACTAGGTCATCAATGCTCCCCTACTATGTCTACTTAATGTTTCGAATTGACTTTGAAAGATATTAATCAAGTTAAGGGTTCATTTTTATCATTAGTATGATTGTTCCCGTATGATCTTGGGATTAATCAAGTGTTCTCAATTACAATTTACCCATAGATCAATGGCGCAAACTACAATTGAGAACCCATTAAGTGCAAGAACCATGAACCAAAACCTGCTTGCATAGATCAATGCTAAGATCAGTTTTATCCATTCAATTGAAGATTAATGAAGAGTACGTGTAGATCAATACTCAAATCTCAATCATTAGATTATCAAAACCCTAAATTCATGCCAACGTATGATCATGCATTAACAAGAATAAAGAATAAAGACATATGATGAATTGAATGAATCAAAAATTAATTTAATTAAATATAGTCAATTCTAACAAAGAGCATTCATAGAGGTTCACATTGATTCCCCAGTATGGAGTTAGTTACACATTTTAAAAATAAAAGCAAAAGAAGTAGAAAAGATAGAACGCATTGAAATCTTCTTCGTCTTGTTTCTTTGGAAGTGCAAATATTATTGAAAGAATTGTTGTTTGTTGTGAAAGATATGGAGAGGTGATATTGACTTCTTTTTTCAATTGTAAAGAATATGGAGTATTTATAGGTGATTTTTCCTTGTGAACCCCCGATTCTTCATAGGTTTAGGAAATTCATCAAGTGGGAAAGTAGAATGAAACAAGGAATGAGAATCTTTACCTAAATTGAATTTCCTCTTTTGATATTTGACTCGTAATTTGAGTTTAGGAAGTTTCCCAAATATGTTTTGGACTTCTAAAATCATTAGAATTTGATTAGGGAAGCTTTTGAACAATTTTGGACCAATATGAGGTCAAGCGATTTTCATTCTAGAATTGTCTTATGGGTCAGGCTAAACCAACAAGAGATTTTCATTCTGGAATTGTCTAATGGGTCAGGTTAAACAAACTTAAAATTGTGACTTAAAATTTTGACTTAAAATTTTGACTTCTACATTTCAACCATCTATGTGCTCTTAGTTTAAGAGTTGTGAATGAATTCAAATCTCAACCATTGGATTAAGTTAACATTGAGATATTGAAGTTAACATTTTAAGTCACAAATTTAAGTTGATTTAGTTGGACTCTAACAAACTTATTAATATCTATAGCTATCTTAATAAATAATGTGTTGATATCTACAACTGTCGTTAATTTTTATTTTTTTTAATTATTGATAGAGTTCACAACTATACATAAAAGAAAGACAAAAACAATTTGGTAATCATGTGGTTATGAAAAAGTTTGATACTTGCAATAAAATTAGAGTTTGATTAGAGTTTATCATATGTTAAAGTTTATCATAAGCGTTTTTAGAAAGGTAAGTTTTTTTAATAAAGAAATATAGTTGAAGATATGAGTGTAATTAATGAATGTATTTAATATTTGGTTTATTTTTAATTAAAGTAATTTATCCTTATTGATAAATTTATATTGAGATAATTTTGTAATTAAATGTTTTCATAAAATATGTGTATACTAATAAATTTTATGGGAGTTGATATTAGTACCATATTTGAAAATTATCAAATATAGATTCAAGGACAAAATTGAAATTGCACGGTTTTCGTGATCGACTAACGGTGGTCAATGGGTCAAGGGGTTGTGTGTTATTATACATATAATCATGCTAAGGTTATATATAATTTGCCCTTCAAACTATGATTCATCATTTATTTATGTTATTATGCAGATAAGAAATAATTCGACAGAGGGTTTAATTGTTGCCTACCCCTCTATTAGAATTAAAGAAAAGCCGGAGATGAGTTTTCATGTCATGAATTTTTAATTTATAAGTTCGACTCACATTTGTTTTCTGATATAATTATAAAGGTTTTTATTTATCAATTGGATAAAACGGGAAAATTTAAAGGTTTAAAGTATATGTATTGATCCACGAGGTTTGCAATAAAGGTACGTGTGTCGACGTTTAAATGGAAAGAACAACTTTTTTTGCTTAAACAGTTCGAATGTGAATCCCAAATATTTGCATACTAATTCATTAATTTATCGATGGTATTGCTTATTGGAAGTTTTCTTGGGAAGGGGCCTTTATTTTTTCTCATCTCAAATCGTGTTTGTTTCATGTGTTATGTGAGTTTGGAATGTAGATGGCAATTTATCGTTTTGCAAACAAAACCCAAGATTGTTCTTAGCAGTTAATTTAGTGGGGCATATTTCTCTTTAAATATCTTACATGGTCTTACAAATTATATAATCTCATTGATGATTTTGTTATAGGCTCACGGTGCAGTGGGGTGTTTTGATGATGATTCTGCTACTAATCTACTGCAGGTACACACTCTTCTCATCTCCTTGTAAAAAATTATTTGAAATGTTTTATGAGTTTGTATTTATTTTACAATTGGTAGGGATATTTAAATTGCGGAAGAATGGTGGTACAAGCTTCCAAATTGCTATAATGACAACCTGTTCCAAATCCATGGGTATCTGCATTATTTTGGCGGGTTGGGAGCAATTGAAAAAAGGATACTTGTTTGTGCAAGATACAAGCTTGAGCTTCATTATGTCAGATAACCAAATAGGGTTTGACCCGGTATTTATATAAAAATAAATTAAAATATGAAAGTATTTAATATTTATATATAATTTTTATAATTCTAAATATTGTGATCTATTAAACTTTAACTTGTTTTTTATTTATGAATTTTTAGTGTATATTAAACATTTGGTTTTAACTTTAATTTTAATTTTTGTTTGTAGTTTTATGTTTAAAATTAATTGTATATTTTAATTTAAGAGGGTCATATGTATGAAGTTTAAAAAATTTAAAGATAAAATATATACATTTTTATAAAGGGATCTCATAAAATTTATCTTTGTGTTTATTGTGGGATCAATCTTATCATGTCTTAAATGATTTTATTGAATCGTTTACAAAACTATCTTTTTTTTTTTAAACTTAGCACACCTCAGCTCCTCAGCTCTATGTAGTCTATGTCACCCTTGGTAATTTATTTTCTTCTGATTTCAGCGTTTTACTACTCATTCTCTATTGAAGATAGAAAAATCAAACATCAAATATCTGAAAATTTTAGAGGTATTTGTATTAATCCCTTTTTTTTTCCTCAACACATCACCAACAGGAGGAAATTTATATTAGTTAGTTTTAGGTTTACGAAGAAAAACATGCGGCGAAAGTTAAAAATTGGTTGGTATATTTCAAAAAATTTCCTTTAAACTGAGTAACTTAACTCTAGATTATTTAAGATATAATTATAAAGCATCTATACTTTTCATGTGACGGTTGATATTGCGTTAATATTGAAACTACAAGATTTTCTAATCCAATCTTAAATGTAAATCATCTAAGAGTGTGAGTTCCCTTTCTTTGAATTGTGTACTTGAGGATGAAAAATAAAAATATTTCCTTTTATTAGTCACAATAACCCTCCTAGAGAAAAATAAACAAATTTTTGGTCACTTGTGAATTCTCAATCTTTTGATCGAAACTCATGATAATTCTGTTTCGAAATTATACACAAAGCTTTTTGATATAAAGCTACTTGCACTATCGAAAACAAAAAAATTTCTTTCTTTTTCTCTTTGTCGAATTTTTATCAAAAACTTCATAATTTAAGAATTGTCAATTAGAGTTTTGATATATATTAAAGATTTCTTAATTTGAATAGATAAAAAAAAATCATTTTATTTATCTATTTATATAAACAAAACTTTTTGATACTTATTATACTACTAACAATAGTATAACACTACGAGACATTCTCCAAGTTAGAAAAAGATTTTGACTTTTAATTAAATAATTAATTAATTTTTATTTAATTAAATAATATAATAAAATAAAATATTATACTAATTTTTTTAACCTTTGCCGCCCAAGTCTTTTGATATGGGCAATCTATTGTTTTTTCGTTCTCTTAAATTCATTGGACTTTAATAAAATATCCACATGTGAACTAGATCCATTCTTACTAAAAAAGAAACAAGTCCACATGTCTTAAATTAATAAATTAATATAATTTAACAACTCATTTAATTAAAATGTACAAATTATATTCTTAATGTATTAATAGAATGCTAGTCGAACCCATTAGGGCCGTCCAAGGATTCCCACATCCTTGGTCGCTAATTCCAGGTATTGGAAGAGTTACCGAGTGTCTTGACTCTCGATCATATATGATCGCACCTTTCCAAAACTTTTGAATTCCAAAATCCAAATTCGTGTAGAATATATCAAGTGATCCATACAAGTTCGTGTAGACTGGGGATCTTGGTGGACTATATAAATTTAAGCTTAAATAGATATAATCTAATGACAATCAACAAATAATTTACTTATATTCGATCTATTAGCTTTAGTTCATTTCACTAAAGAACTAAAACCGAACTCTTAGATAAAGATAAAATAAGTTAATGTTTATCATTCGTACCATAGACAATCTTATTAGAGATAGTGTATCTTCGTGGAATTTACCAATAATCGCCAAGAACTTATAGATCGCATATTGCTCTCTCAGTTACCATATTTACTCATATGACCATATTTTGAATTTGGATATTTTGACTTGTCCAGAAGCCATTTTTCAATAGACAATATCGAAAACTTAACGTTAAGATTTAATATCCAATGCCTTAAAATATCCATATGATGATATTCTACTCACATTTAGTAATGGGAATCATGATGTCCATATCTATAAATGAAGTCCTCTATCGATTAACAAATGAATACCACCAAACCATCGATGATTGACTATGCTATATAATCGTATTCATTGACAGTTCAAATGATAACACTTATAATTAAAAGTCCAACATTTATCTAAGAATTTAGATAAACTCTCTGATTGTCCTTAAGTAAAAACTTTTATCCACTGACGGTACTAGATAAAATATTTCACTGTGATCATATTCAATGCACCTAGTGCACTGAATTTTATTTTTGCCCAAAGACGTTATACTTTGATGTCATCATAACACATTTGATACTATACAAATACTAACAAAATAATCTACAACTTTAACAAGATAAAAACGCCTGATTATTCACCAGCTTCAATAATACTAAATTAGAAATAGTAAACCGAGATTTCCTAATTCTACTTTGCCATTAATAATCTTGAGTTAATTAATAACCTAATTTATTTTTATATTAGACTTTATTAATTAGTGGCAAAGAAAGTTTATTTCAGAAATTAGGGTCTAACCTTATAAATCACATAATTTAGGATTTTACATTAAGGGAGTATTGTCATATGTGAATTTTATCATACGTACACGTCATCAACAAAGAGGATAAATTGCCAGGTGGACATCCGAATAGGCATTCAGAAAATATCTTACAAGGCATCACCGAACAAGAAAAAACTCGAGTAAGCAGATGTTGAACAAAACCTGCTCAGGATCAATCGACGTCATACATTACTCAGGATTAGTTAATGACACTCGGGGCTGACATTTCTACTCGGGTCAAATAACGTTACTCGGGACAAACATGAAGAAAACTTAATAGAAGCCCAGCGCATAGCCCACGTGGATCAAGTCATTAAGATTCACAGAGATATTCATATCAAAAAGGAATTCCAATAAGAACAGAATATTAAACAGGAAAAGTTCACAATCATGCATCAACTTTATTTCTTCAAAAAGACTATGCTCTTATAAAGAAATAAGTCCTAATTGAACTACATTACTAGAGTCCCATTCGATCTCAATACAAGACTCTGAAACAGGAAAGAAGACAATCAGCTTCAAGCAAGCAAATAAATTGTAATTAAATACAAAGATCTTCTATTACTTGTACAAAGCAGATTAGAGTTCTATAAACATATAAATAGACCCATAATCTCGCCAAAAAAAGAGATACAGCATTCATAAAAAATTCAGAGAGAAAAAAGAGAGATCGAGAGCTTGTAACATTATAATTTCATAGTGGATTTTGGTTTGGTTGATCATTCAACCACCCGTGGACGTTTCTCCGGTCATCGGAGTTTTACCACGTAAAAAACTCGCGTTTGTTTATTTTCTCCTTCTCTTTCTCTTTGAAATCACAACCGAAATCCAATCCTTGTTGGCTTTTCTGATACAATCCAGAAACCGACATCCACCAAACTTTGTAAATTTTGCAATCAATATAGTTAATTTAACATTTGATTTTATAGATTCAATGCATTATTGGTAATTATAAGATATTTTTATTTTTATCTTCACAAAATAGAGAAAAAAAAATCGATACTTTGGTAAAAGGAATTCACTAATTTTTGATATACGATTTCTTTTTATATCAACTTACAAGATAGTAAATATATCATCGCTGAATTAATATTTTACCATCAAGTTACATTTGACAGTGGTAATTTTTAATAGTAAACTTCATTAAAGATAATTTGATTTTTAATTTATTTTTAAGTAAAAGTGTTTAGTTGGAATATAATTATTCAAGCAGTGAGAATTGGGAATACAAGTGTCACACTAAACTTGCAATATGTTATAGGATAAGCTTATTATAACGAGTGTCATTAACTTTATTTAAAAAAAAAAATCATTACAGTTTTTTATTCTTTAAGATAATTCAACCAATTGTATACAAACTTTGATCCAATTGGTCCTGAATCCTCTCTTCCATCTTTTATGATTGCTATTCATATAAAAATAATAATAACATAAGTAAACATTTATCTCACCTTTAATTTTGTATTGACACTTTAAATATTGTCAAGAAATATGAAAATCAAATTAAATAAAAGATTTCACGAATGAAACATTAAAGAGATATATTTAACTTTTTGCAATATATAAATGTAGTATCAAAAACATTTTTCAACATCATAAATGTTGAAAATATTTCAAGTGTTTATAATAAGTTGTTTTAGAAAGTTGGTAGTAAAATTTCAAGTAAATTCCAAAATGTTAGAGGTGGTTTGGGATATTTTAGGAATGAGAGCAACACTTTTGGCCATATTAAATAAATAAAAAACAAGCACAAACAGTAGAGCACGGAAGGCATTTTTACTCTAATAGCTTGTTTGGTAAGAGGGAGAGATGGTGGGAGGGAGAGGGTTAGAGGGATCTTTGTTTAGTTGGAGAGATTTCAAGTTTTCATCCTTTTGGGCCTATAAAAATCAATCTATCCGATGAATGATGGGCGGATGAGAGAGGTGAGGAAAAATTGGAGAGAAGAGGGAAATGATAATAATGTCCTCCAATTTTTTATAACCCTTTAATTTATATAAAAGTAATATAGTAAATTTATAAATTATTTATCAATCCATCTATTCAACCCTCTTTACAATACCAAACAACATGAAGGATATATGTTATCCTCTCCATCCCTCATACCCTCTTCCCCCTTAATTCATTAATCCCTCATACTCTCTCTTCCTATTACTAAACATAGCTTAAATTTTTTTATTTTTTTCGAAATTTGATCAAATTTCGAATATCATATTATTTATGCTCTAATGGCATTTTTATTTAATTTTAAAACAGGCAATTTTTTTAAAAAAATTGGTCGAATGTATAAATGAATTTTTAAATTTTCTCAAATTAAAAAAAAAAAGGTAGATGATGTGGAAGATTTAACCATTCTAATAGGCATTAATTTTAAATTGTTTGTAATTATTTAGATTCAGTGGTGAACAATAATCAAAGTGGGACATGGCATGATGCCCCGTAGTGGTTGTGATTAATGTATATGAGAATAGATAGAATCAAGACACTAAATACCATTTCTACGATACATAATTCCAGTTCATATAATAATTTATACCTCATTTGTAAAGTAATGGTTGAATTAACCTCACAAGGTGTTGATGGTGATTTTTGGAGGGATCACACGTCGAACAGAATGTAAATGAGATCACTCAATTGCAAATTATGAATAACTAAGGAATTAAAGAGAACACAAAGATTTTACGTGATAAAACCCCAAAACGGGGAAACGTCCACGGTTGACGGAAATCGGTAAAGAAAGAATTCCACTATGAATAATCGATTACACTCTCAATCTCTTATCTTCTCTCTCTTTTTTCTCAACCATTCATAGGTATTATTAGAGCCTATTTATACATGCATAGAGCCATAATTCGTGTTATACAAGTAAATAAAGTTGACGTGTTTGAGTCGTTTTATTATTCTTTCCTGTTTTGCATTCTTCACGTGTTAGGTCTCTTGCCCAATTTGGCTTCTAGCATTGATAGGGAAATTCGCTTCCTAGTCAAGGTGTGCTTCGGGACGTCTTACTAGAGTAGGACTCATTATGCACGTGTTTGGTAGAATCCACGTGTCGACCCAACCAAGCTTTATTCACCCTGATCGGTTATTCAATCCCGACCGTGGTTTTGTTCCTACTGTCTCAACAGCCCCTACCAAGTGTCATGAGACCATCTTTGGTTAACTTAGGTAGGCCTAGGAAGAATGACTTTTTGTGAAATGGCATCTCTATCTCCCTATCTTCAAGTAGTTATGCTGACTCATCATTCTTCAGATTTTACCAATAACAATACCCCTTAAACATACGGGGTCAGATAAATAATTGTCGTAAATAGAGCCTGTTTGGTTACGTGTGTCTAATTCACTCTATTATTTTTGTCTTGTAATCCATTAATGCTCTTTAATGTGCTACAGTTATCAACCACGCATATTTCGGCTGATGAAATCATTGCACATCTTTTTCAAAATTCAAATGGTTTTTGGATCTCGCGCACCTTTCCCCACTTTCGGCTGATGATGCATGCTTACCTTAGTGACATCACTTGCCTGTATATATTGTCTTGAGGCCTTTCACTTTTCTTTTTGCGATTCAACATTTTTTCTATAGCAGAGCGGTTGATCTTTAATTTTCCTTTTCTTCGAGCCTTTTGTCTTCTCCGATCTTTCATCCTTTCAAACGTTTGTTCAAGGTATGGACCCTATTCTTCGTCATCATTATTTTGAGCTTCTTTTTCATGCCATTGATGCAGGTGATAACGAGAATATTGCTAAGCTCGAATCCATTCTCTAGGGTCATCTCCCTGCTTCTTATCAACCAACTGCGTTAAACGTGGATTGTTCTATGGTTCACCCAGAGTATGCTCCTTTCCCCTCTGATCTTTCTGATTCTGATTCGGTTGATGTTTGTGTAGATATGTCAAAACAAAACGGTTCTAGGAAGAATACCAGGGCCTCTCCCAAGGAATCTGCACGCATGACAATCGACTTGAAAATATCCTCGTAACTTTTCATAATGAAGAACGTACCGTGGGAGCGACAAGCTTCGATGTTGAGGTTCAGCGCCGACCATCCCTGTTCATTTGATTCAGAGATAAACTTTGTGACTGAGTTCGAGCTAGCAAAGTTCAAGGACCGATTTGATTTGACCACTGCATAGAAATTGTACTGTAGTGGCGATCTTGCTGTGTGGAACCCTCCCCCTAGTACAGTTGTTATATACGGGGCTATGTTATCTTCAGGGGTCACTTTTCCCCTTCAACCTTTTATCGCTCAATTCTTGGTGAATGCTGGTATCGCTCCTACCCAACTGACCCTCAATTCTTACCGGGTGTTGGTCGGTTTGGGGCATCTATGAAAAAGCTTTGGGCAAGACAACCCCCGACCCCATAAGAGATCTGCATCTTTTATATATTGAACCGATCTGATAGTGGAGGAACTTTCTGTTAGGGTTTATGTCCTAAAGATGTAATTTGTAAATGGATTTAAGAAATAAATAAAAGGAAAATTCAATTCATTCTTGTTATGTTATTTATTTTATAAACTTGTGCATATATTTAACATCCAAGATTTCCAGATGTAATCTCGAACTGTGAATATGAGTGTCATATACTGATGGATATAGTAAAAGACGTGCAATCTAAAGTGTTCATAAATAGCAAATAAAGTTAGGTAATTTATTTGTGGTTAATCTATAGTTGCGGTCCATTCCGTAATATACGATGATTCTATCCTGAATCATTCATATAAGATATGAGAATGGAGGCACCTTGTATGATGTGATCATATAGGACTGGGCCATGATCTGTATGAATCTCTCACCAAGATCCGTTTACCGATGAGATTCATATATATCAACTTATGATGGCTATATGTGGGTGATCTTAATCTTGAGTGTCTTATCGACTCCTTCAGGTTAAATCGTAGTCTTTGATATACAATGGGTGAGGTCAGATGCATTTTCTGATCAATATACTCCGTATGTTGGGATTACGGTTTGGCTTGTGGCTGGGAATGTTTGTACACAATAGTGGAATTCACTCATTCTTGTGAGAAGTAAATGGTAGTTCCCTTAAGGGTTGATTTGGTGCTTGGACAATATGAGTGCTCTCCTAATTCCGTAAGGAAATAGGATTTATTGTTCATTATAGAATCAACGGTACTTAAAGGATATATGTAATTACAGGGGTATAACGGATATTATAACTCAGCTCTAATTATGAACTACTATGGAGGATCACACCATGTGTAATAGCTATATCGATGGACACCGAGTTGTATCGGTTTGTGTAAAAGCGTCTACAGTTGAGAGAGTGCAGCTTCAGGTTTTTAGTGGAATAACATCGGAGTTAATAATCAAAGAATATTAATTAAAGAGTTTAGTTAATGATTTCGAGGATTATTGGAGCTCAAAATACTGTGGGTCCATTAGGTCCCCTTATTATCCCGATCGATTTAGGTAAAAAGGGTCACGGTAAATTAATTGAATTATCCAATTAATTGCGTTACGAAAGTGACACGTGATTATTTATGAATTAATTGAATATTGAGATTATTTAATTAATTAATGTTAATAGTTAAATTAATTAAATAATTAGATTATTTAATTATATCGATGATTATGAATTATTAATTAACTATTAATTGGAGTGTGTTAGTTGATATAAGGATTTAGGTGTGATTATTTTATTTTTACTAAATCATTTATCTAAATATTTGAATTTAAGTTTAAATTTATAATACTTATTATCATTTTTAATATATTAGATATATTTGAAAAGGATAACTAAAAGATATATATATATATATATATATATATATATATATATATATATATATATATATATATCAATTAATAACACAAGAGATTGCATTGGATACAAATTGGTGTGTGCACATATATATATATATATATATATATATATATATATATGTGTACGTGTGTGTGTTTTTTTTTTAATATAATAGAAAAACAATCACCAAGTCAACGCAACAATTGGTGTTTGCATGAGATGCAAATTGATTGTGTGTGAGATGCATCTGATATAAATGCAAAGACATATCAAAATAAAATAAAAAATACGTGCAACAAGCTTTGATTTGGTGAAGTGTGTGCACTGATAGAAGTCAAAAAGAGTTTTTGATATATTGTGTATATGTTCGTGCATTGTTAAGTGCAAATAAAAGAAAAAGAAAATATTGCTAAAAAAAAATATTGGCATTATTTTTATATACTAGAATTGTTCTAGTTTGTGAACATAGAAGAAAGAGTTTCTTCAATTCTCTCTACATCCTCCATTCAAGTTCCTGAGACCGTGATGGGCTCACACGCAGTTACCAATCCCGGGAGATAGCGAGGAAGATCGAGTGGTTCGGACAAGAGCGTATCGTAAAGTGAAGAAGCCTCCAAACGTTGATAAGGTTTTTTTCTTCTGATTATATCGATTTCAATTTCCTGTGTTTACATATTGTATGTATTAGTTCCGAAAAATAATTACGATCTCAAGTTCACTGGTCACAAATACAGATTATGATCTGTATTAAAAATTTGAAAACCTAGTTTCGCTGCGTAACCAGTGAACAGGGTTCCAACACTTTCTACCTCCAATCCACATCCCAGAGCTTATGGATTCCTCATGGATATAAGGGAAAACCTGTAC
Source organism: Dipteronia dyeriana (assembly GCA_032871835.1). NCBI lineage: Eukaryota > Viridiplantae > Streptophyta > Magnoliopsida > Sapindales > Sapindaceae > Dipteronia > Dipteronia dyeriana. The sequence goes on along the minus strand of CM065295.1, from coordinate 69,148,717 downwards.
CCCCTTCGGATAAAGATCATAAGGGATTTATTTGGGGGTTCCCTTCATCAAACAAGTATTGGAAGAACAGTTGGTTCTTCGTCGAAGGTGATTGGGGTGAAGTGGATGTCGCTGATCTCGTACAAGGGCTGATACGAAACAGAGTTCCAAGGTACTTTTGTAATCCTGAACATTGGAACAAAACTTCCCCCTCTCTAACAAAGAGCCAAACCGATATAATTATGAAAGCGGCTGAGACCTCTTGGGGAGAAAGGGATCGTAGTTTCCTTTATGTTGAAGTAGACTTGATTGAGACAGGGTTTTTTCTCATGATTTCTGCTCGTCGTAAAAGATGTAAGTCATCCTTGCTTTATTTTTAGTGTAAAATGTCATGTGTACCTTTCCCCTACGTTGATTGTTGATTATCATGTTGCATTTTTTTCTTTTCAGTATACGACGTGGACATCGTCGCAGGTGATCAAGCTGAGAAGGCCAAGCATGTTGATCGGGTTAGTAGGAAGGCTGCAGCCGATCAGGTTGCTCAGGGAATTGCTCTACCTTAACATAATCTGTTGGAACATACGTATGAATCTAACCGACATTCCTCGGGTATCCCTCCTGAATAGGTTGGTATAAGTGACCGTTATCCTCCCCGAGCTCGCAATGATCACCGGGGCCATTCTAAAGAAAGGGCCGGTTGGGTTCGGTCCAATTTTAAAGCATCTGATCAAGAAAGATGTGATCGAGATAGGTTTGAAAAGGAGCATCGGGGATGGGATGATTTACGAAGAAAGAAATCACATGAAGTGGATGTGACAAACAAGGCTCCAAGCCATAAGGTGGCTAAAACTGTTGAAGGGTCATCCACTCCCGATGCTCTTTGCATGAGAGCGGATCTTGCATCTAGAGTTGACTAGACGTTGCCTACCCCAGTGGTCGATCCAATCATTTTAGAGAAGGGGGAGGAGGACCAGGAGACGGTTTCTGTCTTTATTTCGTGAGAACTGCGATCCAAGAGAATGAGCAATCGGGGAACATCTAACTTGTCTTCCGCACCCCTCGAACCAATCAAGATTGCGAGCCAGGCGCTTTCTTCAAATGAGTCTCCCCATGTTCAGGCTGTGCCACCCTCTTATTGCCTCGAGAAGGCTCCTATGCAGTTTACCGTTATGCGTAAAATCATTTTTTATGATTCTGAAGGTGACGATGGTGGTCCCGACGAGGAAGAAAAAAAAATCTAATGAAAGCTTTATTGATCTGTCTAAGGATCAGGCTCTCCATTCTATTTTGGAATCGGGGGAAGGAACAACTATGCAGTTGGAGGGGGATATTAGGATGAGTGAGCCTATTGGTGCCCCTTCCACTATGCCTGTTAGGCTTCTTCATCCTGGAAAGTCAAATTTCTGAGAATGAGGTCCCTTATGTTGCTACATCTGCTAGTCTTCCTGGGGAAGACGTTGGGATTTCGAAGACTTCAACCCTACTAATCATGTTGTTCCCTCATTTCCTCGGGATCAGTTTGCTCTTGCTGTTTCCGCTGCTGAGCTTTCTCATCTCCCTTCATCCAGTGGTTCTTAGACCGACCCTCTTTTCATGCTTCACTTAATGTCATCTGGATTCAGATACATTGGCGAAGGGTACTGGAAGGATGCCAAGGATGCTGCAGATTTTGAGCGGGTTCACATGATATTTAATAATGGTGTCTTTGTAAGTCTTTCCACTATCTTGATTGCTTTTCTCCTGATCTTTCCATCTATCTGATTTACTTTTTATTGATCCTTTACAGACGGTAAAAGCGTTGACTCGGGATCTTTCTGAGAAGAATAAACATACTGCTGAGATTTCTCAGTTGAAGCTAGCTCTCGCCGAGAAGGATGAGGCCTTGAAGTCTTCTACTGTTAGAGCTTTCAAGGCTAGTCAATACGTGAAGAAGCTGAAGGCACATACAACAACTAAAATGGCTCTGAGAAAGATGCTTGTGAACGTTCAGAATAGAGCTACTGCATCTAATGAAGCTCTTAGAGAGCTCACTACAAGGAACATTGAGTAGGAGAAGAGAGTTGTCAAGGCTGAACTACGGAGGGCTAAACTTGAATCAAGGGCCATCTTGGCTGAGATAACAATGAAGAAGGGTCGAGGAGAAGCTCAGATTGCCCAGGACTCCCTTGCATCAGCTCAGTAGAAGATGCTAGAGGTGCAACAGGCATCTGAGGAGGCTGGGCTTCAATATGAACATCTTTCCAAAGATTTGGAGCAGTAGCATGTCAGTATAGAAGTTCTTTCGCATGAAGCCAGGTTAGACCTTAAGGTTTAAAATGTTGATCGATACAAGAGGTCCCCTTCTTTCAATGCTACGTTGCTGAGGGAGTTTGAGAGAAGCCCGTCAATTGCCAAAGTGTTCTTTAGCGCGAAGGAGAGGTCCTCCAAAGAGTCTCACTTGAAGTGGGACCGGACAATATCTAAGCATCGGAGGGAGTCCCTGGAAGCGATCAATAACCAACGGATTAGATGGAAGGCCTATTAAAAATCTATCGGAAAAGATCCTCACCCCATACATCTTGAGCTCCCTTCAAAGGTATCCTTGTGTCTTTCCATGCTGATCGGGACAGTGGCACTTTGACCAAAGGGGTCTAAGTTGGTCCTTCAACCGATGTAGATTTTTCTCCCTTTGTATCTACTGTTTCTGATGACAATATCTCCTAGCCAGATTTTGAAGACTTTAGTAAAGACGATGATGTCCCTCTTTTCGGTCCTGGGGCTCTACCGTTGTTAGGGACAACTGATGCATCTCTGCTTTTATAGATAATTTATATGTATTTACATTTGTAACACTCGACATAGAATGACAGTTAATGTATATTTCCCCATATTTGCTTGTCTTCAAGATATGTACCTTTTTCTGTGTGTGGTTTCTTATGCTTGCGCTCATTCATATTTTAGCACAACCTGAACTATCCATGTTGACCTATGCCAGATTGATAGTCATGAGTTAGGCTAAGTATAACCACTTGTATACCGTTTGTTTAGGATTGATAATCACCTCTTCTAAGCCTGCATCGTCATGTAATGATCGGCTTATTTACCTCATTTTCGGTGGTCAACCACCCTTGGAGGACTGAGTCGTGCTCTACGTTGATTTCAGGTTTACCTCGGGTAGATCTACTGTATTTTGCCGCTCGGGTTCTAGTTGCTCCCGATCGTTCGCTGTATATCTTTCTATTGAGTAGTGTTCATTTGTAAGCCAATTATGTAATTTATATTTATAGACTTTCATTTTTTATCTATCAACTAAGTCGTCGGGACATCTCCCGACAGTCTGTTGATCAAGATTCGTTGCAATAAGGTGTAACTTGTCCCACCAGCTTTATAAGCATCTATGGATGTGTCTGCCTTATCCTATAGGTAGGATTCGTGCCTTATCCAACTCTTGGCGCATCTCGTCAGGTTTATATACCCAAAGGTGCCCTAACAGTGTTTCATGTGCACCCAGTTAGTTTCGGCGAGTGTGTATTGTCTTGACGACTTATGATTTCGGCCCCCTCACTGGGCCCCTTGGGATCCCTATCGTTCTCAACCAATATTTTGAGGTATCCTGTAAATACTCTTACGAGCGAATGTTTGATTTTGAACACCGTGCTTGATATTTATAACTGCTCCCCCTGGGAATTTTTATTGATTTCTCAAAAGATAAAAGACAATTAGCCAATAATAATTTAAAGCTTAAACTATGGAAATAAATAATAAAAACAATCATATGAATCTCCTCATAAGTAGAAGATCTTTAAATATTGTGCGTTGCATGGCCTGGGCAACTCGATTCCTTCAGGTCGGGAAAATCGATATGCTCCATGTCCTGCTATCCTAACCACTGGGTATGGTCCTTCCTATTTGTCAGCTAACGATCATGTGGACTTGTCATTTGTATTAAGTGTCACTCTCTTCAGAACTAGGTCTTCGAGCTAGAATCTTCTAACATTGACATACGAATTGTAATACCTTCCTACCCTTTGTTGGTAGGTGGCATTTCTCACCTTGGACATGTCTCTTCTTTCTTCCAACTCATCCAAGTCTTGTTTTATCATCTCCACATTTCCTTCAGGATCAAAAAGTTGTACCCTAAGAGACTTGTGAATTATCTCAACTGGAATCATTGTTTCCATCCCAAACGTCAGTGAGTAAGGTGTTTCCCCTGTTGAAGTTCTTTCTACAGTCCGATAAGCCCATAAGACTTCATGTAATTTATCTGCCCAGTTTCTTTTCCTTCCCTCAAGCTTCGTCTTCACAGTATACTTGATTATTTTGTTTACCACCTCCGTTTGGCCATTAGTCTGAGGGTGAGCTGGTGTGGCGTAATAGTTCTTTATCCTGAATTCTTGACATATATTTCTGAAGTTGTCACTATCGAATTGAGTCTCGTTGTTTGTGATTATAGTTTTCTGGATTCCAAACCGATATATGATAGTTTTCTTCACAAAACCGGTTGTGTTAGCCTCGGTGATATATACTAGTGCTTCCGCTTTAACCCACTTTATGGAGTAGTCGATGACCACTATAGCATGCTTTGCCCCTTCTTTAGTTAAAGTTGGCATCGGACCAATACGATCTATTCCCCACATGGTGAACAGCCATGGCGATATCAAAATTTTCAACCGCTCGGGTGGTCTCCGGATGTCATTAGCTACTTTTTGACAGCCACCTTACTAATTTGCAACACCTTGTGTATCCCCAAATAGAGTCGGACAATAAAAGCCATGCCTGAGCGTTTTATGTGCCAAGCTTTTACCACCCGAGTGATTCCCACAGACTCCCATGTGGATACTTTCTAATATTTACTTACCTCTGATTGAGTTCATGCATTTCTTAAGGGCTTTGGAGAACCATTTTCTGTATAACTCTCCTTCTACTATTGAATATCTTGTGGCTCTGTATCTGAGAAGTTTCGCCTCAGCTGTCTCCATCGGGAGCACCCCTTATCTAAATATTCTCCGATCGGGGTCATCTAGGTAGTTTGTTCTTCTTCAATCACTTCTACCCCCGACACTTTTTTGTTCTCGTTATTTGGTTTTTGCTGATGGGAGATCGGGATTGTTTTTGAACATACACCGGTGGCTGATGCCAACTTTGACAGTGCGTCCGCTTTCTCATTTTCCTCCCTCGGGATATGGGTGATTCTGTATGCTTTGAACCTTTCGAGGAGTATCTTGGTTATAGTTAAATATGCGGTCATGTTGCTATCCTTGACTTGGTATTCATTCATAACTTGATTGACTACCACCTGTGAGTCACAGAATATTTCCAACTCATCTGCTACCAGTACCGTGCACACCCTAAGGCCTGCCAGAAGTGTTGGTTTCTGGAAACAGAAACCGGTATCTGCATAGCGGAAGGGCGGTAGGCTCTGTTTCAAAAAATTTCTTAAAAACAAACAAATTTAGCCGGATCATTGTGATTATATTGATTCTAATATTAAACTGAAAATAGTAAGGAGAGAAATGGTTACCCTTGTAGACTTTTCATGATTCGCTTGATCCGAGTTCTTCCACTTCAGGATCTTCGTGATTTTCTCGAACCAAGTTCTTCCACATCGAATCTCCAACACAAAAGAACCAACGGGTGAGCGTCTCGATATTCAACATAAATTTCGACTCTCGATTTTTCTTTCAAGTTGTGTACTCAACTCTTGAGACAACAAGAAAAATATTGAGAGACTCTCTCACAATATTTTTTAGAGGCTAGTATAAAAAAACTTTATTTTCTTTCTATATATATCTCTCTACAAAGAACAAAAAACTCTTCTTTGTTCCTTTTTCTCACAAAAAAAAAACAAGAACATTAGTCATTATACTTTAATATTCAATACAGTGTTATGGAGATGGCATGAGGACACATGGACCTATAATTTCAAGCTCCAATAAATCTTTAATATTTAATCAAACACTTTAATTAAATATTAGATTTATTAACTCCAGATTTATTCCACTAAAAAACTAGAACTGCACTCTTGTCATTATAGAATTAATTACTCGAATGGGAATCGAACAGTCTATTAATATAATCTTTACATACAGATCAATTCCCCATAAACAGTTCGTAATATGAGCTAGGTTCAAATCCGTTGACCTCTCAACTACATCTTTATCCTTGAGTGCCCGTGATTCTCTAATGAACAATTATTTATGAGCATATCATAAATTGAACGCTCTATTGTTCCAGACCTGAATCATTTACTCAAGAGAACCGTTTATCTACTTCAATTAAAAAGGAATGGATTCCATATTGTAGATTATCATTCTCAGCTAATTATATCATCATGTCTCCAAGATACAAGGTTTTAGGTTTGGCAACTTGAGCAAACCATACCGAGTAAGTCAAAAGACACAAGTCAATAAGTAGGAGTCTGTTAAATACTCAGGATTAAGATTGTTCCATATATGACCATCTATTTGATAAATATGAATACTTTGTTTCAAGACGGAGATTATTAAAGATTCCAATTTATCGTGCCCACATCTTGTATAATCTTATTATACAAAGTACTTTCATTCTAATGTCACCACATCAACAGTTCGGATAAAACTGTTCAATTCTTAATGGGAATTAACCGTATTAGTAATTTTAATTAATTAAAGATCCCAACTTTAATTAACAATTATAAACAATTAGGATTATTATATCAAACATAATCCTCATGTATATAACAACTTATATACTATGTTTAATATTACATTTAATAATCATGGAATTTTATGTTATTAATACAATATTAATAACATTAAATGTACACAAATATAAAATGGAATGTCAATCCAAAAGATTAACAACATTTGTTCTTAGGGCATTTTTCCCAACAATCTCCCACTTGCCCTAAAGCAAATGAGACATGTCCTTTAACCCTAGTCCTTCTAGATGGCCTTCAAAACTCATTGCAGTAAGAGTCTTTGTGAAGGGATCTGTGAGGTTGTCTTCAGATCTAATCTTCAGAATAGACACATCACCACGATGGACAATCTCCTTAATCAGACGATACTCTCGCTCTATATGCTTTCCTCTTTTGTGGCTTTTAGGTTCTTTCGAATTAGCCACAGCCCTACTGATGTCACAATAAAGTGTCGTGGGTTTTTCCATATCCAGAACAACGTCCAGATCAAATAAAAACTTTCGGAGACAGACTGCTTTTTTCGTTGTTTCACTGGTAGCCACGTATTCAGCCTCCATAGTGGAATCAACAATACAAGATTGTTTGATGCTTCTCCAAACTACGACTCCACCACCAATGGTAAACACTGATCCATATGTCAACTTTCAACTATCTTTGTTTGATTGAAAATCAGAATCAATGTAGCCAATAAGAATCAAATCCCTACCAGAATATACTAGTTTATAGTTTCTCATTCTCCTAAGATACTTGAGAATGTGTTTAGCTGCTACCCAATGATCTAATCTTGGGTTAGATTGATACCGGCTGACTACTCCCACTGCATAGCATATGTCAGGTCTAGTACATAACATAACATACATAAGACTGCCTACTGCAGAGGCATAGTCTCATATTTTATTCCTCTTTAGGTGTTTTGGGACACTGCTCTTTAGAAAGAGTAACTCCATGACGAGAAGGTAGATTACCTCTCTTGGAGTTATGCATCGCAAACTTGATTAACATTTTATCAAAATACGATGCTTGGGACAACACTAACAACTTGTTCTTACGATCTCGTATATGTTGGATCCTAAGAACATAACTTGCTTCTCCCAAATCTTTTATTTGGAATTGGTTAGCTAGCCATTTCTTTATACTTGATAAAGATTCTACATCATTCTCAATGAGAAGAATATCATCAACGTAAAGAACTAAGAAGACCACATTCTTTTCTTTGATGTACTTGTAGACACAAGGTTTATCAACATTTTGGTCAAATCCATATGATTTAACCGCTTCATTAAATCTAATATTCCAAGATCGAGAAGCTTGCTTAAGTCCATAAATGGACCTTTGTAACTGGCAAACTTTTTGCTCTTGGCCTTTAGCTACCCCTCTGGTTGTACCATATAGATGCTTTCGTCAAGATGGTCATTCAAAAAAACTGTCTTGACGTCCATGTGCCATATTTCATAGTCATAATATGTGGCAATAGACAAAAGTATGCGAATAGATTTGAGCATAGCTATTGGCGAGAAAGTCTCTTCATAATCAACTCCCTCTTTTTGGGTAAAACCCTTTGCCACTGGCCTAGCTTTGAAAGTTTTCACTTTCCCATCCACTCCCCTATTTCTCTTGTAGATCCACTTACAACCAATAGGTTTAACCCCTTCGGGTAGGTCTACAAGTTTTCAGACTGACTTGGAGTACATTGACTCCATCTCGAGATTCATTGCTTGTTGCCAATTCTCATTATCATAATCTTCCATTGCATATCGATATGTCAATGGATTATCTTTACCGAGATCAAAAATTGCAACTTGTGCTTCCCCGATTTGTTTATAGCGAATAGGTTGTCTTACAACCCTCCCACTACGACGAGGTGGTAAAGCATTATGATTTTGAGTTGTGGTCTTCTCACTTTGTCATTCGACAACAGTTGTCGTTGTTTGTCTTATCTCATCAGAAAGTAACTCCTCGAGTTTAACTTTACTACAAGGTTTGAAGTCTGTCTTATAGTTGTTTTCAAGAAAAGTTGCATTTTTCGATACAAATACTTTATTATCTTGAGGACTATAAAACAAACCTCATCTCGTTCCCTTTGGATATCGTACAAATATACATACTTCAGATCGAGGTTCCAACTTCCCAGTCTTACCCTTAAGTACATGTGTCTGACACCCCTATATGCGAATGTGTCGCAAACAAACTTTGATACCATTCGACAACTCTAAACGTGTCTTAGGTATAGACTTAGATGGAACTAAATTAAGTTTGTATACAGAAGTCTGTAGTGCATATCCCTAGAATGACATGGGCAACGATGAGTAACTCAACATGGATCTCACCATATCAAGCAAAGTTCTATTTCTTCTTTCTACGACACCATTTTGTTGTGGTATCACAAGTGCAGTCAATTGGGACAAAATCCCATGTTTGATTAAATGATCCAAGAATTCTGTATCAAGGTATTCACCTCCTAGATCTGATCGAATAATCGACATATTTAATTGCATTTCAGCCTCGGCTTGGAATTCCTTAAACTTTTCAAAAGTTTCAGATTTCCTTTGCATTAAATAAATATAACCATACCTAGAATAATCATCAATGAAAGTGATGAAATATTCATAACCCTCTCTTGCTTGTACATTAACCGGACCTTACACGTCATAATGTATCAATTCAAGAGGTTTTTTTTTGGCTCTTTTACCTTTTGCCAAAAAAGATCGTTTTGTCATTTTACCTTCCAGACAAGATTCATAGACTGGAAGAGTGCCAACTTTTAGCTCTTGTAAGGGACCTTCCTTTACCAGTCTTTCAATCCTAATTAGGTTTATATGACCCAGTCTAAGATGCCATAGGCATGTGTTATCATCAGGAGAAATATTTTGCTTTTTAGACTTTGGTTGTTCGACTTTGAACATTTCAGTGTTAAGCAGTGTATTAGAAGTTGGTCTTAAAAAATAAAGACCATTATCTAAAGTTCATGAACAAATATTTAAACCCTTTCTAGAAATAATAAAAAATTTATTAATAAAAGAAACCTTAAATAATTGTTCATACAGTCTCGAAACAGAAATCAAATTTCTACTAAAACCATGAATATAATAAACATTGTTCAAAACAAGAAATTGATTATTAAAGAGAAGTCACACTTCTCCCACTGTTTTAGTCGACGCCATAGCCTCATTACCCACTCTCATCGTGTAGTCCCCATCTGTTAACTTTGTTGCAGAATTAAGCATCTACATAGAACAACAAACACGGTTAGTCGTTCCTGAATCAATTATCCAGAAAGACTTATCATCTTCAACTAAACAAGCTTTTAGAACAAGTAAATCTAATTTACCTTTCTTTTTAATCTTGAGCTCTTCGAGGTACTTTTTACAGTTCCTCTTCCAATGACCATCTATGCCACAATGGAAACATAACTCTTTGCCTTGTTGTTGTTGTTGTTTTTCTAAGCTTTGAAATTGCCCCTTTTATTTTTCAACTTGCCACCTCCTTCATTCTTATTCTTCCTCTTTTTGGGTTTTCCAGAAAAGGAAGTTGTAGTTTCTGTAACATTTGCCTCACCTTCTTTTTCATTCAAAATGGATTCAAAGGTTTGAAGCTCATTAAGCAATTGAGTCATGTTGTAGTTCAATTTATTCATGAAAAAGTTTCTTTTAAATTGAATGAAGTTAAGGGATAGTGTTTCTAAAATCATCCCCACTTGTGTGGCTTTATCGATTTCAGCACCATGAATTTCAGCCTCATATATGTGTTCAATCATTTTAAGTGTGAGTTCACGGACTGAAGTACCCTTTTTCATTCTGGCGTTCATAAGCGCTTTAACAACCTTATGACAAGATTGTTCAGAAGGGCACCCAAACATTGTCTATAGGGAGTCCATAATCCCTTTTGCGGTTTCAAACGATTCATGCTTACACCTAAGCACATCATACATGCCTGCTAACAGGTAGCAACGGGCTTTGTTGTTGGCATTTTTCCAACAGTCATATGCTTCAGCAACAGCTGCTGATGACTTGGCATGAGGGCGTGAAGAACATTCCTCCGTTAGGACAAACTTGAAGTTTTTACATACAAGCACGATGTTCATGTTAATTTTCCATTTGACAAAGTTTTCACCAGTCAGTGTTTCAGTAGCGAGTATCTGGATTATTGGATTGGACATGTTTGGTCTACTGAAATAGAATAACAATCATTCACATTTAATTTGGGTCCACAGTATATGTATATATCACATATATAAACTTTGGTAATGTAAATATGATGATTGATGTATACAAAAAATTATTTACTCAATTACCACGATAATTCAATTTTCACAAATAACGTGTCGTCATAAGATAGGTCACGTATTCGACAATTGAATTGAGACTTTCTCAATTAATTAAAGTTAAATCATATCTCATATTTTCAACTTTCATTAACCACCGTTGAATTTAGTCAAGAATTGTAATTAACTAGCTTAATTATATCTTTTGAGTGTAACTTACCACTTCAGATTTTTCAGACTTAACTAAAAAATTGCCGTCGTAGGGTAGGTCAATTTTGAAATACATCTAAAAATCCTATCGTATGGAAGACAACCTTGTTATTGACTCAAATGGACACCCTCCGTAGGGAGGACGAAATCAAAGCGTCTCAAGGTGCCATTTAAATCTCACGGTGTTGTACTAATGGTAAAGACTATGGGTAATATTGTCATATTACCCTCTCCCACTCAATACTTCAAATTGTTATATTTTAATTACAAAATATCTAATATTATGTAATTGTAACAATTTTAACAAATACAAATCTATTTCTAATCTAAAACAATTTTAGAATAGAATATGTATGCATGACATGACATGTCATAACGATTCTAGTAGGCACTAATTAATATAGATGACATATTATATGCATGAACATATTATATAATTATAACATAAAAATTAATATGAAAAAGCAAATAAAAACTAAATGAATTTTGGCCGAGTTCCTTTGGATATTTAAATTACAACCCAAAAATTAATCAAATTATAAATTTGGTCTTGTTGTAATATTCGTCCATGATGCGATCCAATCTCATCGGTTGTCGATAACACCGTCTTCTTCAATATTTCAATTTACAAATAAAAATCATATACCACATCGGGTTTACAAATTTTTTATCTAAAAATTGAAGAAACAATATTACAAATAAAAAAGAAAATAAATCCAAAGGAACCATATAATTAACGACCAAAATCATTTTTATTTATCATTCATCACATGAATAAAAATATCCATTAAATCACATATAATGCATAGTGCCTACTACATGAATCAATTCTAATATCAGAATTAATAAGAATTACAATGAGCCTCTGATACCAATTGTTGGTTCCGGGAACCAGAAATCGACAATCGTGCAGTAGAAGGGTGGTGGGCCCGGTTTCAAAAAATTCATAAAAACAAAACAGATTTAGCCGGATCGTTGTGATTATATTGATTCTAATATTAAACTGAAAATAGTGAGGAGAGACATGGTTACCCTTGTAGAATTTTCGTGATTCGTTTGATCCGAGTTTTTCCACTTCAGGATCTTCGTGATTCCCTCGAACCAAGTTCTTACACATCGAATCTCCAACACAAAAGAACCGACGAGTGGGCGTCTCGGTATTCAACAGAAATTTCGACTCTCGATTTTCTGTTCAAGTTGTGTACTCAACTCTTGAGACAATAAGAAAAATATTGAGAGACTCTCTCACAATATTCTTTAGAGGCTTGTATAAAAAAAAACTTTATTTTCTTTCTATGTATATCTCTCTACAAAGAATAAAGAACTCTTCTTGTTCCTCTTTCTCACAAAAAAAAATACAATAACACTTTTTTTGTTCTTTCCTTTTGTGGTTCTTTTTAAACGAGAAAGAACTTGGGTGGGTGCCACAAAGAAGCATAGAGTAGGAGTAGTTTTTCAATATTGTCTTTAAAATGTTTGAAAAAAAAAACTCATTTCAACTTAGTTTAAATGTGTGCGAAGAAAACAATAAAAAAACCATTTTTATTGTCAAAACATGTAGACTTCATGTCTGCTCTTTATAAAAAAAATGATAATAAAAACTTGTTGGTGGGTGGTGACTTTGCAACTGCCAGCAACTTAACAAAGAAAAAATATATATTATATGATATTCAATTAATCATTATTATATATATAATTAAATAATTAAATATTAATCAAAGTATTATATTATATATATAATTAAATAATTAAATATTATTTTTATATATAATAAATAATCAAATTATTATATTATATATATAATTAAATAATCAAAACAATACATAAACTCATTTATGTATATCTGAAAAATTTTAAATTAATCAATGATCCTCATTAGTCATTATACCTTAATTTTCAATACAGTGTTACGGAGAAGGTATGAGGAAACATGGACCTATAATTTCAAGCTCCAATAAATTTTTAATATTTAATCAAACTCTTTAATTAAATATTATATTTATTAATTTCAGATTTATTCCACTAAAAAACTAGAACTGCACTCTTGTCATTATAGAATTAATTACTCGAATGAGAATCGAACAGTCCATTGATATAATCATTACATACAGATCAATCCTCCATAAACAGTTCGTAACATGAACTAGGTTCAAATCCGTTGACCTCTCAATTACATCTTTATCCTTGAGTGCCCATGATTCTCTAATGAAAAATTATTTATGAGCATATCATAAATTGAACGCTCTATTGTTCCAGACCTGAATCATTTACTCAAGAGAACCGTTTATCTACTTCAATTAAGAAGGAATGGATTCCGTCTTGTATATTATCATTCCCAGCTAAGTATATCATCATGTCTTCAAGATACAAGGTTTTAGGTTTGGCAACTTGAGCAAACCATACCGAGTAAGTCAAAAGACACTAGTCAATAAATAGGAGTCTGTTAAATACTCAGGATTAAGATTGTTCCATATATGACCATCTATTTGATAAATATGAATACTTTGTTTCAAGACGGAGATTATTAAAGATTCCAATTTATCGTGCCCACATCTTGTATAATCTTATTATACAAAGTACCTTCATTCTAATGTCACCACATCAACAGTTCGGATAAAACTGTACCATTCTTAATAGGAATTAACCGTACTAGTTATTGTAATTAATTAAAGATCCCAACTTTAATTAACAATTACAGACAATTAAGATTATTATATCAAACATAATCCTCATGTATATAACAACTTATATACTATGTTTAATATTACATTTAATAATCATGGAATTTTATGTTATTAATACAGTATTAATAACATTAAATGTACACAAATATAAAATGGAATGTCAATCCAAAAGATTAATGTTAGCGTCAATTTCTCGATTGATTGGAAAATCAACAAGACTGGATTTTCGTTACGACCTGTCAAAGAGAAGAGAAAGAGAATACGTGGTAAAAATCCAGTGATCGGAGAAACGTCCATGGGTGGTTGAATAAGCAACCGATCCAAAATCCACTATTGAAATAAAGAATTACACCACTCGATCTTTTTTTTCTCTCTGCTATGGATTTCATGTATGTATTCTATATCCCTTTAACAACGAGATTATGAGTCTATTTATACATGCATAAAACCCTAGTCATTGTACAACGAGTAATGAAAGAATTTGTTTGTAATTATAATTGGTTGCTTGTTTGAGTCGTCTTTAACCTCTTTCCTCTTTTGGAGGTTGTATGGAGATTGATTGGGACTTCTGGTGATATAGTCCGTTTAGGACTTGTTTCCTCATAATTATGCAATCTTTTCGAAGTAAAGTTATTGGCTGATTTGGAACCTGTTTTCTGTTTGGTATTCTGTTCTTCTAAAAATTCTTTTTAATATCAATGTCTTGCGTATTTGAGCATGACTAACCATGTGTAAATCACGTGCTGGATTTCTTTATTCGGGTTTCTCATATTTGTCCCGAGTAGAGCATGATGTCATTTGGTCCTGAGCAGGTTATGACTAATTGAATTCTTATGTTCACACTTACTCGGGTTTCCATTTCTTAGTGATTCTGGATGCCTATTCCGATGCCTACCTGGCAATATTAATGGACTGACCACCGTGTCAGTGACATGTACTTTCGATAAAAATATACAAAACAATTAAGTACATTTGTTCTTAGGGCATTTTTCCCAACAAGAAGTGCATCATACTCTGCCATATTGTTAGTGGCTTTGAAGTCAAATCGCAAGGTACATTCCACCTGGTCACCTTCTGGTGTGGATATAACTATACCTGTCCCACTGCCATGCGTGTTTGACGATCTATCTATATTTAGTTTCCAAGCAAACAGATCCTCTTCTCTTAACATCCTGATCACCTCACTGTTCGGCTCAGCGAACTCCGCGGCCAGATTTGCTATAACTTTTCCCTTGATCGTAGCTCTTGGCGAGTAGACTATGTCAAACTCACTCAGTTCCACTGGCCACTTAGTCAGCCTTCCCGACACCTTGGGTTTTGATAAAATCTGTTTCAACGTACAATCAGTATATACTTCAATTTTGTGTGCTTGAAAGTACGGTCTCAACTTTCTTGTTGTTATTACCAAGACCAAAGCCATTTGTTCAACTAGAGAGTATCTTGTTTCCGCAGGTGACAGAGTTTTGCTGGTGTAGTATATAGGTTTTTGTGTTCCCTCTTCCAATCTGAGCAGTACTGACCCTGTCTCTACGTTTGTAATGGACAAGTAAATATAGAACACTTCCTCTTCAAGTGGTTTAGATAATATCGGAGCTTTTTCCAAGTATTCTTTGATTTTTCTGAACGCTTGCTCACACCTATCATTCCACTCTACCCCTTTGCCTCGCTTTATTGCTTTGAAGAAGAGTAGACATTTGTCCGTGGATTTACTTATGAACCGACTCAGAGACGCTAGACAACCCGTCAATCTTTGGATTTCCTTCAATGTCTTGGGAAACCTCATTTCTTCTGGGCTCTTATTTTCTCCGGGTTTACTTTGATCCCTCTTTGGTGAACTTGAAATACTAAGAACCTGCCTGATGGAACTCCGAATACACACTTCTTTATTTAGCTTCATCCCATATTTTCTCACTACCTCAAACGTCACTCTTAGGTCGGTTGGATGATCTCCGGACATTACACTTTTGGTGAGTATATCGTCCACGTATACCTCCATATTCCTGCCAATCTATCGAGTGAACATTTTATTTACCAGCTTTTAGTAAGTTGCCCCAACATTCTTTAATCCAAACGGCATGACCTTAGAGCAATACAACCCCTGGTCAATTGTGAATGAGGTTTTTTCCTCATTTGGTTTGAACATCCTGATCTGGTTGTAACCTGAATAGACGTCCATGAAACTTAACAGTTCATGACTGGCTGTTATGTCTACCAACTGGTCAATCTGAGGCAAAGGGAAGCTGTCATTTAGACATGCTTTGTTCAGGTTGGTGAAATCCACACACATCCTCCACGGACCATTTTTTATTTTTCACCAGGACTAGTTGGCAACCCAATCGGGATATTTCACTTCGCGAATAGATCCTGCTGTTAATAGCTTGTCCACCTCTTTCTTGATCGCCTTGCTTCTTTCTAGGTTGAAGTGTCTCATTTTTTAGATAACTGGTTTCTGATCAGTAATATGAAATTTTCCTTGGATTGATCCCTGGCATGTTCGCGTGTTACTAAGTGAACACATCCTTATATTCTTTTAGGAGTTCGATCATCTTGTTTTGATCGTGTTTCCTTAGTTGGGACCCAAGCCTAACAGTCTTCTTCGGATCGTCGTTGCTCATGGCAACTTCCATGGTTGGTTTCTTCGGGCCTTTGTCACTCTTTGGCACCGCCTCTCTCGGGTCTAGGTCGAACCTAGTCAGGGTCTCGACCTTTGCCTCCATTGGGTCAATTTTTAGGTCTTCACCTTTTCTGAGAGCATCCACTTGAATTACCCCCGACTCTGTCTTTTTCCTGTAGATGACGAGATTCATTTTCCTGACCCACTCATGTGGGCTTTTCATGATCCCTACCCCAGCTTCGGTCGAAAATTTCACCATGAGCTCATAGGTTACAGTTACAACTCTTATTTTGTTCAGGAAGGGCCGACCTAGCAAATCATTATATGGTCAATTCTCAACATTTACGACCACAAAGTCTAGTAATACTGTCTTCGTAAAAGGAAACCTTCCAGCTTCTACCAGTAGTTTAACAGCTCCCAACGCCCTGACTTCGGCTCCTCCAAAACCCCTTAATGGAACTTTTAGTGGTTGAAGATCATTTCTTTGTAGTCCAAGTTGGTCAAACGCCTCTAAACTCAAAATGTTTGTCGAGCTACCATTGTCGATTAGTATTTGTATTACTTGCCTATGCCTGATACGGGCTGACACAACAATCACGTCGTTTGGTCTGACCTCGACTCGTGTGTGTCTGCTTCAGTGAAAGTTATTGGTCATCATCCTTGCTTTGCTTTTTTTCGATCGGGATCTAGATGATTCACCTCCATACTTCCTTGGTTGTTCATGGCTTCCCTAACTTCAGACATCCTTTCTCGACTACTTCTTCCGATATTAGGGCCACCAAAAATGGTGTTGATTGCCCCGTTATCCGAGTCTTTCTTCGGGCTCCTATAACTCCTATCCTGATCCTCTGTGCGAAGATCCTTTTATCGATCCTCCCCTTCTTCGAGGATGACATTAGTAAGATGGCCTTCCCGGATTAACTTCTCAATGTAATCTCTGAGTTGGTAACACTTGGAGGTTTCGTGGTCATTTTCTTGGTGGAATCTACAGTACTTGGTAGCATCTCTTCTGGCGAAGTTTGACTGCCTCGGGGGCTTTTTATATAAGTTTTTTTCTTCTATTATATTCAGGATTTCCTCCTGCTTTTTGACTAACGGGATATAATTGGCGTATGAGCACATTGGGTTCCTCCATGTTCTATCATCATCTTTCCGCCCGTCTTTTCCTTTTCCTCCTTTACATTTCGGATCATTCTTACCATTGTTTTTGAACCACTTTCTTGGCTCTTTTGACTGCTGTTTGGATGACCCCCATGTATAAATTCTCCTTCGTGGGTAATTTGTTCTTCTTCTGCCATGGCGTATCCCCCAACATAATCTATCATGCTTGCATATGTGGTCGGTCCTCGCTGTCTCAGGCTTAAAGTTAGATGACTGTGTTGCAAGTTGTTTTTGAATACGGACACCATCGCGTCATCGTTAGAGTCCTGAACTTTCGATACCTCCTACGAGAACTAGTTAAATAGTCTTTTAATTTCTCATCTTTTCTTTGCCTTAAGGTTGAAAGTGCTGACACAGATTTCCTTCGCTGGATATTTCCCATAAATTGTCTGGTGAACGCTCACGTCAAACCTTCGAAACTTCTGATGGATCCTGATCATAATCCTCCGAACCACTTGGATCCTTGATATCCCAATGTCCGAGGGAACATACGACACATGAGAGCATCATCATAGTCGTACTGAGCCATGACGTGCTGGTATCTCCTGATATGTTCCTGTGGATCGGGATTGGCTTTGAATTGGTCCACATGCGGCATCCTGAATTTCTCCGAAAAACAAGCCTTCCTTATGGTATTAGCAAACAGACTCCCAAAACTCCCTGACCAGGGGGTTTTCTAGACTTTGCTTTTTTCCAAAACTTTTATCCTTCTAAGAAGAACTTCGCACTCTCCTTCGGGTTCACCATGCCTATCTAACCTTTGGTGGACTGTGGGGTCCTTTCGCCTTCTAAAAGCGCGCTCATAATCACTTAAATTTGATTTGGTTTCTGACTCCGTCCATTATACCTGTCTTCTTGATCATAGTATTGTCTTGCATCATCATATTTTGCGGTATCCTCACGTGAGCTTGACTCTTCAGGTTCCTCTACTCTTCTATCTTGGTATGGGCTATTTCTTCTATGTGAACTTTCTCTTTTACCCCGTTTCTCTTACCTATCTCTTCCAAATTTTTTGGGTGCACCTAGAGCGGTTGCCACGATCTCAGAGCGCACCTTAGATCCTTAAGCTACTACATGTGTAGAGAGCTGATATGGTGAACTTATATCTGCAGTTGCAGTTATGCTAATTCCCTGTCTAGCGGCATCATAAATGACTCTTCACAGGGATTCTTGAATTTTCCTAAATGCATCTGAAGATATTCCAGTAGTCAAGCCCGTGGTTGTGACAGCATCCTGTCTGCTTGATTTGGAGTTCCTGATGGTGGATCTGTTCCCGACGCATCGCTGTCCATGACATTCGCCTCTCATGAGACATCAACGTTGCGCGGGGATAAATCTCTATCGGTGCAAGAAACCATGATTTTACTTTGCATGACTAAATCCCTAGCTAATTATAACGTTGAAGGTTCACCCCTTCTTCTAGCGCCAATTGTTGACAGTGATTTTTGGATGGATCACACATCGAACAGAACGTATATGAGATCACTCAATTGCAAATTATGAATAACTAAGGAATTAAAGAGAACACAAAGATTTTATATGGTAAAACCCCAAATATGGGGAAACGTCCATGGTTACTGAAAATCGCCAAAGAAAGAATTTCTCTATGAATAATCGATTACATGCTCAATCTCTTATCTTCTCTCTTTTTTTTCTCAACCCATCATGGGTGTTATTAGGGCATATTTATACATGCATAGAACCCTAATTCGAGCTATACAAGTAAATAAAGTTGACGTGTTTGAGTCGTTTTATTCTTCTTTCCTGTTTTGCATTCTTCACACGTTAGGTCTCTTGCCCAATTTGGCTTCTGGCATTGATAGGGAAATTCGCTTCCTTGTTAAGGTGTGCTTCGAGACGTCTTACTAGAGTAGGACTCATTCTGCACATGTTTGGTAGAATCCATATGTCGATCCGCCGATCAACTACTAAAACCCGACCAAACTTTATTCACCCCGGTCGGTTATTCAACCCCGACTGTGGTTTTGTCCCGACCGTCTCAACAACACTGACGAGGTGTCATGAGACCATCTTTGGTTACCTTAGGTAGGTTTAGGAAGAATGAATTTTTGTGACATGGCATCTCTATCTCCCGTATCTTCAGGTAGTTATACTGACTCATCATTCTTCAGATTTTACCAAACATAAGGCTTTAATGTGACTCATTCAGTTTAACAGTATATCAGATTTGAATTGTCGTATAGTATACGAAATATAATAGTTTAATTCAATTTACTATAATAGTGGAAATATATATTGATATATATATATATATCTTTTCTCCTAAGTGTGTACTGATATATCGTAATTTACATCAGTATATTGTATATAGACGACTGATTCTGGAGAAATTTTGATAAGTACATACACTTTGATTCAAAGTATATAAATATAATGGTCCACGTTCAACGCACTAATAAAGTTATATTAATATATACTGACTTGAACATATATATATATATATATATATATATATATATATCAATTGTTACATTATTATTAAATATGAATCAGCTTTGATGTTTTTGTTACGATCATAATACGACTATATACTGTTTATATATATAAATTTCAATACAGTGATATAAATTTATTAATGTATTGGATGTAAATCATTAGATTTATATATTTTGATTCAAAATATATACATTTATCAAAACTTCTTTTTAGTCAATTATTCATATATAATCTATTGATACAAATTATATCAACATCGACACATTATTGTTGATGGGAAAATGACCATCTATATATATATATATATATATATATATATATATATATATATATATATATATATATATAATTCACATACAACTTGCCTGAGCTTCGATGTTTTGAATGCTGAACCTCCTGCCCCCTGGGAGATGGCTAGTATACCTATATGAAAATGATAGGTATCATGGCAATTAATTTTTGGTGCCAACCGGCAGTTAACAAGTGTTTGAAATTTTTGGCCAACCGGTTGAAACCAGTTTCTTCCTGATTCTCAAAAGGCAAAACATCATTAATATTTTATTTTTAAATAGAAAAATTAGTTATAGAAAATTTGAAAACTATTTGTAATAATAATAAAAGAATTATATTAAATTGTAGAATTTTAAATATTTGTAGAATAGTATTAACAAATAATATGATTACATTTGTAATTTGCAAATTTGAAAATAAAATAAAATGTTATTAATATGCAATAAAATTACATTTACAATAAATAATATAATTAAAATTGTGAAAATAAGTAATTATTTGTAATATATAAATAAATTGCAAACAATTTGAAAATGTATATATTAAATAAAAAAATATGAATACACTTTAGAGTATATATATATATATATATAATTGTTTATATTTGATTGAGAAGTAAAAATAAAAGTGAAAAGTAGAAAAAAAAATAGAGAGAAATTGTGTTTAGGAACAACTTCAACATTCCTATGAACCACTTTGACGTTTTAACCAACGTTAGAGTTGTTTCCGAGAACTACTAAACATTAACAAAGGAACAACTTTTATATTTTTGAAACCACTCTAACGTTATTTATAATGTGAAAGTTGTTTTCAGGAACAACTTCTCGTTGGGAACAACTTCGACGTTGTTGGAAACCACTTTTACGTTGTTGGAAACCACTTTTACGTTGTTGGAAACCACTTGTACGTTGTTGGAAATCACTTTTACGTTGTAACCAACGTTAGAGTTGCTTCCGGGAACCACTCAACGTTAACAAAGGAAAAAACTTTTTTTTTGGAAACCACTTTAACGTTATATATAACGTGAAAGTTGTTTTCGGGAACAACTTCTCGTTGGAAAAAAACTTCAACGTTGTTGGAAACCACTTTACGTTGTAACAAACGTTAGAGTTTCTTTAGGGAACCACTCAACGTTAACAAAGGGAACAACTTTTAAAAAAAAAACACTTTAACGTTATTTATAACGTGAAAGTTATTCCTGGGAGCAACTTCTCGTCAGGAACAACTTCAACGTTGTTGGAAACCACTTTTACGTTGTAACCAACGTTAGAGCTCCCGGGAACCACTCAACGTTGACAAAGGGAACAACTTGTTTTTTTTTAAACCACTTTAACGTTATATATAACGTGAAAGTTTTTCCCGGGAACAACTTTTTATTGGGAACAACTTCGACGCTTGGGAACAACTTCGACATTGCTGGAAACCACTTTTACGTTGTAACCAACGTTAGAGTTGCTCCCGGGAACCACTCAACGTTGACAAAGGGAACAACTTTTTTTTTTTGGAAACCACTTTAACGTTGTTTATAACGTGAAAGTTGTTCCCGGGAACAACTTCTCATTGAGAATAACTTCAACGTTGTTGGAAACCACTTTTACGTTGTAACCAACGTTAGAGTTGCTCCCGAGAACCACTCAACGTTAACAAAGGGAACAACTTTTTATTTTTGGAAACCACTTTAACGTTATTTATAACGTGAAAGTTGTTCCCGGGAATAATTTCTCGTTGGGAACAACTTCAACGTTGTTGGAAACAACTTTTACGTTGTAACCAACGTTAGAGTTGCTCCCGGGAACCACTCAACGTTAACAAAGGGAACAATTTTTTTTTTGGAAACCACTTTAACGTTATCTATAACATGAAAGTTGTTCCCGAAAACACCTTTTCGTTGGGAACAACTTCGACGTTGTTGGAAACCACTTTTACGTTGTAACCAACGTTAAAGTTGCTCCCGGGAACCACTCAACGTTAACAAAGGGAACCACTTTTTTTTTGGAAACCACTATAACGTGATCTATAACATGAAAGTTGTTCCCGGGAACAACTTCGACATTGCTGGAAACAACTTTTACGTTGTAACCAACGTTAGAGTTGCTCTCGGAAACCACTCAACGTTAACAAATGGAACAACTTTTTTTTTGGAAACCACTTTAATGTTATCTATAACATGAAAGTTGTTACCGGGAACAACTTCTCGTTGGGAATAACTTCAATGTTGTTGAAAACAACTTTTACGTTGTAATCATCGCTAGAGTTGCTCCCGAAAACCACTCACCATTAACAAAGGGAACAACTCTTTTTTTTTAAACCACGTTAACGTTATCTATAACGTGAAAGTTGTTTTCGGGAACAACTTCGACGTTGTTGGAAACCACTTTTACGTTGTAACAAACGGTAGAGTTACTCACTGGAACCACTCAACGTTAACAAAGGGAACCGCCTTTTTTTTTTGAAACCACTATAACGTTATCTATAACGTGAAAGTTATTCCCGGGAACAACTTCTCGTTGGAAACAACTTCAACGTTGTTGGAAACCATTTTTACGTTGTAACCAACTTTAGAGTTGCTCTCGGGAACCACTCAACGTTAACAAAGGGAACCGATTTTTTTTTCGAAACCACTATAACGTGAAAGTTGTTTCCAGGAACAACTTCTAGTTGGGAACAACTTCGACGTTACTGGAAACCACTTTTACATTGTAACCAACATTAGAATTGCTCCCGGAAACCACTCAACGTTAACAAAGGGAACAAATTTTTTTTTTTTTTGGAAACCACTCTAATGTTATCTATAACGTCAAAGTTGTTCTCAGAAACAATTTCTTGTTAGGAACAACTTCGACGTTCTTGGAGATCGTTTTCATGTTCGAGATATTCGATTATTGCTTCTAGAAGCTTGTCTAGAACAAGGGTAAAAATTGTATTTAATAATATAAAATTTTTAAATAATTAAAAAAATTATTATTACAAATAATTAAAATAAATATAAAAAATAATTTATATTAGTAATTATTTTTAAATATATATATATATTAAATGCATTTAAATTAATAAATTTAATTAAATAAAAAAATTAAAATTTTAAATAAAATAATATACATATATTAAATGATTTATATTAATAAATTAAATAAATTTAATTAAATAAATAAAAACAACTTAATTCTTTCTCTCTCCTTCACTCTATATCACCGCCTCTCTCTCCCTGTCTCTCTCTCTCTTCCCAACCGTTATATCTTTCTTAGTTTCTCTCATGAGATGGACGGTTTGGATCTCCACCAAATCCCATTTTTAAATTTAATTATTTTGATAATAATAGTTATTTAAACTATTTTTTAATTATTAATTTTTTATTTAATTAAATTCAAATTACCAAACTACCCTTCATCAATCACCATCGAATGGTATTTCGGTCATTAAAACAAGTGACTAATAATTAATACCTCTAAAGGGTATTTCAATCATCAAATACCTCCGAAGGGTATTTTCAGCCATTCTGTTTATTTCGATTGAATTTTTAAAGGAATGACTAAAATTAGTCGTTCTTTGAAACTAGTGGATCAAACCTACATAAACGTAAACTAGAGGGACTAAAATATCAATATCCCTTTATTTTTAAAACTTTAGATATGAGTGTACTAATTATTTTTATGGATGGTAATATCCGTACCCATTTAATATTTAATATTTGTATTGTTTTAAACTATCTATTTTATATTTATATGATCTTAAATTTAAATAATTATTAATAAACTTCAAAACTTCTTAAAAATTAAATTTTTATAATTAATAAACAATCAAATATAGTAAAGGTATCAATACATCTCCTAGCAGCTTAAAAAAATAACAATACATCTTCAAATATATATAACAAAATGAATAATTTTAGTATGTAAGTTTTTTAATAATTAATTTATAAAACAAGAAAAAAGAATGGTGACTGAAAACTAAATAATATGTTTGATTTTTTTCACTGAAAACTGAATAATTTTTTTTTTTTTTTTAAAAGATAGTTATAGATATCAATGATTTTTTTTAAACATAAGTATATAAGATAATTCCATATTGAAAATCTCTTGACCTCTTATACTATGTCGTTCTACATCATCCCTTTCATAAGGCTCCAATATTCGAGATATTTCCAAAAATAAATTGGACCATCATTATAAGAAGATTTGATTTTAAAATTATATATAACGTCAAAGTTATTCCCGGGAACAACTGCTCGTTGGAAACAACTTAATATGGATGTTTCATAGGTTCTACAAAATATGGTTGCTTCCCTGTAAAGTTTTATCGGTAGTATTTAATTCTTGCATTCATAATTAGATTTGTTTGTATGCCAAATAATATTTTGTTTAATTTCTAATTAATTGTAACACTATATTTAAATGATTTTCTTTTTAGAATCCAAATATTTCTTTCTTCACTCTTTTTTCTAAATACACTTGTTTTAAAAAAATTAATTTTTAAAACTTCTATATTAATTAATTATAATAAAATATTTTTTCCTAAAGAGATATAGTGTTGCATTAATTGCAATAATATTTATTGTCTAAACCGATTGTAATAATCTTCTTATTTTTTTAGTAATAGGTTAGGGTATATCGACTCAAATTTCAAACCCTAATCCTTAAGTATAATATATGTAATATATGTAATCTTTCAAGTTCTTTTTTTGTATTATATATACATATCGAAGATGGATAAAAACAATCCTTATAACGTTTTATTAGTAAATTTGTAAAAATTTTACTTTGTAATTATGTTTTATCCATATCAGTCTGTGTGAAACAACAACATAAATAATAAATATTCGTAAAAAACATAAATACTAAATTTTAAAAAGTTGTAGTATTTATTTATTTAACTATTACAAACTTTTCTAGGTTAAATTACCATTAGTATATAAAATGTTGAATTATTTTGACATAAATCACTTTGTTTGTTGGATGATAATTTTAAGAATTATTTTAGCCGATTTTTTTTTCTTCATATTATTATAATTAAAATAATAATTTGACAAAAGAATCATATACTCTCTAATAGATGTAAGCGTTTTGTATTTCTAACATACTATTTATTATAATTAACGAGATAATAATATTGGCATGAAGTTGCTTTTAAAAAAAAAAAATTGATGTATAAAATTATTTCAATGGTGTACAAATGGATTTTAAGGGGTGCAAGTATCCAAACTATTTTCTTAAAATTGGTTAATAACATAAAATAATGACACATATCAGTTCCACATGAGAATAAACTATTGAAACAATTATCATTCGCATTAACTTGTTGGATGCGTGGCTTTTTCCATAATTCAAAAATCACGGTTAATAAATTGTAATAATATTTTTTTTCGTAAAGAGTTATAGAGATGCATTAATTTTAATAGGTTTAATTTTTTAAAGCAATTGTACTAATAATATTATTATTAATTAGTAATAGGATCATGGTATATCAACTCAAATTTTTAACCCTTACCATAAGTAATAATATATTTAATCTATTCATCTCCTCCATTTTCTCATGCTCTAGTTTTCTATTTTATATATATATATATATATATATACTGATTGAAGTTGAATAAAAACAATCCTTATATCATTTTATCGGTGTGTCGAATTTTTACTTTGTAATTATGTTTTCAATTGTAGCATTTCCATTTTGCTTTATGAATTATATATTTAACTCACATTTTTGTTTCAATTGTAGATGAAAATAATTGAATTTATAAATAATATCAAAACATAAAAAAGAAACTCTATGATGGAAAATAAAGATAAAACGAGTTTGACAAGTTTTCTACCAAAAAGTTCTCTTAGAATATAAACAGGTTGAACAAGTCTTTTATCATATTTTACAAGACATATAGATCTTTTTTCTGATAATACATTCAATAATAATGAATACCTCAAATTGTTATACCCAACTATTCATCATCTTCAAGAGTTTTGAGTTCAAATTTTTCTCAAACCGTAAATTAAATATTTTGTATCAATAATTTCCACTTACAAATCGATATAAATTTTACAATAATAATTTCAAAAATTCAATATAAATTTAAATAATTAATAATAACCTTTAAAACTTATTAAAAATTAAATTTTAAAAAATTAATAAATAGTCAAATATAATGTTGACGTCGATTTCTGGATTGTATCAGAAAAGCCAATAAGGATTGGATTTCGGCTATTAATTCAAAGATTCAGAGATTCAGAGATTCAGAGAGAGTAATGAAGACACAAGTTTTACGTGGTAAAACTCCGATGACCGGAGAAACGTCCACAGGTAGTTGAAGGATCAACCAAGCCAAAATCCACTATGAAAATATGATGTTTACAAGCTCTCGATCTCTCTTTTTTCTCTCTGTATTTTTCTGTTGCTTGTTGTGTATGTTATGTTGCCTATATCCCTTTTGGAACGAGATTATGGGTCTATTTATATGTTTATAGAGACCTAATCTGCTTTGTACAAGTAATACAAGATCTTTGTATTTAATTATGATTCGGTTACTTGCTTGAGGTTGATTTGTCTTCTTTCCTGTTTCGGAGTCTCTTATGGAAATCAAATGAGACTCTAGTAGTGCAGTTTTATTTGGACTTGTTTCCTTATAAGAATGTAGTCTTTGTAGCGAAATCAAGTTGTTTCCTGATTGAGGATTCTTCTAGCTCAATATTCTATTCTCTTTAGGATTCCTGATGGCTATCTTCGTGTATTTTATGACTCAATCCGTATAAACTAAGCACTAAGTTTCTTACTCGGGTCGCATTTATCCCGAGTAAGAATAACACTTGTTGGTCCCGAGTATCGCCGTTTAAGCCCGAGTAGAAGGTGTTTGTTTGTCTACCCCGAGTACTTTTAATTGATTTGGAGTAATTTAGTTGATCCCGAGTAGGTCTTGCCATGCTACTGGTTTACTCTGGTTTTCTTCTCTTTAATGATGCCCCGTAGGATATTTCCTGAGTGCCTATTTGGGTATCCACCTGGCAATTTTCTCATTCCTGTTGATGACATGTATGCTTGGTAAAATTCACATATGACAATACCCCTTAAAATATTTTTGTCGAGTAAATTTCATTTCGGGCAAGAGTATTTTAATCATCTTAATTTTTACTCGTCAGAATAGCCGTCTTGTCATAATGGCGTGTCTTAATGGTGACCCTGTAGTTTCGATTCGCTTTATTACGCGAGATCTTAAATGATGGCGACATTTTGAAGTTCTGACGATCGAGGGCTACTTCCTGCTTTGACACGTGTCCCTCGTCTCTTCGTTTTTCAATATCATTTATGAGAAATGATTTTTGCGTCTCCTCAAACGCCGCATACTTCATCGAGTTTCATCATAAAAAATCCTAGGGTTTCGTGTCATCTCCTTTTTAAATTCTTCTCTGGGAGACATCGTTGGTTTATTCTCAACAATTTTCAGCAGATATTTCTTTAAACCCATATTTCTTTCTCCAGAAGTTCACGATTCTCCGTTTGAAGATCTTGCATCAATCTCAATTCAAGGTTAGTTTTAATGGGGCCATCTTCTCATCATCGTCTCTTTAAAATCGCTTTTGATGCATTAGAACGTGGGGATTTCCAGTTAGTTTCTTGCATTAAACGATTACTAGGGGATATCAAAATAGATGAACCTCCATTCTTAGAGGTTGATGTTTCTGGGCTTCACCCTGATGTCACTTTCAGCCCTGTATCGAGTTCTCCATATAGTTCTGATTCTGATATTTCTGATCACAGGGTATCTTTTTGAAGGATGGGTAAACATCAGAGCATAAGTAAGGTATACAAGCACGGCTAGAGCAACGTTCAGAACAGGGAACAGACTGTTAACGAGGGTGACGTTGATGAGGTGTATAGGGCGTCTCGTCTTTCGTTTTCTGATACTCGCCCGAGTGGCTTTGATACTAAGCCGAATGTGGTCGGGCCAGCTGAAATAGAAAAATACCGCTCCCGATTCGACTTGCCTGACTCTGTCATTTTGGTTCCTGCAGGGGATAGAGCCGTATGGAATCCTCTTGATGGTATGGTCGCGGTTTATGGATCAATGCTATGCTGCGGTGTCACACTTCCCTTTCAACCATTTATTGCCTGGTTTTTGGCTGAAGCAGGGATAGCCCCAGCTCCGTTGTCCACGAATAGTTATAAAGTCTTGATGTGCATGTGGCACATGTTCAGTCGAATGAACCTTTCGCCGCCTTCCTCGAATGAAATCAGGCATTTCTTTACGCTGAGGCAAGTTAGCAAGACGGAGACATTTTTTCTTGCATCTACTCCATCGGACGGCTGGGTCCCCAAATGAGCAAAGGTGAATCGGGAGGTCGACACCTCTGATGACCCAAAAAGAAGGGTTTCATATGGGGATTCCCTACATCCAACAAATTTTGGAATAACAGTTGGTTTTTCGCTGGAGGGGCTCTCGAGCTCAACGTCACTGTTGGATCTAGGGATTCCCAAACGGTGTTGAGTGTTCCCCGTTTCTTCTGTTCCCCCGAAGTGTGGAACAGAAAAATAATTGATTATAATGATTCTGAGTTGAAGAGGCTGACTCGGGCAGCTGTTCGTACTCTAGAGAAGAGGAGCAAGAGCTACCTTTTTAAAGAGGAGGATTTGATAAAGCTCGGCTTCTTCAGACAGATTTCGGGACATCGCAGGCTATATAAGTGACCCGGCTCCCTTTCTATTGTATTTTTCTTCTTTTTATTTTCTTTTTTAACATGAATCTTCTTCTTTTTTTACTAGTGTTCGATACGGACGTCGTCAGCGATCTTCAGGCTCGCCAGGTGAAGGCGATTCTGCAAGCGAGTAGAAAGGAAGCTTCCTGTCAGGGCAATAAAGGTATTGCTCCACCCGAGTTTGATGAGAAAACCGATATTGCTGAGGAACAGATCCCCGAGTACGTTCACCAGTGTGCTCAGCCTTCTACTCATGATTATGCTGGTCCGAGTGGTCAAAGTGAGCCAACTGACACCCAACTGCCTGTTAATAGGGAGAGGCAATATGAAGGCTCGGGTGAAGAGCCTGTTGGGCGGTTTGTAGCCGACGACGGTGGTAACGTCTTGACGGATCAAGTGTCTGCAGGTACCGAATTCTTTGAGTCTTTTCGAGATGATCCGCAGGAAGATCCTGCTGCTGACCTTAACTTCCATCGTTCTCGGGGTGAGAAACGAAAGGCAGTTAGTTCACCGTCTCATCCTCTCAAAGTTCCTCGGGTAGTCTCATTTATCGACTTCAGTGATGAAGATGTTACAGATGAGATTGCCCCGAGTGTTAGCGTTGGTACATCAGTAGATGTTGCCGCTTCAGAACCGAGTAGGGCTTCTTCTACCCCCGAAGTTGGAGATATGGGGGTTGAACCTTCTGGGGTTCCTTCTCCATCCTTAGAACCAAACAGGGTTTCTCCTTCCCCCGAGTTTGGAAATCTGGGAGCTAAACCCTCGGGGGTTCCTTTATTCCTTTCTCCCCAGGATATGCTACGGGAGATGTCCTCCGATCGGGCTTTTATCGGGGAAGACCGCTGGAGCGGCTTTAGGGATGGTTTCCTGACCGAACGTCTTCAAAATATTTTCAACGGTGCATCTTATGTAAGTTAAACCCGACTCCTCTATTGTTTTTCTTCTGTCAGATTTCTGAATATATCTCTTTACAGATGGTGGCCTAATTTGTTGAGTTAGTTCAGACGCAGCAACATCAAGCTGATCGAATAAGGCATCTGGAGGCTCAGTTGAAGACGAGTGAGGATGGTCATGTTCGAGCTGAAAAAGCTTATCAACAGGAGGTCGGTTCTGTACAGATATTCACCGACCATTGTCTGACGAAGTAGGTTGAAGCTGAGGAGAAGGCATCTTTGGCAGAGGAGAATGTTGCATCACTTCAACATCTCCTATCTTCTGCTAAAGAATCCGTGCTTAAGTTCGAGCAGGAGGCGGAGCAGTCAAGGTCGGCATATGACCAAAAAATCAAAGATCTGGAGCGACAAGTGTTGACAATTGAATCCCTATCCCGAGAGGCCAGGTTGGAACTTGAAGTCCAAGGGGTGGATCATTTTAGAAGATCCCCTGCTTACGATGCCCTACTTCTTCGGGAGTTTCAACGCTGGTTAGTTTCGGTTGGCGAGTTCTTCAAAGTTAAGAATAGGGCGACCGAGAAAGCTCGAGCTAATTGGGAGCTGTCAATCAAACATCAGGTGGACCGGTCCTTGGAGTCTCTTCAGATTCAGTTGAAGGAATTGAGAGCCTATTGTCGTAGTCAAGGCAAAGAGCCCCATCCCATGCATTTAGAGATTCCGTCCGAGCATTCTCTCTCGACCTTTTATGCAAGGCAAGAGTCAGTTGAGAGTGTAGTCCCAGATGTTGGGCCAGTCCCGGGTGAAGATTACAGCCAGTGAAAAGATGATATTGTCGACAATATCGCTTGGCCGTCTAATGAGAGCCTGCTTCGTGAGTACGATATGGTGCCAGATCCGAGTATTGGCAAAGGCTCGAAATCCTCGCAACCTTAATTTTGTTGAACTGTAGAAAATTCTGATTTATTTTTTACTTGTAACAAACCACTCTTTGATCTGTAACCATTCTTTTAGAAGCAATAAAATCTTATTTTATTTTGAATTGAATGGTCTTGATCTGTTTATTGCTGATTGTTGCCGAGTGCTATATTAAACTGGCTAATGTTCAGGTAACTTAACCGAGTATCTTATTAAACCGGTTACTCCCCGAATGACTTCAATTGCCAAGTGTCTTATTAAACTGACTTCTTCGAGGTTCGGGCAATTTAACTGAGTGTCTTATTAAACCGGTTGTTACGCGAATGACTTCAATTGCCAAGTATCTTATTAAACTGGCTTCTTCAATGTTCGGGTAACTTAACCGAGTATCTTATTAAATCGGTTGTTTCCCGAATGACTTCAATTGCCAAGTATCTTATTAAACTGGCTTCTTCGATGTTCGGGTAACCTAACCGAGTATCTTATTAAACCGGTTGATTCTCGAATGACTTCAATTGCCAAATATCTTATTAAACTGACTCTTTATTATTAACCGAGTCATCTTGAAACAGGCAAGCTTACACTTGTGTTTCATACCCGGTTTCTACCCGAACATTACATCAAGGCTCACCATGATCATACGTTCGAGTCCTTACGCAATACCAAGGACGTCTCCCCAGTTTTTATGTGCAAGGGTTTGCCGAATCGTTGAGCTTTTTTTTTAAAAGAAAAAAATTGCTTCAACACAGCTACGCATTTCACCGGAATTTCTCCTGATAGCGTCCCGAGCATTTTTCCAGAGTCTGGTGCATCGGGTTTGCCTTTCTGCGAAGGTCATTTTGACCCTGATCGGCTGGCATGCTCCTACGAGCTTCTCCGCCCATTCGGGATTTGATGGTCCCAAGAATTCTATTTGCATGTTCTTATTATCATGCTCCTCAAATGTTCTTATTATCATATGCTTTCTATTGGAAATCCCGAGCTAGATGCTTTCCTTTCAAAAATTTCGAGTAGTTTTATTTATTACTGCAAAAATCAACAGATTCAAATTACAGTTTAATATTTATCATGACTAATATTGTCCTGACTAGAAAAAAAAAGAACATATATATGTAATTTTAAGGATAGAAAATCTTCGGGACTTGAAGATCGCTGACGACGTCGATTTCTGGATTGTGTCAGAAAAGCCAACAATGATTGGATTTCGGCTATTAATTCAAAGAGAAAAAGATTCAGAGAGAGTAATGAAGACACAATTTTTACGTGGTAAAACTCCGATGACCGGAGAAACGTCCACGGGTGGTTGAAGGATCAACCAAGCCAAAATCCACTATGAAAATATGATGTTTACAAGCTCTCGATCTCTCTTTTTTCTCTGTATTTTTCTGTTGCTTGTTGTGTATGTTATGTTGTCTATATCCCTTTTGGAATGAGATTATGGGTCTATTTATATGTTTATAGAGCCCTAATCTGCTTTGTACAAGTAATACAAGATCTTTGTAGTTAATTGTGATTCGGTTACTTGCTTGAGGTTGATTTGTCTTCTTTCCTGTTTTGGAGTCTCTTATGGAAATCGAATGTGACTCTAGTAGTGCAGTTTTATTTGGACTTGTTTCCTTATAAGAATGTAGTCTTTGTAGCGAAATCAAGTTATTTCCTGACTGAGGATTCTTCTAGCTCAATATTCTGTTCTCTTTGGGATTCCTGATGGCTATCTTCGTGTATTTTATGACTCAATCCGTATAAACTAAGCACTAAGTTTCTTACTCAGGTCGCATTTATCCCGAGTAAGAATAACACTTGTTGGTCCCGAGTATCGCCGTTTAAGCCCGAGTAGAAAGTGATTTTTTGTCTACCCCGAGTACTTTTAATTGATTTGGAGTAATTTAGTTGATCCCGAGTAGGTCTTGTCATGCTACTGGTTTACTCGGGTTTTCTTCTTTTTAATGATGCCTCTTAGGATATTTCCTGAGTGCCTATTTGGGTATCCACCTGACAATTTTCTCCTTCCTGTTGATAACATGTATACTTGGTAAAATTCACATACGACATATAATAAGAGTAATAATACATCTCCAATTGGCTTAAAAAATAACAATACACCCTTATATATATATAAGGATGTATTGCAAAATTATGAATAATTATAGTATGTAAATTTCAATAATTAATTTAGGAAAAAGGATTGATTAAAATGAAAGACTTACTAATCATCTTTAAAAGTTTCTATTTTTTTTTCTCAAATTGTGACGGTAGTAAAAATAAAATTAAAATTGGTAAGATCATCACCATTAAACCCTAAATTATTTTCTTAACTCATATATATCTTTACTTCCGACAAAATAATATACAAAATATCATCGTCACCAAAATACAAATTCATCTTAACATTACAGCAGATAGAATTTACAAAAGAGTTGTATCTTTTTTTTCAGGGAGTTACACCATTCAGCTACCAAACCTCCATTCACATATACACAACACCATTATAAGCCCTCAAGTGTATACACACACAAAAAGAGCCAAAAGTCACACTAAAAGAAAGTTTCCATAAACGCTTTGGGAACACAAAATGAGTCTACTTTTTATTTGAATTGCAATAATGGTATTTGGTATATTTAGTTCAAATCAAATGCCATCACAATAACAATTTAAAATTTGTAAAATCTGTATTGAATTGCTTGAAGTTAAACAAAGTGTAATGAACAATTCAAAAACATTCATCGGTCTCCAATAGAAACCTGGTTGTTTGCTTTGTTATCGTCAAACTATTTCAAAGCTTGTATTGCCTCTCTTCTATACTCTACCTCAACACCTTTGGAAATTTGATTTCAAAATCATCACCCTACACAGTCTCAAAATTTCAATTAAAAGGTTGAGATATTAACCATTGTAAAATTATTGGTAATGATCAACTAAACCAATATACTAAAAAAAACTTAATATACTCAAAATCAACTTTAAATAAAGTTCAATAGACTAAAAAAATCATTGTATAACCGCATTGAAATTTCAATGTTTAAGAAATCTCATTTCTAATTGAAATTAGTTGGCAATTCATCATAATAGATCTCACCACTGAAAATGAAAACAAAAGTAAGTCTACCTCAAGTAAAGTATTGACAAGAACTGAGGAAAGGATGTAACAAAATAAATCCAATAAAAATAAATTTATAACAATTCTATTTACTCTAAAAAAATTTCAATTAGTGAATTTGGTGGCAGGATAAATTCCAACAGTAAATCACTACAAAAAAGACACACCATAGAAATGAAAAAACAGTTTGAAATTACATCTTAGAAAGCCGAATTTCAGTTTGTTTTTCTTAAACATGAACTTCTCCTATGGCAAAAACTACTGAAATTATTTAACACGCATAAAAACATGGGCTCTACTTACACAGATGACACCTTCAATTTTTTTCAATGTTAATGTTCTAGCAGGATTTTCAGGTGTGTCTCTATGATCAATGCATGCTGTCACAAAAAAAAAAAAAACAAACAAAACATAGGTAATTGAAATACAAAACTAATTCTATAGAAGTTCAAATAAAGGAAAAAAAAACATACCAAGATCAAACACACGCTTGTAGTCATTAATGAATTCCATGATTTCTCATCATAATCAAACCCAGGGTTCCACACCAAGGAACCATATCCGAAAATCCAGAACACCATTGTTGTATGACTTCTGAAATGTCATTACCAATACAAAGGCAAATCAATTAAAGTTTTAACTAGTTACTACAATAATACAATTTGTGTTTAACTTGTACCAAAAGCTCGAATGTGGTTTTATTATTCAAAGTTTAAGTAAACCTAGAAACAACAAAGACAGAAAATCAAACCAAAACCAGAAAAAAAAAACAGAAAACCAAACCAAACCCAGAAAAATAAATTCAGAATACTAGATTAAACCTAGAAAAGAAAAGAAAACCAAACCAAATTCAGAAAAAAAAAATCTACACAGATACAAACATCATAAAGCAAACTCATAAAAAAATTACACAATTACAAACATTACACAACAAACCCACAAAAAAAATATTACAAACCAAACCCCAAAAAAAAATCAATAGCTTTGAACTCCTGAAATCTTGAATGATAAACTCCAAAAAGCAATTTCAGTAAACATTGTAAACAAATACAAAACCTTAAACTCCGCCGGCGGTGGCTCTTCCTGCGAGAGTTGGAATGTCTGCTCTAATCGAAGGAGGTCGGCGTTATTAGCATGAAACTCCTCCGTCACTAGAGGAGATCGACTAGACGCGGATGAGATCGATGATGATCTCCTCTGATTGGAGTAGATCTAACTCCTCCACGTATGATCTCCATGTCCATCTCCTTCGACTGGCTGTGGAGATATGACATCTATAACTAGCAACAGACGCGGTAGAGACAGACCTTTAGAAATCGAGTTTGAGGTTCAAATAATTCCAACTTCGAGACCCAATCCAGCTTATACCTTTGAAGGTTGGGATTTGATTTTTGTCTTGGTTTTGATTTTTGTCTGAAATGGATGAGGTTGAAACGACCGAGAAACATTGAATGAGAAAGCAGAAGATGAGGGTATTGCTCAGTTTGGTATTGCTTTGTTGTGGGGAGAAATGTTTTTAAAATTGCTGTGAGGGGAATTGCTTTTGGAATTATTGTGGGAAGAATCAGCTGAGTGTTGGTAAACTGATTTTCAAAAGTGCTGTGAGAACTAAAAGCAATTTCAATGTGTTTGGTAAACTGAAATAAAAAGTGTTGTGAGTGTGTAAAATTACTAAAATGATATAGACATCTACTAATGTGCTATACTTTACATTTTTCTTGTTTATTTGTGTTTAGTGTTAAGTGTTAAGTGTTAAGTGTTATATAATTATGGTACTTTATTAAATTAATTAGCCTTATTTTTTATTTTACTTTATTTAATTAATTAACCTCATTTATATATTTATTTATTTATTTATTTTATTCTACTTTATTTTTTTATTTCATTTTTATTCTACTTTATTGAATTAATTATCCCAATTTTTTTTATACAGTTATGTCAACATCTTTTTTTACAGAAATTTAAATCCAATTTTTTTTGTTAAATTTCATTAAAGGCAAGGACAAAGTTGGAAAGTTAGTAAAATTTCATTTAATATCACTGTAGCACGTTTTCTAAAAGCAGAAGCTAAAATCTAAAAGCAGAAGCTAAAATCCAAAAGCATGTATTTGTAGCTTCTCAAAAACTCAGTTGGAAGAAGCTAAAAGTGACCAAAAGTACTTTCCCGTGATTTTACCAAACACTCTGTCTTAGGTCCAGAATCACTTTTAACCCCTTAAACAGCCGGAAAAGCAATACCAAACAGAACCTAAACAAAAAGGCTTTCTCAATTAACCTGTGTACCGGTTGCTTGTTAATAGTTTATTTTAATTGTTTCTATTTTTTCCACCATTGGATTGACATTTTTCTTAATCCAATGGTTATGTTTGATTTTCAAAATGCTTGGTATCATACCTCGACCTTTTCCTGCGTATAGTAGCAGGTCCCCTCTTGGGAATCCTAGAAATTTGTTGTGTCATTTTCAATGAATCAATGTATTGAATGGATTGGACAGTGCATGGCTTTTTTTTTTTTTTTAAAGAAAATAGTGCATCGCTGTCACGTACCTGTACGTAATGATTTGACCAATTAATTAATGTTATACTACTTTACAACCAATTTGTATCTTCAGATCTAAGAATAGTAACTATTGATTCGAGAGGTTTTTTCTATTTCTTTCAGTCAAGATAATTTGTTGTCATTTCTTCGCACGGCAACAATAACAAGATATCTTTAAGGATATAACTCAGTCAATAGATATATAAATTTAAAATTTAGCTAAATAATTTTTAAGTTAACGATTTAAATTCTAATAATTATGAAAATTATTTATAAAAAATATCCAATCCTAATAGATACAGTATAAAAAAAAACACTAAATCAACAATATATATATATAAATTTTATATATCATCTTTCAGTAGAGATGATTCTACACCCCTTTTCACATCTAATGGTCAAAGATTCGGATCTTATTATACTCATTTTACAGTATATATGAGAAGTTTTCTTTTGGTTTATTAGAGTAACCCTCTCTCCGATTGTGAGAGTTGTAATCCATATGTAACTTCCCTCCGTTAGTGAGAAAAATATTCTAGATTGTATTTATAGAGACTAATTAATATAACCATGTCCCAACCGTAATTGTATTTTTTTTTTAAACATATATGTAAATCTTTAGGACCAATTACACAAATCAAAAGTTTATTTAAAATTTCATGCATATTCACTTTTTGCCAAATATTATATAAATATCTTTCGTTGTTAGTTGACTTGCAAAATAACCAATCGACTAGCTCTTTATCATGAAAAGTCTGGTGGTGTTCAATTTTGGTTTTTAAAAAACAGTTTTCTAGTTTTTTTTTTTTTAAAAAAAAACAATTTAAGAGTGTTTGGTTAAATATTTTTATAAAACTTGTTTTTAATTTATAAGTTACAACAAAAAAGTTAAAACACTTTTTTGTTTTTTTTCCATCGTTTTCAAAACAGGTTTTCAAAATAAACTATAAGGCCCCGTCCTATAACTGTTTTTCAGTCCGTTTTCGTTTTTGTTTTTCAAAAGCGATTTCGAAAACGTGTTCGTTAACCATTTATCATTTTATTTTTGAAAAAAAAAACAAAATAAATAAATAAATAACAAAATCAATATTAAAAGTGAAAGATTTGAAAAACATAAAATTCTTGTTTTTTTTGTTTTTTTGTTTTTCATTTTGTTTTTTTTATATAAAAAAAATATTTTTTTAAACTATTAATTGTACTGTTATACGTTTGATATGGTTAGGACAAGACGAGACAAGATTTTCAAATGACCAAAGTGCCCCTTATATATATATTATAGAATAATTTATTTACAATTAGAACTAAAAACATTCATGTAATAATTGTAATGACCTCGATTTTATGATTGACTTATTTCATGACAAACCACACCACATTGGGGATGATTGTATAATGGGTAGTTTCGGTCCTCATTGGCAAGCTTCCAAGCATTTCCATGTCTTCAAGAGCAAAATGTATATTCACTTGACTTTGCCTCTTGAAGAGTTTACGTGCACACACACACACCTCATGCATGCTTTG
Organism: Dipteronia dyeriana; assembly: GCA_032871835.1. NCBI lineage: Eukaryota > Viridiplantae > Streptophyta > Magnoliopsida > Sapindales > Sapindaceae > Dipteronia > Dipteronia dyeriana. The sequence continues at coordinate 69,110,760 of CM065295.1, read as the reverse complement.
TTGATATTGCATTTGTGTTGATATTGTTTATATGTGTGCATCTCTTCACAATCACACTTGCACTTCATTTATAGATTTAAGTGTGGTATTGTGTTTTGTTCGCGCTTGCACAGTGGTGTGCTTGTTTTAGCGCTTTGAGTGACCATATGAGAATGTCTCATTCTTATCTAGGTTTGGTTATATAGAGTAAGGTGTCTAGTTTCAAAAGAGTGTATTTCAATGATTTAAATGTTTTTTGAAACTGACCTTTGTATGGTCTTATGACCATATCTTTTTATACAATTATTCAAAATGAGTTTTAAAATTTTCTGTACAAACTAGACACCCATACCTTTCCAACCGTATATTATTCGTAATATTTCATGACCGTTTGGATTGGTTTTGAAATCTCCAAATTGACTACAAAAATAGGGTATCTCTGTTGTTGTCTGTTTCTGACCTTTGGTCACTAAAATGACCATAACTATTTCTACAGATATCCAAATCATGTTTTGTAAATTGGAGTAGAAATTATACTTTCATACCTTTCAAACGGTATACTATACGAAAGGTTTGGATGTCGTTTGGTCATGTTTTGGGTCGCTCGAAGCTCGAGCTGTTGTGCTGTTGTGCTGTCAAGCGTGTACCGCGGTCTAGACCGTTTTTGGTGCACATGCCTAGCCAGCGACCTAGGCAGCAATCTTGTCTAGCCATACAATGCTGCATAGACCGTGCTCTGGACACTTTCCTAGGTCACGGTATGCACAACAGTTGTGATGGGACTTTGTTTCCCAAGTCCAAAACGGTATCATTTCACTTGGGCATTATAAATACATCATTAACTCATCTTCTTCATCATATGACTCTCAAAAATGAACTCTAGAGTGAGAGAGAGAGAGAGAGTTTCTTTAAAGCTTGATTAACTCTCCAAACCCAAAACATATCATTCTTCATGCAATATTGAGCATCTTTAGACATGAGTCTTCATCTTTGATTGACTTGGTACGTTGAACAAAAATCTCATATTTATCATTTGTTCATGTTTTCCAAGACGACGTTTTTATTGCGTTTATTAGTTGATTAAATGCTAGGACTTCATTCTTTGCATCTATTATGAGTTTCTTTGCATGTTTGAGTTTGTATTGTGATAGCTAGCATTTAGGACATATTTGCCCTCTAGCTAATTAGGTCATATTTATTGTATTTAATGATTGCATTTATTGACCATGCCATGTTTATTGACAACTTGTGTTGAAGTGACTTTGTTTGATAACTAGATTGTAATATTGAATATCCATATCTATTTAAGTCTTTATGCATTGCATTTAGACATTATTGTTTATGCCTCATTGATTGTAAAATTGACATTGATTATTTGTTATGACAACTTGTGTTGGTTGGACTTTTATTGACAAGTAAGTTGTTATATTTTATCTACACATCTAATTGGGTCCTTTGTATGGGCATGTAGGCATTGTTTGATAACTAGGATGTTTAATTGCATTATCTACATCTAGTTAAGCATTTTGTGTTTGGTCTTACACATAATTGCATTTGAGCATAGTGTCATATATACACTTAGACCATATACTCTTCATTGAGTCAAAGTCTTGTGGCTTCAGTGTGAAGTTGCATAAACAAGTGAAGTCGTGCAACCAAGGGTGGGTTGGCAATCAATTGGTCGGGTATCCACTGTAAAAGGCCCGAGGGGTAGAGTAGGAGGTGTTCACGCCAAGAGTAGTGGATCATGGGATATCACTTGGGATTGAACCAAGAGTGGTGAGTGGTAGTGACCATAGCTTGAGGTTGTCGAGAGTGAGAGTCCGAGTACCACTTGAGGGTGTAACTTTTTACTCATATAGTGGATTTCTACGATCGAGTGTGACTTACTTAACAGCCTGTGGTTTTTCCCATTTTGAGGGTTTCCACGTATACATCCTGTGTTATTTATATTTCCACACTTTACGCTTGATGTTGTATGTTTGTTTTATTTGGTGAATTTTGAATACTAACTAATCAAGAAAAATTGACAATTGACTTGATCAAAACATATTCATCACCCTCTAGGTTATTAGACACACACTTCTTAGGGAACCTTCAATAATATATATATATATATATATATATATATATATACAAATAATTTATATATTATATATTACTATATATAAATATTATATATAGAATAATATATATAATTTGATGATTATATATATATATATATATATATATATATAATTAAATATAATAATATATTATATATTATATATTTATATGATATATATAATATTATAATATATCTAGATGTACATATTAATACTACATATATTATGATATATCTCTATATAATGTTATTAAATAAAATAATATATTATATAATATTATGTATTTAAAATATTTAATATACAAAATAATAATATATGTAATAATATTTATTATTTATTTATAATTTAAGAGTTTAGTTTTGATTAATTCATTTTTTGATATGTTTATTTAAATTAATTTTTGATGTGATACTTTTGTTTAATTTAAAAATCACAATACAAAAATTATATTGGTTAATTATTTAATCAATTTGTTTGTAGTTGTAATAATATTAAACAAAATGCCAAAATTGATATTTTAATTTTTGATAGTTTTCGGTTAACCTACCATATGCGTTTTTACCGTTTTCATTTTCAAAATACAGGTTTCAGTATATGCTACCAGTTACGTTTTCAGAATTTGAAACTGAAACCAAAAATACTGTTTTCATTTTCATTTTTATTTTCGAAAAACAGCAACCGAAAAACGCTTACAGGACGAGTCCTAACTTTTCCCACCAAACAATTATATTGTTTTCCGTTTTAGAAAATTCCTCTTAGAAAATACTATCAAACACATCACATTTCTTAAAACATGATTTTTATTTTTAAAAATAGTTTTCAAAAATGTAATTTTAAAAACGATATCAAACAGGCCATTTTAACATTTTTTTTGTTATCCTCAAAATCCTGGGTTAATTTCACAAACAATCCCTAAGTTTAGGTAATATAGCATGCATATTCAACTTTTCATTTAATTGCACAAACTTACCTTGAAAAATAGTTGCTAATAGTTTGACTAACAGCCACTTAAACGGTCAAGAGGTAAAATTGTCTTTTCAATTCATAAAAATAATTAAAAACCAAAGGAACCCTAAATAGTTTGTAAGGACTTTGATTTTATGATTGACTTATTTCATGACAAACCACACCACATTGGGGATGATTGTGTAATGGGTAGCTTAGATCATCATTGACAAACTTCCAAGCATCTCTATGACTTCAAGAGCAAAAGGTATATTCACTTGACTTTGCCTCTTGAAGAGTTTAGGTGCACATACACACCTTATGCATGTTTTGTTGATCTTGCATTTGTGTTGATATTTTTTATATGTGTGCATCTCTTCACAATCACACTTGCACTTCATTTATGAATTTAAGTGTGGTATTGCGTTGTGTTCGCACTTGCACGATGGTGTACTTGTTTTATCACGTTGAGTGACCATATGAGAATGTCTCATTCTTCTCTTGGTTTGGTTATATGGAGTAAGGTGTCTAGTTTCAAAAGAGTGTATTTCAATGATTAAAATATTTTTAAACTGACCTTTGTATGGTCTTATGACCATATCGTTTTATACAATGATTCAAAATGAGTTTTGAAATTTTTTATACAAACTAAACACCTATACCTTTCCAATGGTATATTATTAGTAATATTTCATGACCGTTTGGATTGGTTTTGAAATCTCCAAAGTAACCATAAAAACAAGGCAACTCTGTTGTCGTCTGTTTCTAACCTTTGATCACTCATTTAACCATACCTTTTTCTACAGTCATCAAAATCACATTTTGTTAATTGATGTAGAAAGTAGACTTCCATACCTTTCCAATGGTATACTATACGAAAGGTTTCGAAGTCGTTTGGTCATGTTTTGATATGCTTGAATTTCAAGGTGGAGTGTTGAGAGCAGATTTCGCTCAACGTTTCGCCCTCTCCTGATGCGAAACAAGTAGTGAAAATTTTGGCAACCCTTTTTGCTCCCAAACTCTTTGCCCCTTCAAGGGGCGAAACTAGTAGCGAAAAACCTGATTTGGGTAAAATCGTATTTTCTTGTGCAGCTCGTGTTTACATATTATATATATCATATTCTTCTCAAATCAGACTTAGAGCTCCAAAATTGAATCCCCAAGAGAGAGAAATTGACTCCTAGAGAGAGAGAGAGAGCTCAAATAACACAATTTTAGAGTGAGAGAACCTCCATTAGAGAGAGAAAGCTTCAAGCTTGTTTTTGACTCAGCAAACCCGCAAACCCAAAAACCCATCTCCATCTTGCATCATTCTTCATCATATGAGCATGAGTGTTCTTTGTTTCATGACTATGTAAGTAAGAACTTCATTGAACATCATTGAACATCATTTATTGTTCTTCTTACTCTAGATAAGGTATTTATTGTTTAATTAAATACCTAGACTGTACTTTATTGCATATATTTATAAGTCTTGATAACATGATTGGGTTTGTTTGTTGATAGCTAGCATTTAGGACATATTTACCTCTAGCTAATTAGGTCATACTAATTGCATTTTGATAATTCCATTAATGATCAAGCCATGCTTAATGACAATATTTGTTGAAATGGCCTTTGATAACTAGGATATAATGTTGCATAACTATATCTAGTTAAGTCTTTATGAACATTCATTTAGATATTGATATCTAGGAATTGTACTTAGTGACATTCTTAAATTTCTAGATAAGCATTTAGTGTTTTACCTAGTATTATTTGCATGTTTGAATATTTCATCATACTCACATAGGTTGCTGAACTCTTTATTGAGTCAAGTTTTGAGGCTTCGGTGTGAAGTTGCACAAGTAAGGGAAGCCTTGCAACCAAGGGTGGGTTGACAAGCAATTGGTCGGGTGCAACTGTAAAAGGCCCAAGGGGGGTAGAGTAGGAGGCGTTCACGCCAAGAGTAGTGTATTAGGGGATATCACTAGGGACTGAAGCAAGAGTGGTGAGTGGTGAGTGGCAGTGTCCATAACCTGAGGTTGTCGAGAGTGAGAGTCCGAGAATCACTTGAGGGTGTAACCATTGCACATATAGTGGATTTCAGTGATCGAGTGTGGCGCACTTAACAGGCCGTGGTTTTTCCCATTTGGAGGGTTTCCACGTATACATCTTGTGTTATTTATATTTCCGCACTTTACACTTGATGTTGTATGTTTGTTTTATTGGGGTGAATTTTGAATATTGAATGATCAAGAAAAATTGAAAATTAACTTGATTAAAACTTATACACCCCCCCCCCCCGCTACACCCTCAAGGTTATTAGACACACACTTCTTAGGGAATTTCATAGTTTTATAGTTCTACACCCAAACAAAAACTATAAACAATAACCTCCCAAAATTATAAAATTATAAATTCGCCCCTACCCAAAATCAGTAAAAAGAATATAAAAAAATAGCTTGAAGCGAACAAATTATTGAAAAAAGAGAAAATAAAGCTTGAAGCAATGGAGTCCATTGCATCTGGGTTAAGCGATTGGAGTGACATCATAGAACATATAGACATTTGTTTGCGATATGGGCACAAACTCAAACGTCTGAACAATGAATTTGAATGGCATACTTGCACTATCGCTTCCACTATCATTACTGTTGTTGATGTGGTGATGTTCATGGTTTCTTTTTGTTGAATCACCAGCTCTTCTTCAATCCTCTCAGGCTGTGCTTATGCCATGACTATTTTTTTTTGTCATGTTTAGATGGGCTTTGCAATAAAGTTTTCCAATCGCAAATGGATACTGCTTTGCGATGGTCTCCAATGCAGAACTCATCTGCGATAGAGACTTGAAGTTCTCCATCGCAAATGAGTTCTGATATGGAGAACTACAATTGTAGATGTTCCCATCAGCAATGGACTTTTGTAGATTTATTTATTTTTGGAATTGATTAAAGAATAAGGTGTGATTGTTCTTTATTTCATTTTCTTTCGGTGTGTTGAATTTTGACTGAAGAGGAAGAACAAATAAGGGAGTGTTTGGTGCACTGGGGTGAATTTATAATTTTGTAAAGTTATATGGTTAATTTATAATTATTTTATGGGTTGATCAATAATTATATAAATATTTGTCAATGGCATTTGTATCTTTTCATTATATCCATTCAGTCAACTGTTATAAGTAACAATAGTTAATATTTTACAGACGAGATCACAAGAAGAAAGAATCCGACTGACATGTTAACCAAGCCAGTGAGAACATAGAAACTAAAGCTCTATGTAGCTTCAGTGGGTCTTTAAGGTTGAAGACAAAGGGAGATAAGTGTACTGTAACTATCCACTAGTCATCGAATGAGGAAAAAGTCAATTCGAGTTTTAGCCTTCAAGTGGAAAATTGTTAGGTTTGTGAAGCCTAAAGACTCAACCAGGGAAGAAGACCGAGGTGTGAACCGTGGGGCACCAGCAATGGTGCCAACCGTGGAAGTTCACAGAGGTTTCTCGCCAAGAAGATAGTGGCCAAAACTGAGGTGCATAAACCACGGGGAAAGGAGTAAAAGTTCATAGAGGTGTTACACAGTGTAGACCGCGGTAGAAGCAAATGAAGTATTTTGAGCAGTGCTTCACAAATGTTCACCGCAATGCAGGGATCGACTACAAACCGCTGTAACGATGAAATTCGTGAGCATCAGGGAAAATTGGGCGGAAAGAAAAAGACTTCTTGTAGGATTTGGCCTACCCTTAAGCTCTAATATAATTACTATTGTTTCCCCACATTATTAGATCACCTAGAAAGTGTAGAAAATAGCAAGAGAGGTTATGAGCAACTTGTAGAAATACTGAAAGAGATAGACAGAGAGATTATAATCGAACTCTGATAATGGATTTGAGTGCTAGTGCGCTTCGTGGATATGGGCTTACGCTGAACCATGTAAAATTTCTCGTGACGTTTCTTTTCTTCTTTATTGCTTTCATTAATTGTATGCGAATTAGATTTGTGTTTGTAATTGTTAAAATTCCCTTAAGGTGTGTCAATCCTAACCTAGAGGGGGGTGAATAGGTTTTAGTCAGGTTAATTACCAATTTTTATTGACTAGTCAATATTACAAGTTTACCCCATTAACACATATAAAAAAAATAAGTAAAAAATACGAAAATAAAAATACACACGATATTTATATGGAAACCGTCAAACAAGGGAAACACCATAGGCTAATCACTTTGCCATTCCGATCCTTAAATCCACTATTGTAATGATGATTACAACCTAGGTTGACCTCTCTTCATACTATACTCGGTCACTAACCAATCACTACTACCCGTAGGCCTTTATAGTGATTCTAGATCAACAAATTTGTGCACTAATCCACTTAGTCACAAGACTTAACAATCAATGAAGAGAACATGCAACCTATGTGAATATATGGAAATATTCTAGATACAAAAATGTTAGGTCAACACATTTAAGCTTATCTAAGAATTTAAAGATGACAATGAATGCAAATGCAAAGGGATTTAGCTAGAAGGGTAAAATAGTCCTCAATGATACCTATCAATAAAACATATTCTCAACCAACAAATAACAACTCAAGCATGTTATAAAACCCATTAAACTTAAAAATATGGATTACATCAACAAATAAAACTAAACCTAGGCAAACAAGAACGTATGAGATGCAATGGAGATTAAGAACATGTTCTAATTACCTAGTCAATAGAAACAAGATGACTCCATGTTGAGATGATGCTTGTGAGATGCTAGATGCTCATGGATTGATGTTTGGTTGAGTAAAAATGGTTTCTTGCTTTCTTTCCTTGCAAGTCACTCTTGAGCTTTCAAATAATGAGATAAAATGGATTGTAAAAGCTCTAAAGAGGTAAAGAAGTGAAAAGAACACACACACACACACACTTACATATATATATATATATATATATATGTGTGTGTGTGTGTGTGTGTGTATGTATATGTATACGGTGTCCTAGACAAAATGACGTCGTTTTGAAAAAAAGGCAACCAAAACCCATCATTTTCGCTGGCTGGACCGCGACTCGAGCAAGTTGTCCAAACCACGGTGCATCGTCTGGACAACATCGTAGCATAGACCGTTGTGCATGCAAGTGCACAGGCCGCGGTAAAGGCAACATGGCTGTTCTGGAGAAAACCATGGCAGAGACAACTGTGTAGACAAGTGCATAGACCGCGGTCCTTGAAGCATGCCATTTCTAGAACCAACCGTTGTTGGCATCGTGGCGGAGGCAGGTGTATAGCAAGCAACCTGCACCGCAGTGAAGAGAAAATTTTTCTTTTTCTAGGAAAGCTCAACACACAAATAAATATGCAAAATTTGAAAATGTGGAGTGATGAAAAATGCATAAAAAGTATCATACAAAAAAACATGTAAACAAGAAAGGGATGCATACATGAAGCAAGAAGGACATAATGCAAGTTGAATAAACATGCATGAGAATAGCGTGTGTGTGTGTGTGTGTGCAATTATGCCTCTTCAAAGAGTTAAGCAAAGTGATATATCCCTTCAAAGAGTTAAGCAAAGTGATATACATTGAAGTGCTCTTGAGAATGACAACACTATTAAAGCTTGATCACGAATAGTGAGTCTACCCTTACAAGTAAATCCACAATGTTGTTTGTCAACGAAATGAGCCAATCAAAATATGAGGAACGTACAATCTCCCTCTTTGGCTGTTTCGTGATAAAACTACTACTTACTAATCATCCTTACAAAAATTAAACAAAAAAGACAAGAGGTCAACAAATGATATTCTACATCACAACGAGATACCTAAAAGCTATATCTTCAATTCTTCAAGCTCTTGTAGAATAGTCATCCATACAAAACAATGAAACTACACTTTCCAAGACAAGCGTATATGAGGTGATCAAGACACACATAAAAAATAAGGCACTAAAGGTAATTTTTATAAAAGAAAAATAAACAACATGCAACGAACCATGCAAAGCAAAATGATCCCCATAAGTAGATTAACTCCCCCTCAAGAAGTCAAACTTACCTCTCCTAAAAAGCAACTCAACTCCAACTACCCCTAGGTCCATCTTCCCTCTAGGTCCATCCACACTACTCCCTTTTTTTATCATGAGATAGACAAAGAAGTATTCCCCAATCAGGTTACTTGAGCAAAGAGAGTTATTGGCATCAAAGATAAGTGCATAATCATATACATCAACTTTATGCAACTTAATTAAGTGAGAGAGAAGAGCAATGAGATTAGATTTTAAGAAAATGTGTGAGATTATTGCCTTGGATGGAAGACATGCAACATTAACTTTCAAAGCATGGTATTTGGCAAAGCAAATATCAAAAGAGTTTCCAAACGAAATCAAACCAATTTGTATCCATTTTGTCAAAAGTGAATAATTTTAAAATTTAAAACTTTTAAATCACACAAACGACATTATCAATTCTTAATGGCCAATCAAGGCATGAATATAAAATCCTTATAGATTGAATGGATATAAAATCCTTATTGATTGTTGTCTTGTTCAACAATTAAGAAGAGAGACAAGGCTTACTTGGATGATGCATCCTTATTTATCGAATGGACATAGTGTCTTTATTGAGTGTAGCCTTGTCAATTGCGTTCATACACATTCGCACACAAACAACTCATGCATAATATTTAAGCAAGTCAAAATTAAGTTCACATGTCATGAAGATAAATTATAGGTCATTCAAATATGCTTCCCAATCAATTCTCCTAGTCCAAAAATGCATGTTTGAACATAAATGAGACATGGATTGCAAACGAGGCAAGGACACACTTAATGAATAAAAATTCATATATATATACATATATATACATATATATATATATATATATATATACATACATATATATATATGTATAACCATGATTCTCAAGCAATTAATTACAAAGCATAAAGTTGATAATTCTTTTTGCTTATTTCAACAATGCATGGTTGCTTTCTTTGCTTGAGTTCTCCACATGGGGTCAATCACAAAGCTCATCAAGGCACCTACTAAGTGACTTGAACCTAGTTGAATCTAAGGGCTTTGTAAAAAGATCTGCTAGCTGATCATTTGTGCCTACATGCTCAAGTGTTATGCATTTGTTTTCAACTAGCTCCCTAATGAAATGATGCCTAATGTCTATATGCTTAGTCCTAGAATGTTGAACAAGATTCTTTGAAATATTAATAGCACTCAAATTGTCACAGTAAAGGGTAAAAGTACCTTGATCAAAACTATATTCCACAAGCATTTGCTTCATCCATAGGAGTTGAGTGCAAGCACTCTCAGTGGCTATGTATTCCGCTTCAGCTGTGGATAGGGAGATTGGATTTTGCTTATTGCAAAACCAAGATACTAAGTTGTTTCCTAGAAAGAAGTAAACTCACGATGTACTCTTCTTATTATCACAATTACCTGCCCAGACCGTATCACTAAAGCCAACTAGACTAGCATTAGTATCAAAAGAGTATCATATCTCATAGTTGAATGTCTCATTCATATATCAAATGATTCTCTTAACAGTAGAGAGATAGGACTTTTTGGGATCTGCTTGATACCTATCATAAACCCCCGTACTAAAAGCTATATCATGCATACTAGCAATCAAGTAAAGAAAGCTATCAATCATGCCACGATATAGGATTTGATCCACACTTTTACCAGTAGCATCCTTGCTAAGCTTCAATGTGGTACTTATGGGTGTGTAACAATGCTTGACATTCTCAAGACCAAACTTCTTCACTAAGATCTTGGCATACTTAGCTTGGGATATGAAGATCCCATCATGCAGTTGCTTAATTTGCAAACCTATGAAGTAATTGAGCTCCCTAATGAGACGCATCTCAAATTCATGAGACATGACATCAACAAATTGTTGGACTTTGGCTTTATTGGTGGAGTCAGAAACAATGTCATCAACATAGATTTGAGCTATGAAAAGGTCATCTTTATTGCCCTTGATGAACAAGGTCTTGTCAACACTACCTCTAAAGTAGCCATTGTCAATAAGTTAAAGGGTGAGGCACTCATACCAAGTCTCCAGTGCTTGTTTCAACCCATATAAAGCCTTCTTGAGGCAATAGACATGATTAGAGTATTATGGATCCACAAACCCCCTAGGTTGCTCAACAAACACTTCCTCTTGCAAGATGCCATTGAGGAAGACACTCTTTACATCCATTTGATACAATTTGAACTTATACACATATGATGTAGATAAGATAAGCCTTATAGACTCAAGACGGGCAACCGGGGCAAATGTCTCCTCAAAATCGACACCCTCAATTTGAGAATATCCTTATGCTATAAGTCTATCCTTGTTTCGCACAGTGTTGCCATCCTCATCCGACTTGTTCCTAGAAACCCATTTGGTGCCAATGACATTGGTGTTTTCGGGTCGAGGAACTAGAGTCCAAACCTCATTTCTTTCAAATTGGTTTAGCTCTTTTTACATAGCAAGAACCTAAAACTCATCACTCAAAGCTTTATCAATCTTTTTGGGTTCAATTTGAGAGGTGTAGCAATTATAGCTAATTGACGCCTAGTCCTAACACCCTCATTCACATCTCCAAGAATGTCATTCATGTTGTAGAGATGCCTAACCCAATGAGTGAGCTCCTTAGAGTCCAAATAAGGATCTCTATCATGAGGTTGAATGACTTCTTCATCTAGGTTTGACTTCACACCACTTGAAGTCTCACCATTGTTCTCCACAAAAGAATCATCAACCAAAATAACCTCCTCATCATGATTACATCTTAGGTTTATAATCATTTATAACAACATTAGATGATTCCATGACACTTCGAGTCTTTAAATTGAAAACTCTATAGGTCTTACTATTTAGGGCATAGCCAATGAAAATCTCTTCATCACTCTTAGCATCAAACTTGCCAAGTTGATCTCGATCATTAAGAATGTAGCATTTGCTTCCAAATGAGTGGAAGTAGCTAACATTTGGCTTCTTACCCTTCCACAATTCATATGAGGTTTACCTAGTGTATGGCCTTAGAAAAACTTTATTTCCTGTATAGCAAGTTGTATTGACGACCTCGACCCACAGATTCCTAAGCATATTGTTGCTAAGCAACATCACTCGGGTCATCTCTTGGAGGACCCTATTCTTCCTCTCTATAACTCCATTTTGTTGAGGAGTTCGAGGGGTCGAAAACTAATGAGAAATGCCAAAGCTATTACAAAAAATTTCAAAACAAGCATTTTCAAATTCCTTACCATGATCACTTCTAATTCTTTTAATGTTGTTAGTGTGAGAGCTCTTCTCATTTTGATTCTTAGTGCAAAGCATTTTAAATTTTTCAAAAGCTTCAGATTTTTCTCTAAGAAAATATGTCCATGTAAATCTAGAAAAATCAACACATACAAAAAAACATCTCTTGCCACCGAGACTCTCAGTTTGCATGGGACCCATAAGGTCCATATGTAGAAGCTTTAATGGCTCCTTAGTGGTGAGATATTTGCCTTTCTTATGCATGCTATTAATTTGTTTCCCTTGTTGACAAGGTCCACAAACTCCATCAATCTTCTTCCCAAGCTTGGGAAGGCCTCTCACAACGTTCAACCTATCAAGAACTTTTAAGTCTCTATAGTTCAAGTGACTGAGGTGTTGCTACCACAATTCAACTTGCTCATAATTGTACAAGTTACAAGAGATATCATTAGATTCAAGACAATAAAAATTGTCACTTGATCTCTTACCTTTCAATAAGACTTGCCCTTATTCTCTTAGAATAGAGCAATCAACTTTGCCAAACATAACCGAAAGCCGTTTATCACTTGATGTATTAATAAGATTAGCCGTCTATATAAAAAGCATTGGACAACGAGGGAAAATCAGGAAAGGATATGTTTCATTTCCTTATAACCTTTTTCCATGAACCATCACCAAAAGTGACAAATCCACCATCCTCCACCTCAAGAGTCTCAAAGAAACTCTTGTTTCCGGTCATGTGCCTAGAACACCCACTATCAAGATACCAAGTGTTAGAGGCTTTGGCTTTGAAGGCTGCTTAAGCCACAAAGCAGAAATAATCATCTTTTCTAGTCCACATAGTAGCAATACTTTCATTCCTAAGAGTCTTGGGTTCATTGGCTCTAAATTTCCTAGGTGCATGCTTTTTGGCTCTTCTAAGCATATTGTTGACGTCGGTTTCTGGATTGTATCAGAAAAGCCAATAAAGATTGGATTTCGACTGTAATTTCAAAGAGAAAAAGAAGGAGAAAGTAATTAAGACACCAGTTTTTTACGTGGTAAAACTCTGATGATCGGAGAAACGTCCACGGGTGGTTGAATGATCAACCCAGTCAAAATCCACTATGAAATTATAATATTACAAGCTCTTGATCTCTTTTTTTTTCTCTGTATTTAGCTATGAATGCCGTATCCCTTTTCTTGGCAAGATTATGGGTCTATTTATATGTTTATAGAACCCTAATCCGCTTTGTACAAGTAATAGAAGATCTTTGTATTTAATTACAATTTATTTTACTTGCTTGAAGCTGATTGTCTTCTTTCCTTTTTCAGAGTCTTGTAATGAAATCGAATGGGACTCTAGTAATGTAGTCCAATTTGGACTTGTTTCCTTATGAGAACGTAGTCTTTTTAAAGAAATAAAGTTGTTGCCTGATTGGAAACCCTTCCAGCTCAGTATTCTGTTCTCTTTGGGATTCCTTCTTGATATGGGTATCTTCGTGTATTTAATAACCTAATACGTGCGAACTAAGCGCTAGGCTTTTTATTCAGTTTTCTTCATATTTATCCCGAGTAAGGATAATACCCGCTGGTCCCGAGTAACATCATTTGATCCAGAGTAGAAATGTCTTTTAACCAGTCCCGAGTGTTATTAACTGATCTTGAGTAGTATATGACGTCGATTGACCGTGAGTAGGTTTTGTTCAACATCTGCTTACTCGGGTTTTCTCTTCTTCGGTGATGTCTTATAGGATATTTTCTGAATGCTTATTCGGATGTCCACCTGGCAATTTATCCTCTTTGTTGATGATGTGCATGTATGATAAATATGATAAAATTCACATATGACAACACCCCCTTAAAATATTTTGCTGAACTGGGTTTTACTTCGGGCAAAAGTATTTTAATCAATGTTTTTAATATCTTTTTCAGTACCCGAGTAAATATCTTGTTATAATGACGTGTTTTAATGATGACCCTACAAATTTGATTTGCCTCCTTACGCGAGATCTTTAATGATGGCGACGTCTTGGAGTTTTGACGGCGAAAGCCAGGTCTCCTTCTTACACGTGTCCCTTGCCTCTTCGTTTTTCGATATCATTTATGAGAAATGACTCACGCGATTCCCCGTGCACCGCCTACGTCATCAATCCTTATCATTGTTTTTTTTTTCGCCTTGAGATCTAGGGTTTCATGTTGTTATTTCTTTAAATTCTTCACTGATATAGAATTGGTTCATTCTTAAAGATTTCTCAGCAGAAAAAATTTCTTAAAACCCTGATTTCTTAACGCAAAAGGTCGTGACTTTCCAATGAAGATCTTGCATCAAACTTTATTCAAGGTTAGTTTTAATGGAGCCATCTTCCCATCATCATCTTTTTAATGTCGCTCTTGATGCATTAGAACGTGGGGATTTCCAATTGGTTTCTTACATTAGAAGATAACTTGGGGAAATCCCTGCTGATGAACCTCCATTTTTAGAAGTTGATGTTTTTGGGCTTCACCCAAACGTCCTTTTTAGCCACATATCCAGTTTCTTCATCTAGTTCTGATTCTGACATTTCTGATCACAGGGTACCTCTTCGAAGAATGGGAAAACATCAAAGCAGAAGTGAAGTCCGTAGGCATAATTTGGGCGAAACTTGAATCAGGGAGCAGACTGTCAACGAGAATGATATCGAAGAGGCATTCAGGGCATCTCGTCTTACTTTCTTTACTAAACGCCCGAGTGGGTTCGACACCGAGCCGAATCTGGTCGGGACAGAAGAGATAGAGAAGTATCGTGACCGATTTGATCTGCACAATTCGGTCACTCTGATTCCAGCGGGCGATAGGACCACGTGG
This sequence comes from Dipteronia dyeriana, assembly GCA_032871835.1. NCBI lineage: Eukaryota > Viridiplantae > Streptophyta > Magnoliopsida > Sapindales > Sapindaceae > Dipteronia > Dipteronia dyeriana. The sequence continues at coordinate 69,095,689 of CM065295.1, read as the reverse complement.
AATCCTCCCCTGGGCATGGTGGCGATCTACGGATCCATGCTTTGCTGCAGCGTCACTCTCCCTTTTCATTATTGCCTAGTTTTTGGCTGAAGCGGGGATCGCTCTGACCCAATTGGCCCCGAACAACTACAAGATCTTGATGTGCATGTGGAACATGTACAGCCGGATGAACCTGTCGTCGCCCTTCCCGAATGAAATCAGGTATTTCTTCATGTTGAGGCAGTGTTGCAATACAGGAACCTATTTCCTCATGTCTAATTCGCCAGATTGTTGGGTCCCCGAGGGGACAAAGGTGAATCGGGGAGCTGATATCTCTAATGACCCTAAAAAGAGGGGTTTCATATGGGGGTTCCCTACATCCAACAAATTCTAGAAGAATAGTTGGTTCTTTACCGGAGGGAGCCTCGGTCTTGAAGTCACCCTCAGATAAGAGGATGGTCGGGCGGTGTTGAAAGTCCCCTGTTTCTTCTGTTCACCCGAGATGTGGAATAAGAAGAAAATTGATTACAGCGATACTGAGCTAACCAGACTTACTTGGGTAGCAGTTCGCACTTTGGAAAAGATGAGCAAGACTTATCTTTTCGTTAAGACAAAGATGATAGAGTTTGGCTTTTTCAAACAAATTTCGGACTACCGCAGGTGATGTAAGTGACTTTTGCAACCTTTCTTTTCATTGTTATATATATATATTTTTTGTTTTACATTCTGACGCGGTTCCTTTTTTCTTCTAAGTGTATGATACGGACATCGTCTGCGATCTTTAGGCTCGCCAAATGAAGTCAACTATTCAGTCGAGTCGGAAAGAAGCTTCTCGTAAAGGCAATGAAGGCATTGCCCCGTCTGAATCTGACGTGGAGACTGATGCGGTCGAAGAGCAAGTTCTCGAATATGTCCCTGAGGATGTTGTTCAGCCGACCGTAGAGGAGACTAGTGGTCCAAGTGGCCCGACTCAACTGCCTGATGATGGGGAGAGGCAGAGTGAGGGTCTCGGTGAAGGACCAGCTGTGCGGTCAGATATTGGTGATGGAGGTAACACCTCTGCAAGCCAAGCACCTTCCGATCCTAACTTTTTTGAGTCCTTCCGGGATGATGTTCAGGAAGATCCCGCAGCTGATCTCTGCTTCCACCGTTCTCGGGCTGAAAAGCGGAAGACAGTTAGCTCTCCAACTCATCCTCTTAAGGTTCCTAGGGTGGTCTTTTTCATCGACTCCAGCGATGAAGATATTATGGCCGACATTTCCCCGAGGGTTGATACTGGAGCGTAGACAGATGTGGAGATTTCGGAGCCGAACAGGGGTTCCCTTGCTTCGGCGGACGCGGAAACTTCAGAGCCAAACAGGGGTTCCTTCTCCCCCGTGGTTGAAGATCAATGGGCTGAACCCTCGGGGGTTCCTTCATAATATTCTCCCCATGATATGCTATGGGAGATGTCATCCCGTCGGGCTTTCATTGGGGAAGACCGCTGAAGTTGTTTGCGGGATGGCTCTCTGTCAGACCGTCTTCAGAACGTTTTTAACTGTGCATCTTATGTAAGTTATTCTTCAATTGTTTTGCTCATTTTTGCTTGCTAGGTTTTAATCTAACTTCTTTATAGATGGTGGCTGAGTTCGCTGAGCTGGTACAAACACAGCAACATCAAGCTGATAAAATAAGGAGTCTCGAGGCTCAGTTGAAGGAAAGTGAGGATAGTTGTGCTCGGGTCGAAACGGCTTATCAACAAGAGGTTGGTCTGGCCTAAATTATTACCTACCACTGCTTGGCGAAGTAGGTTGAAGCCGAGGAGAAAGCTTCGTTGGCAGAGGAGAAGGCAATATCACTTCAAAATTTGTTGTCCTCTATTCAAGAATCCATGCTTAAGGCCGAGCAGGAAGCGGAGCAGTCTAAATCGGTGTATGAGTAGAAGATTAAAGATTTGGAACACCAGGCTCTGACAGTCGAATCCTTGTCCCGAGAAGCCAGGCTAGAACTTGAAGTCCAAGGGGTGGATCATTTTAAAAGATCCCCTGCCTACGACGCCCTCCTTCTTCGGGAGTTTCAGCGAGGGCGAGTTCTTCAAAGTTAAGAATAGGGCGACTGAGAAGGCCCGAACTAACTGGGAGCTGTCAATCAAACATCATGTGGATCGGTCCTTGAAATATCTCCGGACTCAAATGAAGGAATGGAGGGCTTACTGTCGCAGCCGAGGCAAGGAGCCCCGTCCCATGCATTTGGAGGTTCAATCTGAGCATTCCCTCTTGACTTTTTACGCCAGTGGAGAGTCAGTCGTAGAGGGTGTGGTGCCTGATGTTAGGCAGATCCCAGGAGAGGATTACAGTCAATGGATGGACGATTCGGCAAACACAATTGATTGGCCTTCCAATAAGAGCCTTCTCCGTGAATACGAAATGGTGTCAGACCCGAGTATTGGCAAGGGCTCCAAATCCTTACAATCCTGATTTTTATAGATAGGATTCTGTACTTAACAATTCTTTGTAAAGAATTTTTCGTAATGATTCTTTTGTAACTGTAACCATTATTTTGAAAGATCAATAAAATTCTGAGTAGCTTCTGAACCGAGTGGTCTTAACCTTGATTCTTTGCTCAAGAAATTTCTTTAACTTGAATCTGTTGCCGAGTATCTTACTACTCTTTAATGTTTGGGTAATTTCACCGAGTATCTTATTAAACTGGTTGTTTACCCGAATAGCTTTAAACGCCAAGTATCTTATTAAACTGACTCTTGTGATCTTTATGCCAAGTATCTTATTAAACTGGTTTTCTGATGTTCGGGTAACTTAACCGAGTATCTTATTAAACCGGCTTCGTTCCCCGAATAATTTTTTAATGCCAAGTATCTTATTAAACTGGCTCTTGTGATCTTTATGCCAAGTATCTTATTAAACTGGCTCTTTCTGATGTTCGGGTAACTTAACCGAGTATCTTATTAAACCGGCTTCAATCCCTGAATAATTTTTTAATGCCAAGTATCTTATTAAACTATCTCTTTCTGATGTTCGGGTAACTTAACCGAGTATCTTATTAAACCGACTTCGTTCCCCGAATAGTTTTTTTTTAATGCCAAGTATCTTATTAAACTGGCTAGTATTAACCGAGTCATCTTAAAACAGGCAAGTAGGTTTATAATTGTGTTTCATACACGGTTGCTACTCGAACATTACATCAAGGCTCACCATGATCATATGTTCGAGTCCTTATGCATTACCAAGGACATCTCCCCAGTTTTTATGTGCAAGGGTTTGCCGAATCGTTAAGCTTCGCTTAACACAGCTACGTATTTCACCAGAATTTTTCCTGATAACGTCCCGAGCCGGCATATCGGGTTTGCCTTTTTGCTAAGGTCAATTGACCTTGCTCGGCTGGCATGCTCCTTTGAGATTCTCCGCCCATTCGGGAATTAATGGTCCCGAGAATTCTGTTTGCATGTTCTTATTATCATGCTTGTCTTCCATATGTTCTTATTATCATATGCTTTCCTTTGAAAATCCTGAGTTTGATGCTTTTATCTTTCGAAAATCCTGATTTTGATTTTTATTCATAACTGCAAAATCAATAAAGTTTTTAAATTCCACAGCTAATATTTAACCTGACTAAAATTGTCCTAACTATAAAAGAGAACAAAAAATAATTAAGGCTAGAAAATCTTCAGATATTGGGCATTGCATGGTCGGGGTAAAACTCCTCCATTGGGTCGTGCAATCCAATATGCTCCAAGGCCAGCTATTCATTCGATTTTATATGGGCCTTCCCACTTGTCAGCCAGAGAGCCTGTAACTTTATTTTTTGTGTTCAACGACACCTTCCTGAGTATCAGATCTCCCTGCTAGAATTTCCTGACCCGAACATGAGAGTTATAGTGGCGAGCTACTCTTTGCTGATATGCTATATTTCGTATTCGGGACTTCTCCCTTTTCTCCTCTAGCTCATCTAGACTTTGTAACAGCATATCAATATTCTCATTTTCATCATATAGCTTGACTTGGGGTGATGTGTATGATGTTTCTACGGGGATAACAGCTTCTGTCCAAACGCTAAAGTGTGTGGTGTCTCTTATGTTGAAGTTCTCGTTGTTGTCCGATACGCCCATAATACTTCGAGAAGCTTTTCAACCCAGCTTCCTTTCTTGACATCCAGCTTTGCTTTGAGTGTATGCTTGATGATTTTGTTTACTGCCTCAACCTGCCCATTTGTTTAAGGGTGGGCAGGTGTGGTATAGTAATTGGCAATATGGTACTCTTTGCACAGTTGTCTGAATTTTAGGTTATCGAACTGGGTGCCGTTGTCAATGATTATAGTGTTTGGGACTCCAAACCTATAAAGTATATTCTTTTTTATGAAATTTGTGGTGTTTGCTTCTATGATATGCACTAATGCTTCAACTTCTACCCACTTCATGAAATAGTCAACGGCTATTATGGCATGCTTGGCTCCACCCCCTGTCCCGGCTGGCATTGGGCCAATTAGATCCAAACCCCATATGGCAAATGGCTATGGGCATGTGAGGTTTTTGAGCTGCTCAGGGGGTTGTCGGATGTCATTAGCAATCCTTTGGTAAGTATTGCAACTTTTCAAGCACTGTTGTGCATCTAAGAACAGGGTAGGCCAATAATAGCCTTGCCTGAGTACCTTGTGTGCCAAACTTTTACCCCTAGTGTGGTTTCCGCAAACTCCTCCATGGATTTCCTGTAATATCCAATATGCATCTTCCTCTTACACACATCTTTGGAGTGTTCGGGAATACCCTCTTCTGTATAGTTCTCCTTCAACCAATGTGTATCTTGCTGATCTATACCTAATAAGTTTTACTTGTAAGGGATCTTCCGGGAGCAAGCCTTCTTCCAAGAACCTTTTTAACTGAGTCATCCAACCATCTGGCGGTGTTCGGATTTTTGAAATTTCTAAGTTTCTCGGTTCAGTTGTGCTTGGTTTAAGGAGATGTGCAACCGGAATAGTTTTTGGCCTGATTGTGGTTGTTGCCGACGCTAGTTTGGATAATGTGTCTGCCTTTTCATTCTTCTCCCTGGGGATCTAGGTAATCTTATATTCTTTGAATTTCTGGAGGAGCTGTTTTGCAATGTCACGGTAGACTATCATGCCTTCATCTTTGGCTTGGTACTTGTCCAGGACTTGTTTGACAACTATCTGTGAATCGCTGAATATCTCGACCTCATCTGCCCCGAGGGCTATGCAGACTCTGAGTCCAGCTAGTAGCGCCTCGTACTCGGCTTGGTTGTTGGTTGCTTTGAAGTCAAACCTCATGGCACATTCGACATCATCTCCTTCTAGAGTGCATACTACAATCCCTGCCCGCTGCCATGAGTGTTTGAAGAGCCATCAACATACAATTTCCATGAGAAATTTTTTCCCAACATTGTTTTGGCTTCCAGGTTCGGCTCTATGAATTCTGCCATAAAATCTGTCACTGCTTGCCCTTTGAGAGATGTCCTGGGGATGTAGTGGATATTGAATTCACTTAGCTCGATTGCCCATTTGGTTAATCTCCCTGAAATCTCTGGCTTCTGTAAAATCTACTTCAATGGGCAGTCAATGAGTACTTGGATTGTGTGAGCCTGAAAATATGGCCTTAACTTCCTTGCTGCTGAAACTAATGCTAGAGCCATTTTCTTTGCCTGTGAATACCTGGTTTTGGCTGGTAGGAGTGCTTTGCTGGTATAGTATACTGGCTTTTGTACTCCATCTCCTGTTTTGACTAGGACTGAGCTTGCTGCCAGTTCTGTAATTGATAAGTACAGTTGGAGTGTCTCCCCCATCTGAGGTTTTGAAAGGATGGGAGCCTACCCTAGATATTCTTTAATTTTTAAGAATGCCTGCTCGCACTCTTCATTCCATTCGAGTCCTTTCCCTTTTCTAATTACTTTGAAAAAGGGTGCGCATCTGCCTGTGGCCTTTGAGATGAATATACCCAATGAAGCCAAGCATCCTGTTAGACGCTGTACTTCTTTGAGTGTCCTTCGTGAAGTCATTTTCTACAGAGTCTAGATCTTATCGGGGTTGACTTTGATTCCTCTTTGGTGAACTTGAAAACCCAGGAATCTTCCCAATGGAACCCCGAATAAACACTTGTTCGGAATTAGCTTCATTTGGTATCTCCTCAAGACATTAAATGTTTCTCGTAGGTCTGAAGTGTGTTTGTCTGTCGTGATGCTCTTGGTCAGCAAGTGATCAATGTATACTTCCATGTTCCTTCCAATTTGCCGAGCAAAAATTCTGTTGACCAGCATTTGATATGTGGCCCTGCATTTTTTAACCCAAAGGGCATTACTGTGTAACAGTACAAACCCTGATCAGTGGTGAATGCTGTTTTTTCTTCATCGGTCTTGTTCATCCGGATTTGGTTATATCCCGAATAGGCGTCCATGAAACTGAGCAGTTCATGGCCTGATGTAGCATCCACCAACTGATCTATCCTTGGAAGTGGAAAACTATCTTTCGGGCATGCCTTGATTAGATCTGTAAAATCTACGCACATCCTCCATTGCCCATTCTTCTTTTAGATGAGGACTACATTAGCTACCCACTGAGGGTAATTGACCTCTCTAATTGATCCTACAGCGAGTAGCTTCTCTAATTCCTGTTTAATTGCCTGACTTCTCTCGAGATTGAATGATCTTCTCTTTTGTATCACCAGTTTTACACTCGGGTCTATTGTAAGATGGTGGGATATTATTCGGGCATCTATCCCGACCATGTCTTCATGATTCCAAGCGAACACATCTCTGTATTCTTTAAGTAGATCAATGAGGCTTTGTTTGACTCTTCTTTCCAGATTGGCCCCGATCTTGATCTTTTTATCTGGCTCATCTTCTTTCAAGAAGATTTCTTCTACTGGTTCAGTTTTGGATTCATTCGGCTCTTCCCTTGGATCGAGTTCGAAGGATGGTAGCTCTTTGTTCTAACTCGGCTGTGTTATGGTGCAAACCTGCTCATCATTCTTGTCTTTGTATACTGACAAGTTAGCTCTTCGGGTTATCTCTTGGGATCCCTTAACTACTCCGACCTCCTGTTCGGTCAGAAACTTGATCATTAAGGCATAGGTGGTTGTTACTGCCTTAGTTTTATTTAGGAATGGACATCCCAATAATGCATTAGATGGTCAACTGTCTAAGTCTACCACCACGAAGTCGAGCAATACAGTTCCTTGGCAAGGTGCCACTCCAATCTTAACGGGTAGCTTTACGATCCCGAGTGGTTTGACCTCGACTCCTCCAAACCCTCTGAGTAGAGTATAGAAGGGTTGTAGATCCTTTCGGTCCAACCTGAGTTGATCGTAGATGGCTACATTAAGATTTCCACCGAGCTTCCATTGTCTATCAAGATCCTCTTAACTTCCCGGTGACCAATCCAGGCACTTATGACTAGAGCGTCATTTGGCCGAACATCGACACCATGTGAGTCTGCTTCTGTGAATATTATTGGATCTCATCCTTCTTTTACCCTTTTCGGGTCTGGCTCCACCGAGTTTACATCAAAGTTATGTCTTGTTTCTACTGCTTACCTAATTTCTTGCGTTCGCTCTCGGTTACTTCTCCCAGTGGATGGTCCTCCAAAGATCGTATGTATTACTTGATTGGCTTCTAGACTGACCCTTTGATTTTGACTAGAGCTGTGATCGGCCCTGATCTATTTCTTTGCTTCTGATTTCTCATCCCTTTTCAAGATCACATCTTGCAGATGTCCTTCCCGAATGAGGGTTTCTATGTAATCTCTGAGCTGATAACACTTGCAAGTCTCAAGACCGGTTTCCTTATGGAACCTGCAGTATTTGGTTGTATCTCGCCGAGCAAACTGAGATTGTCGGCTTGGCTCTTGTACCATATTCTTTGCTTCCAGAATGGCTAGGATTTCCTCCTACTTTTTTTTAAGAGGGGTGTAGTTGGTGTATCTGCCTCGATATTTCTCTGTGGTCTGTTCGACATTACGCCCATTTTCTCCATCCTTGCTTTTTTTTTATGTTTCCTTTTTACTTTCCCTTTTGATCCTGTACTTTGGATTTGGAGTCTTTTTGTTCGGGTTTTCCTCCATGCATGTAGCATCCTCCAGTGGCTAATTCTTCTTCTTTGGCTAATGCATAACCTTCTGCCATGTCTATCATATCTGCATATCTAGTCAGACGGGCTCTTCTTAAATCGAAAGATAGTCGTCTATTCTGCAGGTTGTTGATGAATGCATCAATTATTGCTTCATCATTTGCGCTGCCAATTACTGATACGGTTTGGCCGAATCTCCCTAGGTATTTCTTTAGTGACTCATATTTCCCTTGTTTTATTTGAGAAAGGTAAGCCACTGAATTTTTCCTGTGAACATTGCTCAGAAACTGCCTTGAGAAGCTCCTGCTCAGTTCACTGAAACTTCTGATGCTTGTTGGGGGTAATCTCCCAAACCATCTTGAACCCGTGTCTCCTAGAGTTTGTGGAAAATTGAGACACGGTAAGGGATCACTGTGGGCATACTGAGCCATGAAACTTTTGTAGCGTCTAACTTGCTCCTTAGGGTCTGTGTCTTTCTTGAACTGCTTCACGTGTGGCATCCTGAACCTTTCTAGGAATGGGGTCCGTAAGATTTCCCTAGTGAAAGGGCTGTCAAAATCATCGTCAGATAAATCGTTGTACCCATAACGTCTGGCTAGTACATCCATTTGACGCCTATTATTCTCGATTTCTCGAGTTAGGCTCTGGATTACGACATCTCTGTCTCCCACCGGATTTCCCCGATAGTTGAACCACTGGGTGATTGTCATTCCTCTTTCTAGCTCTTCACTTTGATACCGGGTCTCTCGTATAATTCTGTGATGACACTTGCGATAGTGTCGATTGCTATCTTCTGATGACGACCGATCCCTGTTCCGGTCATGTTTGCGGTGTCTAGCACGGGCTGTCTGATCCTGGTTTTGCTTCTGCTTCTGGCGTGGTCGTTCCTCTTCAGGTGTTTCATGTCCAGCCTAATTGATTGGAGTAGGGTTCCTTCCGACTTCTGGTGTATTTATTTATGGCCCTACTACAACCGAACGAAGCCTTATAGGTGGGAGGTTAGAAGTTTATGCTTGTGTAGCTAGTAGATCCACTCATTCCTTTGCTGCATCTGCCACCAATTGTTGCAACGCCTCTCAAAAGCGTTGCGTCAGGTCTCCGCTGGTCAAAGGAACTTGCTGAATCCCCACCAGGAATGTAGGTTGGTTTTCTGTTGTTACAGTGAGATCCCGCGAGGTACTGCCAAATGGAAGTTATCCGGAGATTTTTGGACATCCCCAGAACTGCTTCTGCTTCTGCTTCTGCTTCCTGCCATCGCTTTTTGATCAAATCGGAGGTTCAAACCCTCTTTCTACCGTCAATTGTTGACGTCGGTTTCTGGATTTTATCAAAAAAGCCAACAAAGATTGGATTTCGGCTGTAATTTCAAAGAGAAAAAGAAGGAGAAAGTAATTAAGGCACGAGTTTTTTACGTTGTAAAACTTCGGTGACCGGAGAAACGTCCATAGGTGGTTGAATGATCAACCAAGCCAAAATCCACTATGAAATTATAATATTACAAGCTTTCGATCTCTCTTTTTTCTCTCTGTATTTAGCTATGAATGTCGTATCCCTTTTCTTGGCGAGATTATGGGTCTATTTATATGTTTATAGAACCATAATCCGTTTTGTATAAATAATAGAAGATCTTTGTATTTAATTGCAATTTATTTTACTTGCTTGAAGCTGGTTGTCTTCTTTCCTGTTTCATAGTCTTGTATTGAAATCGAATGGGACTCTAGTAATGTAGTCCAATTTGGACTTGTTTCCTTATGAGAACGTAGTCTTTTTAAATAAATAAAGTTGTTGCCTGATTGGAAACCCTTACAACTCAGTATTCTGTTCTCTTTAGGATTCTTTCTTGATATGGGTATCTTCGTGTATTTATTGACCTAATCCGTGTGAACTAAGCGCTAGGCTTTTTATTCAGTTTTCTTCATATATTTTTCCGAGTAAGGATAATACCTGCTGGTCCCAAGTAACATCATTTGATCCCGAGTAGAAATGTCTTTTAACCAGTCTCGAGTGTCATTAACTGATCCCGAGTAGTATATGACGTCGATTGACCCTGAGTAGGTTTTGTTCAACATCTGCTTACTCGGGTTTTCTCTTCTTCTATGATGTCTTGTAGGATATTTTCTGAATGCTTATTCGGATGTCCACCTGGCAATTTATCCTCTTTGTTGATGAAGTGTATGTATGATAAATATGATAAAATTCACATATGACACATATTTTTCTCAATCATGCTTTTAATTCTACACAAATTAATATACTTAAAATAATTTGGTCATATGTGACCTTCAATACCACAATAATGACACATATGAGTAAATTAAGAGTTCATACAATAGCCTTGTACAAGCATTTGAAGTTTCTTTCTCTTTTGATGTTGAGCCAATGATATCCATTGTGGTTGAGTTGAGATTGTCCCCCTCATTGATTGTGTGTAGTAAGTCCTTTATTGGGTTTCAAGAATTCTTAGAGGTTGAGGCTTTGTTTGATATGCTCTAGCTAGTTGTGGTTGGATTTTAGCTTGAGCTTGTTTTGAAGATTCTTCAACTTCAAGCCTTTTTGTTGGTTGTTGTGGGCTTTGGATTTTCTTTATCTCTTTACTCTTGACAAAAGTTATATTCTTCAAGAATGTGGTTTCCATGTATTCCACATATCCTAAACCCTTCTTATCACTATGGTTCTTCCCACTTAAGAGCATCTTTTCAAGCTTCTCGGTTTAAGAAGTCATATTGGTAATCAATTCTTTTACTTCTCTAAGTTCCCTCTTTAAGTTTTCTTCACTCTTCTTGACTAAGACTAGTTCCAATTTCAAGCTTTCTTCCAAATCTCTTCCAAATCTCTTCCATTCTTCACTTTCTCACTTAGATGAGTCACCCCGGAAGTAAATTCAAGATTCTCCCTTTTCAACTTAATCTCATTCTTCTTATTCAATCTAGAACTCTCAAAGAACTTTATGAAATATACATAGTCCATCTCCTCATCAATTTCAAACTTGGACTTAGATGAAATACTCTTTTCGCTTGAGTCATCTTTTTCTTCTTGCTTGTCCTTTTCTTCTCCTTCATCACTTATAACTTCCTTGCCATTGTGAGATGATGAGAAGGAAATGAAGTTGGTAACTTGGTCTTCATCATCTGATGACTTCTCTTCATTTTCCAAGTCTTCACTATCACTCAAAATGGCTACCAAGGCCTTTCCTTTCTTCTTCTTCTTCTTCTTCAAATTAGCACACTCATGAGAGATGTGACCAAACCCATTACATTCATAACATTGAATGCTCTTTTTAGAGTCATTATCTTATGATTTTTTCACCTTCTTGAAATGAGTCTTCTTCTTCACTTCCTTTCCTTTGTACCTAAAACCTCTATTTTCAAACTTCATGAACTTCTTGAATCTTTTTACCATGAGAGCCATTTCCTCATCTGAGTCCTCTTCGTCCTTTTCAACCTTGGAGCTCTTCAATGCAATGCTCTTTTGCTTCTTTGGAGGTGTAGGTTGGCTTCATATTACTGTAGTCATTGTTCTCCTCAAGTGACCTCATAATCTTCTACTTGATCCTCCTATCTGATTATGGGTCACCTAGTTGATGGCTTTGGTTGACAATGTCCATCAACTTCACTTGAAAATCGTTGAAACACTCTTGCTCCTCTATCCTAATTGTCTCAAATTGAATTTGTAGGACTTGGAGCTTGGAATCCTTAACTACTTCAATTTCTTCATGAGTTGTCTGTAGAATCTCCCACGCCTCCTTTGCATTCCTAGTGGTTTGGATAAACTTGTATTGATTGTCATCCATGACGTATTGCTTTGTTATTCCACTTGGATGCTTTAAATTCTTGTGTACTTCATTGAGACTTAGGTTTGAGAACTTCATCTTCTTCTTCAGTGGTCAGTGCTGGATGAGTGTAGCCATCTTCAATTGCCATCCATGTACGATTATCTATTTGGAAAATATAGGACTCCATTTTGCTTTTTCAAGAGGCTTAGTTCACTCCCGTGAGTAAGGGAGGTCTTGTGCTTGAAGCTCCCTCAGTTCCTCCATCGTTCCCACTCATATTGTTTGGGGTTTATGAATGAGATGAGTGTAGATGCAATCAAAAAATGCAAAATACAAACAAACAAAATGCAAAATGCAAGGCACACATAAAGCACAGATCACCTAAGTATTTGTAGGCATTAGCTTTGATACCAATTGAAATTCCCTTAAGGTGTGTCAATCCTAACCTAGAGAGGGTGAATATGTTTTAATCAAGTTAATTACTAATTTTTCTTGATCAGTCAATATTACAAGTTTATCCATTAACATATATAAAAAAACAAGTAAAAAATGCGGAAGTAAAAATACACACGATTTTTATGTGGTAACCCTCAAACACGGAAAAAGCCACGGCTAACCACTTAGCCACTCTGATTCTCAAATTCATTATTTTAATGATGATTACAACCTAGGTTGACCTCTCGTCACACCATACCCGGTCACTACCTCATCACTACTACCCGCAGGCCTTTATAATGATTCTAGATCAACAAACTTGTGCACTAATCCACTTAGTCACAAGGCTTAACAATCAATGAAGAGAACATGCAACCAATGTGAATATATGGAAATAGTCTAGAAGCAAAAATGATAAGTCAACATATTTAAGTTTATCTAAGGATTTAAAGATGACAATAAATGCAAATCCTAGATATCAATATCTAAATGCAAATTCAAAGAGATTTAACTAGTAAATAAAAAGTCTTAAATGCTAGCTATCAATAAAACATATTCTCAACCAACAAACAACAACTCAAGCATGTTATAAAACCCATTGAACATAAAAATATGCATTAAATCAACTAATAAAACTAAACCTAGGCAAACAAGAATATATGAGATGCAGTGGAGATTAAGAGCATGTTCAAATTACCTAGTCAATAGAAACAATATGAATCCATGTTGAGATGATGCTTGTGAGATGCTAGATGCTCATGTATTGATGTTTGGTTGAGTAAAAATGGTTTCTTGCTTTCTTTCATTGCAAGTCACTTTTAAGCTTTCAAGGAATGGGATGGGATGAGATGGATTGTAAAAGCTCTAAAGAGGTAAAGAAGGAAAAAGAACATATATATATATATATATATATATATATATATGGTGCCCTAGGCTAAATGACGTCATTTTGGAAAAAGACAACCAAAACCCGTCATAACAGCTGACTGGACCGCGACTCGAGCAAGTTGTCTAACTGTAGTGCATACAGCGGTGCACAGTCTGGACAACATCGCGGTATAGACCATTGTGCATGTAAGTGCACAGGCTATGGTAAAGGCAATATAGCCCTTCTGGTGAAAACCGCGGTAGGGACCGCTGTGTAGACAAACGCACAGACCATAGTCCCTGAAGCATGCCATTCCTGGAACCAACCGCTGTTGGCACAACGGCGGAGGCAAGTGCATAGCCAGCGACCTTCACCGTGGTGAAGAGGTAAATCCTCTTTTTTTAGGCAAACTCAATACACAAATCAATATGCCAAATGTGCAAGTGTGGAGTGGTGAAAAATGCATAAAAGGCATCATACAAAAAAAAAAATGTAAACAAGCAAGGGATGCATACATGAAGCAAGAAAGACATGATGCAAGTTGAATAAACATGCATGAGAATAGTGTGTGTGTGTGTGTGTGCAACTAAGCCTCTTCAAAGAGTTAAGCATGGTGATATACCTTGAAGTGCTCTTGAGAATGACAATGCCATTAAGTCTTGATCATGAACAGTGACGCCCTAATCTACCCTTACAAGTAAATCCCCAACGTGGTTTGTCAACGAAATAAACCAATCAAAATATGAGGAACTTACAATTGTTTTTTCGGATTTTCTACAACATATCCAATCTCAATGGATCCCTGTGGAGATTCAGTTTCTATATTGGATCTCCACCATCCATATACCTTGATGGATGGTGGAGATCCACCTCTCTCATTGTAATTTTTTTTTCTTTAAATCGATACGCATTTTATTTTTCAAAAAATTAATTTTTTTATTTTTTAAAATTAATTTGTATTTTTAATATTTTTAAATTTTTAACACATTTTTAAATGTTTTAAAGGTAAGAAATACCCTTATTTTTACGGTTAAAGTTGGCCAATTGTTAAGTTTGATCAAGTTTGACAAATGGGAGAAGGTGTGAGTGTCAATTTATGATAAAGTTGTTTCTGAATACTAGTGATCAAACCTTAGGGAGATTTAGTGCAATTTGCTATTTTAAAAAAACAATTTATTAAAAAAATCCACCACCATCCACCAAAAATCATTAATTCCAATATAATTTAGTGAAATTTGTCAAAAATAAAATTTAACAAACCAACAGGGCGCTGCCATGAAAGGCTTGTCCCGATAACACTTTTATCGTGCCTAGGCATGCGATACGTTAAGTGATGCGATGACTAGGTGCACTGCCCGTGCTGCTTGGGCTTGGTGGCACACGCCTACATGACGTCGTCTCTAGCAAGGGTGGAAGATGAGAGGAAAGAGGAGATGAGAGAGAGTTTGGAGAAGGTTTTTATATGAAGGTATTTAGATAATTTTATAAAAATATGATTATTAACAATTAGTTAAACTTTTGTACATGGTTAAAAATGAAAGTTTAATGTTTTGAAATACTAATTTTTATTTTCTCCCAAAAATTTACCCTCTACCATCTCTTATTCAGTATTTTAGGCACAAATCAATGAGACTTTAGGGTTTCTTTTACCTATTAATAAATCAAATTTCCATTTTAGTATAGGAAATAAAATAAAATTTAAAACCCAGTATTGTTGCATTACATTATCTTTATAATAATTAATTTTATAATAATTTATAATACTTTTTTATAATTAAAATGATTTAAAGTTTTTTTTTTCTTTTCCTTTATTTTGTTTTTGTTTTTAAACAAGTAAAAATACCCTTTAGCATTTAGGTTTGACCGATGAAATTTTAACTGACGGACCAAACTGGTACAATTTAAAATGTCAGGAAATAATTTAGTTACTTTTACAAAAGTCACAAATAACTTGAAGTTTTTACAAAAGTCTATAACTTATTTGGTAATTACCTTAAAATAAAATTGAAAAACTTAAAACACCTATTGCTCCGTTACATGGTTTCTTTATATTGAATCTACTGTCAATATCAATAATCAACTATAAGAAAATTGTTATTTAGTAACTAACTTTCTATGATTATTTAATAAATTGTTGTAAATTATTACTTTCTGTAACAATTGTAACATGGTAGTTGCAACAAAGACACATGATAGATTCAAATCATTTTATAACCAAATTTTTGTGATTGGTGATTAAAGATTTAGTCAATAAAAATATATTACTATGTGCAATTTAGTTACGAATAGGTGATAAATATTTTGGTACCTTCATTTCCCTCCACACATGTTTTGAGTCTAGTATGTATCTTTAGGAACTATGTTTTGAGACTGGTATGCAATCAACTCAACTGCAATGGATAATGATCGATCAAAACATGAATGGCTTGAATCCCTCAATTAAACACATTATTGTTAAATACGCAGAACCATGGTTTATTAGCAGACATTGCAGGAGAAGCAGGAAGCCTATATCAATCATCAGTTCAACTCTCTAACCATTGCTCAGGTCAACAGCTACCACCCTATCAGAACTTGCAAATTACAATCCAGGTCACTGCAAAGAGATGCAAATGAAGGTTAAGACTGACTGATACATCCAAAAGTAAAAAACACATGCATATTCTAAATTATGATGTTGCAGCAAAACGATTGATGTTTGGAAAGGAAATGTAGAAATTATTCATGTCAAAAAGCTTTTTCGCAACTTACTTAAAGCTTGAGTGGTTCTTCTCTTATCTTGTGAAATAAATCTGGTTGTTTGCACAATTTTTGCTGGTCCACAAGTATAAGCATTCCCCGGGGCATTGAGTGTGAAATGTTTTGGCATTCGAACAGTTTTGTTCGTTGTTCCTGCAGAACCGACACTAAGCTGGAAGGAGCTGGCATCCCATGGCTTCAATACTCCCCCTTTACAACAATTTTCAACCTGCTGGTTGTAAGGGGTTCCTGGCAACAAATCCACAACCGTTGGATCCTTCTTACAGGAATGTGGGACGTTCCCTTTATATTTAGAGCAATCCCCTTGCTCTGTGGTTTGGCTTCCTACAGTGCTCCAGATGACTTCCTTTTTCGCCCACGTCCACCCCAACCTCCAACCTGGTGCTTTAATTTCATGATGTTTTTGGAAGTTGTAAATTGTAACAACAGCCTGCCAATACACAAATAATTAAGAAACATATATGATATATCCTTTTATCAAATACACTCAGGGAAGTCTATGAATTAAACAATCCACTCTTTGAATTTCAAATGAAGCATGGAAATGAACAACCATTATGAGGAAACTAGAAAGGCATGCAATTGGCAAAATGTTCAAATGTTGTTAATTGTTTGTTTAAGCTTTAATCTTTATATCATAAAAGCATCTATAATTGCCAATACTTACAACATAGCCATCTGGAGTCCAGCTCATTACATCCCATTTGATAGTGATATTCTCTCGGGTATCAACTGCATCATAGGCTTCTGCACAGATACAGTAAAAACAAAATTGAAAACTTTAGGTCTTAAGGCCACGTTTTGGAAAGCTGACAATACTGCACTGAACTGTATTGGATTATGTTTAGTACTGTTTCATGTTTTAATTTGTGTTGCACTGCACTACATCGGATTGAATTACTATATTTAATGTTAGATTGTATTGAATACTATATTTTAATTAAAAATTAATATTTTTGTTTTTGAAACAACATGCATGGTAAATTATTTTTTGTTTTTGAAAGAATATGCATGGTAAAGTATTTTATTCATGAAAGAAAATATAAATATAAATAATTTTAAAATATTTTGTTAGATAAATAGATAATGTTAGAAAATGATTCAAGACAAATCATGTTAAATAAAAATTCATGTCAACTATTTTTTAAACATCTATCATGATAATTATATTTATAATTAGAAAAAAATATTTTTAATAGCTATTATAAAAAATAATTTGAAAAATCCTAATATTTGTTTTTCCTGACGTAATAATATGTATTTCTATATATAATAAAATGATATAATCTCTTACATCAACAAATATAATTTTATAATGGAGATAATAATTCAAACACAAAAATAAAATAAAATAAAAACATAAAAAATTAATAAGCAAGATTCATTTTTTATTTTTTCACTATTTATCGGATTATTTAATTTAATAATATTTTTGGGATATTCATACTTTCATATGCCTTTATTTTCTTCTAAACACTAATTTTATTTTGTTTTTAAAATTTTCATATAAAATTTATATTGAAAAAAATAAAGGAACTGTCATGTGAGCATAATAAAATTATGGACCGGAATTACTTGATTTGGTTTTAAAAAAAAAAAAATCAAGCCGACAGTAGTACCGTGGGCGGTCCCTGTCCGGCCTGTTTATACAGTCAAATACATGCCATAAAATTCTTAAAGGGGCTGTCATGTTTGGTTGGAAGAGAAGAAGAAAATGATAACAATGTGCATCATGCATGATGTGCATATCTACGTTCCAAAAAGCAGAACGATAACCCAGATTCTGAAGCACTTTCTAATTAGTTATTTAAAAGGTAGAAATTAAAGGGTACTGACCTGTACTACAAGTAAAAGTAGAGCAAGAAAGCAAAAACACAAACAAAAGAGTGAAGCCACTGAACTTGTTGATAGATGAAAAAACAGACTCCATGCTGGAATTGCTTAAACGGAACAGAGAATAGGCCGGTTGTTGCTTATTGAAATGCAGAGTGGGAGAACGTGAAGAGAGAGAAAGAGTCAGGCTGCCCATATATGGGCAATCTGGAATGGCCGTTAGATGTGATCAAGACGGTGCATGATACTTGACGCTTTTGCTGGTTGCTTCTGGGTTGTCACATGGTAGGACCAGGAGGTTTAATCTCACGTTGACTTGCTAACCCCATGTGAACAAGTCCACTCCTGTTTTCTATGACTATAAGCCTATAAGGGGCCACTTGCATAAATGTAACCTGTTTTTCGGTATAATTACGAGTTCACTTTTGATCGTCTCTTCCGGGATATTATTGCCTACTCCTGTAAAGGTGATATTTATCTAAAGAAAAATAAGTTTATTTTAAAATATAATAATATTAAGATAAATTTATCTTTTCTATGGATATATATCACCCATATAGAAGGAGATAATACTCATAATTTTATATTCAATCTTTGTATACCCTATATTTAGTTATCAACGATGATTTGCAACCTTTGATTGTTTTCTTGATTTGAAAAGACTAAAAAATCTCTATTTATTATTTTTCATTTATTTTAATAGAACAAATTAAATAAAGTAATAAATAGAATCATTAAAAGAAAATATTAATAAAAAAAAAGGTTAAAACCATAAATTTAGAATCATCATTTCGACTTTCAGGACCTATTTGGTACATGGGTTTGGTTCAGTCCAATCATGGAGGCTCCTCTGGATTGGATTGCCAAACGGCCCATTTTGAATGATTTAGTCTTGCAAAATACAGGATTACTAAACCCACCAAATAGATGGGTTTATTTAGTCCTATGTTTGGCATAACTATTTTTTAAAAAAACTATTTTGAAAATTCTGGTAACCAATTCTCCCGATCCTTCTTTCTCAAGAAAAAAATTAAAGCAAAACCCACTCCACAATTTCACCACCACTCAATTGCAGATCTCCCAATTTTGTTAAGTTAAAAGCAAAAACCTAGATCTCCCAATTATGCTCAATTGTAGCCACCACCACTCCATTGTTCCATTGCCAACACCAAGCTGCAACCACCACCACTCCATCTCCACCACTTGGTGATGATTTTTTTTTTAAAAAAAAATTGTTTTCTTTAGTTGTTTATGATGTTGATTGGGAGTATAAAAATGAATGGGAATGTGGTTGAAGAAGAAGATGAAAATCGAACCCAAATCTTTCAAAAAAGATTTTTTTTTTTTTTTTGTTCTTTAACTGATGACGTCGATTGAGAAAAAAATATATATATATATATAATGGTGATGATGATTGAAGATTGAAGAAGAAAAAAATGAAAATCAAACCCAAATCTTTCAAAAAAAAAAATGTTCTTTAATTGATGATGTCGATTGAGAAAAAAAAATATAATGGTGATGATGATTGAAGATTGAAGAAGATGAAGATGGAAATCAAACTCAGATATTCTAAAGTGGATTTTTTTGTCTTCAACCAATTATGTTGATTGAGAAAAAACAAAATGAATGGTGGTGATGATTGGAGAAGATCCGGATGTTCCAAAAGATAGAGATGGAGATCTGGTCCTTCAAAAAAAATAGTTCGAGATCTGGAAATTCTTAAATTTTGTCTCTTGCCAAAGATGGAGATGCCAGATCTCCAAAAAAAAATGTTCTTTATTTTTATAATTTCTTTTTCTTTAATAACAAGGATTGCAATTTGTTTAAATAAAATTATTATATTTAGTTCAATCTCATGTTCACCAAACAAAACATAGTATTAATTCAGTTTAGTTTCATATTTCTCCAAACACAATATAGTATTATTTAGTCTAGTCCAATCCAATACAATCACATCCCATTTAATCCCAATTTTATCTCAATTCAATCATATCCTATAAAATAGTTCAATCTAATCTCGCTCATCAAACGGTGCCTCGGTCTCCAATCTTCAACCCAATCAAAATGTAAAACATATGTTATATTTCAAATCACTAAAGAAGACAAGTCGTCAAAAAGTGTGAACTGGCATAGCCACGTAAGCAGAAAGTCAAAAGACCAGCCAAAGGAGACACGTTGACAGCCCACGTGGATAAACTACTTGAGACCGGCATAATAAATATCAGACCGGTAACCCCGAGTAAAACAGGATAAGCCGAGCAGAAGAGTACAACCTGTTCAGCTCTACTCGGCACAAACGTAAAACGGCTACATGAAACTTTATCTGCTTTCCACAAGGTAAAAAACCACATTACAGGCAATCACAAGTCAACTACAATACAGTCACTAAGAGTCCAACAAGGAAACAAACAAACCTCTCCTGTAGTTTAGGCAATCAGAGATAAAAAGGGGATCTGATTCAATAGCATTTAATACGTGATAATATCAAATAGGAAAGATATCCTTAAATCAACCCTGTAACCTTTTACTTGTATGCCACGATATTAAACCCTAGCAACACCATGTATAAATACCCCTACAAAGAAACAGTAAAGGGAAAAAATAAATTAGAGAGAAAAGAGAGAGAGATAAAAGTGTGTATTATTAAAACAGTTATAGTGGATTTGGCTGAGTTGCTAAACCAACAACCCGTAGACGTTTCTCTGATCATCAGAGTTTTACCACGTATTCCGTTTTTTATAATTTCGTTATTACCATTGAAGCATTTATTTCATTCATATTTTCATGTTTAAACCGATTTAAATCGTTGACTTGTTAACCGTCGAGAAATCACCGTCAACAATTGGCACTAGAAGGAGGTGGTGAATCTGCGTATTTGAAACATTAATTTCATAATCTCTTTATGAAACAATGGCCGGTAAAGGAGACGGCAGCGTTGGGAACGGCTCCAAGATCCCTCAGGGATTGCCAAGCGACATGTTGGGGGTCGACACCATACCCAATATCACTAGGCATACTGGTGTTGACTTAACAATCAATGACCAACCAGCAATTGCGGTTGGTCCTCAAAGGGTCCCACTGACCAACGGGGAGATCGCTTAGTGATTCCAAGAGTCTCTACAACAACTTGTAGCCGATGCAGCCAGACATGGGGTTGTACTCTCCACCTTAGAGAATCTAACATTACCCTACAACCTACACACCCTAAACCTATTGCAAGGCAGATTGTGCTCCGTAGTGGTTGGCCTAACATCGGATGCACAACTGAGAATTAATCAGAACCCGATAGAACCTGGGATCCAGTTGGAGAGACAAGCTCGGATCAGTGAAGAACCTAGAGAAGAGAGACGTCCCCGTGAGAGGCACGATTCTGACCAAGTAGGAAAGGGCCAAAACTGACCTAATAGGTGTACGCGTAGGAGGGATTGGTCATCATCTTCTTAAGAGGGAGACATGCACCATCATTGAAGGCACTAAAGGGGGACAGTCCAGTTACATGGTCTAACCCGAAAGGCCTTAAACGGAATGAGGAGGAACAAATGTTAGGTTTAACCATCAGTTAGAGTTTTGATCCCAGTGGGAAGCCGCGCTGTAAGAGGGATATACTCATACAGAGCTTGACCCATGAGGTCCAGAATAACAGGCGACAGATGGATGCCCTAGTCAGGCGATACGAGAGCAATGCGCTATCAAATGATGAGACAGAAAGTCTCTTCACCAACGACGTCCTCCGTACCCCATTCCCAGATAGATTCAAGATGTTGTTTGTGGAGCCATTCATGAAGGATACATACCCGAAAGAGCACGTCAGGTGCTATAAGAGCGATATGGCTCAATGCGACCAGAATGATGAATTCGTATGCCTCAACCTTCCCTAAACCCTCGGGGATTTATGATCTCGGTGGTTTGGGAGATTGCCTAAAGCGAGCATAGGAATCTTTAGCGATCTGACCAAGGCATTCTAAAGGCAATTCCTTGAAAACGTGAATAGGAAAAAATCAGTGGCTCACATCTCTCAGCTCAAGCAAAGATAGAACAATCACTCAAAAAATATCTCGAAAGGTTTGGTCAGGAAGTGTCAAAGATCGAAAGCGCGAATGACGAAGTTATCATCCCTACATTCATCAACAACTTATAGAATGGTCAACTCTCTTTCGACTTGAAGAGAGCTCGCCTGACCAGCTATGATGATATGATGGACATGGTAGGGGGTATGCCTTGGTCAAAGGAGAGAAAATCGTTGTATGCGGAAATTTTATACATGGCGGACGTTTAGATGAAAAAGCTAAAGATGGTGGATCCAAGTCTCAAAACCAGAAAAGAGATAGACATAAGGGTAAGGCTCGGGATGGTCGAGACAACAATCGAAATTCCGAACATGGAAGAGAGAAGTTTCAGGGGAAGTACACCAACTACATCGTCTTAAAAAAGAAACAATAAGAAGTCCTCACAATTTTGGAAGAAAAGAATTTGTCAAAGGAACCCTGAGGCAGTCGCGGTTTGCTCACAGAGACACTACAAAGTACTTTCGTTTACATAAGAAAAATGAGCATGAAACTTTCAAGTGTTTCCAGCTCAAAGACCTTATTATGACCCTTATCCGGGAAAGGCACCTGAAGAATCCTGTCTTAAAGAAGACAAAACATACAGGCTCAAAAACAACCAGTAAGAGAGCCGAGGATGAAAAATGAGCCCAAAAATGCCCGAAGAGGAGGTGGTAATAAACACCATCTTCGACGGGCCGTCGACTAGTAGGAGCAACTGGGAGAAGGCATAGGAAATTCAATAAGCGATGGAAGCTAGAAGAGATCTCGATGTGAACTCTATAGAACCTGATCCAAAAAGAATCAAAAAAGGTTGGGACCTAGTGATGTTTATAGAGTTAGACTCGTATGAAGTAGATGTTAAACCCAATGATGCACTAGTTATAAGTGCTCAGATCGGTTATAAAGAGGTTCACAGAGTATTGATCAACAATGGGAGCTCGACATACATTATGAGTGCAGATGTATATGATCAGTTGAGGCTAGAGAGGAAAGACTTGGCACCTTTCCATACCCCACCTAGAGGATTTGGGGAAGCCGAGGTTAGGTAACTGGGTATGACAAAACTGTCAGTCAAGGTCAGAAAGGCCCCTTGCCAGAAAACTGTAATGCTCAACTTTGTAGTGGTAGATATATAAAATTGGCCATAAATTACCCTGCTTGGCCAGTCATTCTTGAATAAATCAAAAGCAGTCACGACCACCTATGCCCTAATGATGAAGTTCCTAACAGAATATGGGGTAGGTGTGGTCAAAGGATCGCAAGAAATGGCTTGAAGGGTAAATAATTTGGTTTATAAGAATAGAGAAGATAGGGAAGACCAAGTGTGTGTACATCACTTGGCCGAACAAGACTTGGATGAATCGAAAGCTGAAGTTCCTAGAGCTTTTGAGTTAGACACAAAAGATGAACCAGAAACCCTGAAAGAAGAATGAACAGAAGATGTAACCCTGGACGATTGTAAGCTGACCAAAGTGATCAAAATATGAGCAAACTTACGAGAGGACGTCAAATGCGACCTGACTAGTTTACTGAGGTAATACAAAGAAGTATTGGCATGGAGTCACGAAGATATTTCATGGATCGATACAAAGATAATATCTCATTGCCCAGCTGTCAACCCAGAGTATAGACAGGTTGTCTAGAAGAGATGAGTATTCAACTCAAAAAGAAACGCATCAATTAAGAAAGAAATGGACAAATTGCTCAAACCGGATCAATCAGAGAGGCCAAGTACCGACAATGGGTGGTCAATGTGGTGTTCGTGAAGAAGAAGAACAGCCAATGGAGAATGTGTGTGGACTTCACCGATTTGAACAAAGTATGCTCAAAGGGTAGCTTCCCACTCCCAAGGATGGACCAGTTGGTAGACGCAATAGCAGACCAAGAACTGCTCAGCTTCATAGACGCATACTAGGGATACAACCAAATTTGGATTAATAAAGCAGATGAAGAAAAAATAGCATTCACAACTGATCAGGGATTGTACTACTATGCAGTGATACCCTTTGACCTAAATAACGCTAGAGCCACTTATCAACAAATATATGTTTATCGCTTCTTTAAAGCAGAAAAGAAAGGGAAGGGACTCGAGTGGAACTATGAGTGTGAAGAAGCTTTCCAGAAAATAAAAGAATACCTAGGCCGAGCACCGATTCTCTCCAAGCCCAAACTCAGGGAGACCCACTATCTGTACCTATCCCTCGCATAAGTAGCAATCAACTCTGTGTTCCGATTGGAGGAGGGAGTCTAGAAACCGGTGTACTACATAAGCAAAGCCCTATTACAGGTAGAGATGAGATACTCACCAGTAGAAAAAATAGCTCACGCACTAATCACTGCAGCACAAAAATTGAGACCGTACTTTTAAGCACACACAGTTGAAGTATGTACTGACTACCCGCTCAAGCAAATCCTATAAAAGCCAAAAGTATCAGGATGATTGACTAAGTGAGTGATAGAGCCGAGCGAGTTTGACATCAAGTATATGCCTAAGGCATCAATTAAATAGCAGGCCGTGGCAAATTTTGTAGTTGAATTCACTAAGCCAAATATGAAGGTGAAAAGAATGATGAAAGAAGAGCAAGCGAAGAATTTCTAATGAAGGTTGTATGTTGATGGCTCGTCAAACACACATGGCAGTAGGGCAGTGATAGTAATATCTACCCCAGAAAGGGATGTCGTGGAATGGCCATGAGATTTGACTTTAAGGTTACCAATAACCATGCTAAGTACGAGGCCCTGTTAGCCGGTTTAAGAGTATGCATTGCATTAGGAGCCAATAAAGTAGAAATCTTCAGCGACTCATAAATTGTGGTCACTCAAGTCTTGGACAAGTATCAGGCAAAAGACGAGTGCATGATGGCATACTTAGATGTGGCAACTAGATTGCTCAGATGTCTTAAAGAATTCAAGATCACTCAGATCACGAGAGAAGAAAATGAGAGGAAAGATACTCTATCCAAAATAGCATCAACAATTCACATTAAAGAAAGAACAATCCCAGTTGCATACCTGACTAAGCCAAGTATATTCGAGTTGGAAGAATTAATAGTAGAAATTCAAGAAATTCGAGCACAGTCGAACAACTGGATGACTCAGCTCAGGAAATACTTGGAAGAAGGCACCCTCCCGAAAGTCACCGCAGAAGCAAAGTGCATCAAGTATAGATCAACCAGGTACACCATTGTCGGTGGAGAACTGTACAGAAAGGGATTCTCAAAGGCATTACAAATGTGCATTATAGAAGAAGAAGAAGAAGCTGAACAGATTTTGAAAAATATCCATAGCTGTGTGTGCGGAAATCATACGAGGGGTAAGAACCTAGAACATAAAATACTCAGGCAGAAATTTTATTGGCCAACCCTATTTACAGATGCTCATCGGTTCATAAAAAGTTACGAAACGTGTTAGAAAATCGCTAATGACATTCGATTTGCTCAAGAGTCTTACCTCCCCTTGGCATTTCTCCATGTAGGGTCTCGATCCCAAAGGACCAATGCTAACGGGAGTGAAGAGATGAGCAAAGCATGCAATCATAGCAGTTGATTACTTTACCAACTAGGTTGAGGCAGAGGCCCTCGTGCACATTACAGAGGCAAATACCACCAACTTTGTCAAGAGGAATATACTCTATAGGTTTGGGGTCCCAAACACCATCATCACATACAACGGCACCCAGTATGACAACCAAAAATTTTAGAAATTGTTCAGGGACCACAAGATCTTGAATTACTATGCCTCACCTGTTCACCCTCAAACCAATGGGTAGATTAAGGCTGTGAACAAAGTAATTAAGCACACCTTGAAAGCAAATATGGACACAAAGAATGGGAGCTGGGTGGATAAGCTCCACGAAGTACTATAGGCATACCGAATAACAGCTAGGATGACAAAGGGAGAAATTCCCTTTTCCTTGGCATACGAAACTAAGGTTGTCATCTCGATAAAAACATCATACGTATCTCTTAGAGTTCAATTATATGACCCAGATCATAATATTGATATGTTGCTTCAGAATCTAGATGAGCTGGAAGAAGCAAGGGACAGGTTCTAGGTACGAAATGCTACATACTAGCAGAGGGCGGCAAGGTACTACAACTCAAATGTCCATGTGTGTAAGTTCCAGCTTGGGGATCATGTACTTAGGAGAGTGTCCCCGAACACTCAGGACCAAGCAGCAGGATCCTTCACCGATAAATGGGAGGAACCATGCATCATAGATGGTATAACAGGGCATGAATCGTATATGATAGCCCAACCTGGAGGAAGTGTTCTACCCTGATTGGAGGAAGTGTTCTACCCCGACCATGCAATGCACAATATATGAAAATGTTCTATCCCTAAAGGACCCCTCATTGTTATGTTTAAGCTTTCAGTATTATTTAGTTCTTAGCGATCATTTTAATTCTTAGTTTTTCAGACAATGTAGCAAATTTGTTGAGATTCGCATGCTCAAATCAAGAAGTAAAACGGGATCTTATGAGACCAAAGTTAGTCATAGAAGCAAGCAACGTATGATTATAAGAACCTATGGAAAAAAACATGAATATATGATAATAAGAACATGACTCGAGCACTCTAAAACCGGAAAGAGCGAGTGAGAAGTGTTCGAGGGGCAAAGAAGCTAAAATAGCACGCCCACCAAACAGAGATGACATGAGCGTATCTCTCAACGAAAAGGTAAACCCGAGGCACCACAAGTACCTGTATAGTTGCTCGGGGCACCGTTGGGGTAAACTCGGTAAGATGCGCAGTCTTGTTGGCCGATAGACGCTACCCCAACGATTCGACAAACCTCTGTGATAGACAATATTGGGAGATGTACTTGGTGACATGTCTAGGGACCTAGGTGTATGGTAGGGGTAAGCCTCGACGTAACACCTGGGTAAGAAGAAAATGAAGTATAAAAACCTAACTGCCAGTTAATAAGATACTCGGCCTAACAATGGGTCACTCAGTTCGAACAAAAAATTACCAATTAATAAGATACTCGATTCAGGTTCAAACACAAGGATGTACAAAAGTCACTGTTTGTAAAATAACCAAGCAAAAGTGAAATATAATATTGGAAATATGAATTAATCAAATGAAGTTACAAGGAGTACTTGAGATCGTTACAAAAATTACAAAGAACAGTATCAAGGAGGTTATGGGGGTTGAGAGTTACTGCCTTTGTGACTCGGATCAGGTTCCATCACATACTCACTCAACTGGCTTTCATATGAGGGCCATATGATCTCTCCCGAGCACGGGTCCGACAACTAGTTTATCACCGTCGATCCCTGCTTTATGACAGGCATGAAAAGTAGTGAAAGCACTCTCGGTATGATCCTCTAAATGAATGAGATGTGGCATTTTTCCTTTGTTGCGACAATATGCTCACCATTCCTTCATTTGGACCAGAAGAGAATCCAAAGATGTTTCCACATGTTTTTTTAATTGAAAGGCTTCAGTTGAACCGAGTCCAATCAGTTGCCCAATTCTTCATCTTGAAAAACTCACCCGTTGAGACCATCCCGGCTGAAACTCTCTAAGAAGCAGGGCATCATATGCTGGGAACCTTTTAAAGCGGTGGACCCCCTGAATCTCCAGCTTCATCCCAGGCTCTTTCGATAGAGACTCAACAGTTAAGGCCTCGCGTTCCAAGTCTTCAATTCGGTGCTCATAGGATGACTTGGACTCCTCAACTTTCTGTTCAGTCTGGAGCATCTCTTTTTGAGTAGAAGACGGTAAATCCTTCAAGTTTTTAACTTCTTCAGCAGCAAAAGAAGCCATTTGATTGGCCTTCATTTGATTTGCCAGGCACTGATCCATGAATTCTTGGTGTGATTTTATCTTCTCCTGATGAGCCATCTTAGTCCAAGCACGGTTCTCCTCGCTCTCTTTTATTTGAGCTTCCAAGTGCCTTATTCTGTCTGTCTGAGCATTGCTGACCAGACAATCCTTAGATACCTCATGGAGCATCTATATCAAAAACAACAAAATGATGCATAAAAAAGAAAAAGATAGGGCCTTAGCACCACGAAGAAAGAAAACTCACATAGGAGGCACTATTGAAAAAGTTATGGAGTTGTTCCGATAAAGTGACAGCCTTGAAGCGGCTCCAGTGATCATCCTCGATGAAGGCACGACTCGATGATATAACCTTAAATATGTCTTGAGGGGAGGGATCCCCAGATTGACCTGACGGTCTTGCACCCCCAACTTTAGCATTAGGCATAATGGAAGGATCCGCAACATTCAAATCCTCAATTGGGTCCCTCGGAGAGATGAACTAGTACAGTCTTCAGCAGGCCTTCCAGTCTGAACTCTTAAAAAAACCTCTACTCCCATTTCCTTAGCACTAACACCAGTCTCCTCATCGCCCGATGAAGAATCAACATATGCAATGACCTGTAGAATTTTAGTGGGTTGGCCAAGTGAAAAAGAGGCTTTCCTCTTTCCAGACTGCCTTCCCCTAGGGTTAAGGTTAGTAGTGAGGTCTTTTGTTTGGGCCTCATTTTCTAAGATGGACAGGGAAGACTCAGAAACATGCACAACCGAACTAAAAGGCACTTCAACCTGTTTTCCCTTAATAGTGGAATCATGCTCGTTTATCTCAACAGTTGCCTCACCTATAGTGGAATCCATCCGCTTACTCGGATTATTATGCTCCCTTTGTTTGTTGGGATTATCCGTTGTAGGGCTACTCGGACCAATCGAACCCCCTCGTCTACTTGATTCGCCCTCAGCATTGAGAGGGATCAGGAATATATTTGGGCGCACAACCATCAACTTCATCAGTGTCCTCAGAGCCCCCACTCGACTTATCTTCTAGCGGAACGATCCCGACGTCTATGGCAAGCTGAAATTTGATGGAAGAGGTCGGTTTTTATCATCTTCTTCTCGACAAAGGGGTATGGTTTTCCCCACTTCTCTAAAGGATGCACGGTAACCCTGGACAGATTGGTCAACTCATCAGTCGTAAAAACGGGAGGAGTCCGGTTTCAAGCCTTAGGTGAGCAAAAGTAATGAGGAACTCTTCAAGTCACCCAAACATCATCGAGGTCAAAATCGATCGAACATCCCCAGCCGCCTCTAATAAAGAACCAACTGTTCTTCCAATATTTGTTCAAGGTAGGAAAACCTCAGATGAAACCTTTCCTTTTATCATCCGTAGTTGCCTCGACTTCCCCGTCAATTTCAACCCCATCCGGAATCCAGTTGTCAGGCTGGCTTGAGAGAAGAAAGTAAGTTCCCGTTTGACCCAACTGCCTCAGGGTATAAAAATGCCTGATCTCATGAGGTGTGGGTGGGGGTAAGCTCATCCTTTTCCTCATGTGCCACATGCTCATCAAAATTCTATAACTATTCGGAGCAAGCTGGGCCAAAGCAATACTTGCTTCTGCCAAAAATAAGGTGATAAAAGGCTGGAGAGGGAGCTTTAACGCTACAACTGAGCATCACCCCGTAAATTGCTACCATATTAGGTGGAAGATTCCATGCATCTCTGTCTCTAGTCAATTCCAGCTGAACAATATCACCGTCCAAATCGAATTGACGAATACACCTCTCAATCCCGGTGGCACCTAGTACGTTTTGCTCAACATCATAGGCACATACCCATTTGGTGAAAAAGTAGATACAACTTGCTTGATGCTCATCCTCCACATCACTCTTATTTAGCACTTGGGTCCCAACCCTAATATCGTGGGGAGAAACATGTTGCGTACTCGACACTTATTGTCATGTTTTCCATTAACCTCCAAGGACAGGAATCGCTGCAAGCAAAAACAGAATGGTCAAATTGGGCCTCAAGTTTGTCAGGGGGTGTGTCCCCCAATAATTTATAGGCTGTAAAAGCAACATCACATTTAAGGGCATTCATCCTAATAACGAAAAAACAATGTCTAGATATAAGGTCCATAGAGACTAACCTTGAGATACCATAAATTGGACAGGTCAACGAATTGTAGAAGAACCTTGAAAGTGAAATCAAGAGATGGAGAATCTCAGGCCTGTGAAAAGCAAAATGCAAAGGCAAAGAGACAAGGTTCAAGACAATAGCGACTTGAATAATCGAGGAATTTAGGTTACCAGAGTGCCTGTGGAGAAAACTAAGAAAGACTAGAGGATCTAGCTAGGTTGAAGCAATAAAGGAATGTTGACACGATGAGCATGAAAAAAAAACAATAAAAAAGTGACCAAAAATATCCCTCAATTGTTTAAATAGGCTAGGCATCGGTTTTGAAATTGGAAACCACGGGTCCAAGTCACAAAGAAGCGGGAAATGAAAAGGTGTGATGAGTAACGTAGGTGACGTGCCAGACGGCCAAATTTCGACGCAGCAATAAAATGCGTCGAGCCATCAAACACTCTTAATGTCACCATCAAAAGATTTTCGCTTGAAAGACGAATCATGTGTGTGTGGATGCAATTAAGACACATCATTAATGTTTGAATTAATAAAGAATGATACTTCTTATATTTATGAGGCATAATGACAAAATTTGAACAGAGCTAGCTTGATCAGATAAAAATCGAATGAAGGTTAAATATTTTCACCGAGAAATATTTTTACTCGGCTCTAATATTTAAGGGGGTATTGTTATATATCAAATTCACCAAATAAGACATGTCGTCAAAAAACGTGAACTAGCATAGCCACGTAAGCAGAAAGTCAAAGGACCAGCCAAAGGAGACACGTTGACAGCCCACGTGGATAAACTACTCGAGATCGGCGTAATAAATATCAGACCAGTAACCCCGAGTAAAACCAGGATGAGCCAAGCAGAAGAGTACAACCTGTTCAGCTCTACTTGGCACAAACGTAAGATGGCTACATGAAACTTTATTATCCTCTTTCCACAAGGTAAAAAACCAAATGACAGGCAAACACAAGTCAACTACAATACAGTCACTGAGAGACCAACAAGGAAACAAACAGATCATCTCCTATACCTTAGGCAATCAGAGACAGAAACGGGATCTGATTCAATATCATTTAATACGTGATAATATCAAATAGGAAAGATATCCTTAAATCAACTCTGTAATCTTTTACTTGTACGCCACGATATTAAACCCTAGCAACACCATGTATAAACACCCCTACAAAGACACGGTAATAGGGAAAAAGAAATTATAGAGAAAAGAGAGAGAGAGAGAGAGAGAGAGAGAGAGAGAGAGAGATAAAAGCATGTATTATTTAAACAGTTACAGTGGATTTGATTGAGTTGCTAAAACAACAACCCGTGGACGTATCTCCGATCATCAAAGTTTTACCACGTATTCCTTTTTTCATAATTTCGTTATTACCATTACATCCTTTATTTCATTCATATTTATAGGTTTATACCGATTTAAATTGTTGACTGATTGATTGTCGAGAAATCACCACCAATAACATACAATAAAAAAGCAACCATATTCCACTCAGTTTCTAGAAACCAAATGTTATCTTTCTCCTAAAACAAAAAACTAACTGAAATTAAACACCACACAAAAAATCCCATCCAAATCAAACTCCAAAATATCTAAAATCAATAAAATCAAACCATTGCACACCATCACAGCCACCGCACTAGCAACACCGTCGGAACCAAAAGCTATAGTTTTGGTAGAATGATGATTTCCCAGTGAGCAATTACAGGTGAAGGAGGCTTGTGCTACCACCGAAATAGTGAGGCCCATGTGAGCCTCCCTCTTATCTCCTCCAATTCAGAGGAGTCAAATTGCGGATCTCATCCAAATAGAGGAATTATGTACCAGTCTTCTTCAGTCAAAAGAGATCGACGATCTACTCCGATTGGAATAGACCTATTTACTCTTGGTTCAGTTTTTTCTGGATTGAATGAGCCATCTAATATTGGCTTTTTGGTTTGGTTTTTTCTAGGTTGAAATAGTTATCTGGGTTTTTTTTCCAGGGCTGAAGAAGTTTATCTCAGTTGACTGAGCTATCTATGTCGGTTTGTAATTATGTAATGCATTTTTCTTTTTCTTTTCTAGGTTTGATTTGATTTTCTATTATTTTCTAGAGTTTATATTTGTAATGTGGATCTTGAGATCAATGATTCAATATCTTGTGATTTTTTTTGTTTGCTTGGTGAGAAAAAGAAGTAAATGAAAGAGATAGGGTCTCTTTGCTTCTTTGTTTTCAAATACATTTCATCAAATCTCCTTCATCAACGATATCAAATTGAATTTTTTTTCGAATACATGGATGGATTTATAATTCAAATGTTCTATGATTGACTTATTTCCGTGTCAAAACCATTGAAGTGCTTTTATATGGGTAGTTTAGGTTCTTCATGTAATCAACAACATTTTGATAGTAATTGAAGACAACTTTTTCGACATCCCAAGATATTCAAGAGCTGAGCTTCATGAGATTAGGTGCACACACAATTTATTTATATGTGTCCTTATATCATAATGCATTCATTGCACACATATAAAACTTGATTACATGTGTTACTATATTAGTTGTACTTACAACACATATACACACATGCATCACGATTCCTTTGGTATTCGTATGTGTCTCAATGATTGAGTTCTAAGAACTCATTTGCTTATTCCGTATCTAATTTCATATTTAAGGTCTGTGTGTTTGTGTTGTAATTTATTTGCATTTGTTGATCAGAAACGTTTGTGCTTGCCCTTTGGCATGCTCATGTCTTTACACAAAGGATCTGCCTCTTGAAAAGACTCATTTCTTCTCTTTGTGGTTAGGGTGTTTTTTATTTTGGTGGGTCACAAAAAAAGGGGCAAAAATCTCATCGGTGATTTTCATTGTCCATGTGTCGTCTTGGTGGACCGCGAACCACCTCCAATGATTTTCGTAGTCCAGGTCTTGTCACAGTGGACCGTAAAAAAGAGACCAAAAACTAGGTGCGAATTCACACCAGTGATTTTCGCGATCCAGCTCTTGTCATGGTAGACCGCGATACTCTACCGCAAAAAATGCTATTTTTACAAAACAAAGGCATTTTAATGGAAGCTCTATATAAAAACCTCTTAGGGTTTTAGAGAGAGGTTAGAGCTCCTAGAGAGAGAAAGCTCTAAGAAAGCCTATTTGACTCTCCATCCCTCATGCATGTGCAATTAATGTCTTCTTCTCTCATGGAGTCATGGGTCTTCATTAATGGTCTCCATTTTTAGGTAAGAACAAACCTCATCTTATTTATTGTTATTTTCCTTTTAAACTTCATTAATTGCATATCTTTGAAGTTGTGGAGATTGTTTGAGGGTTAGTTGATAACTAGGATTGTTTGGTAGTTAATTCAACATCTAATTAAGCATTATATGTTTTTGTCTAGCATATTTTGCATTGAGCATTTATATATATATATATATATATATATATATATTGATTTAGGCATTTTCAATAACTAGTATTATTAGGTATATTATATTCATATCTAGTTAAGCATTTTTGTATTTGTCTAGCATGAATTTGCTTTGAGCATTGATTCATTGCTCACTTAGACATTTTACTCTCTTCAGTAAGATCAAGTCTTGAAGCCACAAGTGGTGGTTGTACAAGCAAGTGTCATGACCCGCTATAAAATGCACGAATGGTAGATTAGGAGGTACTCATGCCAAGAATAGTGGATCGGGGGATATCTCAAGGATTGAACCAAGAGTGATGAATGAGAAATGACCATAGCATGAGGTTGTCGAGAGTGAAAGTCTATGTATCACTTGAGGGTGTAACCTTCTTTTCATTTAATGGATTTTTGTAGCTTAAGTTGCTAGTTCAATATTTTTTAAAAATCTTAATTAGTTAACACACATCATTGTACTGTATTAACATTAGTTACATATTCAATATTTTTTAAAAATCTTAATTATTTAACTAATATGCAAAGAATTATTAACAAATTTAGAAAGCTTCTTCTTACGCTTCACAAATTATCCATTTATACTTCATTTTAATCTTTTTATTAACGACAATATTAACCCGAGTTAAAAATATCGAACAAGAACTTTTTTTGACAAACTTATTTCTCTATTTTCTTCTTCTTCTACTACTTCTCTTTTAAATTTTTTCCTTCTAGACATTCTCTCTTTCTAGGTGTGTATTCTACAATCCACATGTATTCTAATTTATTTTTTATTTTACTTTTTTTCTTGTTGTTAACCCTTTTTAAATAAAAAAAATTGATTTCATATCCAACAAATCCTTTATTCATTACCACCGTGGAATGGCTATAATAATAAATCTATTTTTTTACAATATAAAAGCATTATTATTAGTTAAATTTAGTAGAGTTATTGTTAATATATTTCATTGGTTTTTCGTGAAGATATATTATTTTTTATTTTATTTTAAAAAATAAATTGAGTTTTTTTAGAAATTTATTTTTAAAAATGGAGTGTCAAGAGATAATTTAAGAAAAAAAAACAAATTTCATTAGAATTTTTTAAAATTTTAATTTTTAGAACGGAGTGTCTTTAAAATGAAGTATAAATAGAAAAAAAATGAATTGTCAAAAGAAGCTCTCACAATTTTATCTTATTAATAGGTCAAAAGATCATTTTTCCCCTCAGTTGTTAAGTTCTAACGGAACATTAGTAAAGATAAGGTATTGTTTACATGTAAAACTAGTAAACTATTATCAAACGACAAGCAAATTTTGTATGTTTCTGACTAAATCTCAAATCTGAAACCAGATCTGGAAGATACAAATCTAGAGAAATTGCCCGACTGAAATCTTCGTTGTCCTTTTTTCAATCTCCTCT
This sequence comes from Dipteronia dyeriana, assembly GCA_032871835.1. Lineage (NCBI taxonomy): Eukaryota > Viridiplantae > Streptophyta > Magnoliopsida > Sapindales > Sapindaceae > Dipteronia > Dipteronia dyeriana. The sequence continues at coordinate 69,061,204 of CM065295.1, read as the reverse complement.
GTATATGAGGTAGGACCTCATATTTATACAAGGGAAAACGTGTCAAAGTGCCTATAATGGAATATTTCGGCTGACGTCAATGAACTAGCTTGGGCGACCGAAAGTCTAGTTTATGCATGCCTTTTAGGGCTGGTCGTATGACTGGATGACACATGGCTTGTTTTGAAGTTGATGCACTGTTGGTTGGATGACACGTAGGTTGAATGTGTCAGGATCGAAATAGCGACTTTCGAGGACTGAAATCTAGTCCTAGTCCTATGTATGGCTTCTCTCGAGACATACTTTCTAGTGGGATTCGCTTCATCCGTGACAATTTGTTTGGGTTACTTCATGCTTGGGTTTCGGCTCATTTCAGAAGTTCTATATCTGGCTGAAACTTTTATCAATTAAGGTGGGCTTTTCATAGGCTCCTTGCATCTGGGCCGGATTTTATTTATAAGTTGGCCCAATGGTAGTAAGCCTAATTTATTGGGTATAACATTAGCCCCCCGTCTCTTTGGATAATACTATTAGTGCTTCACAAAAAAAAAATTATCTCGGAAGGCTTATATATTGCCTCAGACTTTTTTGACTATGTATTATATATATATATATACATACTTGGTAGAGGGTCGCTTGCCTGAAAGCCTTTTCGTAGCTGAGCAACTATTTCGACGCCCATAATATTCACTTTGTCAGGCAACCATATGGTGATTCGAAACTAATTTTTCACTGAAAAAACACCAAAACTATCCGAACTTTAATTTGTGCTTTTTTCGGGCAATAATTTGATATCCCGAAATCGGTTTCTCTTTAGGCAAAGCGCATTGTGGACTGAAACTTCGTTTCTTCATCAGGCAAAGGTCTAACTTGAAGGAACTAGTTCAGACTGAAATGAACAAATAGCCTGCTATTTTTTCAATATTTATATAATATTCTATTTCGAATGAAAGAAAAAAGGTGGACTGAAGCTTTGTTTCTTCGTCGGGCAATGGTCTAACTTGACCGAAATAGTTCAGACTGAAATGAATAATATGTTCATAACAAACAGCATGCTATTTATTAAATATTTATATAATAATCAACTTTTAAAGAAAGAAAAAAGGTAGAGAGGCGTGTAAAGGAAGCTTGTCAGTTTACATTTCCCTATGTCCATGTATTGGACAATAACTTACCCACTGTTTGACTTCCTTATGCCTTAATTGCCAATGTTATGATATATATATATATTATTCCGTATGGCATCCAGTCATACAGATCTCTTATTTGAGATCAACAACTGGGCTCCAACAACAATTGGGATCGATTCCCTCTGCCTATTAATATATGTCAGGCCCCTTATTTTAAACTTAAATTTTCAATCCCTGTTTTGAATCTCTTGTGGTAAGCGTAATTGAGATTTTCTCACTAAAGAAATTTTCTGTCGTGAGTTGATTTGGTGCATCATTTTTAGTCATTTGGTGGCAAAGTCACGGCTCTCTCCATTTTTTCCGGTGAGTTTACTCTTCATGGATCTCTCTTGTACTGAACTTCTTAGTCAATTCTCATTTCTTTCACTTTTGAGAGCGGTTGAGTTAAGGCGCATTGATTTTTTTTTTTTGGCACACAACCAGACCTTATTATGTCTGAAAAATCCTCTAATGTTGGCCCGGCATACTGACCCACGTCTTTTATTTTCAGATTTTTCTTGCTCGGGTTTTCAATTAGCGGAAATGGTTGTGAAGACGTTGAAGGGTCCCTCCAGATTAAAGGAGCAGGGAGACATCACGGATTCGGATGTTGAATCTCATCGAGTGGTTCAAATCCGATATTCTGTTGAGGAACCCTCATTTATTGGCAATGAGATTAATGTTGTTTCGGCAAACAACCTGAAATCTTGTCGCACGTATTTTAGGCTATCTCCGTGCCTCGAATTGCTGCTTCCCGATACTCGGGCCGCATGGAATCCGCCAAGTGGAAATGTGGCGATTTATGGTTTTATGCTGAGTTGCGGTATTGGACTTCCCATTCCTGAATTCATTTCTCATTACCTTAGTTCGATCAAGTGTGTGCCGATGCAGTTTTCCCCTAATGCGTATCGCAATTTGTTGGGTCTCTATTGCCTTTGGCGAGATCAAAATTTTGGCGCCCCTTCCGTTAACGAAATAAAAAATTGTTTCATCCTTCGTCGGTCCGTTAATGAGCCAGGCTCTTACTGCTTAACTTCTCATCATCCTTCCATATGGATGCCTATTGGAGAGGATGGGAAGGGAGTAGATGGCATACTTAATATTACGAGCAAAGAGAAAAATAAAAAGAAAAATGGTATTATCTGGGGCATGCCCAGTTCCAACAAATATTGGAAAGGGAGTTGGTTTTTCGTCAGAGGTGAGCGGGGAAGAAACCCCTCGGGTGGTTCTTCCGATGAAGAGTTTTCAGTTCCCCGCCATTTCTGTGATGCTAGTAAGTGCTCTTACTTTTAACTTCGGTTTATATATATATCATGAAGTAATTTATAATAATTTATGTTTTTGCAGTTACTTACAAAGATTCGCCCAAACTGACTCCTAACGAGGTGGATCGGATTTCCCAAGCTTCTGTTTGCTTCTAGCAGTTACGGAATCAGATCCGATATATGGTAAGGCTGCAAGGGCACTTAAAGCAGTTCAACTTTCCAGTTATCATGACGAAGAGGAAAATGTAAAACTTGGGAATGCTCGTTCTGATGATCCGGACTTAATCAAGGACTTGGATTCCAATGTCCCTACTTCAGGTGTTGCAGCCGCTGGATCAGGTACTGGGCCAGGTGTTGGGTCAGGCCCATGAAAATCAAAATATTTTGGCCCACTCGTTAAAAGAAAAGGAGAATTTTCATCTAATCCTAAATTTTCGAAAGCTCTGCGAAAACTGAATATCCCTTCATCTTTGAGGGAAAATGATAGCGAGCGTACCGGTATCAATTCTCCTTACAGTGTTAATCTAGATACTTTTGGTTCGGTTTTGGAGTATGTGCCCGAGAATATTCATGTGAACGCTTCTTTCGCTAAAGTTCAAGAGACTGCTTCCTCTGACCCTCCCGAAAATATTCACATTCCCAAGATAGTTTGTCCTTTAACCGTTTTTTCTAGTTTCTTCACAGGCGAATAATCTCGTCCGTCTGCACCTACTAAAAGAGATGTTTTGTCAGACTCGGACCCTTTGGATCCTTCATTTGCACTAAAATTGGCTTTAGCGGGCGATTTAACTTTCGGCCCACCGGAGGACTATGAAGCTTTTAAGGTGACTGACATAGTTGAACATGGTCGACAAAGTCTTCACTTTCTCTCCATGGTATGCTTTGTATCCTTGTCTTATTTGAACTTTTACATATAGCATTCAATATACTATATATATATATAATTTTTTTTTTTATATCGCGACTGTTTTACTCGACAGCTTTTGAGGATGTGTGACTCTGCCGTGAAAGAGAATGATGGTCTCATTTCCCAAGTGGCTAGGATGGCAGAGGAGAAGCAGAAACTCTTGGCCGACAACTCAAAGCTTTTGACTGAAAATTCGAAACTCATAGCCAGGGTCTCTAGTTTGACTAGCAAAGAAACTAAGCTTGTCGAAGAGACAAGAAGGCGTGAAGGGGCTGAGCAACGAGTTGCCGATTTGGAAAAGTTAAAGGGAATCCTCGAACTTCGCCTTAAAGAGTTCAAGTCAGATTTCGAGTTGGTCCGAGACAAAATCGGGATTCGGGCAGTTGATATTTTCAAGCATTTGCCTGTTTTTGATGCCTATACTCACAAAGAGTTTGCAAAAGGGGTTGATGCTTGCAAGGACCTCGTTCGGGCTTTAAAATATCATGCGATTGCCGAAAAGATCGAAGAGTCTATGAAGGAGAACCTTGAAAAAACAGTGGAAGATTTTAAAGCTCAAGTTCGTCGATGGGAAATGGACCGAAGGAACAGACATCTGCCTCTGTTAGATATGCATATTGATTTAGATGCTCGATCTGACTGTACTTTCGGGACTTTAATACCTAGTAATATGTGGTTGAATCCTCTCATTGATTATGGTCCTGATCCGGAGTCCGAAGAAGAAGAAAGTGAAGAAGCTGAAGAAAGTGAAACAGAGGGAGAAGAAGATGAAGACCAAGACGAATGAGGAAAAAATTGATGCCACCTCTTTAGCCGAAGTTCCTGGCCTTTTAATTTTTGCTTTTCTGGATTTAGATCCAAAGTTCAATAAGTTTCAGCCTTGTATGAACTTTTGTATATCGATCAAAGCTATTTTGTTTTCTAACTTTTTTTGTTTTAAACCTTTGGATCTGAATTTTAAGGGTATCGGGCATGTCCGACCTCTTTGCATGATTTCCTTTTTAATGTAAACTTTATCTCTTGTTTTCGGTAATTCCTTTTGATGTTTAACTAATCTAGTGGTTTTTTTTTTGCTATTGGTTATGATTTATTTTAGCCATAACCTTCGTAAGTTAAATTTTTTCGATTAAGTTAACATAACTTAATCTTTTTTTGACTACTCTAACGATTTTTTGATTGCCGGTTATGACCCAGCTACCTTAACCTTCGTAAGCCAAATACGAGCCATTTTGGCTATTTGTAGTTTGATTGTTGGTACAGCTGAAAGTTTGAATTTGGTCAGAATAGATATTTTATTTATCGCCCGAAGGCTAAAAGACGACGGGGCCTAAAGGCTCACGCGTTGATGCCTGAATGGCTTACAAAAGATGAAGTCGCTATGGGGAAAAACACGTTGATGTCTGAGGGCTCAAAAGGTGATATTGACCAAAGGCTGACATAACGCCTGAATGTTCAAAAGACGATGTCATCCGTAGGCTGAGGTATTGATGCCCGAGAGTGCAAAAGATATGGAATTCCTTTCTACTGGTAATAAGTCTTTAAATATTGAGCGTTCCATGGACGAGGTATGATTCCACCCCCTGGCCTTGCTATTTGGTAAGCTCTATGTCCTGCTATTCCGACAACCTGATAAGGCCCTTCCCATTTGTCGCCGAGTGTCCCAGCTGCTCTGTCTCGAGTGTTAGGCAACACTCTTCGTAAGACTAGGTCATTTATCTGAAAATGCCTCTATCGAACTTTGTTATTGTAATGACGTGACACCCTTTACTGGTATGTTGCCATTCGTATTTGAGCTCTATCCCTTCAAGCTTCTAACTCGTCTAGGCTAGATGATAGTAGATCAATGTTATTGTCTTGGTCATAGAACCTAATCCGGGGGGACACTATTTTGGTTTCTATAGGAATAACAGCTTCGGCCCCAAACGCCATTGCGAAAGGCGTTTCTCCAGTGGAGGTCCGCGAGGTTGTTCTATACGCCCATAATACTTCGGGCAATAAGTCTACCCAACATCCCTTTCTGACATCCAATTTTGCTTTGATGTTGTGTTTTATTATTTAGTTTACCGTCTCGACTTGCCAGTTGGTTTGTGGGTGTGCCGGGGTGGCGAATAAACAATTGATGTTCCACTCATCACAGAATTTTCAAAAATTCACGTTATCAAACTGTGTTCCGTTATCTGACACTATAGCATTCGGGACACCGAAACAATAGATGATCGATTTTTTGATGAAGTCTGTAGTCTTGGCTTCGGTTATTCGTACCAGTGCTTTTGCCTCAGCCCATTTTTTGAAATAATCTACTGCAACAATGGCGTATTTTGCCCGACCCTTTGTTGTTGGCGGCATTGGCTCTATGAGATCAACTCCTCATCGGTCAAAAGGGTGTGCTGACACCATTGTTCGGAGCCACTCAGGAGGTTGCTTGATGTTATCAGCTATCCTTGGCATTTATCACAACTCATCACCACTTTTTTAGCGTCGTCAAAAACTGTTGGCCAGTAGAAACCCTGCCTCAATACTTTGTGAGCTAGACTTTGTGGACCAGTGTGGTTGCGGCATACATCAGCATGAATCTCTGTTAGGATCTTTTCAGCTTCTGTTGGACCGACACACCTTTGCAATGCTCTTTAGAATCCTCTCCTGTATAATTCACCAGAGAGTATTGTATACCTGGGCGAATGATAACTGAGTTTCCTAGCCTCAATTTTATCTCCGAGGGTTGTTCCATCCATCAAGAAAGATCGGATTGGTGTCATCCAAGTCGTTTCCAAAGTACTTATCTCAACAATCTCGTGCTTGTTATCAGAGTAAATACTCGGTCGTTGCAAATGTGTAACTGAGATGATTTTGGTGATGATCACATTTGTATCGGATGCTAATTTAGAAAGTGCATCTGCATGATTATTCTCAGCCTGAGGGATCTGGGTGATCCGAAAGGCCTTGAAGCTTCTGATGGCCAGCTTCGCCATTTCTAAATAAGCCATCATTCCTTCCTCTTTAGCCTCGTATTCATCGCATACTTGGTTAACTACCAATTGAGAGTCACTAAACACATATATCTCATCTGCACCGAGGGCTGTGGCAACCTTCATTCCTGCCAAGAGAGCTTCATACTTGTAAAGTCCTCATTTGTTGATTGACTTATTTCGTGAACAAACCACAATTATGGGGTTTATATAAGGGTAGCTTAGGCTCTCAAGACCTCAAGAGGAGAATCACCGAAGGTAAAATTATTGTGCTTACTTGCTTTGAAGAGATAGTTGCACACACTCAGAAATTCATGCATAACTCTTATTCATATATGTTGTATGTTTATTCTTGTGTGCATTTTGGTTTAAATGACTCTTGTTGATTTATTTGCATCTTGTAATCAAATGTTTTATGTCATGACTGGCATTAGAATATGATGTATTTTTCATCACTCTTGAACTTATTGATTGTGTGTTTGAGTGTTGAAAATAGGTTTTGCCAGCGCAACAGTCAAGTGGATTGTCGTATGTGTTGCGCCACTGAGTTGTGCTGCTACACCAGCGTAAAGATGCAAAAATAGGCAGTGCACTGGTGGTGCGCTACCCTACTAGTGCAGCCTCACCAGCGTAACATTCCAGTGGATCGTCGTATGTGTTGCGCCACTGAGCTGTGCCAGTCGACCAGTGCCTTTTATAAAATTAGGTTGTGCGCTGGTGGTGTGCTACTCGACCAGCTCACGTCACCAACGTACACAAAGGAAGCTGGAACATTTTTTCCAAAACGACCTCACTTTGTTTAGATCTCATATATATAACTCTTTAGTTTAAGGTCGAGAGAGAGTTCAGAACATCACATATTTTCCTTAGAATACATTTCAAAGGAAAAACTCTTCCAATAACTCATTTTTAATCACTCAAAGCATTCCCATGTGCATAAAAACTTCATCTTGCATCTTCTAAGTTCATTTAGAGTGCATCTATGGATAGGTTTGCTTCATCACATCTTGTTTGGTAAGTTCTTCACTATCTTCTTACAAGTTAAGTGTTTTACTTGTTAAGCCTTCTCTTTAATTATTTGTATGCACTTAGAACATTTTCTATATACAAATTAGTGATTGTTGTGATACCATGATTGAGTGTTGTATTGTGATAGCTTTATAGGATTGTTTGATCTATGTTTAGCTAAGCTTCTTGAACATGTCATTTAGCTCTTGATATCTAGGATTGCATTAATTGTCATCTCATTATCCTAGATAAGCATATAGGGTTTCCTAGCCTTATTTGTTCATTGAATATCATCATATATTCACTTAGGACATTTTATCTCTTCATTGAGAAATAAGACTTATGTTGCTTCCGGGAGTAGGTAGCTTAAATTGCAAGCAAGATTGAATAGATTCATTTACACCGGGATTAGGTAGTGGTAGTGGTAGTGGATTAAACCGGGATTAGGTTGTAATTCCTTTTCCATTAGTGGATTCAAGGTTCTAGTGTGGTGCACTCATCAGCCCGTGGTTTTTCCCATTTAGAGGGTTTCCACGTATATCTCAAGTGTCTTTACTATTTCCGCATTTATTACATTTGTGGTATTTTTGTAACTAGATAGGGGTATTTTCGTCAACTTTACCTTTAACGAAAATTGGGTAAAATTTATTTAAAATCTATTCACCCCCCCCCCCTCTAGATTAATATTACACACCATAATATTTGTTTCAATACTCGGCTTGGTTATTTGTTGCTTTAAAATCGAACCTGAGGGCACACTCTATCTGGTCATTTTCTGGGGTTATGACCACTATTCCTGCCCTACTCCCATGTGTGTTTGACGATCTGTCTACATGGAGTTTCTAGGGGTAACCTTCTTTTGGCTTGTCTGACTCGACTCATTTGATTTCGATTGAAGGTTCTGAGAACTCTACGATGAAGTCCGATACAACCTGACCTTTAATGGATGACCTTGGTTTGTACTCGATATCGAACTCTCCTAGTTCGATAGCCCATCTTGTTAATCGGCCCTAGACCTCTGGTTTCTGTAGGATTTGGCACAACGGTAATTGGTCAGGATTGTGATTCGTTGAGCCTGGAAGTATGGCCTGAGCTTTCTGGCCGACACAATCAGCGTTAGTGCCATCTTTTCCGTTCCAGAGTATCTCGTCTGAGGGTCAGTAAGCGCTTGGCTAGTGTAGTACACCGGCTTCTGAATTCCGATTTCTTCTCGAACGTGGACTGAACTAGTGGCGGCCGTAGAGACCGACAAATACAAAAAAAGGTCTTCTCCCGTATTTGGTTTTGACAACAGCGGAGTGGTGCCAAGATATGATTTCAACTATTGAAAAGCCGTTTCACATTCCTGATTCCATTCCACTGTCTTTCCCTTTTTCAAAGCCTTAAAGAAAGGTAAACATTTGTCAGTAGATTTTGATATAAACCCGCTTAAAGCGGCGAGATAGCCCGTCAGTCGTTGGAATTCCTTTAAGGTGCATGGTGGCTTCATTTTGATGAGAGCGTCTATTTTGTCTGGATTTGCTTCAATTCCCCTTTGGTGAACAACAAAACCGAGGAACTTGTCTGATTTTACACCAAAAACACATTTTGTTGGATTTAGCTTCATCCCATATTTTCTAAGGTTGTTGAATGTCTCCCGAAGCGCTTCAATATGTCCTTCAGTCGTCAGACTTTTTGTTAACATATCATCTACGTAGACCTTCATTGTTCACCCAATCTGATCCGCGAACATTCGATTTACTAACCGTTGGTATGTTGCTCCAGCGTTTTTCAAACCGAAAGGCATGACTCTGTAGCAATATAGTCATTGGTCAGTTATGAACGTCGTCTTCTCTTCATCTGGGCCATTCATTTTTATTTGGTTGTATCCTGAATACGCATCCATAAAACTTAACAACTCGTGTCCAGCTGTGGCATCCACTAGTCGGTCTATTCTAGAAAGAGGGGAACCATCCTTTGGACATGCTTTGTTCAGATCCATGAAGTCCACACACATCCTTCATGTGTCATTCTTCTTTTTTACTAATACCACGTTGGCTATCCATTTTGGATATTTGGCTACTCGAATAAATCCGGCTGTCAAGAGTTTCTTCACTTCTTCTTTGACGGCACTGTTTCTTTCGGCATTAAAACACCTTCTTTTCTGAGTTACTGGTGGGGTATCTCGTTTGACCAAAAGGCTATGGGTGATTACACTTGGATCGATACCCGATATATCTTTATGGCTCCATGCAAAGACATCAGCGAATTCAACAAAAAAGGCTGAAAGGTCAGCTTTTACCCGAATGTCCAAATGGCTTCCCACTCAGACCACTCTTTCGGGTCTATCTTTATCCAGCTCGACGTCTTTCGTTGGCTCAATTTCTCCTTCTTGCTCCCTACCCGTTGGCTCTCTCGGATCCAGGGTGAATTTTGTTAGAGTTTCAGCTGCTTCAACCAGCCTATTTCGCTCAACTGACTCCTTCTTTGTTTATTTCTTCCTTTCAACTTTTGATGGTTTGTTTAGCTGAAGAACTTCCTCTAACTCTTTTCCTTTAAATGTTGAAAGATTATTTTTTCTGGCGGTTTCCTGATAACCCCTGATTTCTCCCGTGCCGAACTCGGTCGGAAATTTTACCTTTAGACAGCATGTGGCAGTAATCGCTCGTATTTCGTTAAGGAAGGGTCTTCCCATCAATGCGTTGTATGGTCATTTGGGAATGCTGACTACTAAAAACTCGGTTAACAATGTCCGTCTAGTAGGATGCCGCCCAATTCTGACGGGCAATCTGATCGTCCTAAGTGGTCGTATTTCTGATCCTCTGAAAGCTTTAAGAGGAGTGTTGAAAAATTCAAGATCTTTTTTTGTGAACCCTAACTGTCAGAATACCGATTCGTTTAGGATATCGGCTGAACTGCCATTGTCGATTAAAATCCTTCGGACATCTCTATGGCCTATCTGAAGTTCGACCACTATAGCATCGTTGGGTCGAACATTACATCCGCTCGCATCTTCGGGGCTGAAATGAAACTAGGCTCCAACCCTTCTTTGGTTTCTTCGACTCCCGTTCGACAAAGTTGACTTCTTTTCCTGAGACTTCTCTTATCTCATTCTTTCTTTCTCGATTGCTATGACCAGTATTTGGCCCTCCCGAAATTGTATGGATCGGACTTTCCTTTTGACTTCTTTCTTCATTTTTTTTCTTTTTGGGGACTCTTCTGTCTGTCTCGGGATAAATCTTTCCTTTTCTCAAATTTTAAGCCTCCTTTATCTTTCTTTATGACTATGTACTCCTTTAGATGACCCTTCTTGATTAAGCTTTCGATGTGTTCCTTCAACTGGAAACATCTCGACGTTTCGTGCCCACGGTCTTTATGAGACCAGTAATATTTTTTTATCGTTCGCTTATGTGGCGGAACGCTCATTCTTTGCAGCCATCGTAGTATTCCCTTTTCTTGAGTTACTGAAAACACAGTTTCTACATCCCGATTTAGTGGTGTATAAGTCGAATATCTGCTCTTGAGGTAATCTATGTCGTCCCTGCCATCGTTCTTTCGTTTACCTTTGATCTTGTCGGGTCACCTTTTCTTTTGATCAGTCTTCCCTGATGTTGTTTCGATTTTTGATCCCTTCCCTTTTTCAGGTCGAGAATCGTGGACCAGAAAACCTCCTTGAGCTACCTCTTCTTCCTCCGCTCGAGCGTACTCGACGGTTACTTCGACCAGTTCTGGGTAAGTGGAGGGCCTTTGTCGCCTTAACTGGAACAAAAAGGGGTCACTTTGAAGGCCATTGGTGAAAGCGTTAATTGCTGCTATGTCGTTGAAGTCTTCTATCCTGAATGCTTCTTTGTTGAAACGGGACAGGTATTCTCGGATGACTTCTGTCTTTCCTTGCTTTAAACTTGACAAGTGAGCTAATGACTTTTTTTGTTGGAGGCTTCCCATAAATTGTTGGGTGAAAGCCTAACTAAGTTGATTGAAACTGCTGATGCTATTTCTGGGTAACTGTCTAAACAAACTCCTAGCTAAATCTCTGAAAGTCATTGGGAATGCCTGACACAAGATACGGTCGTCCCGAGTTTGAGTTGCCATTAAGGTGATAAACCGGCTGACGTGCTCCATTGGGTCTCGTTCTTCCATATATTGCTCGACGTTTGGCATCCTAAAGCTCCTCAAGAACGGTTTTCTCAATACATTTTCCTTGAATGGTCCCATATGGCCATTAGGCACCCGTATCGAACCTCGTGAGTCATGTCGACTAATCTCCATTCTTTCCATGTCATCCTGGATTTGTCGCATTTCTTGAATATATTCTTGATCCTTCATGGTTGAATGCCCGAAATCAAGGTGTCAGTGAGCTGATGGACTCTTCTTCGTTTTATAGAGAGTGCTACTAGGCCGAATGGGTGCTTCAGCTCTTTGGTAGGTTCAGCCATGTTGGCCCTTGCATCGTCTAGGGGGACCCCTCTCCTCCTCGTCCGACTCATCTGTTGTTCTTTGGCTCTCTCTCTTTGTTCGGGTTGAGTGAGAGCTCTCTTCTTTCGAGTGACCCTGTTGGGACCACAATTTGCCATGCTCTTTTATTATTGCTTTTCCCTTGTCAGTTTTGGCTCCCGTAAGAGAGTTTTCAGCTTGTATGCCATACTGAGCTAAGATTGCTTGACCCTTTGAGTTCGATAGGCAAGAGGGGGGAGCTGAAATCTTCCCCCCATGATTTCCATGAGCTGATGGAGATGTGTATTTGCTTCATGTAGCCCTTGTACTGAGAGACTCGGGGGAGTCTGTGTGTCGGACAGAGGTGGAGTCAAGGTGATCTGTGAGGTGTCTTGTTCTTGCAACCTAAGATTTTGATTTGTTCCGACCGTTAGGCCAGTCGTAAGATCAGCCTGACTCTCGTTAATTTGATCTGGATTCATGGGCTTAGTTTCTCAAGATTTCTTAAAAGTTTAGTTCCGCCCCTCCTTCTAGCACCAAATTTTACACGTAAAACTAGTAAACTAATATCAAACAGCCTCGTAGGCCGTTTGATCAGCTAGTCAATGAAAAGAAACAAACGACAAGCAAATTTTGTATGTTTCTGACTAAATCTCAAATCCGAAACCAGATCTGGAAGATACAAATCTAGAGAAATTGCCCGACTGAAATCTTAGTTGTCCTTTTTTCAATCTCCTCTGTATATGAGGTAGGACCTCATATTTATACAAGAGAAAACGTGTCGAAGTGCCTATAATGGAATATTTCGGTTGACGTCAATGAACTAGCTTGGGCAACCGAAAGTCTAGTTTATGCATGCCTTTTAGGGCTGGTCGTATGACTGGATGACACATGGCTTGTTTCGAAGTTGATGCACCGTTGGTTGGATGACACGTAGGTTGAATGTGTCAGGATCGAAATAGCGACTTTCGAGGACTGAAATCTAGTCCTAGTCCTATGTATGGCTTCTCTCGAGACATACTTTCTAGTGGGATTCGCTTCATCCGTGACAATTTGTTTGGGTTACTTCATGCTTGGGTTTCGGCTCATTTCAGAAGTTCTATATCTGGCTGCAACTTTTATCAATTAAGGTGGGCTTTTCATAGGCTCCTTGCATTTGGGACGATTTTATTTATAAATTGGCCCGATGATAGTAAGCCTAATTTATTGGGTATAACAGTTATGTTTGTAAAATTTGAAGCAAAAGTTGAATATAGCTACAATTACACCTAAATTCAATAAATGTTTGTGCAATTTTCCCTTTTTAATTCATCTATGTATTCAATTTATTTATTTATTGAAAAATACATAGATTCATTTTATACACTCCCTTAAGGCCTTAATTCATTTTTTTTAAAAGTTGTTAATGTGAATTCTATAAATGATAAATTATATAAATTGATTAAGAATAAACAAAATTATAAAACATAAACTTATTGAAGTGAAGAGATAAAGAACAGCTAAAGAGAGAAGTATTTTATTCCTCAGTTGTTCTCATCACAAAAGTGTATCAAATACAATGGTATGAGACCATTTATATAGCCTTATAATCCCACATTACTTTAAGTATATATAAATTACATTATAATGAATCATAAAATTGATCATTATGATAAAGCTAATGGGAATAAAAATGATAGAAGTTTCTTCCATGGATTGATGGATATTTATTCATATATAATTGTATTATATTCATAACACTCCCCCTTGAATTAATCAAAACCTTTACTAATAAAAACCCGGTGGGAAAAAAACTAGCAGATGAAAAAGAGTACATTATTCATCTACATATCAAATTAAACTTTAAGGGTGCAAAACTGTCTCATTAAAATCCTACTAGGAAAAACCCAGTAGGATAAATGCTTGGTAAAGGAAAAAGAGTACAGTTACATTGTATTTCCACCAATCGTAAAAACTCTTGATAAATATGCTCCCCCTCATTCTTATGTGGATGCTTTAATATTTTGCTAAGATATTTCTATCTATCGCATCCCAACCTTTTGGAAATCTTATATGAAGAACTTTACTAATGTTTCTTTTCAAATTGGTGCAACCTATTATGTAGAACATTATGTTATTGTTTTTAAAAAAAAACTCCATTTGAACATAGATTTGGTCCTTCAAGACCAAAAGGTTCTTCATTATCATTTTCATTAATGAGAGAGGATTGTGCATCACTTTAAATTTATGTAATAAGCATCCGGGTGTCCATCCAATAAGTTTTATCCATGAAAAAGTGTTTTATGACCTTTTCTTATATATGTTGATTCATGTATTATTATGCTAATTGAAAAACACTCAATATCGTTTTCCAAGATTTTGTCATCATAGAAATTATTCCTTATAAACGTATAATTTGTAAACTCGTCGGGAGTATTAATAAGTCTCAAACGATCAACATATACTTCTTTAGAATCAAATTTGTGGATTCTTTCAACACAATATTCATAAATGCATATGTACTACATGCATTTTGTGATATTAAATTCAATATATACAAAGTGTAGTATCGAATTACTTGTTGCAGACATTTAAAACCTTTTAGGATTTTTATTTATTGTCAAACTAGGTTTCTGCAGTAAATATTTTATTTTAATTCGTATGAAAAATAATTATATTCTATAAATTTGATGTCATCAAATATTTGGATTGCAGGTCCGAAATTTTCAAATTTAAAATAAGTATAACTAAGCCTTTTATTTTTCACCATTGTGTCGACATATATACAATTTATAGTTTAAGACCATTATCATATTTTTCATAATACGCAGAGCAATATATGATCTCAATATCTATATTATCAATATAATTAATTTACATTTCGTAATCCAGGTGCCTCTTCAGCGGTTATTGAAATCTCTTTAATGTTCAGTACATATGTCTCTTTATACAAATATTCCTTTCGGAGAAATATAATCTCTTCATTTCTAGTACATGTGTCTCTGCTTGGACAATTGGGATCTTTCTATTTTCTACTTCAATAGTCTCATAGGGGGGATTAACATTTCTATATGTATTTTCATGATTTTGTTTTTCAATTGTGAGACTAACTCTTCGGGAGCCTTAGATGATGATGTTTTATTTTTCACTCGAGTATTATGTTATTTCAAATTCCACTTCTAAGGAACCTTATCATTTGAACTAAATTGTCTTTCACTAATAGATGATTTTTGTTGTCTTTCCATAAATTATTCTACAGAAACAACCACCCGGGTTTGTATATTGGCAAAATGTTATTTTATTATTTTCTTCAAATCAACCGAAATATTATTTGCATATTATGCAATTCACAAGATGATGCATACAATGTAATCTCACGCTGTCTATCAATTTATGACAAGTCTCCCTCTAACGACGAGAAAATTAAATTTCAAGAAAATCTTCTGCATCAGTAATTTTCTACATTATCTCGTTTATTCTATCTTATTGTACTTTAAGTACTATCATCTTATGTCATTCGAAGACATTCAGTAGCAAAAATATTTTTCATTGAAAAAAATATTTCAATATTTCGATGCATCATTTTCTATACTTGAACTTCTAGTTCATAACATAATATTAATCATATGATCTTATGACAGGATAAACTACAAAAACATGCATGATTCTAGCATGTAAAATATTTTTTAATTGACACAAAATAATTTCTTTGTTCATCAATATTCCAGATCTAATGAATAAAAAGTATTTTCATGTAATTATTTTTCACTTTGTATCAAAATAATAGCTCTTGTAGAGCATTCTTTTTTTCTTGTTAAAAATCAACAAAATATTAAGATTTACCTTATGTGCTCTTTTGTCTTTTTATTTAACACCTAAAGCAAGCAGAAAGATTTTATAATTCCTAAAATGTATATTCAAAATGCTTTCAATTTTTTCTGCTTTATTTTGGTGTTATTATACTTCTGGTGGATTGAAATAAATTTTTCGCAATGATCACCTTAGCTTTAATAATTATTTCAACTATTTATATTCGCAATCACAACCATGATATTTTAAAAGAAACATCATTCACTTCAAGGAATGATAGTTATCCAATTGGGTGATGTTTTATGGTTGAAATAAGACATGATATCAATTCAAATGTTTTCAAATTACTAATCTCAATATTGCTCATTCAAGAGCAAATTAAAGACATGTAATTATCATAGTATATATTGTTACTTCAGGAACAAATATTTGAGTCATGAAGTGTAAGATATTTTATTCATGACTTTTCATTTGATAATCAAATCATTCATCTTATCAAATCAAAAGGACTATTGAATCTTTACCATGAAATACTTATATAACAAAATCAACATGATTTGACGTAACAATTTAAATGATGAAAATCTAAACACAAAATATATGTAATCTTAATAAAAATGCTAGATATCATAATAGTTATAAGTTTGTAGTATATTAACCAACAAATATATTAATTGTTCATATGTATCATGTAAATATATTAAAATGTACATGGGTTCAAAAAATAAATAGCACTTTTTGGAGGTGACATTTCAACAACACATATTATAGTGAATGGATAAAAATACCCTCAATAGTTGTTCCACATCATATTTTTTTTATTCATTTTACAGTGACAGGGTTGTAAAGTAGAGAGAGAAAGTCTCGTTGAAACCTAGGTAATCACTCTAACGGCGACGGAGTGGCGCTACGTAGACGCATTCGGGGCTCGGAGCCTTCAATAAAAGTCTCGGAGCCTTTACTAAAAAGCTTGGAGCCTTGGCAAAAAGGCTCAAGCCCATTATAAAAAAGCTCGGGCACTTGGTAAAAAAACTCGAGCAAAGAAATAAAACATAAGTAAACTGAAAAAAGTTCGGTTTCATCAATTAAAAGTCTCAATTCTTTTCCAAAAAAAAATCTCGATTCTTTTAGAAATATGCTCGATTCTTTTAGAAATATGCTCGATTCTTTCAAAAATAAGCTCGATTTAACTTAACCAATTTTTCAAAAATAAAAGACTCGATTCTTTAAAAAATATGCTCGATTCTTTCAAAAATAAGCTCGATCATATTTAAAAAATGCTCGATTTAACTAAACCAAATTTTCAAAAAAAAAAACTTGATTCTTTGAAAAATATGCTCGATTCTTTCAAAAAAAATGCTCGATCATATTAAAAAAAAGGCTCGTTTTAACTTAACCAAAATTTCAAGAAAAACAAATATTGATCCTTTGAAAAATATGATCGATTCTTTTAAAAAAATGCTCAATCATATTCAAAAAAAGGCTCGATTTAACTTAACCAAATTTTTAAAAATAAAATGCTCGATCCTTTGAAAAATATCCTTGATTCTTTCAAAAATAAGCTCGATCATATTCAAAAAATGTTTGATTTAACTAAACCAAATTTTCAAAAAAAAAATGCTCGATCTTTTGAAATATATGCTCGATTTTGCTACAAATATAATTAATTTAACTGAATCTAATTTTCAAAAATATTCTTGTTCCTTTGAAAATAAGCTCGATTTTGTTCCAAAAACCCTCGATTTCACTAAAAATATACTAAATTTAACTAAACCTAATTTTTAAAACAAAAAAATCCTCAAAAATTTATCAAATAAACTCGATTCTACTATATAAAAGCTCGTGTCTTGTTAAAAAAGTCTTGGCTAACAAGATTTTCATCGACTGGGACAACAAATCATAACGAATGGATACATTGTTAAACCACATATAAATATATGAAAAAATATAAATGAAGATCACAAATATATATTATCTTCTTATGCAGAATCTGAAGAGAGACAAGTTTTTTAAAGAGAGAGAGGTGTTATAGATCGATTTTTAGACAAGTATTTTGGAAATGGAGAGAGGTTATTGTTTTCAAAGTGTAAATGAAATTACAATAAGAATAAAAAAATAGATTATTTAAGGGCAATTTGGATAGTTCACCATAATAGGTGTCTTTTAAACTTAAGTTATTATTAAAACGGTGACATCATTGCAACAAAAAAAAAAGATGACATATCTCACCATTTTCACAAACGTACATATGACAGTCAAATTTATATGAAGCAAAGTTTGAAAATTCATATTTTCTATGAAAGTTATCGTACCTTTCTGACATCACTAAGAGAAAGAATTATGGAAGAAATAACACTATTTTTATTATAAAATATTTCAAATAAAAATGAGAAATTAAGTAAAATTTAATTCATAAAGCATCCATATCAAGTATTAGATAAATAAACCATGAAAGCAACTTTATGTTATGATAATTCAAAGCTACTAAAATAATGCAAACGCTTAATTTTAAGACCATATGAATGCAAATTCATTTCTTAATAAAATCACCAATTTTTAAAATCACAAAATTCAAGAATCATAAAACTAAATATCACACAGTGAATTCATAGATCAATGAATGAATAATAGAAACAGTTTTTGACTAATAGATGTGATAAATATCAAAATTCATATTGTCTTGTATGTAAAAATATAATCTTTTACACTCTACATACCGTGATAAGAAGGAGCAATCATATTGTTGGAGTCTTTTCATATAAAATATAAATAATGAATATGAGGTAGAAATATCATAACTGCAAGAAACTCAAAAGGATAGGCAAATCAATTTTGAATCTACTTATATCATAACTTTATGATTATGATATACAAATTCAAAACTTTAAATTTAAACAAAATTCATATTCAATTAAAATTTTGAGTTTTATTAGAACTTCAAGTTCATATATAAATTTCATAGATATAATAAAAAATATAAATTTAGAACTTCAGGTTCCAAATCATAGTCCCATAAATTGAAATTCAAAATTTTAAGCTCTAATTTGATTTAAATTCAGAATTTCACGTTCTGATTTGATTATAATTCATAATTAGATTGATCTTCTGGCTCTTCATGATTAACATCAAATTAAGCTCTAACTATTTGATTTTCAATCTCACATTTCTAGAGTTTTATGCATTTTAATTTATGCAATGTTTAGGTTGCAAAATATTCACTACATTTTGGCAAACTTCAGGTTGCAATACAATTATCTATTTTTTTTTTCATTTCTTCACAACCCAAAACTAAAATAATATGAACAAAATAAAAGAAAGAAAAGAAAATCATCTTTAGAGATAGAAAAAGATATACTTTACAATTTCTTGAAACTTCTGGTCTCACCATGAGATTGTGATTTACTATTTCAAGATGTTAGGTTCTTAATAAAATCATATTGCCTAGTGAAACTTCTAGTTTGTCTTCAAATTTAGAACTTCAGGTTCTCAATTTGATTCAAATTTGGAACTTTTAGTTCCTAATTGGATTTGAATACAGAACTTCTGGTTCCATATACATCTATCAATTTCAATCACAACATCGAAATATGAACCGCAAAAAATAAAAATAAATTTATTTTCTATTGTGGAAGATCCAATATAGTGGCAACTATAAAGCATACTCATAATAAATAGTTGTATAAATAAATTAAATCTAAACAACAATAAAGTAAATCATATTGAAATACTTGAATTGTGCTTAAAATTCGATAAAATATATTTACCCTTTTTTCAAATTTCAGACTTTATTTTATAGTGCATATCCTTTAAAGTAAATCACAAAAGTGTTTGCACAATATCTATTAACAAATAGATATTTTGTTATAATTGTATCACAATATTAAGTTCATGATTTTCTATTTTGAAACTTCGGGTGCTCAACAAAATTCATATTTGATAGAAGTTTAAAACTTTATTATGACTCTACATGCATATATAAACATCGAGTTTATACTTTAGAATAATAGTTTTTTGGAACTTCGGATTCTAAAAATAATTGCTACTTCAATTGGAATTTATAATTTCATATTCTGATTCAATGTATATTCATTATTCTTATAATTTGATTTGATTGCAATCGATAAATTCCAGTAAGATTTTTTATTATCAATATGTTAAGTTTCAAACTTTTTGTTATTGCAATCTTAAAACAGTAAATTTGGCTTCAGGCTTATCAAGCTTCAGACTTTTTGATTTAACATTTATCAAATATATTCAAATCGAGTTTCAGACTCTCTAATTTTACAATCTTTGGATTGCAATATAATTAATTTCATTTTTACAATCTTCCAATTGCAATACAATCATTTAATCTTTCTTTTCTTAGCAACCCAATAAATATTAAGAACAAAAATTAAGAAGTGAAATAATATAAACAAAAAAAAATTATTAGCCCAAAATTAGAGGAAGAAATACTTTACAAATATTTTTTTGGATCTCTCGGTCTCATCAAGAATGTGTTATCTCTTATCACGTATAGAATTTGGATCATATGATGTCTTGTCTTTAAACAAAAAACTTTCATATCTGAAACCTGAAACATATAATGGTTAGAGATTTGTGCTGATAACGTATTATAAATTGATTAAAAATAAATAAAAATATAAAATATAAACTTATAGAAGAGATGAAATAAAGAATAGCTAAAGAGGGAAGTATTTTATTCCTCAGTTGTTCTCATCACAAAAGTGTATAAAAAACTGAGTAATAAAATACAATGGTGTGAGACCCTTTATATAGCCTCACAATCCCATATTACATTAAGTATATATAAATTACATTATAATGAATCATAAAATTAATCATTATGATAAAGCTAGTGGGAATACAAAAGGATGGAAGTTTCTTTCATGGATTGATGGTTATTTATTCATATATAATTGCATTATATTCATAATAAAAAATTAATTATAGAGAATTTTTAAAATTCCTAGGATTTAATAAAAATCGAAAATAATTAGGGGAAAAGGTGGAAATTACCAAAAATGATCATTTAAACTATTGCCTTTTGTTTTAACCTTCTCCCACACAATTATGGTTTATAACCGGTCATACTAATTTTCTTTTATCGAATAATCATTTAATTAATTGTTACTCTTATTACATTTCATCAACTTTTTTACCTCTCTGATTCACTTTCGAAAGTGAAATAAACAACATTCAAAAGTGAAACATAATCACTTTTCAAAAGTGAAACATCCTCTATTTCACTTTTCAAAAGTGAAATCTTTGTTTATATTTCAAAGTGAAACATCTTGATATTTCATTCGAAAGTGAAACATTTTTTCGATGAAACTGAAACAACTTTTGAAAGTGAACACATTTTCTGGTCTTTTTGATAGAAAAATAATAATAATAAATTATATATTTATTATAAGAAATAATAAAAAATGAAAAATCTTAAAACAATTATTTTAAAAAATGAAAAACAAATTGAAAACGAAAATGAAACATGTGCAATCTCTCATGGAGATGTTGAATCAGATCTCACATGGAGATTTGGATGAAAAATTGTGAGGTGCCGATATTGACACCCATAAATTTGATAAACACACACATATTTTAATAAAAAAATTAATTATAAAAATATCCCAATATGAATTGATCAATAAAGACAAATTAGTTTAATTTAAATAAACAAAATACTATGTAAACAGTTAATTACATTCATATCTTCAACTATATCACTTTAGTAAAACAAAAAAAAACTAAACCCTAATTAAACCCCAATTCTATTTCAATTATCAAAATTTCTCATTCTCATATAACAAAGTAAAGGAAAAATAATTTCCAGAGACATGATAAATCAGAATCCAAACAATCAAACTGTATGCAAAACCATACGTTTCCAGAGACAATAAGCTTTTTCAGTTGTCATGCAACAATATCTATGCAATGTAATAATAATTCAACATGGTAGCGACTAGTGAGGCACATCTTGGAAGATCTATGGTTGAGAGAAAAAAAAAGCTCAGATTTATGGTAAGTCAAACTTGGAGCCCAACCTCATATACAAATTCTACCGGTTTGTGTAAAGTTCTCCACATTAAATTAATCATAAGTTAAATGCTGAAATGAACTCAATAGAAATAAAACAAGAACACAAGAAGAAATCAAGAAATAGATAACATATAAATATGATATTTTATTCACTTCTCAATGGTATTTACAACTTGGTGAGTCCTCCCTTTTATAGGCTCACAATATAGTAGTTACAAAAATGAAAAGACATTAGTCATAAACATGAGAATAGATGGTACCATAAACATGAGAATAGATGGTACCATAAACTTAAAAATAAATTGGGGAAGGTGAATGATCATAAGTTACATTGTAATATTGGATGGACATTCACTCATATTGTATTTTCATAACACTCTCCCTTAAATGTCCATTTTACATATAATATGCCTCGTTAAAACCTTTGCTAGTAAAAACCCAGTGGGGAAAAAAACTAGTGAAAGAAAAAGAATACATAATTCATATGTATTTGAAAAATAATATTAGAGGTGATAACAACTGTCTCATTAAAACCTTACTGAGAAAAACCCTGTGGGATAAAAACTCAGTGAAGGAAAAAGAGTACAGTATATAGTATATAGATTTTCCTCCAAAACAATTACTCCCCCTTATCAATACGCTCATTTTGATGGTGTTGTCTCAATTGTTTGATAAATACTTTTCAATTGCCGCATCCCAATATTATGCACTAACATTGTGAATGTTGCAGTTAGCAATGCTTTTGTAAATAAATTTGCAAGATTTTCACTTGAACGTATTTTTTGGATATCTATTTCACCATTCTTTTGGAGCTCATGTGTATATAATTTTTTTGGTGAAATGTGCTTAGTTCGATCATCTTTAATATAACTTCCTTTAATCTGTGTAATGCAAGCAAAATTATCTTCATATAATATTGTGGGACTATTTTTTATTGAAGATAGTCCACATATATCCCGAATTTGTTGTATCATGGATCTTAACCAAATAGACTTCTTGCTAGCTTTATGAATTGCCAATATCTCCGAATGATTTGAGGAAGTGGTAACCATTGTTTATTTAATAGATCTCCATGAGATAGCAGTATTTCCACAGGTAAATAAATATCATGTTTGTGATCGGGCTTTATATGGATCAGAAAGGTATCTAGCATCCGTATATCCGGATAATTGTGGTTTTGATCCCTTTGAGTAAAATAACCCCATATCAATTATTCCACAAAGATAACACAATACATGCTTAACACCATTCCAATGTCTTCTCGTTGGTGCAGAACTATACATTGCTAGTAAATTGACTGCAAATGCAATGTTTGGCCTTATACAATTTGCAAGGTATATAAGTGCTCTAATTGCATTTAAATATGGTACTTCAGGACCAAGAAACCCTTCGCCATCTTCTTTTGGACGAAATGGATCTTTGTCTGTATCAAGTGATCGAACAACCATTTGAGTGCTTAATGGATAAGCTTTATCCATATAAAAACGCTTTAAGATTTTTTCCGTATATGTTGATTGATGAATAAATATTCAGTTTGATAAATGCTTGATCTGTTGGCCGAGGCAAAATTTTGTTTTACCAAGATCTTTCATTTCAAATTCATCTTTAAAGTAAGATACAGTTTTTGTAAGTTCTTCAAGATTGTCAATGAGATTTAAATCATCAACATATACCGCAATGATAGCAAATCCAATTTCTGATTTTTTTTAATAAACACACATGGGCAAATTGGATTATTTGCATATCCCTCTTTCAATAAATACTCGCTTAAACGGTTGTACCACATGCGTCCAGATTGTTTTAACCCATATAAGGATCTTTGTAGTTTTGAATAACTTGCTTCAAGTATTTAAATCCTTCGAGGATTTTTATTCATTGTCAAACTAGGTTTCTGCAATAAACATTTTATCTTAATTTGTACGGAAAATATTCAATAAGTTTCATATCATCAAACATGTGGACTACAGATCCAAAGCTTTCTAATTTTACATGAATATAGCTTTACCTTTTATTTGCTAATAATTTCTATGTCGATATTTCTATAATTTATAATACAAACCCCTTACCATTTTTCATAATATGCAAAACAAATAATATATTATCTCAATTTCTATACCAATATATTTCATTATGATTATGTAATTCTTGTACCTCTTTAAGGGCTTATTCTAATAACTTTAATGTTAAATATACACTATACTTGTTTTTCTATACAAATATCTC
The DNA here is from genome assembly GCA_032871835.1 of Dipteronia dyeriana. Lineage (NCBI taxonomy): Eukaryota > Viridiplantae > Streptophyta > Magnoliopsida > Sapindales > Sapindaceae > Dipteronia > Dipteronia dyeriana. The sequence goes on along the minus strand of CM065295.1, from coordinate 69,037,446 downwards.
TTCAGGAGAAGTATAATCACGAGATTCTTTTATTTTCTGCAACGGTCTCATAATGGAGATTAACATTTCTGAATGACTCTTCAAAATTTTGTTTTGACTTATGAGACTAGCTCTTCGAGAGCCTTATATGATGAGGATTTATCCATCGCTATAGTATTATTTTCAAATATGATCATGATCTTTTAAATTCCAGCTCTAGGAACCATATCTTTTGAACAAAAAACATCTTTTACTGTCTAACAGATGATTTTTGCTGTCATTTTAAAATTTTCTCTATAAGAACAACCACCCGGGTTTATAAATTGGCCGAATATAATTTTATTATTTTATTTGAATCATCTGAAAATTTATTTGCATATCATACAATTCACAAGATGATACATACCTTGTAATTTTACATCGTTTATCAACTTATGATAATTCTCCCCCTAACGACGTAAAATTTACTTCAAGGAATTATATTCATCATAATAACTTTCTACATAAACTTATTTATTTTGTCATGTTGTCTTTTATGGACTAATTTACATGATCTTATTGTCCATCAGGGAAATTCACTAGCAAAAAATAATTAATTATGAAATGGATATCCATATAAAATATTTCAATACATAGATGCATCGTTTACTTTTAGTAAACTTATTGTTCTTCAGGGATATTCACTAACATGTAATCATATAATATAATAAATATGATAAATTCTTTTGGCATGAGACAAAATAAATAAGATAGAATATTCTTAAGAAAAAAAATATAATAAGAACTTCAATTCCTCAATTTCGTGTTCTTATGTCAAGTTCTTAATAACTCATATATTTTTTAGAACTTCTGGTTCGTGTAGGAACTGCTGGTTCATAAATGAAAAATAATATGTTTAAAGTTTCGGGTTCTTAAAATAAAATCAAATTTTAATTTTCAAATGAAAAGATCTATTATTATATCAAATTTAGAACTTCTAGTTCTAATTAAATTTGACAACATCAGATTCTAGTAAGATAAATATTCAGAACTTCAGATTTTGATTTGTATTAATATTACAAGCTTTAAGCCTTTGTCTTCTCCTTTTCAAATATTTGAGTAGTCAAATATTCATCTAACAATGAAAATTTAGATTCTCTTTTGATTCAAAACTTCAGGTTCAAATTTCAGAACCTCGGTTTATATTCAACCATTTTTATTCAAATTTAAAACCGCATGTTCTCAATTGGATTTGATTTTAAAACTTCTGGTTCTATACATATCGATCAACTCCAATAACATTAAGAACCATGAAAAAAATACAACTAAATTTATTTTTGATATGGAAGATCTAACGTAGTGGCAACCACAGAGTATACTCATAAAATCAGTTATGTGGAATAAATTAAATCAAAATAACAATGAGTAAGTTATATTGAAATACTTACTTGGATATAATATTCTTAATTGTCTAGGGACAATTTCTTATATAGTAGATCTTCCGGATCTCTAAATACAAAGTGTCAATTTTCATGTAATTTGTTTTCACTTTGTGTCATATGTTAGCTCTTCTGGAGCTTTAATTATTATTGCTAAAATCAATAAAAATATTTTAGAAGTAAAACATATACACAATTATTGTCATTCTAATTAACGAATATATACCAAGAAAAACTTTTATAATTATTGGAAGTTGTATTTTACGTCCTTCCAAATTTCTTGCTTTGTTTTGATGTTATTTCACTTCTGGTGGATCAATTTGTAATTCTTTATAGTGATCACCTTGACATCAATAATTATTTAATTGCAATAAAAACCAAAATCATCCCAATGACTATATATACCATTCACTTCAAGGAATGATATTGATAATAGGGTTGGTCATAGATGACATGATATCAATTAATAATATGTTCAAATATATGGTATTAATATTGCCACTTCCGGAGCAAATTTAAGTCATAGAATATCGAAATATATATTGCTACTTCTAGAACAATATTTAAAACAATATAGACTCAATATGTTTTATTGAATATGTCTTTATCTACTCGGTAATCAAAACCCTTTTTTTTTCTTCTTAAACAAATAATTAATTGATCATAAGATATTTCTATTAAAAATGAACAACTAAATATTTTTTTTAACAAATAAAATAAAATATAATTCATGATAATTCATAGAATTTACTGAAAACAACAATAAATATCTAACATGACATGAAGTTGTTTTCATGATTTGTTGTTTTCATGATTTGTTGTAACTTACAATTACAAGTTTAATGCTAGTATAAATCAAAACAATATAGGAAATCTTGTTTTTGAAAGAATATTAAGATAGAAATATTATATTATTAAGAAGACATGAATGTAAATCAACTCGGAATAAAACTAACAATTTTAAATGTCACAAAATTCAATGGACTATAAAACTACATATAATATGGTGAATAAATTTAAACGTCATTGAAAAAACAATATAGACATTTTGTGGTTGATAGTGTGTGAAATATAAAAATTATATTTTTCTAGTATTTGAAAATATAAGATTTCACATCTTACATACCTTGATAAGGAGAAAGAAATCAAGAAGAAGGAATATTTCATTCATAGTGGTTGAGTATCTTAATGTGAAATATAAATAACCAATAAAAACAATAGATAAAAAATGTCAAATTCTTGTGAAATATAAACAATCAATTATAGGTAGATAGAACAAAAATATCCGAAAATAAAAGGCAAATTTCTTTTGCATTTTTTGGTCATATTAATATAGAAATTTGATGTTCTATTATATCATAATTTTATAGTTATGATTTGCAATTTTAGAAGTTCCGGTTCTAAACAAAATTCATAGTTGCTGAAAACGTTGAATTTCATCGAAACTTCAAGTTCATAAATAAACTTCTTGTTTAAAATAGAAAACCATGAATTGAGAACTTCGGGCTCTAAAATTAATCACATCTATCGAAATTCAGAACTTCGGGTTCTGATTCTATAATTCAAAATCTTATATTTTTATTTGTATTGCAGTTCAAATCTTCATGGTTTTTTGAATTTACAATTTCCTTTTTGAATTTGCAATTTCCTTTTTGAATTTGCAATTTCCAAACACTAAATTGAGTTTCAGACTTTTCGATTTTACAATCTTCAGACATTATATCAAGCTTCGAGCTTTTTGATTTAACAATTATCAAATATACATCAAATCGAGCTTCAGGCTCTTTGATTTTGCAATCTGTGGCTTGCAATATAATTAGTTTCATTATTGCAATCTCTTGGTTGCAATATAATCAATTAATTTATGTTTTCTTTTATCGGCAACCCAATGAATACTAAGAATAGAATTAAGAAGAGAAATAATATCAACTATTTTTTTAGCCCAAAATTAGAGATAGAAATAATTTACAATTGCTTGGATCTCTTGGTCTCATCAAGAACTCCCGGTCTCATCAAGAAAGTGTTATCTCTTATCACTTATAGAATTTGGATCATATGAATTTTGTCTTCAGACATAGAGCTTTCAAATCTGGAATTGAAACAACGATATTGGTTAGAGACTCCTGTTGATAACGTGAAATGAACTCAATAGATATAACACAAGAACACAAGAAGAAATCAAGAAATAGATAACATATAAATATTATATTTTATTCACTTCTCAATAGTATTTACAATTTGGTGAGTCCTCCCTTTTATAGACTCACAATATATTATCACTTTTATAGACTCACAATATAGTAGTTACAAAGATGAAAAGACATTAGTCATAAACATGAGAATAAATGGTACCATAAACTTGAGAATAAATTGGAAAAGGTAAATGATCATAGGTTATATTGTAATATTGGACGAACATTCACTCATATTGTATTTTCATAACAAATGTAAAATTTTATAAATTTCCTTTTGTTATTACTCTTAATATTTCTCTTGTTATTTATTTTGGTAAAGAACCAATAACATAACTTTACTTTTCCTAGCTGCACGCTCAAGCAGTCCTCAGAGGTTGCCCTTGAGTTCATATAATAAATATCATTATAAGCATGCCTTATGTAAATACATTTTCGGACGAATTGGCCAATTGATCTCATTGAGACATTTGAGGTATCCTTTTATAGATCTATCGACTACAGTGGGTATGTTAAACTGCCACTTAAATTGATTTCAAGTGCGATTTAATCAAGGCTGCACGCATCGGAAACTTTAAGCACGTGTATTCATGAGATCAATGGTGGTACAAGGATGTGAAATCTGTTGTAATATATATCAGCAACTTGATAAAGTTGAGTTTTCTTTGTTTTCATTTCCTTCAAGTAAAGATTTTCGAAATTTAAGGATTCTTCAGACTGTATTTTCGAGTTTGAAGAATTTAGAAATTTATCATTTATAAAATTGGATGTATTAATAACTTAAAAGGATTTATAAATAAATTATATTAAAATTAAAACATTCATTTAAATAAGCATACTATTGACATTAAGACATGTGTGCTTATGTCAATAAGACATGTGTTTATAATATTGTTTTAATCTTAAATTTTTGATACATATATACTTACAAATATGAATGTACTTATATTTATGGTTGTTAATATCTGATCCCAAAATTGTGCTCTATCTTCCCCTATCTAACATTTCTCCCTCCACCGCATCTCCACGCCACATCACCCAAGATCGTCTCTCTTTCTCCACCTCCACATCACTGATTCCCTCTCTCTCTCTCTCCTTCCATGCCACATCACTCTCCAATCTCCCTCCCTACTTCTTCGGCGTGGTAGAGACCTTCATTGGCGTCCTCTTCCTCTGTTATGTCTCTGCCACTGGTTCACTCACCCAGTTTGTCAACGTTTAGGTTGTGTTTTTCTTTTAATTATTGGGGTACTTTGGACTTTGTACCCATGGAAATATTAAAAACAATAATTAAAAAACTATATGGTTAAAAAAATACTTCCATTCAATTAAATTGTTGGTTTTGAAAATTCACCCCAAAAAAAAATCAAAACTAGCCCCTGAAAACATTAGAGGTTTGTTTTTAACTACGTTTGACGTGCAACAATTTAAGGATCAATTCCATAAATAACCATATATAACCATATAATTATGGTAGTTTCTAAATTTGTCAACTTTCAATAGTTTGATTGTTTTTATCAAAAAAATAACTTTTTGGACGAAATTACCCTTAATGAACTTTTGAATAAAAAACACTTGTAATTTTTTTAAAATATAAATGAAGGTCTATGCAGATCTCCAATGGAGGTTGTAGACCTCTTCCTGTGACAATTAAAAAAATCGGATCAAGAAGAAGAATGAAGGAAAAAAATTGACGTGTTTAAACTAATTAAACACACTAGAGTTTTTTTTTTGTTGGGATTAAACACACTAATGCCTTTTTCTTTGGAAACTCACAGAATTTCTTACATAGATTAGACATGAAAGAGTTTTAGATTAAACACCTTAAACCTTTTTTGAATAAACACGCTACAGTTTTTTTTAACTGGATTTCAACCAACTGAATTTCTTCGTCTTCCTTGATTAAACATGCTAAAAAATACTTAGATTTTTTTTTTGTTCTTAAAACTCATAGACCTACATGGAAGGAGATCCAGTGAGGTCTGTTGCAGAGCTCTCTGGAAAGGTACCTTCATGAATCCATGGAGGTTTATTGCAGACCTTTATAACATCTATGGAGGATTTTTTTTTTTAAAAAAAAAAACAGTTTTTGTTATAGGTATATTTTATTGAATGTACACGTTATTGACAAGGTGGATAGTCCTTTAAGATTGCCAGGTAGATGCCCGAATAAGCATTTAGAAAATATCCTTCAAGACATCATTAAGAAATATGAACCCAAGTAAGTTCGAATACAGGTATTCGGCAGGACAATACCTACTCGGGACCAAGTTACGTCATATTCTACTCGGGACAAGAACGAGAAAACCCGAATAAAGAAGTCCAACACATAATTCGCACATGGGTATACCAAGAGCCGTGCTCAAATACGCAAAGACATTCATATCAAAAAGAATTCCTGAAAGAATAAAGCACCAAACAGGAAACAAGTTCCAAATCGGGCAATACTTTACTTCTTCGAGAAGACTGCACATTTATAAGAAAATAAAGTCCTAAACTGACTGTATCTCCAGAGTCTCATTCGATCTCCATACGATCTTTGAAATAGGAAAGAAGTAAAAAACGACTCCAACAAGCAACCAAATTGTAACTAAATACAAAAATCCTTCATTACTTGTACAACAAGGATTAGGGTTCTATGCAAATATAAATAGACCCATAATCTCATTGTTGAAGATATAGAATCACGAACGGAGAGAAAAAAAGAGAGATCGAGTATTGTAATTCTTTATTTCAAATAGTGGATTTTGGCTCGGTTGTTTGCTTAACCGTTCGTGAACGTTTCTCCGATCACCAAAGTTTTACCACGTAAACTCGTGTCTAACTTGCTTTAAATTGCATTCTCTTTCTCTTTCTCTTTGACAGGTCACAATTAAATTCAATCTTGTTGACTTTCTCACCCATTGAGAAATCAACGTCAATAATTGGCGCTAGAAGAAGGGGTTGCCCAAAAGACAGTTTTACACTACCTAGGATAGACCAACTGGTTGATGCCACATCAGGCCACGAATTACTCAGTTTCATGGACGCCTACTCAGGGTATAACCAAATCCGGATGAATAAGGCTGATAAGGAAAAAATGGCGTTCACAACCGATCAGGGCTTATACTGTTACACAGTAATGCCCTTTGGGCTAAAGAATGCAGGAACAACATACCAAAGGCCGATCAACAGAATATTTTCACGACAAATAGGAAGAAACATGGAAGTTTACATAGTTGACATGTTGACCAAGAGTATCTCGGCAGACGGGCATGCTTCAGACCTGTGGGAAACATTCGATGTCCTGATGAGATATCAGATGAAGTTGAATCCGAACAAGTGCCTATTTGGAGTTCCTTCAGGAAGGTTCCTAGGTTTCTAAGTTCACTAGAGAGGAATCGAAGTAAACCCTGAGAAGATCCAAGCCCTTCAAAAAATGACATCGATAAAGACTCTAAAAGAAGTGCAGCGCTTAACAGGATGCTTAGCCTCCTTGGGCAGATTTATTTCAAAGACCATAGACAAATGTGCTCCCTTTTTTAAAAGATATTAAAAAAGGAAAATGGCTCGAATGGAACGAAGATGCGAGCAGGTGTTCCTAAAAATCAAAGAGTACCTAGGGCAAGCTCCCATCCTTTCAAAACCGAAAATGGGAGAATACTCCACTTGTACTTATCAATTATGGAATTAGCAGCAAGCTCAGTTCTAGTCAGAACTGAAGATGGAGTACAGAGGCCATTATACTATACTAGCAAGGCACTTATTCCAGCTGAAACCAGGTATTCATAGGTAGAAAAAATGGCCTTAGCATTGGTTTCGGAAGCAAGGAAACTGATGCCATACTTTCAGGCTTATACAATCCAGGTCCTCACCGACTGTCCACTTATGAAAATCTTATAGAAGCTAGAAATTTCAGGAAGACTAACCAAATAGGCAATCGAGCTGAGTGAATTTGATATTCAATACGTCCCCAGGACATCCTTCAAAGGCCAGACTGTAGCAGAATTCACAGAACCAAACCTGGAAGCAAAAAGAATACAGGGTAAGAGTTTCCCGTGGAGATTATATGTCGATGGTTCCTCGAACACTCACTGCAGCTGGACAGGGATTGTAGTATGCACCCCGGAAAGAGATGACGTTGAATGTGCCATGAGATTCGATTTTAAAGCAATAAATAATCAAGCCGAGTACAAGGCGTTACTAGCTGGACTTAGAGTATGCATTGCCCATCGGAGCAGATGAGGTCGAGATATTCAGTGACTCATAGGTAATGGTCAACCAAGTCCTGGACGAATACCAAGCTAGAGATGAATGAATGATAGCTTATCGAGACATAGCAAAACAACTCCTTCAAAAATTCAAGGAATATAAGATTGTCCAGATTCTCAGGGAAGAGAATGAAAAGGCTGACGCTTTGTCCAAACTAGCATCAACAATAACCATAATCAGGGCAAAAACTATTCTGATCGCACATCTCCTCAAACCGAGTATAGTTGAATCAAAAAACTTGAAAATCTCATAAATCCGAACACCGCCAGATGGTTGGATGACTCAGCTGAAAAGATACCTAGAAGAAGACATACTCCCAGAAGATCCCCTAGAAGCCAAACGTGTCAGGTACCGGTCAGCAAGATACACATTGATCGAAAGAGAACTGTACAGAAGAGGGTTTTCCTGAACACTCCAGAGATGTGTATATGAGAAATATGCATGTTGGATACTATAGGAAATCCATGGAAGAGTATGCAGAAATCATACTGGAGGTAAAAGTTTGGCACACAAGGTACTCAGACAAGGTTATTATTGGCCCTCTTTGTTCTCGGATGCACAACGATGTTCAGAAAGCTACAATACATGCTAGAGGATCGCTAACGATATCCGACAGCCCCCTGAACAACTCAGAAGCCTTACGTCCCCATGGTCATTTGCCTTGTGTAGTCTGGACTTAATTGGCCCAATACAAATCAGGGGGTGGAGCAAAGCATGCAATAGTAGCCATTGATTATTTCACAAAATTGGCGGAAGCCGAAACATTAGTACAAATCACATAAGCAAATACCACAAACTTTGTGAAGAAAAATATACTCTAAAGATTTGGAGTCCCAAGCACTATCATCACTGACAATGGCACCCAGTTCGATAATCTAAAATTCAGACAGTTGTGCAAAGAGTACCAAATTGCCAATTACTACGCCACACCTGCCCATCCTCAAACGAATGGGCAAGCTGAAACAGTAAACAAAATCATCAAGCACACATTCAAAGCAAAGCTAGATGCCAAAAAAAGAAGTTGGGTTGAAAAACTTCTGAGGTATTATGGGCATATCGGACGACAACAAGGACTTTTACTGGAGAGACTCCATTCACTTTAGTGTTTGGAGCAGAAGCTGGTATCCCCACAGAAGCATCATACGCGTCACCTAGGGTCAGGCTATACAATGAAGACCAGAATGTTGATATGCTGTTACAAAGTCTAGATGAGCTAGAAGAAAAGAGGAAGAAATCCCGAATACAAGATATGGCATATCATCAAAGAGTGGCTCGCCACTACAATTCTCATGTTTGGATCAGAAAATTCCAACTAGGAGACCTGGTACTCAGAAAAGTGTCACTGAACATGAAAAACAAAGCTATATGATCCTTGGCTGACAAATGGAAAGACCCGTACAAGATTGGAGGGGTAGCTGGTCATGAAACATATTGGATTGCACGACCAGATGAAGGGGTCTTACCCCGGCCATGCAACGCCCAATATTTGAAGATTTTTTATCCTTGAAATTTTGTTTCCCTTTTTAGTTAGGACAATTTGTCTAGATAGTTATTTTGAAATTTAATCATTGTTAATTTTACAGTTATAAATAAAAACCCAACTCCGGATTTCAAAAATCTAAAGCATATGATAATAAGAACATATGAAAGATGAGCATGATAATAAAAACATGCAAATAAAATGCTCGGGGCTATTAATTTGAAAAAATTCCCGAATGGGTAGAGAAGCTTGAAGAAGCACGCCAGCTGAGCAAGGTCATTCGACCTTAGCCAAAAGGCAAACCCGATGCACCAGATTTTGGAAAACGACTCGGGGCACCATCGGGAAAAATCCCGGTGAGATGCGTAACTGTGTTAAGCAGTTCAAAAGCTTAACGATTCGGTGAACGGACAAAACTAAGGAGACGTCCTCAGTAACTTGTGTAAGGACTTGAACATAGGATCATGGTGAGTCTTGAATGTAATGTTTGTGTAGCAACCGAGTATGAAATAAAGAGTATAAATCTACTAGCTTGTTTCAAGACGGCTCGGTTAATAATATTAGCCAGTTTAATAAGATATTTGGCATAAAGAAATTGCATTAGCAAGTTTAATAAGATACTTGCAATAGAAAATTGTTCCGACTAAGCGAAACCAAGTTAAATAAGACATTTGGTAAAGCTAATTGGACAACAGAGTAAGCCAGTTCAATAAGATACTTGGCGTTAGAAGCTATTCGAAATGAGTTAAAATACTCGATACTCGGTGAAATTACTCAAAGTTAACAGGTGTAAACAATGGCTTTCTAAATAAAATACACGAAACTTTCATTGATCAAAATTTACAAGGCAAAAATTTTACAAAAATGACTAATGCTGGGACGAGGTTTTGGAACTCTTGCCAATGCTCGGCTCAGGCACCATTTCATACTCATAGGGGAGAATTTCATTTAAATGCCAAGCAATTGTGTCGACCGAATCATCCATCCACTCGCTGTAATCTGCTTCAGGGATCGGGCCAACATCAGACGTTGAACCATCCACGCCGGATTCCTGACTGGCATAAAAGATCGAGAGAGAATGTTCTAATGGAACCTCCAAGTGCATATGATGAGGCTCTTTACCTTGACTGCAGCAGTAAGCTCTTCATTCTTTCATCTAAGTTCAAAGGGATTCCAGGAACCGGTCCACATGGTCCTTGATTAACAGCTCTCAGTTGGTTTGAGCTTTTTCAGTTGCCCAATGTTTGACTTAAAAAAATTCACCAACTGAAACTAACCCTCGCTAAAATTCCCGAATGAGAAAGGCATCATAAGCTGGGGACCTTTTAAAGTGATCAACCCCTTAGACCTTAAGTGCCAGCTTAGCCTCCTTTGATAGGGATTCGACCGTTAAGGCTTGGCGTTTCAAGTCTTCGATTTTCTACTCATAAGATGACTTGGCCTATTCGGCTTCCTATTCGGTTTTGAGCATCGATTCTTAGGCAGCAGACAGCAAATTCTGAAAGGACACGATCTTCTCCTCTGCCAAGGAAGATCTCTCTTCGGCTTCCACTTGCTTAGGCAAACAATGGTCGGTAAACACCTGGGCAGAGCTAACCTCCCTTTGATAAGCCGATTCAACCAGAGCACGGCTATCCTCTCTCTACTTTAGCTGAGTTTCAAGTCACCTTATTCGATCAGCTTGATGTTGTTATGTCTGAACCAACTCAGCAAACTTGGCCATCATCTACAAGGAAGTTAAAGTTAAAAATCTAACAGGTAAAAGACTTAAAAATAGTTGGGATAGAACTTACATAGGACGCGCCGTTGAAAACAATATGAAGACGATCAGTTGAAGAACCATCCCTGAAACGACTCCATTGATCATCCCCAATAAAAGCTTGACCAGATGACATCGCCCTTAACATATCCTGGGGAGAAGGATAGGAAGGGTCTCCTAAGGATTCAGCCTTTACATCTTCAGCCTCAGGAGGTAAGGAATCCCTTTTTAGACTGGAAGTTTCCATTTTTCCTACAGACTCTTCAACTTGAACGCTTAGGGAAATTCTAACCTCGGTATCATCATCACTTGATTCAATAAACAATACCACCCGAGGGACTTTATGAGCACGAGTGAGAGAGTCAGCCATCTTTCTTTCCCAGCCTGAGTATGATGAAAGTTGAGATCAGCTGCAGGATCATCTTGATCAACATCAAGGAAATATTCGAAGAAACCAGGATCAGGATTTACTTATTCGTCTAAAGGCTTTCCAGCTTCGTCTTCATCCCTGATAGCAAACTGTTCGATCGAAACCTCATCAATCGGGGACTTTGGCACACCAGAAATTTCACCAAGACAATCTTCTTGCCCGATCTCATCCTCAGGAAACCTTTGGCCATCGGAGGTTTCAGCAGGGCCACTCGGACCACTAGATTCCCTCACGGTCTGCTGAATGACATCCTCAGGGTCGTACATAAGGATCTACTCATCAGCCTCATCAGATTCCTCATCCGAGTTAGGTGAAGCAATGCCTTCCTTGCTTTGGCGAGAAGCTTCTTTTTGGCTCGCCTGAATGATCAATTTCACCTGGCGAGCTTGAATGTCGCAGACATTGTCCAAGTCATACACTAACACGATAAAGAGAACCAGGTTAGACAAGTAATATAAAAGTGAAATAGAAGCAACAAAAAAAAAACAACTTACATCGCCTGCGATAGCCTGAAATCTGGCTAAAAAAAGCCAAGCTCTATCATCTTATTCTCGCTAAAAAGATAGGACTTACTCCTCTTTTTTAGAGTATGCACTGCAGCCCGAGCAAGTCTGGTAAGTTCAGCATCAGAGAAGTCAAGTTTTTTCTTGTTCCATACGTCAGGAGAACAGAAAAACGGGGAAACTTCAGCACCGTCTGATTCTCCCCGGTCGAGAGAGTAACCTCAAGTCCCAAGTTCCCTCCAGTAAATAACCAATTGTTCTTCCAATGCTTGTTCGATGAAGGAAACCCCCATACAAAGCCTCTCTTTTTTGCATCAGAAGAGGTTTCAACTCCCTAATTCACTTTTGTCCCATCAGGGACCCAGCAATCTGACGGATTGGACATAAGAAAATAGGTTCTTGTCCGACTAAATTGCCTTAGTGTATAAAAATGTCTGATTTCATCCAGGAAAGGTGGTGACAGGTTCATCTGGCTCCACATATGCCACATGCACATTAAAATATTGTAGCTATTCGGGGCAAGTTGGGCTGGAGCGATCCCTGCTTCGGCAAGAAACCAAGCAATGAACGGCTGAAAAGGAAGAGTTATACCGCAGCAGAGTATGGACCCGTAAATCGCCACCATGCTAGGAGGAGGGTTCCATGAGGCTTTATCACCAGCGGGAGACATTGTAACCGAGTCGTCCAGGTCAAATCGAGCACGGTACTTCAAGACCTCATCTACCCCGACCACATTCGGCTCAGCATCAAACCCACACGGGCGATCAATAGAAAAGGGGATACGTGATGTTTTTAACTTCGCTTCAACGTCCCTCTCATCAACAGTTTGTTCCCTAATTTGAACGTTGTCTGAACCATGTTTGTAGACCTCGCGCTTACTCTGATGTTTTCCCATCCTGGATCGAAGAGGAACCCTGTGATCAGAAACGATAGATTCATAACTAGAAGATTCAGAACTGGATGATTCAGAACTAGAACTTAAACGAACGTCAGGGTAAAGCCCGAAAATATCAACACCTAAAAAAATAGGCTCATTAGGAGGGATTTCCCTCAATAATCTACGAACGCAAGAGATTAATTGAAAATCTCCACGCCCAAGCGCTTCGAAAGTTATAACGAAAAGGTGTTGTCATGAAACAGGATCCATCAAAACTAACCTTTAGAATCAAATGCAAAAAAAAAACCTAAAAGAGCTTCAAACGGAGAATGGAGATGAATCTCTACGCGAGAAATCTGGGTTGAATATTTACTTATGCGAAAATGAACAGGAACAGTACCTTTCGTTTTAAATAGGCTACTCGATAACATACGCAAAACCCAAGGGACATGAAAAACGGGAAGAAATTGAAAAAGAGGATTTGATGACATAGGCGGCGCATCAGGAGACGCGTAAAGTCGCTTCTCATAAATGTTACTAGGGGAACGAAGTTGTGGGAAGACACGTGTCAGGAAAATAACTGACCAAGCCGTCAGAATCTCGAAACGTCGCAATCATTGAGATTTTGTGTGAAGGGATTTACGTGATAGCCATTAAGACATGTCATTATTACAATGGGTTGTTATTATGGTATTAAACGAGGCGTAAAGATTAAAGGGTCAATTAAATATATACGCCAATGACAAAATCCCACTCGGTAAAAATATTTTAAGAGGGTAATTGTTATAGGTATATTTTATCGAATGTACAGGTCATTGACAAGGTGGATAGTCCCTTAAGATTGCCAGGTAGATGCCTGAATAGGTATTCAGAAAACATCCTTCAAGATATCACTAAGGAATACGAACTCGAGTAAGTCCGAATACAGGTATTCGACAGGACAAGACCTACTCGGGACCAAGTGACGTCATATTCTTCTCGGGACAAGAACGAGAAAACCCGAATAAAGAAGTCCAATACATAATTCGCACATGGGTATACCAAGAGTCGTGCTCAAATGCGTAAAGACATCCATATCAAAAAGAATTCCTGAAAGAATAAAACACCAAACAGGAAACAAGTTCCAAATCGGGCAATACTTTACTTCTTCGAGAAGACTACACATTTATAAGGAAATAAAGTCCTAAACTGACTGTATCTCCAGAGTCCCATTCGATCTCCATACGATCTTCGAAATAGGAAAGAAGTAAAAAATGACTCCAACAAGCAACCAAATTATAACTAAATACAAAAATCCTTCATTACTTGTACAACAAGAAATAAGGTTCTATGCAAATATAAATAGACACATAATCTCATTGTTGGAGATATAGAATCACGAACGGAGAGAAAAAAAGAGAGATCAGGTATTGTAATTCTTTATTCCAAATAGTGGATTTTGGCTCGGTTGTTTGCTCAACCACCCATGAACGTTTCTCCGATCACCAGAGTTTTACCACATAAACTCGTGTCTAACTAGCTTTAAATTGCATTCTCTTTCTCTTTCTCTTTGACATGTCACAATTAAATTCAATCTTGTTGACTTTCTCACCCATTGAGAAATCGACGTCAACAATTTTAAAAATAAAAGTAACTTAAGTTGACAATACAGTACCAAAACGAAACCAGACATCTCATTTGTTATAAACAAATTAAGTCAGTTCTTTCATTCACCAAATGATATTCACTGGCAGGTCCAAAAATGAGTACTCAAATATTTAAAAGGATCAATTGGGGATGGAATTCACATTCAACTTGCACAAAAGACCGACTATTATAGGTTTCTCTGATGCAGACTGGGCATGTTTTCATGATGAAAAAAGATCTGTAGCCGGTTATTGTGTTTATCTTGGCGATACTTTGGTTTAGTGGTCATCCAAAAAACAACATATTTTCTTGGATAGAACATTGACTCAAGTCTAGCATAGAGTCAGGATACAAAGCATTAGCTCAATTTTCTGCCGAAATTACTTGGATTCAACTTATTTTTAACTAGTTATCTTTTGATTTGTACTTATATTATATCTAGTCACCATAGGATGATTTGATCTTGCATTCTATGTTGCTTGTGTTTGTCATGGACACTTAGATTGTCACTTAAATGCCTTGGATTAGGCTTAAAATCTCAATAAAGTCTTACCGGATCTAGGTTGAGTGGGTATGCTACCATTAGTAAAAGGCTTGTAGGTAGAATAGTGTGGACATGCCAATAGTAGTAGATCATGGAGATTGGCCACTTGGGGGTGTGCACATATTCAACTAGTGGATAGTGGTGTTGCCGTGGTTGTGGAATCAACCCGTGGATGTTTCCTCTTTAGAGGTTTACCACGTAAAAATTCATGTGTTCAATGTCTCTATCTCAGACTCCTTTATATTTATATATTTGAGCTCTATTATATATCTTGTAAGAATTTGTATCAAGTTGTAAAACTTAGCTTAAACGGATAAGATTGCAGTATCCAACTTACAACTTGTAAATTGAAATTATATTGATCATATTTGTATATGAGATACTTTGTAGTTTGAGTGATAAAAAGTGATATGACAAACATTCAATAAGATCATCATTTGTATCTTTTTCTTGTTGATATTTTGATATACTTGTACGTGTGAATATTAGACTTTTAGAATATTCATTTGTAAGGTTTACTTGTTTGTGTTGCCTCACATTTGTGGAAGTGGACTAAAATAGATATTTGTATCTAAATCTACATGCTTATATTTGGTTATGTGATTGTGATGTGGTAAACATTCTAGAGGGACAAACGATTGTTTATTCTAAGGGTTTGAAATTAGGCCAAAAACCTATTCACTCCCTTTAGGTTAGTTTTCAGACGACTAATCGTGTATCGGACCTTACACTTGTCAAACAAGATGTGTTTGACCTATTTATAGGATTCTCACAAAGCTATATTGTTATGCAAATAACCTAATCGAATTAGAAAATGCACAGCCTAATCCTTAGTTCAAAAGATCCATGCTTTTACGAACATAGGTAAAATGTTTAGTAAGTTCAAAAAGCCCAAAATTATATTAAATAGAGTTGAATCGAATCGTAAAACAGATTCAGTCGGATCGAGTCAACTTATTTTTACGAGTCAGACTAAGTCAACTTATTTTTGCTAGTCAATACGATTAAAAAAAAAGAACAGAGTACATACAATATAAGAAATATGGATGGCAATCGGGCGGGTTCGGGACGGGGTGACCTTCCAACACCCCACCCCACCCCATCCCATTTATTTTTTGAAAACCCATCCCCTCATAAACCCCACCTTAGGTGGAGCGGGTTGAGGCAGGGCGGGGTACAACGGGGAGTGATTTCCCCATCCTCACCAATTTACCCCATTTGAAATTTTTATTTATTTATTCAAATTATAAAAATATAACCATTGAATATGATAAAACATATAAAGTAGTAAATAATTCAATGAAACTATTAAAAAAACATCTCGTAAACATAATTCTCACAAGTAAATTCAATCATTCTCAAACATAAACATAAAGTATGAAGTCAAAATGTTCAAAATTCGTAAATCTAATAATCTAATAGTTGCATATGTAGGGAAAAATTGGTTCGAAACGTGGTAGAAGCGTAAAAATTAGGATTTGGTATAAATAATTTTTTTCCCTTTTAATAACAAGAACATTAACCATAGATTAATTGATGTATATAAAAAGTACCGTATCTTTTTTTTCATGACGATTGAACTAGTGTCGAATTGAATCCGTAAGATCTTCCAATCCAATCACGAACGTGAATCACCTAGGAGTGTGGGCTCTCTTTCTTTAAATTGTATACCTGAGGATGGAAACAAACAAAATCTTTTTCTTTGTTAGTCACAATAATCCTCTAAGAGAAAAACCAAGAACGTCAGGTCATTTGTGAATTATCAATCAATTTAATTGAAACTCGCGTGAACCTTGATTCGATGTTATACACAAAACCTTTTTTATACAAAGGATACTAGTGTACTATCGAAAAAAAAAATGTTCCCTATTTTCTCTATGCTTGACCGAATTCTTCACACAATGAGTTGGACGAGGTTTTTTTTTATAACAATAAAAAACAAATAAAAAACAACTTCTCATACCAAAAATTAAGGCTTAGTCGAAATTTACAACCTAATTTTATAGGTTCACAAATCCTCTCGTAAAAAGGATTTACTTAGTAAGCAAGAATCCTAATCCAACTCATTATTGTATTTGTGACTATATTAAAGACTTCCTAATTTGACTAGATAAATAATTCCTTTTATTTATCTGCTTATCAAATATAGTCTTTAATATTAATTATACTACCAACAATAGTATAATATTAGGAGACATTCTCCTATTAGGAAAAAGATTTTAACTTTTAATTAATTAATTAATTAATCAACAAATTAATTAATTTCCATTTACTTAAATAATAAAATAAAAAATAATATATTAGGTTTTTATATATTAACCTTGCCGCCCATGACATTATATAAGTATATATATTATTTTTCTTATTTTATTAAATTCATTGGACCTTAATAAAAAGTCCACATGTGAACTAGACACATTCTTACAAAAAGAAACAAGTCCACATGCCTTAATACAATTCTAGATGGACCCCTAAATTGGTCCGGTAGAATATATCAAGTAATCCATACAAGTTCGTGTGGATTGGGGATCTTGGCAGACTATCTAAATTTAAGCTTCAATATACATAACCTAATCACAATCAACAAATGATTCACTTAGGTCCAATCTATTAATTTTAGTTCATTCCACTAAAGAACTAAAATTGAACTCTTAAATAAAGATAGAATAAGTTAATATTTCTTATTTATACCCTAGACAATCTTAATGGAGATAGTGTATCCTCATGAAGAATACCAGTAATCGCCAAGAGCTCATAGACCGCCTATAGCTCTCCAAGTTACCATATTTACTCATATGACCACATTTTGAACTTGGATATTTTGACTTGTCCAGAAGCCATATTTCAATAGACACTATTGAACACTTAACGTTAAGATTTAATATCCAATACCTCAAAATATCCAAATGGTGATATTCTACTCTCATTTAATAAATGGAGCCACGGTGTTCATATCTATAAATGAAGTCATCTATCGATTAACAAATGAATACCACCAAACTATAGAGGATAGACTATGCTATATAATCGTACTCATTGATAGCTCAAATAATAACACTTGCAACCATAAGTCCATCATTTATCTCGAGATTGAGATAGACTCTTCGATTGTCCTCAAGTGAAAACTTTTATCCACTTAATTCACTGTGATCCGATTCAATGCACCTAGTGCACTAGATTCTTTTGCTCAAAGACACCACACTTTGATGATTTTAAACTCATCATAACATATTTGATCCCACTCAAATGCTAGCAAAAGAATCTACAACTTTAATAAGATAAAGGCGCCCAACCTTTTATCTTAAGTTGTGAATATTGTTCAAGATTTACTAAAGAATTGTGTCTACCCATACATATCCAGATTCATGAACAATTCTTCTTTTCTTATAGTCTTTTGACCTTATGATTATTTACTTTTGACAATTATAATAATTAAACTATATATGTTATAAGATTTGTTAAACTAGAAATCACTTTTATTAATATGAAAAGATTGTCAAAAACATTATTACACTCCTGCTATTGAGCATAATCCTAACAACATCTATTTCTCTTGTTCTCTCTTCGTAATATCAGCTTCATCTGGCATCTCCTCAAGATGTTGACACCCACTCACATGGTTCCTGCAATATTCCGAACCAATAAAAAAAATTGTATTAAATCTGATTTGAATATCAATAACTTAATTTGATTTAATATGCATGATTAACTTTACCTTACTAAAATCCGGTTCTTCAAGACATGTTGAACACTCAGTTGTAGTAGAAGAACATGAAACTAATCATAAGATAAAAAACTTACTGTATTTGAGGTTGAAGCTTGAATAGTAAACTTTGAGTTGTTTAAGAAATAAAGACTTAAAGTTGCAGGTAACGGCTAGAGTTTTTTTAATAGTATTTTATATTGTCACTTAATGTTAAATAAGGGTAAAGAGATGTAAAGTTAGGATTAATATATTTATATATATTTCTTACTAAAATCTGGTTCTTCAAGACATGTTGAACACTCAGTTGTAGTAGAAGAACATGAAACTAATCATAAGATAAAAAACTTATTGTATTTGAGGTTGAAGTTTGAATGGTAAACTTTGAATTGTTTAAGAAATAAAAACTTAAAGTTACAGGTAATGGATAGAGTTTTTTTAATAATATTTTATATTATCACTTCATGTTAAATAAGAGTAAATAGATATAAAGTTAGGATTAATATATTTATATATATTTCTCTTTTAAGATATTTTTTTTTATTAAATATTATTTTAAAATGAGCGGGACATAAAATATAACTCATTCTCACCCGATACCCGTAGCAAGTTAACTATCTATTACCTTCTCCTCTCCGTTAAATCAAAACTCATTCCTACGCCACAAATGCGGGTAATTTTGCCATCCCAAATATTAAGTCATATATGATTTCGAGGAAAACCAAACCAATGCGACTCACAACCTACCCATGATGAAAATACTAGATATGTACGAGTAGAGTCCTATGGGCTCTGATAGTGAGTTGAAGAATTTGTTAGGGTTTTAGCAAATAAAAAAAATGGAAAGTAGCAATAGCAGCTTGGAGCAGACTTTGCAAGATGGGAAGCTTCATCGGCAGGTCAATTCTCTCATCGTTGCTCATCTTCGTGACAGCAATCTCTCTCAGGCAATTCTTTTTTTGTTCTTTTAGTTTTCAAATTGAGTTCTAGTTTTTTTATTTTATCATCAGCAATCAAAATGTGACACAAATGATTTTCGATATTGTTTGTAGGCTGCAAGTGCAGTTGCTTCAGCGACGATGACACCATTCAATGTTGAAGCCCCTCCTAATAAGCTTCTTGAGCTTGTTGCCAAGGTCCTTATTATTTCCTTTTGGTTATATAAAACATGACACATTAGAGTATTCAATTCTAAGATGATAACAGGGTCTTGCAGCGGAGAAAGACGACATATTAAGAGGGGTTCCGTCAAATCCACTGTACGATTCAGGCTCATTGGTGCTTGCAGCATATGGCTCAATCCCAGCTCCCCGTGCTGCTGCTGTTGATTTTGGGTAATTCAAACAATTAGTACTGTGTTATTTGGTGCAAAAATAATTAGTGTTATTGGTGTCTATATGCCATATTTATAGTCTGTTGATTGTAACTGCTGGAAACGCTTGCCCTTAGACTAGGATCCATATCTCAAAGCAAATTCAAGGACCACACTATGTTTTTGTTAGAATGAAGGAGAAAAATGGTTTCTAAAAGATATCCATCTCCTAGAATTTCCATTTTAGATTGCAGTGTCGACGAAATTCTTTGAAAATTACTTGTGTAGATCTTTTTTGTTTGGGATTTTTTAGAATAAT
Organism: Dipteronia dyeriana; assembly: GCA_032871835.1. NCBI lineage: Eukaryota > Viridiplantae > Streptophyta > Magnoliopsida > Sapindales > Sapindaceae > Dipteronia > Dipteronia dyeriana. The sequence goes on along the minus strand of CM065295.1, from coordinate 69,017,053 downwards.
TAAAATATAGGTTCCAACATTGTTCACAACTTCAGATTACATTAATAAAAAACTTATCCAATTAGAAATACTAGTTGCATCTTTCTTCAAAAGAATTTATCAGGTTTTAACTTTTAACTTTGTATATCTTATGTTTGTGGAAAAAACTTAGGTGTCAGGCCGTGATTGTGCCATGTAGGCTAGAAAGAATGCTCGTCTCTCTACTGGACTGGTCAGCTAGGATAGATCTAGTATGAGTACTCTTAGTTAACCTAAAACCAGAGAAATTTGTTAAGAGCACTAGTGGAGGTTGCCGGAGTTTAGACTTTGGCAGTTAAGTAAGTGTTTGAAGGCTGAGTGAAAAAATGTAGAGTAAGAGAGGTAATATTTATTAGTGGAAATAGGGGAAAATAACACTCTTTTTATGTGGATTCTTAAGAGTGACACTAGTTTAAGAAGTAAAGTTTAAATAGCACCAATAGACAAAAATACCCTTATCTCCTTTTATTACATTTTTGCCATTTTTAGGTTTTTTTTTTCAAAAGCCTCCATTGATGGAGGAGCAATGGAGGTTCTCCATCAATGGGGGCTGAACGGACCTCCAATGGAGGTCTGTTCATTTGACCTCCACCGGAGGTCGATGAAGATGTACAAAATAAAAATTGAAAATTTCATTGTTTGCCCAATAAATCTCGGAATCTACAAAATAAGTCTTGGAAATTACAAAATAAGTCTTGGAAACATGAAAATAAGTCTCGAAAAAAAATGAGCCAGACTTATTTTTGTGAGTGTGTTTTAAGGGTATTTTTGTCAGATCCACACTTAGGTGCTACTAAAACTTAAGTTATTAAGATGGTGATACTCTTAAAACTCACTCTTTAAAGAGTGCTATTAAATTTTTGAGCCCATATTTATTATGGTTTGGGTTATTTCTGAACCTAGTTTGGCTTCTCCATGTATAGAGGAGATTGAGTGATCAACTGCTTACAATGGGGTGTCTAATGATGTAACTTGTCTTCTCTACCAAGCAATGTTGAAGACCATTAGACTAAAGTATGGTGTTTGTACCAAATCCCATCATTACTAGCATAATTCAAGGGTATTTAGTGAGTGGTGTGTTTACTAATTAGTAATCAAACTCATGAAAGGGAATTAAGTTACTGATTTGTGAATTCCAGTGTTTACTAAATTTTTAGGGAATCAAGTTACGTGGACCCTATTCAAAAATAAGTATTTAAGTTATTGATCGAAAGAAAATTTGATTCCATCCACCCTATGAATCAAGTTCCCTTTCCTGATTGAAAAAGGGAATTCATGTAGTTTTACTAATATATCCGCACTTGTATTAATTAAAAAAAATCTGTATTTCCATTTTATCATTCTGTGTTAGGATTGTTCTCTGTTATTCTTTTTTGTTATCTTTTTTCTCTGGATCTTGCTACAGGTTCGTTTTTTTATATCTAAGATTTCATGAATATATATATAAAAATCACGTTGATGAATATTATTGACTTCTTGTACTGATTCTATACTTATGAATATCGAATATGGTATGAAATCATGATATATATAATAAATGGTGACTATTTTGGTTAAGATTTTTTTTTTCTTTTTACGTTAAGTATGTAGTGCATATTAATATATATATTTGTATAAGAACTGTGTTGATGAATGGTGGCTATTTTGGTTAAGATTTTTTTTTTCTTTTTACGTGAAGTATATATTGCATATTCATATATATATATATATAAATATTGTTTTGTTTAAGGTCTTTTTTTCTTTTTACTGCAAAACTATATATATTGTTTTGTTTAAGGTTTTTTTTTTCTTTTTACTACAGTTTTGCATGTACTGCATATTCATATGTATGTTGTTAAGTTTAAGTTTTTTTTTAGCAGTATAAAAAATAGTTTTTCATAATAAAAGTATATTTCAACATATTATATACACAAGGGTATTATTGTAATCAACTATATATCATTCCGATTCCTTTGTTGAAGTAAACGCTAGAAAGAGAATAAATTTGATTCCATTTATTCCTAAATTGTTAGTAAATACTGGAATGGAATTTAGTAGCTTAATTCCGATTCCCCTCCATTCCTTTTCCAATGGAACTTGATTCTGATTCCCTCCATACCTGATTCGTAAACACGCCCAAAATCTGTCAAAGATTCATTGAATGATTAGTTTGCATTCACTCAGAGTCTTTGTTCATCGAGTTGAGCCAAGAGGCCTTTGCCCCCAAACAATAGGTTCACCACACTTATTAGCTGAGAACCTGGCATGGGCCATGGCTGCTGACTATGCTTTGCTAGGCTTTTGTGCCTTTGGAATTTTGTGTCAGACCTTGTGGGGTTGTAATGAAATTGTTAGATGACAAGGTTTGCCGATTTGGCGAGGGTTGTAACATCCTGTGTGAGAAGTATATGATTGCTTCTTCTTTGTTGTGGTCAGAGTGCATCCTGTGTGAGAAGTATAGATTTTGCATGTTATGTCTTATTCATGTATTGTATGATTGTGATATTTCACCTTAGAATTTTATGCCCTTTTCTTGCATTTGGTACCCATACACCCAATATATTTTGATACGAGTGAATCTAATATATCAGAAACAGTAAAGAAAAATCTAAGTTTTATGTTGTTCAATATGCTAGTGGATAACTTTTGACTTTGTGGATCCCTGTTTCACCTCTTTTTTTTTTTCTTTTTTTTTTACCTATCTTCTTTAGTTCATTAAATTTCGTGTTTCCTATATAAAATGCCAGTTGATAATTTCTTGGTAATTTAAGACATGGAAACGTGCTTTATCTGCAGGATTGTTAAATCTGTAGTATTAAGTTAAAAAAAAACTTTGATATTGATAGGAGAAGGAAAAAAAAAAAAAAGTGCTCATAGTGCATGTTTGTCAAATCAGTGCTGTTCAGGATACAAAAGGCATGTCAAAGAATTTTACAAAGCATGAGACGCGCCATCTTTCTGAGCACAAGGTATGTTTATGCCGGGAATTTTTTTTGCAATTATGTCTTTTAGTCAATAGTTCAGTTAATAAATAATTCTTTTCATGGCATCCAGTAAGGACTGATGGGTTTAATTTCTAGAATATTGCGAGATGTGCAAGATTTAGTCCGGATGGGAGGTTTGTCGCAACTGGAAGTGCAGACACATCAATTAAGCTCTTTGAGGTTTTAATATCATATTATTAATTATATGTTCAGTTTTTATTTTATTTTATTCAAGATGGTCTATATCTAAATCTTTGGTCACTCTTTACTCTTGCAGATCGTGAAAGTCAAGCAAATGATGCTGCCAGATTCGAGGGATGGTCCTGTGCGACCTGTCATAAGGACCTTTTATGACCACATACAAGTAAGTCTACCTTACTTTCTTGCTATTCCATGGTGCCAATTGTTGTGATAAATTAATTATGAGAAATATGTTTTGTTTTTAAATTCTAGCTATTTTATTTATTTTCTTTTGGACTTGCTTGTTCGTTTGCTCTACATCCTTGTGTTTCCTGCATTTTTATTTTTCTATGTAAAATTCTAGTCTTAACGATTATTCTTTTTTTTTTTATTCAGTGTTATATTAAAATGCATATGTCCTAGTGAATTTAGTGTAGACAAATGCTAAGTATGACATCACAAAGTTATATGGACTCTTGTTCTGATGTTGGGTATCACATGGTATCTGACATAATGACATCAGTATCCTTGAATGGGTGAAGATTTTCTGTTGAAATGGAGCGTCCAAGAGCCATAACAGTATCCAGTATTATGGTACCTGACATGGGCTAAAAGTGCATGCACAGAATCATGAGTGTCTGATAATTGTTTCCTTATTTTTTTTTGTAATCAAGAAAGTTCTACAAAAAAGAAAAACGAAGCAAAACATGTGTATGTTTTATGGCTAAAGTTCCTATAGTGTGATACTTGTACTTTTACATATGACCTGCTGCAGGAAAATTCGTATAATCATTAATTTTTGTATATCATATCTTGGGAGTCTGAAGAATGTTTAAAATTGAATCAGGGCGTTGGCCACTATATTCTCTGTGTTTTTTTTTCTTTCTTATAGCTGATCTGAAGTTGTCTCAACACTTTGCCTGTATTGTCTAATGCTTTGCTGATTCAAATGCAGCCAGTAAACGATTTGGATTTCCATCCTCAAAGCACTGTTCTGATATCTGGAGCCAAAGATCACACAATAAAGTATGACTTATTCTATTGTATTTAAATGGGAGATTTATTCACTTTCTTCTGAATCTTTTACAATGTTCTTTTGAATAGTTCATTAATAAAATATTCATAACTTTAACAGGCTATTTATGGTACATATTAGTTTCCTAGAGTCTTTTAATTTTATTTATAAATCTATTAAACTTTGACAAGATTTCTGTTGCAGAAAATGGGATTGAACTACATTTGTTAACACATTGCTACGTAAAGTTTTCAGGTTCTTTGATTTTTCTAAAGCTACTGCAAAGAGAGCATTTAGAGTTATTCAGGTTTTTCTTGTCATCTAATATAGCTTTAAGCATTTTTCCTGAACATAGCAGTAGATTCTATGACTCACATAATTGTGAGTGTATTATAGTAAATTTTGTGCTGGTGATGACACAGGATACTCACAATGTGCGATCAGTGTCTTTTCATCCTTCTGGGGATTTTCTCTTGGCAGGTATTAAATTTCCCTTTTCACTTTTCACTTTTCGATTTTTTTTTCTTTTTTTCGACAGTAGTTAAGTATTATGAGAACTATGTATATACTTCATGATTGCCTTTCATGTTCAATCAAACTTTGCAGTATTTCCATTTTCTTGCAATTTCATTGGCTTTTTAAGGGTCACCTCATTTTATGATCCTATGAAGCTTACTTATACTGAACCCTACTGGTGATCTGAATATGATTTCACAAGCAGTAGAATGGTATTTTAAGAAAATTATTAATGCAATAAATTGGATAAAACAAACAGCTCTGTTCTTTTACGTTTTGTGGACATACATCTGTGGATTTTCTATGTTTGCTCTCAAGCCATGTACAATATATATTCACACATGTATTTGAGTCTTGTGGAAGGATGCTGTATTTTAGTACTGGCTAGGTTTGTACTCTGTTGTTTGCCCATGCTGCTATTACTATGTAGGATATTCAATTGTTTTGTCTTCCGGTTATATAAAATATTTTTTTTTACTGCTCCTCAATCATGAGATGTATTTCATTAAGGTATTATCAGTTTCTTTTCAGTCATTTAAGCTAGATTATATTTACCTTCATCCAGTGGTTTGTCTTTCCTCCTAGTGTTATTGAACCATGTTCTTTTTCCTCCCTACAATCATGGGTATGCAAATAACGTATTATCATTGTAAATTATAATTACTGATGTTAATTATTATTATTATGTTTTCGTTATGCCTGAAAGGAGAAAGTGTTATCATTGTTCGAGTGATGTTTACTTTCTTACTAGAAGCGTTATGTTGCATTGTCCCTAATTCGTACTGGCATATGGCCACTGACAAGGTTGATATTGAAACGAAACCCAGGAACTGATCATCCAATTGCACACTTGTACGATGTTAACACCTTTCAGTGTTATCTATCTGCAAATGTACCAGAGATCAATGGAGCCATAAATCAGGTAGAGTCAACATCTTATATTCGCTTGATGGAAGGATTTCTTACCCACTTGTTACATTTTGGAGCCCATAAAACTGATCAGATTTATCCATTTGGTTATGCAGGTGAGGTATTCTCCCACAGGTGGTATGTATGTTACGGCATCTAAAGATGGTGCTGTTCGCTTATGGGATGGGGTAAGTGCCAAATGTGTGCGCTCCATAGTTGGGGCACATGGAACAGTAGAGGCCACTAGCGCAAACTTTACAAAGGATCAAAGGTAATGATAATCAAATAATATATACATATATGTGTATATATAAATGTTTGGGACATGAAACCACAATAGTACTCGAGTGTTTTCATGAATTGCTGATTAGAATAATGATTGAATGATCAAGGAATATGATTTTATGGAATTGTGGCTCTAGGTGTCCTAGAAGTATGATAAAGACGCTTGTTTTGAATGGTGCCATAATTAAATAAAGGAATTGATGGTACTGATGACTTTAGATTTGAAGGTTCCCATGCAGTTTGATAAATTATGCACCATTTGTCATAGGTTATTTGCAATAATAAACTGATCATATTTTTCCATGTCAGCAAGCATTCATGCTATAGATTTTAAAATGTAGCGAAGGATGCGAAGCAGAGTAATAGTAGAGTTTATACTGAACGCTGAAGCACAAGATTTTAATAGTAGAGTGCATGCCAAGGTTTATACCTCAGCATGTCTTAATAGCATGACATGACTTTCTAGGTTTGTTCTTTCTTGTGGGAAGGATTCTACTACAAAGCTCTGGGAAGTTGGTACTGGCAGATTGGTCAAACAATATCTTGGAGCTACACATACACAATTGCGGTGCCAGGTATGCTTGAATCACCTTTTGAAAATAATTGCGTTTATCTTTTTATTTTGACCTCTTTTTTCAGTTGGTATATTCAACTATTGCTTGTTGAGTCTTGGGAAATTTTGAGTCTTCAGAATTTTTCTTACATTCTCCAAGTTTAGAATTTCTTTTGTTTCCGAATTTTTCAATCTGTTATTTGCAGGCTGTTTTCAACGACACTGAAGAGTTTGTGCTATCCATAGATGAACCAAACAATGAGGTTTGCTCAGCTTGCATGAGTTGGTTCATTAAAGTCCTCCCATTTATTTCGGTTCAACATATAATAAATCTTGGGGTGGATGCAGATTGTAATCTGGGATGCTTTAACAGCCGAGAAAGTGGCAAGGTGGCCATCCAACCATATTGGTGCGCCTCGCTGGATTGAGCATTCACCAGTTGACAATGCCTTCGTTACTTGTGGAACGGATAGGTCAGTCCGGTTCTGGAAGGAGATTCCATAGGGACATGGAAAAGTGGTTTAAACTTTCATGACTCGGCCTGTGATTGAGTTGCTGATTTACGAAATTTGTTCCCCTGCAAAACGTAATTTATAATGATAATGGCTGGACTTGTTAACATCATTTTGCATTAGAGGCAAATTCTTCCTTTATCCATTTGTCCTGCGATTCCCCTTTCCTTGGAATCAAATATTGTGATTACCATTACTTATTTAATCAATGAGTATTAATGCTGTTCATGAGCTATATGGCAATGGAGGTCTATGTTTTGTGAATTTTCATCACCCATGAAGGCCATCTCAGTTGTAAAATGAGAATACGGTATCAAATGGCATCCTCATAGTAAGATCAAACTCAATGTGTGGAAAATAAGAGAAGACATTAACGGATCAAATTTTGCAGCCTTAACTTCCCAGTTTATATAGAACATATTACAGCTACTAATGAGTTGTTTTTTGATAGATATTCCCAAATTCACCACCTTTCTACAGTTGAAGAAAAAATTTCAAGACATTTGATTCTTAGTCATTGCGATATTCTTCTCTCCATGACTTGACATGGAATTTACCTTTTAATTATGTTGACACATAACAACCAAATTTCAAGATTGAGCTCTGCATCTCATCAATTTCCAGCAACTGAACATTCATCATGTTAAATGTAGACTGACAATTAAGCTAAAAAAAAATCAGTATTACTACATGGACAAATTGCTGGGGGGAAATACCATCCATAGAAGAAGTCAACAACCACAAGCATGGACAAAATGAGACAGGAATTGACCCCGGACCCCCTTTGGTAACCTAAACTTTAATTTGATTATGATTATAAGCTAGATTTCTCAGACTGATAGAATCAACCAAGGACCAAGCTGAACTTTAAAAATTTCATGAAACACTTACTTCTCTCGACAGATGTGATACAAGCGACGATCACTTCGACTGAACAGTGTTGTTTGCCATCGATCTATACAGTTAACAAAAATTATATGTACATTTATACACATTACAAACAAAGCAAACATTGATTAGAAGAAATAAAATTGTAAAACTCTTGCAATTGTAGTATACTTGGACACATATATTGTGTATGGAGAAAAGTATACCTTCAATGATTGAACACAATTTTATTCCTAATGTTGCCAACACCAAAATTAAAACAACAGGATTGTAAAGGGCAAGTGCACAAAAACAGGATCTCAATTCAATTTTTGCCAACCACCCATGTTGAATTCGTATTGCACACGAAAATGGAAAATCAGAAGTTTCATCGCATGGACATTTTTTTTGGCTTCTTCACAAAACTCAATCGGATTTGCTTAAGACGTCTCCTCTTTCTAGCCATTTTCTCGGGCAATGTCTCCCTTTTCTTTACTTTCTTCTCCGCAGCCTTAGGCTTCTTCAAATACCTCTGCTCCACTCTATACTCTTTGGGTATCACCTCCACCCCTTTTCTCGTGGCCTCTTGAAACAAGGCATTTGCCTTATCAACACGGTTGTGAGCAGACCATTTCCCCATCAACAGATCATAAGTCTTGATCCCGGGTTTGCACCCATCTGCCTTCATCTTCTTAAACACACTCATAGCATGCTCAACCCTCTCAATCCCGCACAAAATCTTCAGGAACTCATAATACGCCTTCTTATCTATAGCATAACCAGCACTTTTCATTTTATCAATCATTTCATCACCTTCTCCAACCCTTGCTGCCTGATACAAACTCTTGATCAGAACAAGAAAAGTGGTCTCATTTGGATAACAACCCCACTCTCCTATCCTATTAAACAACTCCAACGCATCCTCAGTCCTCCTGATCTTGCACAAGTTACTAATCATGACATTGAATGTCTCCACATCTCTTGGAACACCATTGTAGTCCATTTCGACCAACACCTTCTCAACCTCAGAATCAATCCTAAACGGATCTTTTTTCCTACAAAGCTTACACACACAGTCAAGAATAGCATTATATGCCGTTGCACCAATCTCAAACCCTCCTCTATACATTTCCCCGGCCAATCGTTTTGCCTCATCAAGTTTCCCATCAACACACCAACCTCTGATCAACAGATCACATATCTTTTCATCAGGGAAGATCTCATTAGCTGAGTTCTTCACCAATTTCTCCGCATAACTCGCATACCCATTTTCACACATCTTCTCCACAACCAATCTAAGCGAATTCTTGTCGCGTTTAAACCCATACTCGTTCTCCATTTTCTCGAAAAACCCTACAACCTGAGTGGGCCTACCGGCACGAACCAACCTATCAATGCAAGATTCAAGGGTTTTAGGCCCCAAAACCTCCTTGTTATCAACAAGAAGTTCGTGGGTCGCTTTGAAATCCTTCCTGCGACCAAAGTAATCAGTAAAAAACGACAACGTTTCATCAGAATGCGAAAAGCAAGCCTCCTGGGTGAGCCATTGGTTAAACCCTAGAGCTGTACGGCCAGCTTCAGAGGAAAGATTGAGTGTGGAGAGGACCAGAGAAGGGGTTGGTTTGATGTGAGAGAAATTCAGGTGAAGTCTCTGAGAAATGGGTAATGGGTCGGCTTCAGGGTTCTTGAGGAGCTCCGCAGAGAGGGAATGAGCGATTTTCTGATCTGGGTCGTCTAGGGTTTTAGGGATTGTGGTGGATCCGGAACAGAATGGTCTGAAGAGTGAATTGAAAAAATGAGTAGAGGGTTGTGGAAAGAGGAGGCAGCGGGACGGCAGAGGTGGCGGAGAAGAGAGGTGGTGGAGGAGGAGCCTGCGGAGTTGCAGAGAGGTTGAAGGAGGCATTTTTGCAGGTGAGAGTGTAAAATGTAAAGCTGTAATCTTGAAAACCTAAATTGACACATTTGGGCCGCATCTCTTATGGGCTGCTTCTCCTTTTCTTAATACCCCCCACTAGCTCCATCATGTCACCCCACTTTTTTTTATATATAATTCCATGAATGCAAAACAAACAACACTATATCTCATTTGCTTTTTTAAGCACGAAATCAACTTTATTAAAAATGATACTCTTAATCTTCATTGCCATGGAGCTTCTCCAAGAGATTCTTTAATAAAGCTCTTTAACTTAATTAAGGGAGGATATGGATCTTTACAGCTTTATGGAATCTACTAATAACTCCCCTGATTAAAATACACTGGAGCTCACTTCCTTGATTAAGGTCACTTTAACCTCCTTTAATTAAATGGGCTCCTCGTATAAGGAAAAAGAATGGAGATATTTTCATCGTTTTAATACTATTATACATTTTAAAAGTCTAAAATTAAATTATAAATACTTTAATTAAAAGATATAATAATTTTTATAACCATCTTACCTTTTCAAAATTTTAACAAACTAAAACTAATTAAATAATTAAAAACCAATACTGAAAAAAATCTGGAGAACTCAACAACATTCTCCCAAGGCTTGAAAAGATGGAGGTGGCTGCTCCATCCTAGATCGGAAAAGATGGGGGACCTCCTCACTGAAAATAATTTTCAACGTATCATAAAAAATAATAAAAGCTTTACAAGTACCCGGAAACTCATGCTCCTACGTGAAAAACGTGAAATTTTTTAATTTCCTTAGGATTTTTTGCAACGAGAATTTATCTTTGTCAATCTTCAAATTACAAAGAGAAGGCTTCCAAGGGTTCGGCTCCTCCCAAATACACTAATTTTATTTATCTTGTAATGTTTTTTCTACTTATAATATTTATCTAAAATTAAAAGAAAGGACATATTTGATAATGTGTGGAGTGTGCTTACGAGATTTCATTTTTTTTTTTAAAATCAACGGCAGGGGCGTAGCTGGAAAAAAAATTCAGGGTGGGCTAATCTAATATTTTTTTCGTATTTTAAAATCCCAAAAATAAAATCTTATTTAAAAATCTTAAAATTTTTCTTTGTAATAATCAAATCAAACGATACAGGAGAAAATTCATAATAAGAAAAACATTAAGGATATACATAGTGGTAACACACAATAAAAAATTTCAATGTATATTTTTCTTTTCAAATCCCTAAAAGTAAAATAAACCTTAGTTTTCGTAGATTTTTCTTCTATTTCCTAACTTTACTATCCCATAAGACACATTAATCTACAAAACCTAAATCTCAATAATAAAATACAAAACCTAAAATCAAATTCATTATAAGTAAAAAATAAATAAATATTAAAGTTTAGGGAATTTATTATCAAATTGAGATATTTAAGATAAGAGAGGACTCAGAGAAGTTAGAGTTTAATATTTGAGAAAGTGGAAAAATATAAATGTGAGTGATTGGGGAATCCGTCGAATGATGATTGCTGAAACAAGAAGAGTTATTTTATTTTATTTTATTGTTCTTCATTTAGGTCGATATATTTTAACAAAGTTTTTGGATTAGTTAAACATATTTTATAAAATTTTATTTTTTGATCTTTAGTAAATTTAAAATATATTTTTTATAGTTTTATTTATTGAGTTTTAGTAAGTTTAACACTATAAATCAAAATTGGTTAATAAAACAAAACTTAAATTTTTTTTTTCAAAAAACTTTGGTGGGCTACAGCCCACCCAAGCCCTTGAAGGGCTCCGCCCCTGATCAATGGGGTGTACATACAAAAAGGGTGTATATACAGTTTTTCAAGGAAAAGAAAAATAGAGTTCATGAGTATATAAAATAATAATAAAAATTAAATAGGCTCCACATAAAATAATAATAATAAATTATAAAAGAGACATTTAAAATAGTATTATTGGAATACAAACCCCTGTTAATGACTCTTTATAACAACACCATCATTAAATAAGAGGGTCTCCTTGAAGACCATTGAAGATGATGCTTAGGATTTGACTTTAAAAGTATTAACTTAAGTGTTCGGCTTCGGTTAGAAACCAACGGTTTCGGTTTGGTTGAGGGAGAAACCGTAACCAAAACCGTTCAAACCGGTTTGGATTGATTTTGAAACTGCCGGTTAAGCAGTTTCGGTTAAACCGACAGTTTTGGTAAAGTTTGTTTTTTTTTTCAACATAAACAGACGGTTAAACCGCCGGTTTTGGAGAGAGCCAAACCGTAACCGAACCGGCTCAAACCGGTTTTCTAACCACCGGTTTCGGTTACGGTTTTTGAATTCCAATTTCGGTTTTTAACCGCTGGTTTAACCAACCCATGGCCACCCATATATTAACCATTGAATGTAATATCTTTATTTTACACTTAATTTACTAAAACCAGAAATTTAGAAAGACAAAAAAAAATATTGATCTCTTGGACGGTTGAGATCAAATCAAAAAATTAATAATCAATAATTGGTAAATAAAAATTTTAAAATGGATCTCCACGACATGGAGATTAATTAAATTTAAAAAAAAATGGTGAATTACCCGTTTTTTTTTCTTTCTTTTTTTGGGTTTTGCTTTTTTAAAATTTTATTTAATTTCCATCTTGGTGGAGATTCAATTTTTTTAAAAAATTATATATATATATATTTTTATAGTTTTTCAATTTTTTATTTTTGAATTTCTGATTCTTTTTTGAATTTTTGATTTTTTTAAATTCGATTCTTAATATTCACCGGCCATCTTTGTAACTTTATGATAGAGGATTAGAGATCAATTTTTACAAAAAAAAAATAAAAAAATTGATAAGAAAGCGTTTTTAAATTCAATTTGATCGAAAAAATAATTCCCTTTTTTCATTCAGAGGTTGTCACACCACAATAAATATTTTTTCTTAGCTTCGCTTTCTCTGAGACCAACTCTTCCCGACAGTCCTCCCTTTATTTCTTTGTTTGCTGTCATAATAGGATTAACTTTGTTCCTCCAGTAATAGTCACTCATCGTAGAAACTATGTAGCATCAAGATCAAGAATAATACAACAATATGTGATTATATTTGTAAAAGAAATAGAGAAGTATGCCCATGAATAGATTTATAATTGCGAAGAGGTTAATCATCTTCATCCAGAAATTGTAGGGTTCTATTTTACTCCAAGATTCGATATCATTAGCTGAATCATTCACGGAATCTTTGAAGAGTTGTTGGGAATTTTTCCCGCTGGTCTAGTAAGTGTGCTGGGCTGCCCGCCAAGCTAAGCCAGGCCAGGCCAGGCCCGACCCTATGGGGAGCCCAGTGATGCGACCGTCTAGGGCTCCCGATCTGTAAGGGTCTCCAAAGTTTAACAAAAAAATGATTTTATATATAACTCTTATATGAACTAATAAGTCCATAAAAATGAGTTTAAAAAAAACTCATTAAACATCTAATTTTTCAAACTAATAAACTCATACAATGAGTTCAAAATAGGTCTACCAAACATAGAGGTCTATAAATTATAAAACATAATTATTAGAGTATGTTGAATACTTGAATCCTAATCTCAACAATAATTATCTTTTATATATTAAAAAAAGGAAAAAAATGGTATAACACTCTTATTATATTGATATTTATAAGTATTTATTAGAGAAAAAAAGATATAGTAAACTTACATAAAGTATCGGGCGCTTCATTTTTTTGTACTTCGTCTCGGGCCCCGAAAATCTCAGGGCCGGCCTCGTTGCCCACCCATAGTTTGGGGAAATTTGAAACTCCGGTAAAGTAGTACTTATGTGAATAAGAGACTCCTCAACTGAATGACATACTAGAGCAGTCCTTTGAAAAATAATTTGTTTATAGGTAAATTTTATTAAATTTATTATCAAAAAAAAACTCAAAATTCATTAATTGATATGATTTCATCAAATTCCTTATCGAAATTAAAATAAGAAATTTCTTATATGAGAGAACCTCTCTCTCTCTCTCTCTCTCTCTCTCTCTCTCTCTCTCTCTCTCTCTCTCTCTCTCTATATATATATATATATATATATATATATATATATATCAATTCTAACAGTTCCTTGCATGTGTGTTATTGGATTTAAAAGATGTTTTGATAAGTGTATACAACCAAATCAAAACATTTAAATCCAATGACATACATATAAGGAACTGATATATCGAACCGACAATATAAAAGTTATATATATATAGTGAATCTCTCATAATGGATCTTTTATTTTAATTTTGATAAGAACCAACATGAAATCATATTGATTTGAATGATTTTTTTTTTTGTGAATGATAGGTTCAATAAAATCTACCTATGAATAAATTTTTTTAAAAATTCATTGAAATATACCTATGAATAAAATTTGAAAATTTTTCAAGCACTAAAACTATTTTTCTTTAATTTTCCTATATTTCACCCATTTTTCCGATACATTCATATTTAAAAAATTAGGATAAATAGTTTTAGTACTTAATTTCTAAAATAAAAAAAATCATAGGTAGATTTCAATAAACTTATCATTCACAAAATAATTCAAATCAAAAGTCATTCAAATCAATGTGATTTTACAGTGGTCCCTACCGAAATTAAAATAAAGAATCCATTATGAGAGACTTAATATATATAGGGTTAATTTCTTTTAATCCCTCTAGTTTGATCTAATATACATAATGGTCCCTCGGTTTTGAGCTTTACCTTGACAGGTCCCTCTAGTTTGCAAAAATTCATATTTTGGTCCCTGCCGTCCAATTCCTTTAGGGTTTCGTCATACCATTAAGGGTATAATGGTAAAAGCATGGTTAAAATTAATAATTTCAATTAAAAACAATTAAAAATTTGATTTCAAAAAAGCTAATATTTTAAAAAATCAAATCAAAAAATAAAAATTCTAACTAAACCCTAACCCGAACCCTCAAACCATCATCATCGACCATCACCAATATCATCTTTTCATGTTCATCATTTGCCCACCACAACACCATAACAACAAACCTTCTTCTTCTCTACCAACTTCATTTTCTTCTTATTTTCCATCACCATCCCTATAAACAACAACATCTCTCTCTCTCTCTCCCTCTCCCTCTCCCTCTATCTCTCTCTCTCTCTCGTGTTAATCATTGAATCCCTCAAGAGCAACAACAGATCTCCCTCTCTCCCCCCTAAATCGAATCAAATCTCTTTCTTTTTGGTCAGCGACGTTCTCTTTATCGACGATCTCCTCAGTGAATCCATTATCTATGTCAGTGATCTCCTCAGCAGCGCCATCTCCTCACCGACGATCTCACAGACTCCTCAAACCGATTCTTCTCTTTCTCAACCCAAAAATCTTCTCTATATCACTTAATTGGTCAAAGGTTCGATTTGATTTGTTGTGTGTGTAGGTATTGTTGGTCTTATTTCTGGTGGAGGTGGTTGTTGATGGAGTTGAATTAGGTTTTTGGTTTGCTATGTGGGTTCTGATTTTCTGGTTTGAGAGCGGTGGGTCGATCAACACTGGTGAGGGTGGTGTGTTTGTGGCTAGGGTTGGTGATCGATATTGAATGTGGTAGGTGTTGAACACATTCAACACCAAATGGAAGTGATGAACAGATCAATGGGTTTCGGTCTAGGTTTGATTTGGTTCACATATCAATAATTTTTTTTAAAAAAAATAGTGTTTAGTGTTTAAATTTGTCAGTGATGATTGAATCTGGGTTATTTGGGTTTGGGTTTGGGCATTTGGTGTTTTGAATTTGGCTGAAGTGGTTATGGGTGTTTGACTGTTGTCTGACCGGTGTGGATTCACGATTTGGGGTCGTGATTTCCCTCTCATATTATTCGAATTGGTTAGGGTTGATTTGGGTTCGGTTAGTGGTAGTGGTGGTTTGGTCGATTTGGTTTTTAGTTGTGGTGGTGGTGTTCCGGTTCATGGTCTGGTTTGGTGGTCCGGTAGTGTTCTGGTTCATGTTTTGAGTGGTGCTAGTGTGTGGTTTGGATTTTGGTCGATTTGGTTTGAAGCATATATGGGTTATGGGTTTGGAGTTTGGGGTTGATGATGATGGTAGTAGTGCTAATCAGTTAAGTGACGGAGATGATGAATCGACTGAAAGAAGATTGAATCTTTTAATTTTAATTTTAATTTTGAATGTAAAATCTGGAAATTTTTCTAGATTTGTTGGAAATGGTGTTTGATGATGATAATATTAAGCTTTCATAAATTATTTTTATTTTTTATTTTATATGATAAATGAATGGTGGATGAGTGATGATAAAATCAGGGGCAGTAGGGTCATTTGACCTCTGACCCTGTTAGATTTCATTTTTTCAACGAAAAATCTAACAGAAGGATTAAACGAGGTAATACTCAAAACCGGATGACTAGTTTGTGTATTAGGTTAAACTAAAGGGACAAAAAAAAATTAACCCATATATATAACGTACACCTTGTCATGTGTCGTGTTGTGAGAGTTGATTTGGGTTGAATTGGTTAGGGTTGATTTGGGTTCGGTTAGTGGCAGTGGTGGTTTGGTCGATTTGGTTTCTAACTGTGGCGGTGGTGTTCCGGTTCATGGTCTGGTTCATGTTTTGGGTGGTACCAGTGTGTGGTTTGGAGTTTGGTCGATTTGGTTTGAAGCATATATGGGTTATGGGTTTGGAGTTTGGGGTTGATGATGATGGTAGTGGTGTTAATCAGTTAAGTGAAGGAGATGATGAATCGACTGAAAGGAGATCGAATCTTTTAATTTTAATTTTGAATGTAAAATCTGAAATTTTTTCTAGATTTGTTGGAAATGGTGTTTGATGATGATAATATTAAGCTTTCATAATTTTTTTTTATTTTTTATTTTATATGATAAATGAATGGTGGATGAGTGATGATAAAATTAGGGGTAGTAGGGTCATTCGACCTCTGACCCTGTTAGATTCCATTTTTTTAACGGAAAATCTAACAGAAGGATTAAATGAGGTAATACTCAAAATGGGATGATTAGTTTGTGTATTAGGTTAAACTAGAGGGACTAATAAGAAATTAACCCATATATATAACCTACACCTTGACATGTGTCGTGTTGTGAGAGTTTTCTCATTAAATTTTTATTAATTAATTTTTTTATAATAATATAATATTTAGAATATATCCTTATAATCAATAAGAAATCATGAGACAATCTCAACTCCCAACTTACTATGTGTTAGCATGAGAGAAGTTTTGCTTTAAATTTAAATATATTTATCCGTAAATAAATGTTCTTATCTTATACTTACTTTTTCTTTCTAGATCCAGTTATATGATTGGTGTTTTAGATCTACTTGATTTTCTAGATTTAACGAAAATTAATTCTATTTTCGTTTATATCAATAGAGTACCTTTTATCTTTTTAAATTGAATAATGGTTTTACATTCCACTCAAAAGACACAATATAAGGAAAATGAGAAGTACATAAGGGTCCGTCATGTAAGCGTTTTTTAGTTGCTGTTTTTTTAAAATAAAAATAAAAATGAAAATAGTATTTTTTGTTCCAGTTTTGAATTCTGAAAATACGTCTGGTAGCATATACTGAAAGCTGTGTTTTGAAAATGAAAACGGAAAAAAACGTCTGGTAGATTAACCGAAAACTATCAAAATTTAAAATATCAATTTTGACATTTTGTTTAATATTATTACAATTATAAACAAATTGATTACATAATTAACCAATATAATTGTTGTATTGTAATTTTTAAATTAAACAAAAGTAACACGTCAAAAATTAATTCAAAAAAATATATCAAAAAAATGAATTAATCAAAACTAAACTCTTATTATAAATAAATAATTATAATATATATATATAGCTGTATATATATATATATATATATATACATATTATAATAATATATAATACATAATATATTACATTATATCCTATATAAATATATAATATTTGATAACATTATAAATATATATATATATAGTATTAATATATATATATATAGATATATTAAAATATTATATATTATTACATATATATTTTGTCAACGAACACGGTTGCCCGTTAGAGGAAATTCACCGCTAGCACCGACAAGCTAGTGCAATCATAATTGGAGAAGTTATTGCACATAGACTTCAACAACAAGATGTATAACTAATGCATCCGAATGACATAATCGCCGATATGAAATCAATGTATGGAATCCAAATCATGTACAGTAAGGCACACATCGCCCTCGATTATGCGTTGTCACTGATATATGGAACGCATGAGGAAACCTTCCAACTGCTTCCATCATTTGGTTACGTTTTGGAACAACAAAATCCCGGCACAATCACTGACTTACAGTGCGACGAAGATGGTAAATTTCTATACTTCTTCATGTCGATTGGTGCCTCACTTAGAGGATTTCGGACGTGTATACGTCCAGTCATTGCCGTTGATGGTACCCATTTGAAGGGACGATTCCGGGGTACAATATTTGTTACAACAACACAAGATGGGAACGAACATGTGTATCCAATTGCTTTTGGGTACGGCGACTCAAAAAATAACCTTTCATGGGAATGGTTTTTGGATTGCTTGAAGGGTGCCCTAGGTCATATTGATGAGCTAGTTTTCATTTCTGATAGGCATGCAAGCATTGAAGAAGGGATTTCTAAAGTGTTCCCTTATGCCACCCATACCATATGTTGCTGGCGCTTTGCTGAAAATATCAAAAAGAGATTTCATAGGAAGGATGTTGCCGTAATAATGGACAAAGCAGCCCGCGCATACACCGAGTTTGAATATAACCAGCATATGGAAGAGTTAAGAAACTTGCACCAAAATGCATATGATTATGCCGGTCCACACAAGTGGTCCCGTGTACGCTGTCCGGAAAGAATGTATAGGGTGATGACGACTAATGCTGCAGAATGCATAAACTCATGCCTAAAATTTTCATGCCAACTGCCTATGTTGACTCTGGCTGAGTTCATTAGGAATATGCTGCAACGGTGGTTTCATGATCGTTATAGAGCTGCACAAACCATGCTTCATCAGTTGACCGACGCAGCACATCTTGTGCTCTTAAAACGTGTGGAGGAGTGTGGTTATTTGACGGTAAATCCAGTCGATGGAACATTTTTTCGGTCAAGCTGTCTGGAAAACAGTGGACTGTTGACTTAGTCGGAAGACTTGTACTTGCAACAAATTTCAAATGGATCATTTTTCATGTTCTCACGCCCTTGCGGCGGCATGGTACATTACTGAAACTTGGACTTCACAACTTTGAAAACCTACTGATCATTTTCTCAGTGAAGCTGATCGTTTTCAATGTTTTTTACAGGGAGCGAAACTTGGACTTCACAACTTTGTGTGCGGACTACTACAAGAGACAGACACTTATTAACGCGTACTCGGTTCCTATTATACCGGTGGGCCATCCTTCCACTTGGGTTGTGCCATCTGACATTTCTCAGAGGGTGATTTTGAATCCAAACTCTAGGAGACAAGCAGGATGCCAGAGGGCTGGTCGCCATGTCTCGTCTTCGAAGAGGACAACTACACAATCCTATAGAAGATGTGGACAACCAGGGCATAATTCCAGGAGATGTCCTAATCCACCTATGATTAATGAAGGTACAAGAAGAGCTGTTCTCGATGAATACCGCCGCAAGTGTAGCATCTGCCATTCAATTGGACACAACAAACAAACGTGCCCTAACGTTGACTCTAATAGGGAATGAATGACAAAGTTTCGATCACATTGAAATTTTTTGGATGTGTATCATATATGAATTTTTTTTTAATCATCTCTATCATGTAACACTTACCAGGTCAACCTCGTGCCATGGGCGGTTTCCACTCGTGGTTGCTCCATGGACCGTCATAAGGTCCTCTTCCAACCATCGGGACTGTAACACATTCCACATTGCCGTGGTCACAGCACCGTGCGAATCGCGAGGTATCATCCACTCCCACATGTACAACATAAGTGGGTGTACAAGCATTGACAATATCGTATTAATAATAAATAACCATAAAATCCGATTGGCTTCCCAAATGTTATACCTACTTACATAAAATTGTGTATCCAACACGTTGATCCTCTGGTTGTACACATTGTGGAATCCTCGCTGACACTTGCGAAGAATATTGAGGTATGCATCCATATGCTGGCAAACAATAAAACCACCGTAATTATTAACAATTCAACAATACTTACACAAACGTTAATATGAAATTTAATAAGTACGTACCGTGTCCTCCAAGTCCATGAAGTTGGACTGCATACTCACGAACCATCTTGCGGTAACTGGTGTCAGCACGTCCACATCACGTCTGTTTAATGATTGAATTACCTTAGCTATACATAAATTTGAATAAACAAGAAATGTACATCCATTTGTATTATAAAAAGTTGGACTCACTGTTCCCCATTGATGTTCCTCTTAAAGGCCTTGTATGCCGCAATGTGGTCAGCGTCCACTAGTCCGTGAGGGTCAAAAATGTGTTCCACGGACTCGGGCCGTGTCCTCAACCTCTTTGGACGACATGGATCTATGTAAGGGCTCACCAACTGCCATCCGCGCTTACCTAAACGCTTTGATGTATTGGCCGGAGGAGGGGACCTCTCCGAAGCCACGAACGTACTGGGTGGGAGAGGGGACCGCTAGGACGGAAAGGACGTGCTGGGTGGGGGAGGGGACCGATGTGGCTGAATCGATGTGCTAGGAGGTGAGGGGATCGATGTGCTGGGAGGTGAGGGGCCATCCTGGTGTGTACTCATGGTCGAACCTTGAAGCCCCCGGATCATATCCAGTAACAATCGGTGTTGCTGCTGACGATCCTCATCACTCTTCCGGATCATATCTAACAACTCCAAGTGTTGACGTTGTCGATCCTCGTCACTCTTCCGGAGGCCTTCACGTACATCGTTCAAAATTTCTGCCCACGAAGCCTGAAATAATGTCTACATTGTTAGTAAAAAACTATCAGCACGTGTTAATAAAAAACACTAAACTATATTTTCAACTTACCTCTCCATCACGTCCATCCCCCCCCCCCCCCCCCCCCCCCCCCCACGGGATTCCCCTATAGATGTATCATGTCCGGGGGTGGAAAACTGAACCCGCCTATGCCTATACCTTTCTCGTTGAGGGTCTGTCTCATATCCCTCACTGTCAATGGTCCTGTCTGTACCACTGATCCCGCCTAAGGTGGTCTGATCAGGGACCTCAGGCGACATATCATCCATGTCATCTTCTATATACAGGCTCCCTTCTCGTCTAGCCAAGCATAGTACGGTGCCTATCTCTCAACTGGTGTCGGCACCAGTTTCTTGATTGCAAACATCTGATATATTAGTTAGAACAATATCATTGTACAAATACTAACTAATAAAAACATTAACAAAATAAATACATACCCTGGCTTTGAAAATCTTTGCTAGCTTGTTCCCTCTCTGTTGTTTGGTCAACTCACACTTCAAAATACCGGGAGTAGAATCAGTAACCCTCCGGACACTGACCTCTTTGGCCAAAGCAAGGATCACCTCCAAAGAAAATATCTGCATCAAAGATAAGTACCATAAGTATCCGTACAATTTTGGGCACCAATAATACAGTACAATTTGTAGTTCGAATTTCTTACCAAAAGAGCATAAGATAGACCGTATATGTTGTAGGTCTCCACCTTGTGTACGTCAGCGCCCTTTTCCTGCTGGCGTCGCTCGAACCCGTCTCTTCGCCCGTCAGTGAATTGAATGCTTGTACACGTGGGCACCCCACGGGAACGCGTCGAACGCATCGAGCTCCTTAACCAGCTGAAACTGCCAAGCTGGAATCTTGAATCTCTCATCCACCCCCATCAGTATCCAGTTCAGCATATATAAGAGGTAGAGCTTGACAGCATTGTACGCCTTTATGAAATCTGCGCCGGTGACAACACCCCTAATCTGCTCCAGCGACACCTCCTCGGCTCTAGGAAAGTATCGCTCATGTATGCCATTCTCCACTACTGCATACATGGTGGTCTCTGGTACAACTCCAAACCGCAATCCGGTGATCAAGCAAAATTCCACCTTCGAAAACCTCACCGACTGGGTTCCTAACATGAAGTACATCTCATCTGTGAGGTCGTTATGATAGAGCTCCCTCAAAAGCAACCGATGGATAATACCACCGGAAAACTTCATCTCCCTATGCATCGTCAGGAAATGCCCTAAACATGACTCCATAAACCGCCGGTGGTCTTCATCTGTAAATTCTATAGGGACACGGTTCAGCGCATCGTCTATATGGGCGAGGGCATCAAAATGGTTGTGTCGTTTCAATTTGCTATCGTACCAGTATCCTTCTGGAGTTTTAAGCGAATCCCTCAACCTAATTCTCATCTGCAATATAACATAAATACAACATCATTAAACAGAATTTTTTTAAAAAGCTCGATTGATTTACAAAAAAACTCGATTCCTTTTCAAAAAGGCTCGATCCCTTTCAAAACAGCTCGATTGCTTTACAAAAAAGCTCGATTCCTTTTCAAAAAGGCTCGATCCCTTTCGCAACAGCTCGATTGCTTTACAAAAAAACTCGATTCCTTTTCAAAAAGGCTCGATCCCTTTCAAAACAGCTCGATTGCTTTACACAAAAGCTCGATTCCTTTTCAAAAAGGTTCGATTCCTTTCAAAAAAGCTCGATCCCTTTCATAAAAGCTCGATCCCTTTTAAAAAAAGCTTGATCCCTTTTAAAAAGACTCGATCCCTTTTCAAAAAAGCTCGATCCCTTTTAAAAAAGGCTTGATCCCTTTTTAAAAAGGCTCGATCCCTTTTCAAAAAAGCTCCATCCCTTTCAAATAGGCTCGATCCAATTCAAATACAGTTGGAACTTATTCAAAAATGCTCGAATCATATTAAAAAAAGCTTGATTTCTTTTCAAAATGGCTCGATCCAATTCAAAAAAAGCTCGATTCATTTTCAAAAAAGCTCATTCATTTTCAAAAAAGCTCGATGCCTTTCAAAAAAGCTCGATCCCTTTTAAAAAATGCTCGATCCCTTTCAAATAAGCTTGATCTAATTCTAAAACAGCTCGAACCTATTCAAAAAAGCTCGAAACCTATTCAAAAAAGCTCGATCCTTTTGAAAATGGCTCAATCCTTTTCAAAAAAAGCTCGATCCTTTTCAAAAAAAACTCGATCCTTTTCAAAAAAAGCTCGATTCCTTTTCAAAAAAAGCTCGATTCATTTTCAAAAAAAGCTCGATTCCTTTTCAAAAAAGCTCGATTCATTTTCAAAAAAGCTCGATTCATTTTCACAAAAGCTCGATTCCTTTTCGAAAAGCTCGATTTACCAAAACCTGATTTTCACGAAAAAAAAAGCTCGCCTAAACAAATAAGCTCGATTCCCTTCAAAAAAAGTCTCGAAAACCCAGATTTCATCTTCCTCAACTGATATTCAACCAAATTACAAACCCTAACCTAAACCACAACCATTCTCACATCTCTATTTTAATCGGTTTCTACAATTCCTATCAACAAAACTCAATTCTAATATGTAATGCAAGTTAACAACAATAAAAACGAGGTAAAAAAACCAATCTTACCTTTGTCAATCGCAGCTCTTTCGGTCACTTCAACGTCGATTAGTTTCCCGTCAGTTTGACTGTTGCTTCTCTCTGACTTTGAAAACGACAACTTCCTCACTGTTAAAATATTTCGGGGTATTTTTGTCTCAAACACTCTTTTGGTGCCTTTTAAACATACATTAGTAAATTGGTGATATTTGCACAACATACCCCTCAAATAGTGCCACTAATTTTTTGACCCCTTAAAAAACAACTGCAGGATGGGACCTAAGTTTCATATATAAGACAAGTTGGAATCCAAAACAATACCACATTCTAATTGTAAACCATTTCTCTTCTATAAAATAAAGCCTTGAATATAATATATATATATTAGTCTTTACGGACTATATGCAGGAGCAAGAGATGGAAATTGAAGAAGCAAGTAATACTTATGGACGAATTCAAAGGTTTGTGTTGCATATGCGAGTACAAGAAATATGTCACTCTTATTTCAGCCTGACTCGCCTACAGAAGTTAGACAAATTTTGGGTTGTCACTTGTCACCTTTTGAAATTTGGTTAAGTAGTGGCATCTTTCAAACTTTCTCAATTTCAATGTTACATAATGTGATGATTAGCTTTAGAAGTTAGACAAATTCCGATTAGGTTTATTTTACGTGGGTTTGAGAAATTCTGGATTCAGTAGAACATATATTACATTTGGCTTGGTGATTGCACTTCACCATGAAAGATGGTGAATGAATTAAGGTTGATACCTTTGCCTGATGATTTAAGATTTGTTTAAGTTACGTTATTTTAGTAATCTTATATTGTTAATGTACAATGAAGACTATTTCATATTATATTAGTTTTGTGTCCATGAAAAGTACTACATTCTCAAAGTGATGTATATATATTTATGGTTCTTTTTAGGGAAAATATCATTTTATCTCCTGACTTTTACCCTATTAAAAAGGTGAGGACAAAGTTTATCCATATTTGTCGGTCTTCCCCTAAAATTGAAATATTGTATAATCTTCTCCTTATGTTACATTTTCCATCCAAAAAACCATTTGACCGTTAATACTCATGGTCAAATAACCATTCTATCCTTCAATTTTCTCCATAAATGACCATGTCACCCTTTAATATATTTATTAAATAAAAATTATATTAAAAACAAAAAAAATATTGAAAAACACAATTGAAAAAAAAATGGATATCCACCGGTGGAAATCTCTCCTTTCATATGTTTTTGTTTAAATTTTCTTCTTATTAATCATTAAAAATATCAGTTAAATAAAAAAATAAATAAAAATTCATCTGGATCTCTTCAAACAAAATTAAATTTAATTTAAATTAAATTAAATTAAAAATCCATCTCTTCTACCATCATCATCATTATTCTCATCATCATAAACAACAAAACATCATTAACAGAATCCCCAAAATCTTCAACATCTACAAAACCTTCATCAAACAACAAAAGATAATATCATCAACACCAACAAAATCTTCATCAACATCAAAAGAAAACAATTTTTTTTTTACAAAAATTGTCTCATTCACAACAGCTACTTGTGGGAGGAAGAAGCCAATCGATTTACGCTTGGGACGAAGCAGCCGGTCGATCTACACCATAAACTCCATCTTCATCTTTAACCTCCTCACCAGCCGCATGTCTAACACCAACACCGACTAATGAATTTCTTCCCAGCGAATACAAAACACAAATCAACTAAACTTATTCCAAACAAAAATTCAATCCACCACCATCACTATTACCACACCACCACCATCACCACTACCACACCACCACTGCCAAACACCCTGAACCACAACCAAACACAACCCAAAATCCACCTACAAACACAACCCAGAAAACCATCATTTTTTAAACCCAAATTCGAACCATCATAACCACCAAACCCAAAACCCATAACCGGACCGCCACCACCACCGTGTTTTATAGGTGTTGGGAGGTTTGATTTCGATTGGGGGATGGTGACTAGTTGATGTCCATTTAGGTTTTTTGATTAGGGATGGTGGCTAGATTTTGGAGGTGGAAGCTCTATTTTTGGATGATTTTGTGTGGTGGATGGTGGTGATTTTTGTGGGTTGCTATGGTGTTTTTTTTTTTGCGGTTGCAACTGAAATTTTCCACGGAGTATGTTGGAGATTCTGGTCTGGTAGAGCAAGGATTTCCAAACAAGCCACCACAAAACAAAGAGAGAAGACAACGATGAGAGAGAGAGAGAGATAGGATTTTAATTTGTTTATTTATAGTCATTTACCATTTTACCCTCACAATTTTAACGGTCAATGAAAATATTGACAGAATTCCTAACATAAGGGGTTATTTTTCTATTAACTCTATTTTGGAGGAATTAAAGACTAATATGGACAAACTCTGTCCTCACCTTTCTAATAAGGTAAAGTTCGAGCGGTAAAATGATCTTTTCCCTTCCAGTTATTTTTGTATTTTTATAAGTGAAAGAAAAGTAAGTTTGACATGACAACTTGAGAAAGGAAAACATAGCAAAACTTTGCATTGTTCATTCACATTTGTTGATTTCTATTTAATTTGAATCTACCGGTAATTCCACGTAATATGGAGAGGGAACTAAAATGTAAATATATCTTTTTGGGTTTAATTATATCCTAGCTAAGTATTGTCTCGACTGGAATCGTTCGAATGAATTTCTTTTTATCCCTAAAACATGATAACAGTTTTTATCAAAAATCGTGCATGCACTAGAGGTGACCGTTCGATTCGAATCCACGGTTTGAACCAAACCGCACATTGTTTCTAATGGTTCCGGTTCAGGTTCGGGATTTCAAAAAACCGAGCACAAATCGACGGTTCTCAGCCGGTTTGTACATTAAATAATTTAAAAAAAAAAGAAAAGAAACTTAGATAATTTAGTTGGGTTTTCAAACCCAATCAGCTCGATTTCACGAATCAATCGGTGCAAGTATGGTTGGCAATTTAAGGGACCAAATCCTCACTGGACTCAAACCCTCAAAAAGCCCTCAAAAATTTCAAAGGGCCTAAACCCTGCCTATATCAGAAATTTATGTATGTGGGTAGGGTTGAAGTCAGCCCGCAAAAGTAAGGGTTTTACCCAAACCCGCATTTTGACCTGCACCGTTACATCTATTTGAATTATTAAATACTATATTAACGGAAACCATAGCCGTCAATGCCAACAACTATCGCCGCCGCCGAAGTCGAACACCTCCAACCCCCTCCCACCACCATAACCCGACCCAAAAAACCTCTCCCGCCACCAAAGTCAAACCACCACCACAAGCCACCACAAATCTTGGGTTTCAAAACAGTCGGCGGGAGATCGAGATGGATCACGAAGATGGACCGAGATCGAGATGGATTGAGATCCTGAAAAAAGGGAGAGAGATCGACGATGACGAGAACGTGATGCGCTAGCAGTGGAAAACAGGTTGCGGAAGACAGGCGGCGAAAGATAGGTCGTGTTGACGGCTATGAGATGATATTTGCGATGGTTGATAGAAATTCGAAAAGCGGCGGTGACTAGTGAGTAGAGATGAAAGAGGCTCATAAGGTTTTGAAAAAAAAAACCTTTTTTTTATACGGGTCATTTGCGGGCTTGGTCTAAACCCTGGTCTAAACCCTTAACCGGCCCATTAACTGATGAGGGTTTTTAAAAACCCATAAATTCCGGGCTTTTCAATGATGCGGTCCAAGTTTAAACCCGGACCACAACAAGTGGGTAAGGGCCAAACCCTTTAGACCCGACCCTTTTCGCCATCCCTAGGAGCAAGCCTAACTGGCCAACGAAGCCAAGTCACAACTCACACCCACAATAGCCAAGTGCACTCTTTTCTTGTTCTGGACACACCTAAACAATTCAACCCTAGCCTTCATCTTATTCCTCACACTGTCACCAACTAGATCTGCCATTGATGAGCATCATTCGTCGTTGTCGCCTCTTCTTCACGGTGCAATCGCTAATCATCTTCAAGCTTTCTTCTCATCCTCATCTTCACGGCGTTGTCACCAAAACCAAAGTGCTACCGCTGAGAATCCAAGTGTCGTCGCATCGATCACGATCTCATCTTCGCCAAAAACATAATTAGATGATAAGATCGTGGTGAAAGAGTTTTTTTCATTTGTAAAAAAAAAATAGAGATCAGAGATCAAAGATTGAGATTTGAGGGAGTTGTTTGGAGAGATGCGAGAGTTTTGACGTTTGGTCAGTTATATATACTAGGTTTTAGGTTTAGGGTTAAAAAAAGAAGAAAAAAATTAGAGAGAACCGAACCGCTTGAACTGGGGGAACCGGGTGAACCGGAGCTGGAATTGGAATCGGAGCATACACCGGTTCATAGGCTAGTATATATAGGCCCAGTTTGGCATTGCTGTGCTGTGGGGAGAAGTGCTTTTGAAATTGCTGTGGGGGAATAGTTTTTGGAATTGCTGTGGGAAGAATCAGCTGAGTGTTTGGTAAACTGATTTTCAAAAGTGCTGTGAGAACTAAAAGTAATTTTAATGTGTTTAGTAAACTAAAATAAAAAATGTCGTGAATGTATAAAATTACTAAAAAGACATAGATATCTAAATTGTACTAATATATTATACTTTACATTTTTCTTGTTTATTTGTGTTTAGTGTTAAGTGTTATATAATTATGGTATTTTATTGGATTAATTAGCCCCATTTTTTATTTTACTTTATTTAATTAATTAGTCCAATTTCTTTATTTCTTTATTTCTTTATTTTATTCTACTTTATTTTTAAATTTCATTTTATTTTACTTTATTGAATTAATTATCTCAAATTTTTTATACAGTTATGGTAACATTTTTTTTGTTTTGTACAAAAATATAAGTCTAATTTTTTTTGTTAAATTTCATTAAAAGTAAGGACAAAGTTGGAAAGTTAGTAAAATTTCATTTAATATCACTGTAGCGCGTTTTCTAAAAGCAGAAGCCAAAATTCAAAAGTATGTATTTGTAGCTTCTCAAAAACTCAGTTGGGAGAAGCTAAAAATGACTAAAAGCACTTCCCAGTGATTTTACCAAACACCCTGTCTCTGATCCAGAATCACTTTTGATCCCAAAAACAGTTGGGGAAGCAATACCAAACTGAGCTATATTAAAGTCACCTCGTAACTAAGGAAATTTAAGTCAACGTTGACCATACTGGCTTGATTATGTGACCTTATTCATAAATCTTTTTGTAAAATCAATATCAAAGACATGCTTAATATTATCCTCCAAATCTTCATGATAAACTAATAATTCTTTTCAATGGAACAGTAATAGTATACCTAAAGTGTGTGTATATATATATGGATGGAGGCAGTCAAGGGCGAGCAGGGTGAACTGCACCCCCTCAGTTTCCAGAAAAAAATTTGAAGCTTTTTTTATCTCCTTGTAAAATATTATTTGAAGATTTTTTTATCTCCTTGTAAAATATTCCTCTGATACAATTGAAACTTGGAAGGCTGGAAGTCTGAAACAATTAAAAATATCGTGTATAAACAAGTAGTAAATAACTATTATAATTTAACAATTAATAAAGTAAAAAAATATAGCCCACATGCAGATTATAATTGTTTTTTCTTTCCAATGGAACCATACATCTTTACTGTTTTCTTTCTCCACTTTACCCATTCTCTCAACTTTACTCTTTCAATTTCAAAATAACCTAGAAGACAAAGAAAATGCTCTCAATTCTCAACTCTTCTGCAGACTACAATCCTTTTTTTTATTTTTGGTTAAAAAAATTGATACGCCTTGCTCGGTTTTACCCAAAAGATTTTTCTCTTACGGATCTTATGATACTTGATTGTCAATTTGAGACTTATATTATGGATATGTGCTTTAGTGTTAGTTTTCAAAATTGAATGGAATTTCTAAACTTACAAAAATGATGGTTGCCAATAAAAAAGACAAGGTATTTCCATTGGTTTACTTACTTTTGACATTAGCATTGATTCTAGCAACCAGCAACCGTTGAGAGATCATTTTCAGCTATGAATATTATAAAAACTCGATTTCGCAATAGGATGGGAGAGCAATGGATGAATGCCAATTTGGTTGTTTATATAGAAAAGGATATATCTGATGGCATAATGAGACCGTCATGCAATTTATTCAAAAGATGAAACCACACCGAGAACAGTCGTAAATATGTTTGAAGAATTATATGAATCTATATGTTCCAACTTTTTATTTAGTCAAATTTTTTGTTTGGCCCGGTATATACACCTTAGAAACTTGGAATGTTTCATTTTCGATTAATGTACTTTAAATTGTTCAAAAAAAATTATCTTTTTTTTATTATTTAATAGTGTACCTCTTGAATGAAATTACTGGCTCCGTCCATATATATATATATATATATATATATATATATGAGTTTAAAAGGAGTTAGAAAGTGGGTAGAAACTTTAAAATTTGATTGGGACTTAGATTAGAGCAAATTTCCAATTTCCGCAAACAAAAATTCATGTCTTTCCACTAATTGTTAGTTGACATTACATTAGCTACTAACAAACTGTTCTTCACCCAAACACTCATGTAATAATAACCAAAAGTTTTGGGAGTACGTTTTAATTGATACATAAATTGAAATTCTTCAATATTTCTATTATTTCTATTTTACTAACTATAGTTACATCTTTAATATGTAATTTTTACTAATATAAGGAAAATATGGGAATAGGGAATAGGGAAACAGGGAAATGGAGAAAAACGGAAAAAAATGGAGGAAATGGGGATGGGGATGGGGATGGAAGGACCTCCCCCCAAAACTACCTCATTCCCATTTTCCCCAAATGGGGAAATTTGGAGGGATGGGGGAGGGTTTGGAAAATGAGGATGGGGGGACCTACATCCATCCTCATTTCCCTATTGGTCATCCCTGGTTGTAGAGCGGAAAGCATATACCTAAAAAAATGTTGCATAGTCGGTCTCAAACCACATTTTAAAGCTATTACTAGAGGTGTCAAAATGGTCAGACTGGCACATGCTCGTTGCAAGCTTTACCCGTTTCTGTAAAAGCCAGCCAGGCCCGGCCTACCATATTGAAAACTCGAGCTTGGCCTGCACCTAGTTGAGAGAGTCGGGTGTGAAGGTCAGACTGGGCTTATAGTCTAAATCATGTCAATCACGCCAAATAATTAAGTTAATAATGTAACAACTCAGGTCCATTAAGTAGATGTTGTCCGCTTAAGGCTTCACGCATGCGTCCTTCACCCTCATAGATTTGCTTTGGATCATGGGCTTCACACTAGCATCCTTATACCATGGCTCAAAACACGTCTACTCAGTTCGGAGAGAGCAATGTTTATATACAAATCATGGCCCTCACTCCTTAGTGATATGGGATTTGACAATCTCCTTCCCATGTGAGGGTTCAAACACGATCACAAATCCATCTGATACCATTTGGAATAGCCAAAGCTCATCAGGTAGATATTGTCCACTTTGGACTTCACACACGCGTATTTTAGCCTCATAGATTTGAATTGGATCATGAGTTTCATAAAAGAGTCATTCACCCATGACCCAAAACTCACGTACTTAGTTAGAAGAGACCAAAGTTTATATATAATTCATGAATCTCAATCACTAGCTATGTAGGATGTGACAATTAATTCACAATAGAATAAGAAAATTAAATATTTTTAGCTATTTATGAGATAAGGCAAACTATTTCTTTTAAAAAAAAATAAAAATCAATGAATAACAATGTAATTTCATTATGTAAAGAAAACGAGTTACACCATAACATAAAGAGGTTCAGGTATGAAATAAAAAGGTTGAGGCTGCATTGGTGCAATATGGTAGTTGTCACCATGCCAATGCACCAGAATCTGAGGCCTGTATGACATAGTGTAGGTTGCGCTGTTAGGATCCCACATTGATTAAGAATGAGATTAGTCAATGGTATATAAGTCATTGGGCACCATCTCCTTACAAGCCGATTTTTAAGGATGAGTTAAACCCAGTGAGTTTGTTTCAAGTGGTATTAGAGCCGGTACCATGCCGTGCCATCGATGGCGACTGTAGAAGCGTAGTGGAATGCTAGGATCCCACATTGACTAGGTATGGGATGAGTCAATTGTATATAACTCATTAAACACCCTCTCCTTACAAGTTGGTTTTTAAGGATGAATTCTACCGGTGAGTTCGTATCATACGCATGGTACGAATTGCACAAGCATTGGATGAGGATAAGGAAATGGAGTCATAAATATGGTTTATACTTTCTTCTGATTTTGACATCATCAAGCCTATATAAAATACCCTCCAAACCTCCATCTTCAATATGGTCTGTCATCTTGGTGTACACTTGAGCAATCAACGAGTTATCCAAGTCAGTATTGTGAGCCTCATCAAGTCACCTCGTATGCAAGATTTTTGAAAGCTTAACCAAGCCGACTTCAACGTCCTTCAATCCCTTAAAATACTTGGCTGCCAACTTCAGATCCACCACCTTATCCAAGGGTATAAATATCGTGACTCTTTGTGAAATCAGAACCCAATTATTCTAAGTTAAGAAAGGGCCTTCTTCCTTTATTTTTTATTTTATTTTATTTTTTATTATTTTTTTATTTTTTAAAGTCAATGTATCCTTCTTTTTCTTTAATTTCTAAGAAAATTATATCATATAAAAAAAAGAGTTTAGAACTTAACTCCTTCCTTCTTTTTTTTTTTTTTCCTGTTTGATTGGGTGGGTTTATTTGTAAACCGTTTTGAAACAATAGAAATGGAAAATGGGTACATGATTGTACAAGAAAGGCGGTAGGTTATCAAAAATACAAAACGGAAAAGAATGATAAATCAAAATAAAGTTAAAATTTAAAAGAAAAGAATTCTTTTGGGTGAATCATGAATCAAAGTTTATTTAGTAAATAAAAAATTATTTATTTAATTTCTTTAATATTAATTATAATAATAATTTATAGACCCCGACTTTTATTAATATCATTAAATAGATAGAGCTCAAAATCCCTAAAATATCTAAAGACAGACCTGTCACAGATCAACAACATTCCCAAAAACATTTTACAGTTGTCAGGGACAAGTAATCATCAATAATAACAATATTCTCAAACGTCGTTTGATTTTGAAGAAGACACTGGATGTGTTCATCGCAATGGACAGGAGAATCAAGATTAGGAAGAAACAAGGACTTGATGCCCACCTGCTCGAATCCAGACACTCTCGATCATTATTTCATTACCTTTGTTCCCTAACATCTGATAACTTCTAAAACAAAAATGCTCCATGTATAAAATTTTCGTTCCCAAACAAGCCCTTGAATTATCAAATAAAGATCATCCATTCAAAAAAATTAAAAAAAAAAATCAAACGTCCATGCAGCCAACAAACAATATCTAGATTCTTTCAAAATAGGGAGGAAAGGAGGATCCATGCAATTCTATATACATGCAAAAACAAACTATACTAGAGCTTCAAAATAATTCGAAATAAATAAAAAATATGCAATAAAAGCTCTCCAAACCATAAGCTTATATTGCCACCCATACAACTAATTAATACTCTCATATTTTACTAAAAATTAATAATCATAAAAATATCCTAATAGAAATTTACCAATAAAAATAAATTACTTTGATTAAAAATAAATTAAATATTATTAAATTCATTAATTACAGTCATATCTTCAACTATATTTCTTTATTAAAAAAATTATAAAAAACTTACCTTTCAAAAAAAAAAAACTTACAACAAGCCTTGACTTATGATAAACCCTAATTAAACTCTAATTAATTTTATTTCAAGTATTAAACTTTCTTATCATTAAATGATTGTCATATAACAAAGTAATGAAAAAAGAATTTTTAGAAAACTCTAATCCTAGAAATGTAGGTACTATTTTTTTTTGTCTTTTTTTATCTAGCTATAAACTCTATCGATAAGCAAAGTATTTTTTTTTTAAAGAAAAAGTGACTGTAGATATCAATGGTTTATTTTTATTAACATAGCTGTATATATAAGAGAGCTAGAAATTGAAAATCTCTTGACCCTAATACAATCCAGTTTTACGTCTTCCCTTTCATAAGGTTCTTGCATTCGAAACATTTTCAAAAGTAAATTGAACTATATTAGAAAAATGATTTGATTCCAAAAATAATATGATTTTATATATATATATAAATTGGGTGTGTTTATAATTTAAGAGTGTTTATAAATAAAATGAAATAAAATGAATTTATTTATTTTTATAAGGGTACTATTGACATTAGTATGAATATTTATAGTAATATTTATTTTTAAAATTTTAGACATGAGTTAATTTATAAATATAGATATACTTATTAGTTTTATGGTTGCCAATATCTATAAAACGTATAACACAAAGCTCGTAAGAAGATTGTGAAAATATAGTAACAATCAATATTTCCACTACCAAGATAAAGATAATAAGAGAAATTACCTATGTCAACCATTGAAAACTATTTGTAAAATTGAATATAAGAAGACATATATGCATAGTCCTTTTCTCTTCGGTATATACTAATTTACATCGATATCAAGCTCCTTAATTAGCTTAAGTTTTAATTTAAAGAAGACACTTAGGAATTGATCTCAACTGATAAAATCATTTAACGGTTCAGATGAAAAAGTGCTTGTAAGTTATCACAATTATTTACAAAATTTTACAACCGTTAAGATTTAAAAGAAATATGGAATCAAACAATCAAGATTAACGACCGTTCTTTTTAATTCACAAATTCCTAAGTTAATTATTTAAGGTAAAATTTCACCCGAGTCCCTTTTTTTTCGATTTCTCACCTTTATAAATATATTTATCATTTTTATCACTTTAGTCCCTTCTTTATTCAAGGGGGTAATATCACTAAAGCACCAACGTTTTCACGAATTGTCACATTTTAAACATCTTTACCATATTAGCCACTCTAGTCCCTTATTCTTCAAAAATACATCGCTTTAGTCTATTTAACCAATTTATTAACGATCAACTATAACAGAATATGTAAACATACAATTTTACCCTTTTATTGATTGTTATTATGAGTAGAATATTATTTTAAATATTAAAAATTAAGATTATAAAATATTAAAAATAGAAAAGATAAATTTTCTTTTAGAACCAAATATTAGGGATGGCTAATGGGGAAATGAGGGCGAATGTAGGTTCCCCCATCCCCAACCCCATTTTCCAAACCCTCCCCCATCCCTCCCTCCCAATTTAAATATTAAAAATTAAGATTATAAAATATTAAAAATAGAAAAGTTAAATTTTATTTTAGATCCAAATATTAGGGATGACTAATGGGGAAACGAGGGCGGATGTAGGTTATGGGGTTGGGGTAATTTTGGGGGGAGGTCCCTCCATCCCCATTTTTTCATTTCCCCATCTTTCCCCGTTTTTTTCCGCTTTCCTATTTCTCCAAGTCCCCCGTTTTTCCATTCCCTAATTTTTCCTGTATAAGTAAAAATTACATATTAAAGAAAAATACAAGTTCACAATCCAAAAATTCAAATACAAAATAACATCTCATACAAATTGAAATGAAAGTTAAGTTGTTTAATATGTATATATAGTTAATAAAATTATATGGAGCTTGCTTGGTGTGTAATTTACAATAAAATCAATATATATATATATATATATATATATATATATATATATATATTTATATAGCTTTCTTGGTGTATAATTTAAGTTATAGTTAATCAATATGTATATATAGTTAGTAAAATAAAAATAATAAAAATATTGAAAATATAATAAAAATATATATTAATACATTTTTTATATAATATTATAATATTTAAGGGAAATGAGGAAATAGGGATGAGGGTACCTAACCCTAACCCTATCCCTATTTCTAAAAATTCTAAATGGAAAAATAGGAATTGGATGAGTCCCTCCAACCCCCATTTAAATTTAGGGTTAAAAGTTATCCTCATCTCCTCATCCCTTCCTCCCTATTTCTCTATTTTCTCCTAAAAATTCCCCCCCTTAATGGGGATGGAGAAGCGGGGATTTAGGATCCCGGGATAAAATGGTCATCCCTAGGTCCAATGGATGGAGATCTGGAACTTTCCATCATTTCTCGATTTTTAGAAAAGTAATCAAGATTAAAAAAAAAAACTATATGGTCTCAAAACTCCAAAATTTCATAGTAATAAAAACCAATCAACGCAGTCGTTTTGGATTCAACAATCTCTTTTGGAACCTAGCCCTGGCACCGCCACCACCGAATTTCTTTGGCTCGCAGCTCCTGGGATCGGCAACGAGCAAGGTCCTGTCGTAGCCAGGGAGGATGTTCTTGATCTCCTGATTGTGTAGATCTGCCACGTATGTCCTCCTCCTTGCACGCGGATGCACATGTCGACACCGGCGACCGGTGGCGGCCGAGCAGGAGGATCGGCTCATGGGGCAGCCGTTGATCTTGATGAGGCAGCGTCCTTTCTTAGAGTGGGTGACGGCGACAACTGTTGATCTTGATGACGCCGACGGTCTTTCTTGCTGGTGCAGGTGTTGCTACTGGTGCCGCCATTGTTAGAGAAATGGTAATTCGTAATTCGAATAATAAAAATTCGATTCGATTCGATTCGTAAGGGTAATTCGGTTTAAACCGGTTTTAAAATTGAAAAT
Source organism: Dipteronia dyeriana (assembly GCA_032871835.1). Taxonomy (NCBI): domain Eukaryota; kingdom Viridiplantae; phylum Streptophyta; class Magnoliopsida; order Sapindales; family Sapindaceae; genus Dipteronia; species Dipteronia dyeriana. The sequence goes on along the minus strand of CM065295.1, from coordinate 68,981,173 downwards.
CAATTTTTTTTCCGGTTCAAATCGGTTTGGTTTTCTTAAAACCGGATTGAATCGAATAAACCGAGTATATAAGTAAAAAAAAATCATAATATATTTAATATATTTAAGGGTAATATGTTTTTAATTGATTTAATTTTTTTAAATATATTTTTAAGTTAGGTTTGATTTGGGTTTTTTGGTTATTCTAATGTCTAAAATTAGTATCCAACAACCCATTAATGTTAAAAAATAATAATTAAAAAACCCATTAAGTTTGTCGGTCCATTAGGTCTAAAACCAAATTGAATCGAACCGAACCGAATCGATTAAAATAAGTTCAATTCAATTCGGTACCCATTTCTTATTAGGTTAAAACCGGTTCAATTTTGGATGAATCGAAATATTTTAGATTCAATTGGTTTGATCTAAAATCGAATCGAATCGAACCATGTCCACCCCTGGTAGAAACTCTTCCTGTTTGTAAATAATAATGAATTATATGTGTTATATATTAATATAATTTTTTTGTTATTAATTTGATTTTTATTTAATATTAAAATATAAAAAGTATTTGAAAGAAATTTTAGAAAATAAAAATGTACCTTTTAGGGGTAAAATTAGCCTTTTTGTATATTTAGTCATAGTTAGATTGTTAATAAATTGGTTAAATGAATTAAAGCATAGATGACCGTGTTTTGGTTCCGGTTTTGAACTGTCGGCTCGACGGTTCTAGGCAGTTCGTTTTTTTTTTTTTTTACATACTAACTTAACAAAAAAAGTTAGATTTAAGGCATGCAATGGTGTGAGATTGTAAATGAATTTTATTGGATAAACCGAAATTAAAATAAAATAAATACATTAAATATTAAAAAAAAAAGGTATAAAACTAAAAAATTTAAATTGGTATTACACTTAATTTGTATCATAATTAAGTTGCATACGTATCCTCTTAGGGTTTAGAGAAATCAAAGATCACGTAGTTATGTTACCTTTTATTATCGGTTCGGTGAAGTCGTGAACCATGAGGTGAGTTGGGATCGTAAATCTGTAACTAATCAATGTCTCCCGTTCCAGTGGTGTGGTCATCGTAAAAAAAAATCGTAGAGTGCTTCTTGTTCGAGTTCTTGTTGTATGTTTTCCGCCTTAGTCCACCAATGTAGGATATCAAATTATTCCACATCATCGTCTCCCATAAACTCAAAACTGGTGTTGAGAAAAGTTTCAATCTCGGAATATGAGACCGGGCTTGATGAAAAAGAAGAAAAAGAAGCTCGTATTTTTTTGGTCTTTTGGGATAACAGTTGCGACTCTAACCCTAAAAATCCAGAAAATTGAGTATGAGATACATTTTGAATTTGTGGAACATTAGTGTTTAGTGATGGACCATAAATTTTATGATATTCATCATATAACTCATAAAATAAAGTCTTAATTGTAGAACAATAACTATGAATATCTACATCTATTTCTAAACAACTATAATAAAGAGTTAAATAATCAGATTTTTTTTTTAATTTACAATGTAGGTCAAAACGAAATACAGGCAAATAAATAGTTGTAAACTCTCTATAATAGTCTAACATTTTTTTTTTCATAGCTTCAATGCAGGCATGTATTTGTATATCGGATGAATACTTAGAAAATACACCAACAATATTACAACTTTCAATAATAAATAATTGAGTAGTATGATAATAAATACTAGAAAAATTATTAGTAACACTATTAATGACTTTTAACAAATTATAAATTTTTGTACAAACATCTCAATGATGTGGATAAAGTTTGATGTGACTAATATTATATTGTATAAAAAAAACTAATAAATCCCTAAAATCGTAACTTTCAGAAAACAATTTATGAGTAGAATTCTAACGTATTAGAACATCACGATAAAATCTAATCAGACACTTACCTGTCTATTTACAAAATCTTACCCATGCTTTCATAACAAAAGGATGTTTCCACAAATAAAAGAGAGCATCTTTAATGGTTTAATAAAAACTTAAAGAATTTCCTAACCTTTTTTAACACATAAATTTAAAACATGGCAAACACATCTTTGATGAAAAAATTGATATTAAAATAAGGTTTGCATAATTAAATTAAAACAGGAATAACTGTTGTATTGCTGGAAGTACTATCAAAACCAATTGAAAAAAATTGCTTTCAATTTTATACTTTACAAAAATTATTTTCTTATTTTTATAAATATTATCAGCAGTATGTGTATTATCAAAAACTCTAAATGTAAGAATTCTTTTTTGCATTATCTATGCTTTGTCCAAATAATGACAAGTAACACCTAAGTATGAATATATTCGCCAATGGTTAGTCCATATGTCGACAAATACAGAAACATGACATTTGTCTCAAAAAAAAATCAAAATCTTTTTTTTTTCTCTTTTATAAATATCATAAAGTATACGTGTGAGAGTGATTATAGGAACACGGCATGCAACAGGATATAATGCTCTATGATAATAATTAATAAAACCAACATTTTTCACCAAAACCAAAAGGTAAATGTTCTACATCTACCATTATAGCTAATTCTTCTTTATCGGTTTGATCATTATATTTAAATAATTGAGTGTTAGGGGTAGCGAACTTGGAAATTTGAGATTACGTACTCGACCTGCCATGTTCTGTTGGATGATGGGATGTAATATGCTTCCAATATGTGTCGTATCCTTCCGACTTATTCCACTTTCCACTTAAATTCTTTGGGGCAGTAATTGCAAACCGCTAACGTCGTTACATCCTCTTTTGTAATTTTCTTCATATGGTATACGAATATATCAGATTTGAGATGCTTCTTATCCTTCTCTAAGATCTCTTCAATATGTGGTAGTTCAAAATCTGGATCTGGAGGGAGATCATACATGTTTTCTGATTGACTTGTGATATTGGGGGTAGGCTGGGCAGCATTGGAATCATAAATTATTAAAGAGGGATTAGGATAAGCTGGATAGTTTAGGGATTCAAGATAAGATTGTCATTGCAGGAACTTATGGTAAGTAGTGTTGTCATAACCGATATTATCTAGCTCAACCTGTACCTGCTCTAACATACGACCCTTACCAGTTTTGGAAATGGAACGCCTTGGAGCGTCTCCAGCTTCACTTCCACTTCAACTTGTCATTTAAAAAATTGAATTTTAAAAAAATCTTGAAAAAATTACAAAATAAATGGGTGGAAATAAAATTGAAATTTATTTTTGGAAATAAATTTGAAAAAAATGTTGACAATGATTTTGAATTGATTGAAAAGAAAATAAAATAATATAAACAATTTAATACTTGAGATTTGAGAGAGAACCGAATAGAATTAGAGAGATTTGAGAGAGAATTGGTGTGAGGAGAAATAAATGGTGGGGGTGGGTGTATTTTTAGGAAAGAAAAGAAAAAACAAAAAAAAAATTGACAGTTGGGCGTAAACGGTCACCTGACTGTTGGACCCAACGTCCGGGTCCAACAGTTTGGTGACTGTTTGGGCCCAACGACCAAATTGTTTTTATTTTTTTTTTTAAAAAGAAAACAGTAGATGGAATTGGCGGTTCCAGAACCAAAATCGAACCGTCGGTTCCAATTTGATTTTTTTAAGGAACCGGGACCGAAACCTTAAATTCACTGTTCTGATTTTTTCCCGCGGTTACGGTTCGGTTCCACGGTTTGATCCGAACCGCTGTCATATCTAGACTAAAGTGATGTATTTTAGAAAAAGAAAAGGCTAGAGTGACTAATATAGTAAAGACGTTTAAAAATATGACAATTTGTGATAAACTACGGACATTAGTGATATTACCCCTGATTCAAAATCCATCATTTTGGTCATTTGACCAAATATTTAACAATCAGCTATAACAGATTGTGTTACAATATAATTTTACCATTTTTACTGTTTACTTTAATTAAAATGAAAGTTTTACTTTTTTTTAATAAGGCTCCGTCCTACAGCTGTTTTTCAATCCGTTTTCGTTTATATTTTTCAAAAAACTATTTCGAAAATGCACTGTTAACCGTTTTTCATTTTATTTTCGAAAAAAAATAAAAAACAAAACCAGTGTTAAAAGTGAAAGATTTGAAAAATACAAAATACTTGTTTTTTGTTTTTCACCTTTTTATATAAAAAAGTCATTTTTTTAAACTATTAATTGTACTATTTTACGTTTCACATGGTTATGACAAGACGAGATAAGATTTTCAAATGACCAAAGTGCCCCTCTTATGATATATATATTTATAAAGTTATTATATACAATAATATATTATATAATATTATATATATATATATATATATAACATCAAATATTATATATTTATATAGGATATAATGTAATATATTATGTATTATTATATAAAATATAATAAATATTACATAATATATATTTTATATATTATTATAATATATATATATATATATATATTAATATAATATATACAATTATAATTTTAATTATTTATAATTTAAGAGTTTAATTTTGATTAATTCATTTTTTGATATGTTTTTTTGAATTAATTTTTGATGTGTTCATTTTGTTTAATTTAAAATTTTCAATAAAAAAATTATATTAGTTAATTATGTAATCAATTTGTTTATAATTGTAATAATATTAAACAAAATGTCAAAATTAATATGTCAAATTTTGATAGTTTTCGGTTAACCTACCAGACGCATTTTTTCCGTTTTCATGTTCAAAATATAGCTTTCAGTATATGCTACCATACATGTTTTCAGAATTCGAAACAGAAACAAAAAATACTGTTTTCATTTTTATTTTTATTTTCGAAAAATAGCAACTGAAAAACGCTTATAGGACGGACCCCAACATTAACAATTATATTCCATTATTACACAACATTATTTTTTATTTTACCAATACATTTTAAAATTTTACAACTTTACAATTAAATTAATTGCCCAAAATGCCATCATTACACAAAAATTATTTACATTTTTACCGGTAAATATTTTATTGAAAAATCCATTACTCAAACTAATTTTTTATATTTTGCACCATTTTTTTTTAAATGTGTCATTGTATGTGTGGATAATATGTCATAGGACTGAAATACCCCTTTAACCGTTATCTTTGACTATCATAGACTAATGAAAGGATCAAAGTGATGGATTTTGAATAAAAAAGGGATTAAAGTGATGAAAATGGTAAAGACCGTTATAAAGGTGACAAATCATTAAAAAAAACTGAGACTTAGGTGAAATTCTGTCATTATTTAATTAAAATAGTTATTCAGAATGAATGGGAAAAACTAAGAACCCAAGCAACAGTTGTAAATCAATGTTATACCAGAATATTGTTACACCTGATCGTATGTGAGTAGTATGTGATCGCATGTATATAATGGTAATGTATATAACTTACATGTGATCACGATTAAACAGGACTTAAATTTTAATGTGGTCGCATATGAGTTGTATGTGATCACAGATGAATTGATACAATATAAGCTTCTATGAGAAAAACTCACGGATACTGGGATAATAGACTTCAAATTTGTTGACCCTCATAAAGGTACTGCAAATTAGTGGTGAAACATTGGGGCGGCCCGACCTGTTTTGGAAAACAGGGGCTCGACACGGCACGTGGGCACGGCCATGGCAGGTCGTGCCGTGCCGGCCTGCGTGCCGGCTAGGTTGGCCAAACAGGCCGGCCCACTTTTTTTTTTTAAAAAAAAATATATAAAATTTATTAATAATATCATAGAGTATGGACATCATAGAGTATTATGATGTGACCTATAACCCTTGTCCAAGTAAGTATGTTTTCTTTTACTTTTTCCTCATTTATATATAGGTTATATCTATATTCATTCCTCTTATTTATCCGATGTGGGATGTGAGATTGAATTTCCATTTTCATTCATTGATACAAGTATATAACATAATGATATTCTCTTGAGTCCATTTTTTTAATCTAAATATGGAAAATATAAAGAGAGTTGGGAGGTCTATTCAAATTAAATAATGATTTTGTTAAAAAAAAATCAAATAAACCATATGTTGATATTATATTATCATACAATAATTTTCATATTTTCCATCTATGAACAATTATATATATATATATATATATATATATATATATATATATATAATCATTAAATATCATTCACATAGTATTATTCTCTAATCTTGGTTATAGTAATTGTTTATAATCATAGTTGTATTTAATCTCATATCCCATATCGGATAAATAAAAGTATTGAAGAGATGTCTAATCAATATAAAAAGGAAGTAAAGATAAATGAAAACTTATTTATCTAAACAAGGGTTATAAATCATGGTTCAATACTCTTCAATATCATTTATCTTTAAAACATTTTTTTAGTATATAAATGGGCCCACTGTGCTGGCCCACCATGCCGACAGTTGGGCATGGCACGCCGGCCAGGTGTGCCTGGCCGGGCCTGCACTGTGTACCTCTATTTGGGGCCCGGCACGGTCCATCAATGTGGGTCGTGCCTGGCACGGCACGCCCCCCAGGCAGGCCGTGCTAGGCACAGCCTGCCTTCCTTGGCAGGTCGAGCAGGCCGACCCATCTTGGGCCGTCCCATATTTAAATCACTACTGCAAATGGAAGATATAGAGAAAATTTTTTGATTTTTTTTTCCAGTAATCAACTAATTGTTTCTAAAAGCATCTCCAATGTAAAAATGGATTGGATACCAAAAATCACTGACATGACAACAATGTCAAGAGATTTGCTATGTGGCCTAAAGATAGAATTGATAGACAATTAACTCAACATTTGGACTTGATTTAAAACACATTTATTTTTAATGACATGTCCAATTTTTTTATGTTTTCTTTTTTGTTTTAATTCCTTACCGAATATAGATAAAAAAAATTAATGTCATTTTTAAATACATGCTGAGTCAACTGAAAAAATAGATATGTAACAGGTTATCTGCAAATAGATAGTCATGTTGACAGTGTTTAATTATTTTTTTACAACATTAGCATGATGTTGAATATGCATAACTACATCGGAGATACATTTTGTAATAGACTGTCTATTTATCCTATGTTACATCTTTTTTTTTTCACAAGTCACTTTTGCATTAGAGATGCTCTAAGAACTATAATAACATTTCTTTATAATTAAAAAGAAACCTACCTAATAAGAAAATTAGAATTGATTTAATAAAATAAAATCATAAAATAATTAAAAGGAACCCTATTTAATAAGGAATTTAGATTTGATTTAATAAAATCAAATCATAAAATAATTAACTACCAAAATAAATATATAGTAAATGGAAAAAAATGTATTAGGGCACGTCCTGTAAGCGTTTTTCAGTTGCTGTTTTTCGAAAATAAAAATGAAAATGAAAACAGTGTTTTTGGTTTCGGTTTCAAATTCTGAAAACGTGTCTGGTAGCATATACTGAAAGCTGTATTTTGAAAATGAAAACGGAAAAAACGCGTCCGGTAGGTTAACCGAAAACAATAAAAAATTGAAATATCAATTTTGACATTTTGTTTAATATTATTATAACTATAAACAAATTGATTACATAATTAACCAATATAATTTTTGTAATGTAAGTTTTAAATTAAACAAAAGTAACACATCAAAAATTAATTCAAAAAAACATATAAAAAAATTAATTAATCAAAACTAAACTCTTAAATTATAAATAAATAATTACAATATATATATATATATATATATATATATATATATATATATTATTGCATGAATGCTTTTAGTTATAGTTGGAAATAAATTATTCTGAAATATATATATATATATAAGGGGCACTTTGGTCATTTAAAAATCTTATCCCGTCTTGTCCTAGCTATATCAAACGTATAACAGTATAATTAATAGTTTTTTAAAAATATTTTTTTATATACAAAAAGTGAAAAACAAAAACAAAAACAAAAAACAAGTATTTTGTGTTTTTCAAATCTTTCACTTTTAACACTAGTTTTGTTTTTCATTTTTTTTTGTTTTTAAAAAATAAAATGGAAAACGGTTAACGAACGCGTTTTCGAAATCGTCTTTGAAAAATAAAAACAAAAACAGACTGAAAAACAGATGCAAGACAAGGCCTTAATTACAAGAATATTTTTAAAATATAAAGTCTTCAATAAAATCTTTAATAATATCTCTAGCATCATTCCCTTCATGTGGAGAAAATTCGTCCTCAAATTTTGACAACTTTATTTCCATGAACATACATTGCCAATACATAAGATTGTCGATGACGAACTGTAAATTTTCCAGTTTTCATCACGATATTCATCTAATCACTCCAACAACTCAAAACAAAAAGATCAACCATTAATGTTTTAAGGAACAAATAAATGAAAGATGATGTGAAATGATGAGGCAAGTGATCATCATAAAAACAATCCACAAAATTGGAGTTGCTCTCATTCTCTTACTGGAACCCCTTCACAACGAAGATTGGTGGTTTATCGAAATCGACGAAAATTGCGTAAGATACATGTTTTATCGTAAAAACAATCTACAAAATTTGAGTTGTAATCTTGCTTTTTCTCGAAAACCTCTTTTTTCATTTCACCATCATTATCTGAATTAGGGCTCGGATTCTAGACTAGGTTTTGGTTAGCCAATATCATAGTAGTCTACCTACTCCATTAATTTCACAACTTGTTGCTCCGACAGTGTGATGCGGTCACGTTCATAGGTTTCTTTCACGGGAATCCGATTTGGTGTACGTCTTTTCTGTGACATGTCGATGTCGTCCTGAGCGAATTTGGCCCGATACCAAACTGATGCAGCGGAGGCATCTTTGAAAGAACCTCACAAGAAAAATTTGAAAAGCAATCTATTATTATTTTGTTGATCCGTGCACCAGAATAATAGATTTTAAATTCGTTGACCCTTACAAAGGTATCAAAAACGAAAGATATAGAGAAAATTCTCTGATTTTTATTCAATAATCAACTAACTGCCTTTAAGGGCTACAATAACTTTGATTTATACTTGAAAAGGAAACCTATCTTTTAAGGAAATTAGATTTGATTAATCATAAGATAATAATTTACTTAATATTATAATATATATATAGATATAATTTTAACTTTCGGAAATTTTAAAGAGTAAAAATGTATTTTTTAGATTTATCCTCTGCATGAGATAACTTGATCTAGTGTTTTGGGTGAAACACGTTTTGGTGTTTTTTGTCACATCCAATCATATCCCGTCCCATGTTTATAACGTGTCAAACATGGGACTACGTACCAAACGCATCTTAAGAGATTTAGTAAATTTGAATTTGCCTTGAAATTTTGAAAAAGAAAGAAGGAAGTTATGATGTGGTTATTGAGTTTCTTTATTGTGTTGGATTCCAGGTGACTGCGAGGGTTTAGACCTTTTAGTGTTATTTAAACGTGTGTTAAAATGGAGTGCAGGAAATAGATTGTCAATAACATCTTTCATTATTATATTTCAATTTTTTTTTTTTACTACAGGTGTAGGGAGTAAATGGGTGTGTGCCATACCTTTTTTATTCGTTTCATATTTTTTTAGTTCTTTTATATTATTTTTCTCCTAATTGGGTTGAATATTATTTGAGAATGGGTTTAGCCATTTATGTTCTTATGGGTTTGCTCCATATCAAGCTATTACAAAACTAGCAATGTTCATATTTAGAGTTTTTTAATTTTGTAGATAAATTTAAGTTTCAAGGAGTGAGTTGATTTTATCTTTTTCAAAGGAAAATAATCTGAAAACCTATAAGAGGAGAGAGATGGGGGATGAGTAATTTGAAAAGGGGGTCATTAGGTACTTAAGATCATCTCCAAGAGTCTTCCCTTGGAGGACCCCCCATAAAAACATCCACCTTTAAATAAGGGGTCTCGTATAGAGACTCTTGGAGATTTTCTTAGAGAGTTGATAAATAGTATCCTTCCTACACAAAAGGCTATTTGGGCTGTGGCCCAACAGAGACTACCCATCTTTTATAAACATGATATGTTTGCTAGTAAAAAGAGAGATTTTCTTTTTGTTCTATCACTTTGCCAAATAAATATAAACAGAAAAAAAAATTTCTTAATTTTCTACTACCAGAAGAAGTTGCTTAAAGTTTCTATGATTACTACTACGAGAAAGTGTGTTCCAATATTAGGTGTTGTTTGTTTGTTTTTTATTTTTATTTTTATTTATTTATTTATTTGATAATTTTTTAATACAATTAAGATCCCGCCGATTGGTCTTCATGTTTAAGATTTTCTCATACGAAGATTCATGATTTTGTTTTTCATTCATAACGTTCCAATATCGTTTGATATTAAAATATACAATAATATCGATATAAAGGAACTCCCATTGACAAGTCATGATAAAAATAACGTTGATTCTTTTCTTTTCTCTTTTATTATTTTGTGAAACTCTTTTTTTTCTTTCTCAATATTACATTAAATATATAAACCCAAACTCCCTTTTCTCAGACTGAAATTTGACCTCAAAACCTTTTGTACGATAACAAGAGGCCTTACCAACTAAAATGATATATATTATCGTAATTGCTGGAATGGTTTGACAAGATTAGCTTAGATGTACTTGTGCAATATAGCAGTATCAAAACAATGGAATTAGCAGATTGTTAGTTTGATTATGCATGACTTGTCTATAATTAATACCGGATAAGGATTTACATGTGTAGGTTTGAATATTTTTGAACTAATCAATGTTATGGATTCATTATCTTTCAAAGATTTGGTCCATGTTGAATGTGATATCGTTATAACCCAAAAGAGAAACGTCACAACTCACATGTGATAAGCAATGTCAAAAATACAATAATAATTCCAAGAGTTAAAGAGATAGTCATGACTCATGGGTTTGGTTGTAATTAGGATCATCATTAATATGAGATTAATCATGGTATGGTTTTGTTGACAGCAATGCACATAGGAATGTCTTTATCCAAAAACAGCCCAAGTTGAAGTTATGGATATTGTGATTCATGTGGAGCTAGCGGGGCATGCAGTGTGAAATTAAACTTATAAAACGTAGCTAGTTATATATAAATAAATCTTTGAATAAAGTGACATGAGACCTAACCTTACAGACTCCAGTCAACAACAATATTTCTTGTCCGAAATGGAAATGCCTTTCAGAGGAAGAGAACTGTCTTTATTTGGAATGTGTTACGGTTTTAGAAATTAAGATAACTTCGTTATTTCATCTCTACCCATTATTGGGTAACTCTTTTAAAAAATTCAAGTCAGCAGTCAGCCCCTAATTGCTGACTGTAGAAATGTTTCTAAGAACATTAATTATATTGTCTAGCATTTACTATCATATACATATATGTCAAGTGACAAGATTTTCTTTGATCTCCAATATTTTCCAAAAAGATTGCTACAAATTTAATGTAAGCCGAACAGATTGAAATTTTTTTTTAAAAAAAAAAGTGAAAAAAGTCAATACAATGCATGTTGAAAAAGCAGATGTTAGAAGCTAGTGGATTTGAGTTCATGCAATTAAAACTTAATAAAGTTTAAATCTCCTTTTTGTCTGATAGGGTTCTTAAAGTGCACTCAACATCCATAATTTTCGAATGTAATTTTCATTTTGTGTAAGGGACTCGAATTGACAAATATAAGATGTCTTTTGATTCATGAATAACTGAAAATACTTGATAAAAAAAATAATGACACGAGTTTAAGTTTTGAAAAGAAATCGATCCCACAAATGCTTGTAAGATTGTATCCCAAAACAGTTTTAATTGGATACAAAACCGACTTTTAAGATATGTTTTTTTTTTTTTTGATATTTGTCCGGTGACCATCAACTAGTGTCACCACTATCAAAATGACTATTAAATGTAGAATTGGTTTCAAAATAACTATTTTTGACGAACACTGTTCCACTAATTGACATTCCATCTATTTTCATCCAATTCCATCCATTACTGGCATTTAAATTCGAATTTTGATTTGGTTGAGTTGATTAACTGTCAAGATTTTAACTAGGGATCAGGATCCTCTACCCATCACCTCAAACTTTTTTTTTCTTCTTGTTAGTTTCATAATACATATCAAACGATTTTCTTTTTTATTTTTGAATGAACATCATTGATCTTTACAATCCTAGATTCATCAATCTTCATTTCTTCACAAACTTTAGTGTTTGGGTGATGATGCGTTTTCGTGTTTGTGTTTGGCCGTTTGGTGGTGACGATTTTGATGGAGTTCCATCTATTTCTCCATTGATGAAGATTTGAAGATCCATCAATATTCTTCTTTTTTTTTTAATTGGATTTCGTTTATAGGTTCGTTAAATGAGTTTTTGTCTTGTTTGGTTGCCGATCAAATGAAGGTAAGAGAAAGGAAATCCTTAATTTTTTATTTTTTTTAAAAATTGGCTTAATTATAGGAGCTTGATTTGAAACACACAAGAAGTTTTTTTTTTTTGGAAAGATAAGATGTCGTTTATTAGGTGGGGAGAGAGAAAAAAAAGTAAGACAAATTAATCCTGACCATTCATTTGTTTGGATGCCACATGTCAATAGATGTTGAAAAGATAAACACAAATAAGATAGGTAGGAGATCTTGATCCTTTAGGTAGACAAATGATTAATGCCTTATTGTTTGTACTTAATTACAACCAAATACTATGTTTCCTTCTTAGTACTGTAAGTATTGCATTATAAATGAAATCAAATATTCGTCTTCGAAATCATTCAGAAGACAACAAAAATATCTCTTTTTATTATTTTTAAAGTTATTCCGTTTTTCTCAAACAACATATTCAATAATTTAGTGATGACATTTTTTGTACATCGTGTTGTGTTTCTTTCATGAGATTTCAATCCATTTAATGAAACAATTCACAATCTAAAATCATAATAAGCTATATTTGCGTTGTGTTCATGTCACAAATCATGTTAAAAATATTGTCACCCCTAACAAAGAAAACAAATGATGATCGTGATCATTATTGTTCTAGTAATCATTGTAATTGTATAATGGAAGAGATCATGATAAAGCAGGTGCATAATTATGTATATATGTACTAGATAGGGCATGCATGGATTGGTGGATCCCATCGTAATTAAACACTTAGAGAGCTTAAATAAATAAATAAATAAAAAATAAAGCTAAATAATACCTAAATATACATTATACAATATAAGACAGCAGCATGAGATGTACTAATTATATTATGAAACCTTGGAGTTGGACGCCGCCCAAAAGATTTCAATTGAATTTTTGTCTACAGCCAACCTTTTAAACGAGGGATAGATGGTCATATTATCCCCAGCACAAGAGTTTAACAATAATGCTCACAAAAATTAATCAATCTTTGTAGACTTAATTAATTTTTATTAGCATTGCTGTTTCAATATGGTCCATTAGATTGGTGAATTAGGAACATCAGCATTACCTTTTTTGTGTTTATAAATTGTTTCTTTAAGATATTAAAGCTAATGTTGGAGAAGCATCGAACAAGAGAATATTATGATGATGGGTCGTCATCCACCACCTTGCTAGTAGTACGCATGCAAATTAACCTAATTAAAGAAGAATAAGTTGTAATTAAATTAACTAGATCATTTATATATATATATATAATATCCCTAGTACAATAAATTTGATATTGAATTAATTAAAAATGGGGTATGGTGTCTCAAATGTTCCTTCCAGGCACCACGCTAGCTACTTTGTTATACTCCAAATCCTGGCGGGCATCGTGTGCATGGTATCTAATTACAATATGACATCATCCCATTAGTACCTAGCTAGCTACAAACTATGCACTCCTTCTTTGGGACAGTTTTCTCAAGTTATTTCACATGAAAATGTTCCTCTCCCTTCATCTAAAATTTTCTAATTAATTAGCACACAAAATTTCTCTCATTGCTATATTTGTTTTACACAAAACAACATGAGGAGATTTTGTTGATTAAAATAAACTACACCTAAACAGTTGTGGCAAACCAGCATGAATCGTCATCTAGCCAGAAGAATTGAGATTAAGTAAATGTAATTATATTAGAAAGCCATGAAAAAAGATAACAAGACAATCTCCAAGAGTTAATCAGAGCATCTCCGATAGTCTCCCTATCTCTCTTAACTTAATTAAGGGAGAAGTGATATTTTTACAGCTATACCAGGTCTTTTAAAGACGTTCTTAAATGTGTTTTGGTGGAGCTCACTCTCTTAATTAAGGGGTGACTTCATCCTCCCTCAAGGGGACTCTACATATTTAATTTAATTTAATTTAATTTTTTGAAAAACACCAAATTTTTTAACTTTAAATCCCAACCACTTTTTTATTATCCAATGAGTATTGTTTTACAATAATAATTACAAAGTAAAATATCAAGATAATAATTTTTTTTTATTAAGAGGGCTATTTAAAGGAGTATTATTGGAACACATACTCTCTTAATGACCCCTTACAATAACATACACTCTTATTTAAGAGAGTCTTCAATAGAGACTATTAGAGATGCCGACATTTAAGCTCAGAGTATGATACTTAACGAATATTAGTCAGAAAAAACATTAATTACGATGTATCTCATCATGTAGATCTTACCTAAAGCTTAGCAAAACTTAGATCAACCACGTTCAAAGTCTATTATTATTATTATATATAACAATACCCTTTGAAACATTTCACAAGAAAAGAAGGGCGGCTCTTTTTCGTCCCACTTAATTTGTGGGAAAAGGAGAGATTAACAATAATAAAAAAGATAAAATGGTTGAATGCTGTATACTGATGAGACTATGAAATCTTTATAATTGGAAAGTCCTTTAATATTTCCTTGCTTGCACTCCAAGAGCTTGTAATCCAAGTTGAATAGTTTGCTTGTTCTCCAATTTTCTTGTCCTCCAAGTTGTAATCAATATATATACATGAATACATACAATCCTCAATTATCTTGAGGCTTACAAATATTATCTTTTATTTAATATTGTTTCATGGTATCAGAGCTCTATAGAGTCTCACGACTATACCCTATTCATATTTTTTTTTGAGTTCTTATCATGAGTTCCACTTCGAATATGCCTGTTGGGTCATCTTCTTCTCTCATACCGAATATCACCAACTCTATTTATGTTCGTCTTGATCGAAACAATTATCCTTTATGGCTTGCTCAAATTGTCCCTCTTCTACGAAGCAAAAACTTGCAAAAATATGTCAATGGTGAAAGTTCTTGTCCTCCTATCTTTGTCAAAGATGATGCTGGTAAAGATACTACCACTGTTAATCCTGCTTATCAAGAATGGATTCAGAATGATCAACTTGTTCTCTCTTGGATTAATGGCTCACTTTCTTTGCCTCTTCTTAGCACTGTTGCACGTTATACTTCTGCCCGTGAAGTATGGGTGCCATTAGAAGAACGTTTTGCCTCTCAACATCAACAAAGAGTTAACGAGTTACGCTCTGAATTAGTTAATAGCATGCTATTGCTGATAATCTCTCTTTGGAAGTCCAGTTTTTGATCCGGATTTGGTGGCCATCATTATGAGCAATGTTGGTCCTCTCTATGAAAATACAGTTGCCTCGATTCAAGCTCGTGAAACTCCCATCACATATTCTGGGCTTGAAACACTACTCCTCAGTACAGAGCACCGTTTAAGTGCCTTACAACAGTAAGCCCGTATCGAATCTACTGTAGCTATGACAACATCTCATGGTGGTCAATCTGTTCGGGGAAACCACAATTATTCTTGCAATAATGGTGGTTGTGGCTTTTTTCGTGGTCACGGTTCTAATGGTGGTGGTCAATTTCCCTCTACCGGTCGCGGTTATTCTTCTTCAGCCTCCAACAATATGGGCGCTATTAATTCTAGAAATTCTTCTGGATCTTTTTCCCATGGTAATCGTTTGCAATGTCAAATTTGTGATAGGATGGGACACTCAGCTATTGATTGCTACAATCACATGAATCATGCGTATGAAGGACGTATTCCCACTTAGAGTCTTTCTACTATGGTCTTTACATCAGCACCTTTCGGTTCACAATCTTGGTTAACTGATACCGGTGTCAATGCTCATATCACTATAGATGATGGAAACTTGTTGAGTCTACGTGAGTATCGTGGTCAAGATACAATTGGCGGTGTGTTAGGAGGTTCAGGTTTGCCTATTACCTCAATTGGTCATTCATATCTTTCTACAGATTCTTCTACTTTTCCATTATCTGATGTTCATTATTGTCCTCAAACTTCTCATAGTATTTTATTTGTTCACAAATTTTCTAATGATAATAATTGTAGTTTTACTTTTTTTCCTAATTCTTTCATTGTTTAGGATTTGGCAATGAAGAAGATACTTTTCCGCGGGTTGAGCGATAATGGTCTCTATCCTTTTCATAGTTGTGTTTTTCGATCCAGTCGTCCTTTTGCTTATCTTGGAGTTCAAAGTGATGCACAAGTGTGGCACTCAAGACTTGGTCATCCTTCTACTTTAGTTTTGAATAAATTTATTTCTTCCAATAATTTACCTGTTTCGGGTTCTAGGCCAGGTTCATTTTGTTCATCGTGTCCCTTAGGTAAAAGTCGAAAGCTGCCGTTTAATGACTCATTTTCATTGTCTAAGTTTCCATTAGAATTAATACATTATGCTGTTTGGACATCTCATGTTTATTCTATTTCTGGATACAAATATTATGTTATTTTTATTGACAATTTTTCGTGTTATGTATGGATTTATTAAAATCTGATGTTTTTCATATTTTTAAAATCTTTAAAGCTTTAGTGGAAAATATGTTTTCAACCACTATCAAATCTCTTCAATCTGATGGTGGCGGTGAATATGTTAACTACCGTTTTAAAGAATTTTTACAACTTCACGGTATTAATCAACGCATTACTTGCGCTCATCATCTCGAACAAAATGGGGTTGCTGAGCTCAAACGTCGTCAAATTGTCGACATTGGCCTTACTTTGCTTGCACATGCCTCCATGCCTAATAAATATTGGGTTGAAGCTTTTCATACATATGTTTATTTAATAAATCGTTTGTCTTCTCAATCATTAAATTTTTGTATACCTTATTTTTGTATACCTTATTTTTTATTGTTTTCCAAAACTCAGCAATATCATTTTCTTAAAACATTTGGATGTGCATGTTATCCCTATATTCGGCCCTACAATTCTAACAAGTTACAATTTTGTTCTAAAAGATGTGTTTTTTTGGGTTACTCTTTAAATCAACATGGTTATCGTTGTTTAGATATTTCTACAGGTACTGCTTTTGTCACGTCATGTTATTTTTTATGAACAGAGTTTTCCTTTTCATGAGATCATCATTGCTCCGCCTATGGTGGTGGATTGTTCGACACCAAATTCCACTGGTCTCCACATACTTTGGATTGCTTCCAATCCTCCACGACAGGTTTCCTCAGCTAGCCATGCTCCTTCGCCTTCCTAGGTCGCTGTCACTCAATCAATTTCAGTTCAGTCAACTAGTGCACCAACTTCAGTTTCCACCATACTAACCCTGTCTACTAATGGTCCTTTCAGCATGTCTTCTACACCTGTCCAAGCCCCTGTTCAGTCTTCTTCTTCGGTCTCCCACTCGTGTCATTATGCCTTCAGATGACCCTTCTCCCTCACATCCTATGATTACTCGAGCAAAGGCTGGTATTTTGAAACCATATTCAAATTATGCTAATGTTGTTTCCATAACTAATGATGTTATTGAGTCTTCTGGTTTTGCACAAGCTAATAAAGATGAACAATGGTGAACTGCAATGGGAGAAGAGTTCAATGCTCTTCATCGTGCTGGTACATGGGTGTTGGTTCCTCCTCATCCATCTTATAATGTTCTTCCAAACAAATGGGTGTATTGAATTAAGCACAAGTTTGATGGTAGTATTGAGCGTTATAAAGCTCGTTTGGTGGCTAATGGTTTTCATTAACAACCGGGTCTTGATTTTGGGGAGACTCTCATTCCAGTGATTAATCTCAATACCATACGCCTTATTTTGGCTATATCTGTCACAAATAAATGGTCTATTAGACAATTGGATGTTCAAAATGCCTTCTTACATGGCTATCTTCAAGAAGATGTATACATACGTCAACCCACTGGTTTTGTTGATCCACAGTTTCCTCATTTTGTGTGCAAGCTTCGACGTTCTCTCTACGGTCTTAAACAAGCCCCTAGAACATGGTTTCAATGCTTCTCTAATCATTTGGAGCAATTGGGCTTCCGTGAATCCCTTGCTGACTATTCCTTGTTTATTTATTCTCATGATTCGGTTCTTATTTATCTTCTTATCTATGTTGATGGCATTCTTATTATAGGGAATAGTCTCTCACATATTGATCGATTGATTAGCCATATGGGTCGGCTATTTTCCATGAAGGATCTTGGTCTTTTACACTATTTTTTGGGCATTAAAGCTACTCAAACTCCGTTAAGGCTTCACTTGTGTCAATCCAAGTATGTTACAGATCTGTTGGGTCGTACAAAATTTTTGGACTCCAAACCCATGACTACACTAGTAGTGAGTGGTCGACGTCTTAGTATCTTTAATGGTGATTTACTTCCCGATCCTACCGAGTATCGAAGTGTTGTAGGGGTTTTACAATATCTTACGCTTACAAGGCCTGACATCTTTTTTGATGTTAATCAAGTTTGTCAATACATGCATATACCTATATCTACCAATTGGATTGCGGTTAAAAGGATCTTACGCTATTTGAAGAGCACTTCAACACATGGTCTTCTTTATTCTCTAGGTTCTATGACTTTATAGGCTTATTGTGATGTTGATTATGCTGGTGATCTTGATGATCATCGCTCTACAGGTGGTTCATGTCTTTTCTTAGATCCTAATCTCATTTCTTGGAGTTCAAAAGGGGGTGGAGGGTTTCTCGTTCTAGCACTGAGGCTGAGTATCGTCAACTTGTTTATACAACTGCCACTATTTCTTGGTTTCGTTCTATTTTTAAAGATTTACATCTTCATCTTACTTGTCCTCGCATTTGGTGTGATGACATTAGTGTGCAATCTCATTGGCTTCTAATCCTATTTTTCATGCATACACTCGTCAAGTAGAAATTGATTATCATTATGTTCGTGAAAAGGTGGTTCGAAAAGAGCTCGAAGTTTGTTATGTATCTTCTTAAGATCAGCTCGTCGATTTTCTTACTAAAGGATTATCGACCTCTCGCTTCCGTTACTTGATTTCCAAGCTTCCAGTTCGCCCTCGTCCTGTCAGCTTGCAAGGTGTGATGAGACTATGAAATCTTTATAATTGGAAAGTCCTTTAATATTTCCTTGCTTGCACTCCAAGAGCTTGTAATCCAAGTTGAATAATTTGCTTGTTCTCCAATTTTCTTGTCCTCCAAGTTGTAATCAATATATATACATGAATACATACAATCCTCAATTATCTTGAGGCTTACAATATTATCTTTTATTTAATATTGTTTCACATACATGGTGCAATCTTCACCTCCAATGAGAAAGTAGAAAAAGCAGAGAACCAAAGACTAGTGATGGTCAAAGGGATACTCTCGCACTAACATAGCCATTCACTTACAGATCTACCTAGATATATATCGATCCTGCAATACTAATTTGATGCCTCTCTATAATAATTACAAATTAATTATTAATTTTCATAACACTTTTAAAAAACAAATATTCTTTCATAGTAATATCTACAATTCCATATGAATAAAATCTTTTGCGACCTTTAGAGATCATTTCCTGACATAACAACTTTAAAATCTCCTTCCCCAGCAAGAAAATACTTCATGATCAAAACAGCTAGTGTATACATCTAATGTATGTGATTTTTATATCACGTGATATGATTTCATTGACATACGTATATACCTAGTCAGACATGATAAAATCTGATATTTACCAGCAATGACTGTAGAGGTCTACTAGTTATGTTAGCTAGTGACCTCCCTCTATAATCAAGCCGTGAAGGATTTTTGAACACCTTAAATAAGCAAGTAATATGGAGTTATTGAGCAAGTGTGTACATGATGAACAAACTGGTATTGGTTCCATGAGGATTTCATTTTTATTTTGGTTAAAGAGGTCCATTTCCAACATTGAATTAATTAATTAATTATTCATTTATTGGTGTCTATCATAATTCATAACACCACATATAGAATAATTTCAAGTGTAAGGATATGCTGTTTGCAAAACAAAACCACTTTGCTTTTTTGTGTAGGACATGGCTATATTCTCGGATATATCATAAATGTGTATAAAATTGATGGCAAAAGAGACTTGAGAGAAAAGGCAATCCAATTTATGTATCATATATATAAATATATAATATATGGGTGTCACTAAGAATTATTAGAGGCAAGGCCAACTTGCATTGATGTTGATAAAATGAAAAAAAAAATTGTAAATTTTTTGGATATTCAAATCCCATATATATGCATCTTTTCTTTACAGGTGGAGAAGCTATAAAAAGGATAAAAGCTTTTGAGAAGCACATCTTCTGAGAATTATATTCTTGATTTACATCCCTAGAAAAGAGGTGAGCCACATCAATATCATTGTGTTTTTTTTAGGCTTGGGTTCTTATTCTTCAATCATTTAAAGCTCATGTAAATATTTTGTGGTGACCAAATCAAAAGAAAGAAAGAAAAAAATCTTTGCTTTTGTTTATTATTCACAAGCTTTAACAGAGGAATCTTTAGTGAGTACATAAGCAACCTTTATAATTTCTAATTAATTAATTTTTTTCTCATTCTAAAAGGGTATTTGCAAGAGATAAAGATGCACGAAACACGTAAGAATAAAGTTAAAAGAGAATTTGTAAATATATATGATGTTAACCAATGAATGAGAATGTGAGTGAAAGAAGAATATACATAAAAAATATATTAATTGTTTAATGTTAAAATGGATACTACAATGTGTACATCTAGCCAGACATCCATTTGTAGTACGTACAATAATATTATTCTTAAGCATAGTTTCTTGGACCACCAACAAAGATGCATGAAATCTCTATATATAAGTATCTGCATCATAAATGTACATATGTACATTTGCTCTTTCCACTATTTACCTTTTTTTTTGTTACAAAATTATATTATATATACTATTAAATTATGTTTGGAAAAAAAAATTAGATGCTGATGAAAGAAATATATATATACAGAGAGAGAGAAAACCCAGATGGTGATGATAAGATTTGCAAAATAATTAGTGGTCATGAAAAGATAAGGTGGGTTATATGCTGGATTTTAAAAAAATAATAATTAGAAAAAGTTCGATTTATATTAGCACCATCCAATACATTTTGATAGTAAAATATCGCTTTAAAATATTACAGATTCGAGTTATACAACACACAAAAAGTAACCCTTAAGTGAGCATAGAAACCTGAATCTTTTTAATTATAGCTTTACATCAACAGGACCGCATATATACACTTGTGTGCAGTGCAGAATATATGATTATATTTTTCAAAACATTATTATCATTCAGTTAAAGAATGATGAAGACTGCGCACCCCTTTTTAATTAACTCGTCTATATATTCACCACATTTGCATTAATTGCATTCTCATTCTCATATGATCTGATCAGGTTTTCATATATTAAAGGGGAATTGCACACAATACCCTGCGTTTAGCCATAATTCCACTTTCATGAACCTTTTGTTCGGAATTACACAAACCTCACATACCGTGACTTTCATCTAAATTAACAGTAGATTAGGTTTTTAGGATAAAATGTCTTAAATACACTTAGCTACTTATTTTATTATCCTTAGAATTAGTAATTTCTTCCTTCATTTGATTGAAAAGTATTTATGGAATAATATAAAAAAATTATTTAATTATCAAAAAAGAAAAACATTTAAGAGATTCACCGATGGTAGAATGACTCTATCAGTGGTGGACGGCCCGTGAAGGAGTAGAACGCTCCTCCACCAATAGAGATCTCCATGCTTGTTGAGGAGCGATCTACTCCTCCACAAGAAGCAGGGAACTGCTTCTCATGGAGGAGCAAATCGTATCCCCATGAGTGTTAGCAAATTGGTTTGCTCATGGATGGGTACTTTTGCAATGATGGTGGGGGAGCAGATCGTTGTTCCTCTTGAAGGAGTAGATCGCTCATCCGTTGTTGCAATTTTTACCAAACTTGGGGCTGTTTGTTTGGAATTATAACTAAACTTGGAGGTGTTTGTTTAATTACCCTCGTATTGAAATATATATTGTGTCAAAAGATTAACTAAAAAAATAATAACAATTGCAGTCAAACCATCACCATCACTCTCACTATCTTTGTTAACAAATAATAATGAACTATTTTTTTTTATCTTTCTTAATTTTAATCAATACCCTTCCCATCCCCATTTTCCTATTTCCCCCACAAATTTTTGGAAATGAGGATGGGGATGGGAAATGTGCTCTCATCCCCATTTTCGCCAAATATTATAATATTATATGTAATATATTAATATATATATATATATATATATTCAATATTTTTATAATTTCTATTTTAGTAACTATATATACATCTTTAATATGTAATTTTTTGAATATAGAAAAAATAGAGGAATGAGGAAATGAGAGACCTTTGGGAAATGGGGAAACGAAAAAAAAAAGGAAAAAAAAATGGGAGACATAGTGAAATAGGGATAGGGATGAGGGGACCTCCCCCTAAAACTACCCCATCCCCATTCCCCAAATGGGGAAATTTGGTGGGGGGATGGGGGAGGGTTTGGAAAATGGAGATGGGAATGGGAATGGGGATGGGGATGGGGATGGGGGGACCTATATCCATCCCCGTTTCCCCATTGGTCATCCCTAGTATATAAGGATGTTGATATTATCATCCATAAATATGATAAGCATACTCATATTTTAATAAAAAATTTATTTAAAAAATATCTCAATAGAATTTACCAATAGTTTAGTGGTCAATTGAACTGTTGAAAAAGAGAGAAAGTTATCGTTTTGTTAGTGTGAAAAAAGCTAGAGTGAGAAAGAGACCGACGACAACAGAATCGGCGGTGAAGTAACCGAGACAAGAACGAGAATACACCATATTTGTTGCTATTGACAGAGGTAATTTCAGTTCATTTTTTTCTCGATTTTGTAGTTGATAACTTGCCATTGCATGTTAGACTTGTGTTTTGTTGTTTGAAATCGTAGATTAGAGTTGAAAACGAGATCTGAGAATAGTTGTGGTTTAGGTTAGGGTTTGAAATTAGGTTGAATATGTGATAAGGAAGATGAAATTTTGGGTATCAAGGAATTTTAATTTTGAAATCAAGAATTTTTTTAGCGAAATCGAGGTTTTTTGGAACAAGATCGAGGATTTTTAACTAAGAATCGAGAATATTTTTTAAAGAATCGAGCATATTTGTTGATCGATAATTTTATGAAGGGATCGAGAATTTGATAAAAGGATCGAGAATATTTTTCAAGCAATCGAGTTTATTTTTTAAAAGATCGAGAATATTTTTCAAACGATCGAGATTATTTTCAAAAGATCAAGAATATTTTTCAAACGATCGAGATTTTTTTTCAAAAGATCGAGAATATTTTCAAACGATCGAGATTATTTTTCAAAAGATCAAGAATATTTTCAAATGATCAAGAATTTTATCAAAGTGTCGAAATTTTTTGAAAGGATCGAGAATATTTTGTTTTCATTGATCGAGACTGTTTTTCAAAGGGTCGAGATTTTTTAAAAGAATCGAGAATATATTTAAAAGGATCGAGAATTTGATTTAAGGATGGAGAAGATTTTATAAATGATCGAGAAAAGTTTTCAAATGATCAAGAACTTATTCAAATGATCGAGAATAATTTCAAAAGATCGAGAATATTTTAAAATGATCGAGGATATTTTGTATAGGGTCGAGCAAGTTTTTAAAAGGATCGAGAATAAATGTCAAAGAACCGATTTTTTTCTAGTTTACTTATGTATTATTTCTGTGACATTGTAGATGAGGAGAAGGTTGAAGGATTTCCTTAAAACTCTAGAGGGAGATTGTTTCAAGGGAAAATTGACTCGACACGACCATTTTGAAGCCCTCGCCCGTATATTAAACCGGGTTCTAGAAGATTTTGCTGTTGAGGATCGGCGTCGGTTAATGGCGTCTTGTTTCGAGCATTTTATGTCAATGCACCGGGAGATGAAGTTTTCTGGTGGTGTTATCCATTGACTGCTATTGCGGGAGTTGAACCATGACGGGCCAACAAATGATATACGGTTCCTGTTAGGGAACCAGGTGGTGAGGTTTTCGAAGGTGGAATTTTGCCTCATCACCGGATTACGTATTGGAGTTGTATTGGACATTGGTTTGTATGATGCAGTGGAGAATGGCATACATCAACGGTATTTTCCTGGAGCCGATGAGGAGAAGTTGAGGGTTATTTGTAAGGTCCATCTCATTCAGGCACAATTTGAAATAAAAATAAAAATTTGGATAGACGTGAAAATGAAAAGCCACAATGTGAGTAAGCATTGGTTATCTGTATAGTTGACAGACAGCTGTGAGCTTAGTTAACTGGCTCACAACTTCAACTATCTTTCCATATATATATATATATAAGGATAAACATTGTGAGAGCTAGAAAGCAGTAGAATCAAGCGGAAGAAAGGAAAGAGAAGGAAAGAGAAAATGAGAAGTCGGTGAAGGTCTCTCATGATACTGTAAATTTCACTTGATTCTTCTTTGATATCCAGCTTCTAATGAGGTTTTATGTGATTATTAGGTAAAGAAGACGAAGTAGGGGAACCTAGCATACTTGGTCCGAATTAAGCTTGAAGAATAAGTTGTGAGTGAATAGTTTTCAGTTTTGTTTTTTTTACTCAAAAATTTCCAGTTTTATGCTTAAGATAAATTGTTGCAAATCATTTAAGCTTTTTATTTCTCTTTATGATTGATGATGATGATACAGAGAATTGAAAGTATGTTTTATGCTTATATAAGCATTCTAAATCAGTTATATTATTCTACAAGTCCTGAGAGAGAATCAACTTTATGCCAAATTTAACAAGTGTCAATTCTGGCTCGATAGAGTTACATTTTTGGGCCATGTGATTTCTGGTGATGGTATTTATGTTGATCCTCAAAAAGTTGAAGCTATAGTGAATTGGGAACGACCAATTAGTGTGACCGAAATTAGAAGTTTCTTGGGTTTAGCAAGTTACTTCTACTCCAATACTTGCTTTTCCAACCGGAAGTGATGGATTTGTTGTTTACAGTGATGAATCTAGACATGGGTTGAGCTGCGTTTTGATGCAACATGGGAAAGTGATAGCTTATGTGTCAAGACAATTAAAGAAGCATGAACAAAATTATCCAACACATGATCTAGAGCTTGCTGCAGTTGTGTTTGCACTGAAAATTTGGAGGCACTATTTATATGGGGTCACTTGTCAGATTTATACAGATCATAAAAGCTTGCAATATCTTTTCACTCAGAAAGAACTGAATTTGAGACAAAGAAGATGGATTGAGTTGATTAAAGATTACGACTGTACGATTGAATATCATCCTGGTAAGGCAAATGTGGTGGCAGATGCACTAAGTAGAAATTCTTCAAGTTCTATGGATCATTTGAAGATGATTCACCTACCATTATTAGCTGAATTAAGAATATTGAGAGTTAAGCTAAAAGCACGAGATTGTGGAGCATTACTGGCTACTTTTCAGGTTAGACCTATTTTGATTGATCGTATACGGGAATTGTAAACTCAAGATTCTTATTTAGTTAAATTGAAGGAAGAAGTGCATAAAAGCTTACGAGCTGATTTTGTAGTGAGAAGTGATGGTACATTAGTTATAGGTAATAGACTCTGTGTACCAAACATTAAGGAACTCAAGAATGAAATTTTAGAGGAAGCTCACTCTTCAGCTTATGCAATGCATCCAGGAAGTACTAAACTGTATCGTACTTTGAAAGAGCATTACTGGTGGCAAGGTATTAAAAGAGAGATAGCAGAATTCGTCTCTAAATGTTTGATTTGTCAACAAGTCGGCAGAGCATCAGAAACCAGCAGGACTATCACAACCAATTCCTATTCCCGAATGAAAATGAGAACATGTTACCATGGATTTTGTGGTAGGACTTCCTCGTAGTCAAAGTGGTCACGACAGTGTATGGGTGATCGTTGATCGACTTACAAAGTCTGCACATTTTCTGCCAATCGGTATTACTTACTCTCTTGACAGATTAGCCAAAATTTATGTTGATGAAATAGTTCGTCTTCATGGCGCACCGGTATCCATAGTGTCAGATAGAGATCCTCGATTTACATCCAGATTTTGGCCTAAATTATAAGAAGCTTTGGGAATTAAACTGCATTTTAGTACTGCTTTTCACCCATAGACTGAAGGTCAATCGGAGCGCACTATTCAGACATTAGAAGATATGCTTCGGGCTTATGTAATGGATTTCAAAGGAAGTTGGGATATACATATACCATTGATAGAATTTGCCTACAATAACAGTTATCAAGCTAGCATCGAAATGGCTCGTTATGAAGCTTTGTATGGGAGAAAATGCAGAACACCGGTGTGTTGGGATAAAGTAGGCGAGAGAGAGTTATTAGGTCCATAACTTGTTCAAGTCACAACAGAAAAGATCATAATCATCAGAGACAGATTAAAGGTTGCTCAAGATAAACAGAAAAGCTACACAGATAAGCGGAGAAGGGAACTTGAATTTAAAGTAGGTGACTATGTGTTCCTACGAATTTCACCTTGGAAAGGTATACTTCGATTTGGAAGACGTGGGAAGTTAAGTCTGCTGTACATTGGTCCGTATGAGATTATTGGTAGAGTGGGAGCAGTAGCATACCGTTTAGCGCTACCTTCAGATCTTTCAAGAATTCATGATGTATTTCATGTTTCTATGCTTCGAAAATATATAGTTGACCCTACACATGTTTTAACCAAGCAACCAGTGAAGTTAAAAGAAGATTTGACTTATGAAGAGGAACCTATTGAGATTCTAGATAGAACGGAACAAGTATTACGTACAATGAATATTTCTCTTGTAAAAGTGTTATGGAGAAATCATGCAGTAAAAGATGAAACTTGAAAACATGAAGATCAGATGCGAACTCAGTATCCCCATCTGTTTCAGTTAGGTAAGTAAATTTCGAGGACGAAATTCTTATACGGAGGGGTGAATTGTAAGGTCCATCTCATTCAGGCCCAATTGAAAGGCCCAATTTAAAATAAAAATAAAAATTGGATAGACGTGAAAATGAAAAGCCATCAGGTGAGTAAGCATTGGTGGTCTGTATGGTTGACAGACAGCTGTGAGCTTAGTTAACTGGCTCACAACTTCAGCTATCTTTCCATACGTATATATATATATATATATAAGGATAAACATTGTGAGAGCTAGAAAGCAGTAGAATCAAGCGGAAGAAAGGAAAGAGAAGGAAAGAGAAAAAGAGAAGCCAGTGAAGCTCTCTCATGATACTGTAAATTTCAATTGATTCTTCTTTGATATCCAACTTCTAATGGGGTTTTATGTGATTATTAGGTAAAAAAGACGAAGTAGGGGAACCTAGCATACTTGGTCCGAATTAAGCTTGGAGGATAAGTTGTGAGTGAATAGTTTTCAGCTTTGTTTTTTTTTTTACTCAAAAGTTTCCAGTTTTATGCTTAAGATAAATTGCTGCAAATCATTTAAACTTTTTATTTCTCTTTATGATTGATGGTGATGATACAGAGAATTGAAAGTATGTTTTATGCTTATATTAGCATTTAGAATCAGTTATATTATTTTTATGAATTATCACGAAGAGATTATGATTTTTATAAAAGCACCAGGTCTGTACCCTTCACCAGTTATGATTATTGTTGGCTTTTGGGGCCGTTCTACACATGTGTATGTCATGAGTCGCTCTGCACGTGTATGACCAGAGAAAGAGTAATTGAGTCGCTCTGCACGTGTATGATCAGAAGTTATTCCCGACTCTGCGTTTGCATGAAGAAATTCAGCTTATGTATTGAAGATATCACTGGGTACTAATTTGGTGCAGATTAAGATCTTATAAATTATCTTATTCTTGAAAAGAAAAGAGATGCATTCAGTTTATTAAGAATGAAAGTAGATATATTATTTTTACTATGTATTACTGGATGCATGTTGAAAAGTTATTCATAAATGTTTTTAAAAAGTTTCCGTTCACTCACTGGGCGTTAGCGCTCATCCTTTTACTTTAAAAATATTTTTTCAGGTAGCTGCTCGGTTGTGCAGACTCAGAAGTTTTGAGGTGAGCCACTCGATGACATCAGGAAGCATAAAAGTCATGCATTTTTAATTTTCATGTACATATTTAGAAATATGAGGTCGGCATGGTCGGGACGGTAGGCATGGTCGGGATGGTAGGCATGGTCAGAACGTGGTCGGATTTCTACTCGGTCTATTCGGCCTACTCGGCCCACTTAGCCTATTCGGCCAACTTGGTCGTGGTCGGGTTTCTTACTCGACCTTTTCGGTTTTCTGGTCGGGACGGACTGGTGTGTTAGTTTTTAAAGTGGTCGGTTTTTGGTCCAATCGGTCATTTTTGATAAACTTTTTGTAACGAACGAAAATGTGTAAAGAATTACTAGTTGTGTACCTTGGTACTCTTCAATATTTTCTTTACATTCTTTATATTTAAAAGCAAGTGTTTCTATGGAAATTTCTTTTATCATGCTAGTAAAAGTACAGCCCATAGGGTCTCCCTCGTACTAGAGAGAGGAGTCGGGGTGGGTCCTGTCATTATTCTTACCCTCAAAGAGTTTCAGGAGGCGTACGATGTTGTGAAGTTATGCCTCATATACATGCTGAACTGGATATTGATGGGGGTGGACGAGAGATTCAAGATTCCAGTTTGGCAGTTTCGGTTGGAGGAGGACCTCACTGCCTTCGATGTTTTCCCATGGGGTGCCCACGTCTATAGGCACTCTATTTTGTCATTCAAGCGTGTGTTACCCCAGCGACGTGAGGAGGGATGCCAGCAGTCACAAGGAGATGTTGTACATACCGTTGAGGGGTACAACATTTACGGTCTATCGCATGCTCTATTGGTATGAACTTAGAATTACAACATGTACTTTATATTTTGTTACCGAAATTTATGACATTCTAATCGTACTTCTCTTTAATGCAGATATTTGCTCGATGTGATCCCCACACTGGGCATTGAGTTCGGCACCCGGAGGGTTACAGAGCTTTCTCCTCGTATGTTGGAGTTGACAAAACAACATTGAGGGAAAAAGCTGGCCAAGATTTTCAATGCTAGGGTATTTATTTAATTTGTTAACCGTTATATTAGTTATTATGTTTACAATGACATTCCTCTAACTAAGTTTTCAGATGTTTGCGAGGGAGGAAATCGTGCCCACAGCAGCTGAGGAGGGAGCACAGTACTTCGCATGCCTAAGATAGGGGGGGAACATGTATGTAGAGGAGGATATATTTTACCTATCATCTGTCCTTGATCAGACTACTGCTGGCGGGAACAGTGGAGAGGGTGAGGGAAGGAGGCGCAATGATATGGAGGCTTCTGACCCATTATGCCCGGGTTTCAATGCCATGGACACTGATGGATCTGAGCCATCTCCTCGGCGAGTGAGGCATAAAAGGGTTCGATTTACCACCCCCGGACCTGGTGCATATAGAGGGGATTCCCGTGCAGGCGTTGGACGTGATGTGGAGGTAAAATGAGATAATAGTTTTGTTTTTATTAATGCGACCTATATAGTGTTTTAGTACTAACAATGTTAACATGAATTCAGGCCCCATGGGAACATCATTTCAACGAGTTACATGAAGCCCTTCAGAAGAGTGAGGATGGTCAACAACTATAGCACCAAGAGTTGCTAGATATGATCCGAAAGAGCGAGGAGGATAGAAAGGAGCAACATCAGGAGTTGCTCGCATTGATCGGAAGGCTTCAGGGAATTAGGACGCATACGCACCAGGATGGTCCACCTGGTCCTGATCCAGACTTTACTCTCAGAAACAGGACAAGTGGATATACCGGAGGGACATAAAACACTGGTGGTCGTCGGGAGGATCCACATACCAGAGGGGTAGTTCCGGAGAGTGAGGCTCACCAGCACACCAGAGCTACAGGGCTTATTACACGTATAACAGTAGGCTTTCCGATCCAGCGACAGTCGAGTGACAGCCGCCCCCCTTCGATCGAGCAGTAGATTCCCCCTTCACCCCCCCTCCATTGGTCTAGCAGCAGCCTCCCCCTTCCTCTTCCCCTCCCCCTCCCTCTCCCCTCCCCTCCACTGCCCCCATCGATCCAGCCACAGCCGCCCCCTCCACCTCCCCACAGATCGAGCCACTGCTGCCCCCTCTACCCCTACATCCATCCAAACTCAGGGGGGACAGAGCTCTTCATCGCAGCACACCCCAGCGGGAGGAGTTCGACTGGAGAGGCGCTTACTTAAGCGCGGTTGGCAGTTGCTTAACCCGTACACAGATCCCTACTGACCGAAGAGGGTGAGGGTAATACTTCAACCTTCGGACCACGTTTTTGATCCCCACGAACTGGTGGACGGTGACCAGTTGAAAACTTACCGAGCCTTCAAGAAGAATATAAATAGGGAAAGATAAGTATTTTTTTTCTATTTAGGTGGCAGGTTTTCTTCTGTTCAATTAAATAATGGTGTTGCTAATGGAAAATTAATACAGACGTGATATGGATGTGCTACAGATAGTTGATGCTGCATGGTTCCATTGGATGCAAACCAACTTTATGGAGTTGAAAGATGAGGTACGTGCGACCGAGCATTTTCTATTTAATGTTTGTTTTAGATATGATACATTCCTAACACTTTATTACATGTATATACTCTCAGCATATGAACGCGTACCTCCATATTCTTCGAAAGCGACAACAAGCATTCCTGAGTGCGTACAATCAGATGATCAACATCTTAGATACATAGTTTTTTGTAAGTATTTCACAAAAGTAATGATAAAACATGCTTTTAAATTAGTTTGTAAAAAATTACTAATTTTTTATTGATAAAATGTTTATACAGTCTTATTTGGAGGTCCAATACAGGAGAATGATGCCTCGTGATGCTCGCGGAGAGATCACCACGGCACGGTGGAATGTGCTGAGGTTCTAGTAGACCAATGAGAACCTTACGACGGTGCGTGGTGGTGCCCCGATTGGAAGCCGTCCGTGGCACGAGGTTGACACGGTAAGTGTTACTTGTTTTGTAATTTTTTGTTATAAATGGATTTATACATCCTAACACCTTCTTTTTAAGTTTACAGGTCCTGATACTGTGCAACATTGGGCGCCAAAATTGGCTCTTGGTGACTGTCGACCTCACCCGCGAGACGATGTTTATCGTTGACCCCTAGAGACAGGATGTCGCAGTGAACATCCGGAACAACACGTAGCCCTCTTGCGTTGGTTTTGCCCTCGATGTTGCATCAGACTGAGTTCCATACTGCGCGATCACCTGACCATGGGACATTCGCCAATAAGAATAAGCCCTTCTCAGTCAGAGTGGTGTCCGCAACATGTGTCCCCCAGCAGAAGAAATAGTAAGGCATTTTGTTTTCATTTACTTTGAGATTGTGTTATTAAAAAATTATTGTTTTATTAACGCATGTTAATGTGTCGAACTGTAGGGGTAACTGTGGTCCCCACACGTTGAGATTGATCGAGTACTTACTAGAGGACATGAAGGATTTCGATTGGTCAAAAGACGATATGGAGATCATTCGAGAGAAGATGACAGTTGAGATAATTCTTCTGTATATATACCATTTTTTTTTAAATGTTTACATTGAAATAAAATTTTATTTTAATTTTTGTTTCCTTTTCAACTGTCATAAATCACAAGTGTAACACTAATTGGAAATCCTATTTAATTAAAATTGAAATTCAGTTATTGAACAAGTCATACGAGTATAAAATTTCACAATATTATCATCATAACGCCTAAAATCATTCCATGGTGGAGTCTCTGGTAGGGCACGTCTGTCTGTTGTGGCCAACTGTATGACAGATGCTACACTTGTGTCTGTATTCCTCAGGAACAACTCTGTTCGGACCTTCATTAATCAAAGCTGGGTAAGAACATCTCCTGGAATTATGCCCTGGTTGTCCACATCTTCTACAGTTTTGTATAGTTGACCTCTCTGAAGACGACATATGTCGACCCGCCCCTCGGGCGGCCTGCTTGTCTCCTGGAGATTGGATTCAAAATCACCATTTCAACGATGTCAGATGGCATAACCGAAGTGGAGGGATGTCCAACCGGTATAATAGGAACCGAGTACGTGTCAATAAATGTTTATCTCTTGTAGTAGTCTGCACACAGGGATGTGAAATTCATGTTTCGGTCTCTGTAAAAATAATGAAAACAATGAGATTCATGTTGCAGTAATATTAACCTTACACTAAAACGTATGATGTACCTTGCGGCAGCGAACACATGAGAACATGAAAGCTGGTCCATTTGGAATTTGTTGCATGTACAGGTCTTTCGGGCAATGTCAACGGTCCACTATTTTCCAGACCGCTTCACAGATAATATGGTCCAGTCAACTGGATTTACGGTCATAAAATTACATTTCTCCACGCGTTTTAGGATCACAATATGTACTACGTCGGTCAATTGATGACACATGGACTATGTAGCGCTATGACAATCGTGAAACCAATGTTGTAGCATATTCCTAATGAACTCTGCCAGAGTCAACATAGGCATTTGCCGTGTAAATTTTAGTCATGAGTTTATGCATTTTGAAACATTTGTTGTCATCACCCTATACCTCCTGTTGAGGCAGTGTACACGGGACCACTTGTGTGGACCGACATCAATTACATAATCATATACATTCGGGTGCAAGTTTCATAACTCTTCCATGTGCCGGTTATATTCTAACTCGGTGTACGCTCGGTCTGCTTTGTCCATTATTGCGGCAACATCCTTTTTGTGATATCGCTTTTTTATATTTTCAGAAAAGTGCTAGCAACATATGGTATGGGTGGCACAAGGAAACACTTTAGAAATCCCTGCTTCAATGCTTGCATGGCGATCATAAATGAATACCAAATCATCTATATGGCCAATGGCATATTTCAAGCAATCCAAAAACCACTCCCATGATAGGTTGTTTTCTGAGTCACCGTACTAAAAAACAATGGGATAAACATGTTCATTCCCATCTTGTGCAGTTGCAACAAACATTGTACCTCCGAATCTTCCCTTTAAATGGGTATCATCAATGGCAATAACTGGACCCAGAAACCTCTGAAATCCTCTATGTGAGGCACCTAACAACATGAAAAAGTAGAGGAATTTACCATCTTCGTCGCACTGTAAGTCAATGATTGTTCTAGGATTTTTTTCTCCCAACACGTAACCGAATGATGGCAGTAGTTGGAAGGTTTCCTCATACGTTCCATAGGTCAGTGATAACGCATAATCGAGAGCTTGATATGTCTTACTGTACATGATTTGAATGCCATACATTATTTTCATGTCGTCGATTATGTCCTTCGGACGCATTAGTCGATCATCATGTTGTTGTAATCTAAGTTCAACTACTTCTCCAATTATGACTACACTAGCTTATCGATGACGGCGGTGAATCTCCTCTAACGGAAAAGTGTGTTCGTTGACAAAACTTCTTAATTGGAAGTATGTCGCTTTATCTCTCCTCACCGCTTTTAACTTCCACGTACAGTTGTCTATCAAACAAACCAGTTGTAATGTTATATTGTTCGACCTTTTCACCTTCCACTCGAAGTTGTGCCGTATTGTAAAATATCCAACCAATCTCTTCAAATCCTTTTTACTAAGAAAAAATTGTCCTTTATATATCATGCTTGTAGGTTAATCTTCTACCAAGTTCCTGCTTCCACCCATACCAAAAGAGTACGATTCTGCTAATGGAATTACCCACGTTATGGCATTGTCAGAATCAGTTTCAGTTACATTAGGTCGGACCTTAGAGGTCCCATCTATATCTACTGCATTAGAATTACATTTGTGTACACGTCTTTCCATTTGGACAGGTTCTTCATATTCCTCATCGTTCGATACATTATCTACCGGATGCCAATTTGCCTCATTAGTCACCTCATGAATTGACCCAAAATTCGGTTCATTGTTCTGTTCATTATTCATGTCATTGTACATCTCATTGTATTAGTGGTTGTACTGCCCAACATTCATTTCAATTTGATAACCAAAGACCTCGTCCAATTGAGGTATTGGTATATAACCATGGTCGGCTACTTCCGGTGGGACACTACACATATTTTGTTGCTCTTCGTTCCCACTTCTTTCAGTGAACAACTGATTGCTTCCACTAAACGATCGAAATTGATGGGGTGTTTCCACGAGCAGGGGTATCTTCAGCTATCACATTTGTTGTTGCCCTCTCTCAATTGGACTAACACATACTTGAGGGATCACCCTATCTTCCCCTAGCATAAACAAAACATCATCGTCGTTTCTTATAAATGTGCGACATGTTGTCCCGGGAATGATTGATATAGATTGTAGATCAACAATGTATTTGTTCACATCGTACTTCACAACGGTTTGCACGATCGACACCAGCTCTTCGTAAGTCATATCCTTTGACACATATATTCCTTGTTTATCATAACTAAAAAATCTCTGACTTCCATTAGGTAATTGCTCCCATCGACCATTGTAAGATATGACTATTCTCACCCGATCCATTGTCCTGTGAAAATCATCATCACAAACTATTATTAACAAATTACAAAATTAAATTAAGTTTACAATTATTAAGAATTAAAAATATTTACTAATTGTAAGGGATCGAGAACATTATCAAAGGGATCGAGAACATTTTCAAAGGGATCGAGCTTTTTGGTAAGGGCACGAGAACATTTTCAAAGGGATCGAGCTTTTTGGAAAATGATCGAGAACATTTTCTAAGGGATCGAGCTTTTATCAAATGGATGGAGAACTTATTGTAATGGATCAAGCTTTTTCCAAATGGATCGAGAACTTTTTCAATGGATCAAGACATTTTTTAAAGGATTGAGAACGTTTTCAAAGGATCGAGAACTTTTTCAAATCATCGAGAACATTTTCAATGGATCGAGAATATTCTTCAAGTAATCGAGTATTTTTCCAAATAATTGAGTATTTTTTCCAAATAGTCGAGTTTTTTTCAAAATATATAAAACCTCGGTCCAATGATAAATATGTTCGATTCTTATTTAAATATTCTCGATCACACATGAAAAAACTCGGATATATTAAATGTTCATACATGTTCTTACAACACAAATAAAAAAGCTCGGTCCAAAATAAAATAAGCTCGATTCTTCTTTAAATATTCTTGGTTACACATGAATAAAGCTCGGATCAATTAAATGTTCATACATGTTCTTACATGTTCTTACAACACAGAAATGTATGCAAAAAAATCATAAATTCATGAAAACAGAAAAGAGAATACACGAGATCATAAATATTTGTTACCTTCTTGTGCAGATTCTGGAACGAGACAATTTTTTTGTAGAGAGATACAAGTTTTCAGACAACTTTTTTGAGGAGATACAGACAAGTTCAGAAAATTGTCTTTTACAAATTAAAGTTTAGGGGTAACTTGGATAGTTCACCATAATAGGTGTCTTTTAAACTTAAGTTATAAACCGATGACATCATCACAAAAAAACAATAAAATTGTGACATATCTCACAATTTTCACTTTACCGATAAAGATAAACTAGTTTAATTAAAAATAAACCAACTACTATTTTTAGCGGTGACGTATAAAAGAATTTATTGTTTGTTTAAAATTAATATGAACTTTTAATGGTGATGTAGAGAAGAATTATTTGTTTGTCTAAAATTAATGTGAACTTTTGGATTATATATTTATTTTTTATCTAAAAACTTAAAATTTTGATTTTTTAAAAGAACTCTTTCTTTATTTCTATTTTTTTTATTATGTTTTTCTTTTCCTTTTTTTGTTTTTCTGTTTTTTTTTGTTGCCAACTGAGTTCTCAAAAATTTACAATATTAAGCATTGTATTATAACAAAAGATTAAGTTTATTTGAATTTATCATTTATGAAATTTGATGCATTAATAATTTATTTATTTTTATCCATATTAAGGCAAATTAACTACACTATCGGATGTTCCTAGGGTTAGACAAATAAGATGTTTTTTTTATGAATAACCAATATTCAGCTTTTTAGATGTGAATTAACAATATGATATGAGATTTATTTAATATGGTCTTGGTGAAAATACAATATTATAAAGAAAAACTATCCATAGCCAAGCAATGATAAACGTGTGATGAGGGAGGAGCAGTTAAATTTGCATGATATACTGCCCATATTAATCAAATAATTGTTGCAAAAGTAACCTCATCTAATAAAAATGACAAAAATTGGCTCCAGCTCATGAATCTGTTTCACATCATTTTACTGCAGCTAGATTAATAACAAACTACATGAATGCATGCACTAAACATGACTGCTACTTATGCTAGTTTATCATAAACAAAATACTGGAAAAAAAACTGGTATTGCTTCCATATATGATAACATTTCTACAACTGCATGAAACATAAAATATTATATATCTAGATATAGAAGCTAGACTCCCAGTCCCAGGTCCAAACACCCTTCTTTCAAAACAAACCACAATTACACCCAAAACACTAATTCACACACACCAAAAACTCACATAATTAACCTTCAATCATTTTCATTTTCACATAATATCAAGTTAAATTAATATTAAGTAGGCATAATTGTGTATATTCTCACATGTTCTTTTTCTTTTGCATAAGATTATAGAGAATACTACTTAATTAATTTAACTTGATAATATTACTCCCAATTTGCTGTGACCAAAAACCAAACTAGATGACCAGAAACCACCACTGCTATTCTTGAAGAACATGAGGATAATCATTAATCAACCAGAAACCCTAGGAAGAGCCTTGCATATCAAGGAATTCTTCATTTCCAAAGAAAGCTTCAAGCACTCAGACAAGTCCACGCCAACATCATCAGAAGGCACCCACTTGAAGCTTTGAAGTAACTGAGCGAGCCAAAGCTCAACAGTGGCTAATCCCATGGCCTTGCCTGGACACGCTCTTCTACCTGAACCAAAAGGAGCCAATTTAAGATTAGACCCCATAATGTTCACATCTTCCTCCACAAACCTCTCTGGGTTGAATTCATTTGGATTAGACCACACCCTCTCATCATGTGTTATGGACCACATGTTTACCATCGCAGTCGTGCCCGCCGGAACAAAGTGGTGACCAACGTTGGTGTCATGGATTGCAAGCCTTGCCCATGAAAGGAGAGGACCTGGTGGGTGCATTCTCAAGGTTTCTTTTACTATGGCATGGAGGTAAGGCAGGTTTGGGAGGTCAGAATCCGACACTAATCGGGTGGTTCCAACTACAGAGTCAATCTCAGATTGGGCTTTAGCTTGGATTTCTGGGTGTAGAACTATTCTTGCAAGAATCCATTCTAAGAGGATTGCCACTGTATCGGTACCTCTAAAGATCATTTCCTGAAAAAATGTAAAATAAAAAATAAAAAAAAAAGATCTATACTTGTTTTCTGATAAATGAATGATTTTATAAAGCAAGAGAATAATAATCAGCAGTATTGCAAGGTGAAAAAGGAAAAAGAAGAAAATATTCATATTCTTAACTTCTTTGAATAACCCAAAAAGAGAAAAAAAATCGAAGCAATACTGACAATAAAACCCTAGCTAGTAAATGCAAAATCCTAACAAAAAAATTATGTTAAATATATAAAACCATAAATATGATTAGTATACCAATTGAAGAAAAGATGATAAATAAGGAAGGGAAACATACCCATAAAACAGCAATCATATCAGAATCAGTGAGCTTGTTATCTTCCTCTAGTTGAAGCAAAACATCAACAAAATCAGCCTCATCATCTACCGTATCATTCATAGCCCTTTTCAACCTATGTTCCTCTATGATTTTTCCAACAAAAGTGTTCACTTTATCCACCAAGTTTCTACACCTTTTTCTCACACCCTGCAAATCAAGCCAACTCAAAACAGGAAAATGGTCACTCCAGTTGAAGATTCCAAGCAACTCATAGCCTTCACTCACCAAACTCTCAAGCTCAAACCCACCACCATCAACACTAAAATCATAACTTTCCCCAAACACACTCATCATCACATTATTTAATGACCCAAAATGCAACACTTTTCTCACTTTAACAACACCACCCTCTCTCTCTACAGAACCCCTTATCTCCTCCACCATTTTAAGACCTATATTTTGCCTGAACTTGCCAAAGTGAGTTATTCTTTTGGGACTAAACAGATGTGTTGCTGAGATTCTTCTCAGATTTCTCCAGTACTCACCAAATGGAGCGAAACCCATTGCTTTGTGAAACAGAAGCTCGTATGCGGACTCTTTAATGGGCCGATCCGCAAAAGCACAGCTGTTTAAAATCTCTTTAGCTGTGTCAGGTTCACTTGATATCACAAAACGAGTGAACCCAACAGAGAAAGCCATCAAAGACTTGGCTTTGAGTGACTCAGACATTTTAGCAAGAACTCTATGTGTCAAAGAAGAGGTGAAAACCAAAACCAATCCAACAAAAGGAAGACCAGAGGGTCCAGGAATGGCAGTTGGGATATGGGTCCTGACCCGGGCCTTGTAAAGAGCCCAAGCAAGACCACCAGGAGACAAAAAGAAAGAGAAAACAGAGACAAAGAGAAGGAGAGACATAAGGAGCTGGAAACTGAGAAATGGTGAGGACCCAGTTGAGAAAACGAAGGGAAAGAAGTATTCAGTAGACATTTTCAGGCTAAGATTGTGAGATTGAGAGAGAAAGAGAACTGGGAAATGTTGCAGTTGAGAAATGTGGTGGAGAAGAGGATTTATATAGAGGAAAAATAATATTAACATTTAACAAGAAAATGGAGAGTCACCGACCAGAGGTTAATTAACTGCGGTTAAATTTTAACCAGTGTGAAAAGAGAGTTACGAGAGAAACTGAAAAAGAGCTGTTACGCCGTAACGGCGCCGCCTTCCCGTACAATGGGACTCACTCTGTCACTCAGCTTTTGTTTCTCTCTCTCTCTTCTATATGCCACGTGGCCCACATATTGTTTCCGTTTCTTTTTCATCGATTAAATATTTACCGCTCATTTATAGGGTAAGTATACTCTCTCACCTACTAAGCTTGGTGGACAAGTATGTATTTAAACATTTATTTATTACAAATTCAATTCAGTTATCCGTAAGACCGTAACCCTTTTTTTTGGGTTATATCTTTTAAATTTAAAAACAGTAAATATATTCAAATTTTGAAAATGAAGTTAATCTAACAACTTAAATACCGTTTTTTATTTTATTTAAAATTTTAAATTAAAAAATTGTTCAAAAAATTAAATTTAAAAAATAAAGATAATTTTTAATTTTATAAATAGTTTATTATTTTTCTATTTTAAATCCTTTTTTAATTTATACTCCATTGAAAATGTTTTTTTTTATATAAATATTATATTAATAGATTCAGAGTTTTGTAAGAGGAGAGTCTGATACAGGTAATGATGTAATAATGGAGTGGCCTGACCCATTAGGCACGACCTGGCCAACTCAGTTTTCGAAAACAGGTCGGGCCTGGTCCACACGCACCGGTGTGAGTGCCGGACCAGGCCCGACCTGTTTCCGAAAACAGATGCACGACACGGCACGTAGACCTGCCTCAGGGGGGCCGTGCCAGGTCGTTTGGCTAGCATGGCGGGTCTGGTCCGGTCCATAATCATTTTTAAATTCGATTTTTTCAAATTAAGTTTGTTTGGATTTAGGGTTTAGGGTTTCAAATCCAAAAATAAATAAAGAAAACGAACAATTTTTTATTTATTTAATTATTTTTCACATGTGAAATTCAGTATTATATATTTACATGATTGCCTTATTAAAAACCTTACCAAGAAAAACTCAGTGGGATAAAAACTTGGTAAGGGAAAAAGAGTGCAACCGTATTACAACTTACAAGTAAATACTAAATACATATGTAAAAGTATAACCTAGTTCTGGCCCTGACCACTATCTGCAGGTTCATCAATATATAGATTGTTGAAATTTAGAATAAGCTCTTTATCTACAGTTTGATTTTGCAACCTTTTTTTAGCATGCTCCCAATCCTGAAGGCATGTTAATACCTACACCATCTCCGGAGACAAACATCTTCTTCTTGGTTCAATTATACATCCACTGGTGCTGAAAACTTGTTTTGAAGACACTGTTGACACGGGAATAACCAGTACGTCATGTGCTAAGTGTGACAGAACTGGATACCTGTACGTATAAGTCTTCCACCATAACAACAAATCAAACTCTTCCTTGTCTTCAACGGCATCGAACTGTGCTTCAAGGTACCTAATCAGTTCGGTACAAGAAGATGAGCTAGATCTTTGCCCTGAAGAAGTACTTGCTGATTTTTTTTTTCGCTGTTTCAGAAGGCTCCAACTTGTTTGCTTCAATATTTTTTCAACTTTGTCTCCATGGCAACAACTGCAACGCCTAGATGTTCATCTTCTCCATAATTGTTTAACACTTCAGACATTTTCACTATCTGATGGATTGCCTTGGAAGATGTAGGGTAATAGACCCCGAAAAGAGTTACAGTGGCATTGTAAAAAATCTTTAAAAATTGAACAAAAACCTTTGCCACATACCAATCGTCTGTGGTAAGTGTTTTTGCTTCAGGGCGACCTGTTTCGACCAATTTCATGTTATAAATTCATGTAATGGTTGTATCATATTTCAAACAATTTTTCAACATTAAATAAGTAGAGTTTCACCTTACCGGTATATCAGTTTGGAATCGTCAGGGTTTGAGACCGTTTAATTTATAGTGTCTCTTGAATTCACTGAATTTAGGATTAGAACTGCAAATCCAAGAAATGGCATATCTGATGCGATCTATTTGGTGGCTTACCTGCTTTAAACCAGCATGTACAACTAAATTTATAATATGACATGCACACCGTTGATGGAAGAAATAACCTCCACCTTACGGGATATTTCTTGCAACAAACAATGCAATAGAGCTAGTATTTGTAAATGTATTATCTAATGTGATCGAAAGGATGCGATGCGTGATTTCATAAGTTTCTAAAACAGATATAATGACATTAAAAATGTTTTCTGCGGTATGTGCAAAATCCATACGATGAAAAATAATAATTCTTTTTGTTATCCTCCAGTCAGAATCTAAATAGTGTCCCGTAACACATAAATAGTCATGTTTGAAACATGCATTCAAAATATCAGAAGTTAATGCAACCGAGACACTTAAATGCTGTATTTCAGCAATCAAGTCATCTCTTTGAGTTTCAAACAATCTTATCAAATCATTTCTAGTGGTGGTTCTAGAAACAGGTTCAAATTGAGGGTTATATGCAGATGTGATTAATTCTTTATAAAATGGACTCTCACCAACACTGATCGGTTGATCAGTTTGTGCAATGTATCGTGCCAAGCACTCTCTAACGTGCATGTCGTCGAACTGCCACATCGTAACGGACCCGTCTGGGTGTCGTTGTAATTGTGTCTGGGTTGTAGTGTCTACCTGTCCGTGAGCAGGCATACACTTATGCATATGCCTTCTCAAATGTTCGGTTCCCCTCCTACTTGTGGCATAATCCTTATGGAAAAACTTACATTTAGCTCTGGGTCCGGACGTCCAGTATGGGAGTGTCATTTGGACTATGTTGAAACACTGCCACACATCTGATGTTAATTTCCTGGGATGTGATGTTGGTGTAACGGCGGAACCAGAAGGTTCCGCTTGAGTATGGGTCGGTTCCGAAATATCAAATTCATCGTTGAGCATGTTCAAACCGTCCGAAAAATAAGGCTGCTGGTTATGATTCATTTTATGAAGTAAAAATATGAGTACTATAGTCATTAATAGTCAAATTAAAAATCGATATTTACTAACAAAATATTTTTAAATTAATTACTAACCTTAACAATCTTAATTTACTAACAATAATTAATAAAAATAATATGACACTTAAAAATATTATTTTACTTCAATTTTTTTAAAATAAACAACTACACTAAAAATTCATAAAATACTAACAAAACATATTAAATTCACTACTACAAATTAAATTTATAAATTTACTAACAACAAATATTAAATTAAATACTACACATAAAAATCTTAATTTACTAATAAAACTTATTAAAATTAATCACTACACTTAAAATTCATAATATACTCACAAAAATATTAAAATAAACAACTACACTAAAAATTCATAATTTATGAACAAAAAATATTAAACTTAACTACTACACTTAACATTCATAATTTACTTATTAAAAAAATGAAATTCAATAAAACAAATTAAATTTCTAAATTTACTAATAACAAATATTAAAATTACTACTAAACTTAAAAATCTTAATATACTAAACAAATAATATTAACATTAAAGCAAAAAAATTGATAAACTAACTAACTAAATAAAAATGATTTCATTTAGTAACTACAGTTTAAACATAAAAATATAAATTT
The DNA here is from genome assembly GCA_032871835.1 of Dipteronia dyeriana. Classification (NCBI taxonomy): domain Eukaryota; kingdom Viridiplantae; phylum Streptophyta; class Magnoliopsida; order Sapindales; family Sapindaceae; genus Dipteronia; species Dipteronia dyeriana. Next base: position 68,938,667 of record CM065295.1, on the reverse strand, counting down.
ACTATCAAAAAATGTTTGAACAAAAGTAATAAGAAAATTGTACCTTTAAAATTTGATGTGTTGATGGAAAATTTAGAGAATTTTGTATAGAATCATAATGAAATTGAATGAAAAAGTGTAGAGAATTGGAGAATATAGAGATTGAGATTTAAGAGAATGAGTAAGGACGACAATGGGGCGGGTTCGGAGCGGGGTGGCCTTCCCCACACCCTACCCCATATATTTTTTGAAAACTCATCCCCTCATAAACCCCCACCATAGATGGAGCGGGTTGGGGCGGGTTACAACGGGGAGTGCTTTCCCCATCCCCATCCCCATCCATTTACCAAATTTATAATTTATTTATTTATTAAAATTGCAAATATATAACCATTGAATATGATAAAATATATAAAGTAGTAAATAATTCGATGAAACTATTAAAAAAACATCTCGTAAACATGATTCTCACAAGTAAATTCTATCATTCTCAAACATTTACATAAAGTATGAAGTCAAAATGTTCGAAAATCTTAACGTTATCATCTAATAGTTGCATCTATTTCTCTTGTTCTCTCTTTGTAATATCAACTTTATCTGATATTTCCTCAAGATGTTAACACCCACTCATATGATTTCTGCAACATTCTGAACCAACTAAAAAAATTGTATTCAATCTGATTTGAATATCAATAACTTAATTTGATTTAATATGCATGATTTATTTTACCTCATTAAAATATGGTTCATCAAGACATGTGGAATGCTCAGTTATAGTAGAAAAACATGAAACTAATCATAAGATAAAAAACTTACTGTATTTGAGGTTTACGCTTGAATGGTGAACTTTGAGTTGTTTGTGGAATATAGTCTTAGAGTTGCAGTTAGCGGCTAGGGGTTTTTTTAATTTTATTTTGTATTGTTACTTTATGTTAAATAACGGCAAATATATATAAAGTTAGAGTTAATGTATTTATATATATTTCCTTTTTTTAGATATATTTATTTTCTTTGAAACTACGTAGTTTAACTAAATATTATTTTAAGCAGGACGGGGTGAGGTGGGGAGTATAAAACCCATCCCCGCCCCATACCCATTGCGGGTTAGACTATCTATCCCCATCCCCGCCCCATCTCCACCCCAAAAGTGCAGGTCCCCGTCCCCGTCCCCGCGGGTAATTTTACCATCCCTAAGAATGAGAGATTGAAAGAATGATAGAGAGAGTGAATGGATGAAAGTATTTATAGAAAAATTTGATTTGTGGGTCAAAAATTAATTTAAAAGATTTCAGGGGGTTTTTTGTAAAATTTTAAGCCTCCAACGGCTGGAATTCAAAATCCAGCCGTTGGAGGAATTATTTAAAAAATAAATAACAAATGGTCGAATTGTCGGTCCGACGTGCCGGTACAGGGGTCTGGCACGCCGGACCTGGTATCAGCGGCCCGGCACGCGGTCTGTCACGGACCGGGCTTCGGCCAGACCTGCCTCTTTCAAGCACTGCCCGTTTTGCTTCGCGGACCACCTGGATCAACCTGTCTCGGGTCGGTCCATAATTATAGCACTAGATACATGCGTAAGAGGTTTACTATTGGACTAACATCTTTTTGTCTCAATTGAAAATGTTTAAAATGTCAGAAATGCTCCTTCACCAATTTATTCATATGAAATGTATGGATCCCAAAAGATAAAAATATACTTACTCTCTAAATATACTTATTATAAATTTTAAGGGGTCTGTATTTATTATCCCATTTATAATATGAAGATATGCAAAAATTTAATGAGTTTCAAATTTAGTTAAAAGCTCCATTAATATTAAGTATCAAAATCACCTTATAATTTTACATTTTAATTAAAATAGCTATTATATAATTTTATCCTAATATTACACAAATTCAATATTTGGAGAGGGGAGACACTCAAAACCAAAAGTCTCTCACTAACCCATGACTTAGAGTATCTATTTGTTCATATCAACATATTTAACTCTAACAGACTTTTTAAATAAGATTCTTTAAATAAGATTCTTCTTCTCTCCCTTAAATATTAAAAAGTAACTTCTCTGTATTCAATTATTATTATATTATTATTTTATACCACATCATCATTAATATTTAATATCTATATTTTTTTAATCTTTTTAATTTTTTAATTAAATTCAATTAATATAAAATAAGCTTTAATTTATAAATTTTATCATTATAAAAATTCGATAAAATTTATATAATTAGAAAGATCTTATCTAGATCTTTAAAATGAGACTAATATTGAATATTTAATAATAACATATTAATAATTTAGTAAGTTTATTCAAATGATTTTCATATTCAACTAAAAGTAATTAGAATTGTTGGTGGGGAAAAAGGAATTCGAGTATTTTTATTAAAATAATATAAATGAAAAGTGTTTTAGAAGAACTCTTTTTTTTTTCACTCCTCAATTTGCCACATAGATAACCAAATAGACATTTGAAGAATAAAAATAGAAGACTCTTTTAGAATACTCTTATCTAGTCAAAATAGTTTCTAATTGTAAACCAAAAGTCACCTAAAGAGAGGTTCTTTTTTATCAAAATTATAATTTTTTAAAAAGGATCAATTCTCAGGGAGATTTGCAACCTATTTTTGTAATAATACTTGATTACTTGTGTTAAATGATTTTAAAGGCAAAGTGGATCCATGGAGGTGAGATAATTAAATGATCCAAATTCCCTTGGAAAAAACAATTGTATTTCGGTTACAAATACCACAAAGCAAAACTTCTACTCCTTTAATGGTCGGAGTAATGAATATTAGACAATTTAAAAATTAAATTTAAATTTCAATCCAAATGATAAATAATAATATAATACCGATACAAGAATGATTATAAGGAAATGCCAACTGTCCTTTGTCTAGTTGTTTAGATGAAAACTTCAAAATCAAACCCCATTATTGGGGTTTAAATTTTAAAATTATCGGTTAAAATGGAAAGTGTGAGAAATCCATCCCTTAACTGAGAGTTCCATTCTAACCAAACTTGGGGTTTATTTTTTTGAAATATTATATAAATTTAGATTTTTTTTTAAAGAGAATGATAGATTCAAACCCATGACCTTGTGGTGTAGGGGTTTTACCCATACTTGGATTCAACCCACAATAATGTCATCTTATAAAACATTACAAAAAATAATTAGACACAAGACATTATTTTGGATGAAAAGCTTAAAGTAAAGTTTGTGTTAGCAAAGATAATAATGATTTTGTTTTATAATAATCAATTCCAAGAAAAGAATAGACACTAATAGAATCAATAGACATTGTTTCATGTAGTTGTGCATTCATAATTCTAAGTTCGTTGATCATTAAACCACCAACTGGTTCAATCTATAATGAGAAGATTTATTATAAAAAAGTAATCTTTCATATCATAAGTAAAATCATAACTTTTTTTTATCATAATACATGTTGTAGTTGATATGTCAATTTATAAGTAGATACATATTAATAATAATTTATCTCACTTATCCTTATATTTACTCATAAATTGATACATCAACTTTCACATGTATTATAATTGATTGTTGTGATTTTATATGTGATATGTAGCATTACTCGTTATAAAATTTTTCTTAATTTATGTTGGTTCAATGAGATAGAAATATGCTATAATAATGATTTTGAGGCTTACAGTCATTTTTTTAAGGTCTTGTTTGCCTCCGCTCACGGCCATATCTTGTGATATTTTTTGTTTAAAGTATAACAATAATTCAGATTTTGAGATAATCTGACCTAAAATTATGATATTATATTATAGATGAAAGAAATATATCACTTGGCCAACCTCATCTTGTCGTATCTTATGATTTTTAGGATTCTATAAAATATTAATATTGTAGCTCCTATTTTTTTAGATATACTACCCACGGTGCATCAATTTAAACCCACCAGAGATGTAAAATGGATCGGATTTAGATAATCCAAATCCGATTTTTTTTATATTTCTAAATTTGGATCAGATCTTTTTTTAAAAAAATACATTTCAATCCGAAATTGGACCATCGTATGTCGATTTTTTCGGATTCGGATATGTTGAGTCCGTGAGAGAGAGTATTATTTATATTTAAAAATTTAAGTTAAAATAAATAAATTAAAGTTTCATTAAAATATGATAGAATTCTTTTCATTTTTTAGAAATAAGTTTTTTTCAAATAAAAAAAGAAACTCAATGTTTTTTTAATAGTTAATTGAACTGACCAATGTCCAAATGTGCAGATTGCAGTACATTTGAACTCTAATTTTAAACAATTTTAAAACTTTTGGATCTTGTCCGATATAGTAAATAAAAAAATAGAATTTTATTTGGATTCTGATTGGAGTCGGATTCGGACCAGTTCCAGATTCTGAAAAACTTTGAGTTCGGATAATCCAAATCGGAACAGTGTTTTTGGTATTCCATCTCTGAAAATGGGATTTGAATAGATACAAAAATTCAAATGGGCATTTGGTAGAGAAGCAATAACAATGTGATATGAACTGATTAGAGTGAAACAACAGAGGAGGAGAGTATGTAGAAGAGGTATTTTGATGTGTAATATGATGCAATTATTCAAATGTTGTCGGGCTATTTAAAAGCATTTCCCTGTCACGATTACACAACCGTATGGTTAAAAGTAGATCAACAAGAAAATGGGAAAATACATCTAAACTCATGCAGCACTCCTGTCCTGTATGATGGAAACATGTAAGACGTCGTGAATCTGAAAGCCTGGAGGCAAAGCCAGCTTGTAAGCGATAGGACCTCAATTTCAGATGATTCAGTTCATAGATAATCCAGCCTGGAGGCAAGTTTATAGGGCTACAATTTTAGATACACATAATCCCCCACACTAAAATTAACCTCCTGTCCATGTTAATCTCCTTGAATTTTCATCCGGTTGCGAGCTGTCAGCAAATTGCGTCTCAAATCACGTAAAATGTATCCCCGCTCATGAAGATACTCATCCACTACCTGAACCTTCGTTGTTCCTGGAACATACGAAAGCAATCTAGGCGGCAAAATCCCATACATAGCTTCAAATGGCAAGACCTTTGTGGATGTGTGAATGGAAGTATGTAGCTATACTTGGCACAAGGGATCCAATCCAGCCATTTTTTTGGTTGTTCATTGACGAAGCAGCAGAGGTATTGCTCAAGTGTGTGATTGACAACTTCTGTATGCCCGTCGGATTATGGATGGTAGCTGGAACTCATGCAAAGTGTGGTACCTTGGGCTGAAACAAGTGTTTCCAAAACAGTCTGATAAAGACTTTGTCCCTATAACTAATGATCAAGATTGGATCCTTATGAAGCCGAACAACATGAGAGATAAAAGCCTAAGCAACAGAGGGCAGTGTACGGATGCTTTAATGGATTGAAATGAGCATATTTCGTCAATCAGTCTACAACTAAAAATGGTATTTTTTCAACGGCTAAATACTGTCGGAAAAAACTATTTCCCATCGGAAATATATTTTTTCGATGGGAAAAACCATCATAAATATATTCGTCATAAATAACTATTTATTAAAGAACCGTCATAAATACTACCATTTCCAATGGTCACGGTCGTCTGAAAAAATAAAACTGCCGTCAGTAATAATAATTCAAAATGGTCAAAATTACTTGTATTTTTAATAGGTTACCACTATTTTTGACGAGGATGGCCGTCGGAAAAAGTCAACAAAAAAAATGACGTGAAGCCCAATTGGAACTACTTGACAATAAGGAATATTCTTACCATTATCCTATAACTTTATATCTAATATGTTTTGTATACAATTTATATATAATCTATTGATATGTTTATATATTATCTAATTAAATATTTTTTTATATACTATTTAAATATAACTATTAAGATACTATTTTTTTTAAATAATATATATATATATATATATACATACATATATATATATTTAAAATATTTCCCTTATCCGATTGAAAATTACATTTCACTACTCATTTATAACCAATATTTTACTAAATAATTACCAATTTTTATTAATTACTAGTTAAAACTTATTTAAGTAAAATTTGTAATTATTTTGTACGATAAACAAATAGTTATTAAAAAAATTATTGATATAATAGTGTTACTAAACATAGTTAAAAATAACTAAATGTTCATGTAATTACTAATAATTTTGCTATATTTTATATTTAGTTAATTTAGTAAGATGTACCCACAAAGTAGACTTCTTATTAGTACAATTATTTTATCCCTAAAGTTTGGTCAGTATTCCCTAATTTTCTTGTAGTGATCATCATAAATTTTACGTTTTTATTTTACATTATCAATGACATATTATTTGAAAAATAAAAAATTTAATCAAAATATTTGGCGAAAAATTTGACAAAGTGATTTTGTTTTTAAAAAAAGAGTGATAAAAAAATACATATATAGTCATACATTTAAAATATTGACCTACAAGTCACATTTTTTTTGTAGTATATAAATTATCACATACATTTCATTATAATTTATCAATTAAAATTATAAAATAATTTAATTATTTTTTCCATGACAATGCTATAACAAATAATGTAGAAAATAGTACTACATTTCGACAGTGTAATAGCCCTTAAAATTAATTCGAATTAAATTGCAGCATTTCCAACGACACTTTTTATGTCGTTGGAATGACTTATTCCACTATTCTTGACTATAGGGTACTGTTCTTTTCATTATTTTCGATGGCACTTTTAGTGCCTTTAGAAATGTGGACTATTTCCAACGGTCAGGGCAAACAGAAATGTTATATCACTTTTTCCACATTTCCAACGGTATAAATACTATATCCGACGGTCATTGGGTCGTCGGAAATGTGGTATTACATTTTTACTCATTTTCGACGGTACAAGAAGTGCCATCAAAAATGGGGACAACATTGACGGCTTATTCCACTATTTCCGATGGTCATTGGTCGTCGAAAATATGAAATCACATTTTTACTCATTTCCGACGACACTAATATGGTCGTTGGAAAAGGTATCATTACCGACGGTATCTAACGCAGTCGAAAATAGTTTGTCACTGATACACAATTTTTTGTAGCATACCATGATCACAGTTTGTCCTTGTGAATGGTGGTAACCCTTACACGAAATCTATTGAAATTTCAGTCCATATTTTTGTAGGAATAGGTAAGGGTTGAAGAAGACCGGCATATTTTAGGCAATCCACCTTATAACGTTGGCAAATATCGCAGCATCACATAAATTCTTTTCACTATTTTGTATATTCGGCCAAGTGAAGCTAGTCTTGATACGACCGAGCCTTTTGTAGAAGCCGAAATGCCCACCCATAGAAGATGAATGTCCATCAAATACAATCGCGAGAATTAGAGAGAAATAGAACTCAAATAAATTCTTCTATGTTTAAGCGAAACTCCATTACACTTAGAGTACTAGTGTTGTGAGTGTGAAGGAGTCTCACTGGACAACCTGTTGATCAATTGTGTGCTTATTAATCATTTCTAGTTTCCATAAGATATATTGATCATATATCTATGTTGCATATGGTTGCATTCGCATACATTTGATCACGTTAGGAATTCTTGCAAAGGCATAAAGTCTCTTTTTGGAACATGTGGTTCTAGCTTGAGCAAGGAAGTCTTGACTAGAATCATGCAGATCCGTTGTTTGAGCATAATGACTTAATTAGAGGCATACGACTTCTAAGTTGAGTGCCGACAAGTCTTTCATTAGTAAAAGGCATGAGGGTAGCATAAAAGAGATATCTAATAGGAAGTAGATAATCATACGAATTGATCATTTTGATGGTGTACTTTTATCCAAATAGTGAAAAGTGGTGTTGTCAGAGGTTGTTGACTGGTTCAACCCATAAATGTTTCATCTTCAGAGGTTTACCTTGTAAAAATGACGTGCCAAATGTCTCTAACTCAAACTGTCTTATATTTAGTTTTGTGATGTTTATATCTTGTTGAATATATTATTATTGAATATCTTTGTAAACAAGATTCTTGATAAGTTTGAGTTGCAAATACTTTGTTGAATCAATATTTGTCTATTTTATCTTTTTGTAGTGTTTGAACATTGTAATATTCAAAATACAACTTGTGGATTTTGCTTTGCATTGAATATATTTGTATATGTGATTCATTGTCTCTTATTATATATTTGTGTTAAGTGTATCACATTCTTTCACATTTGTGACTCTATGTTTGTAGACTAAGGGTGACGTATTGAGCGTACTTGTGATTGTTGTTATCTAATAACAATCATATTAAGGGTTAATGTGTTTGATCACCTGGTGTTTGACAAAAGCCTCGAAAGAGCTTTAAAAATAGTGTCAACCTATTCACCCCTAGGTTGTTTAGTTCATAACCTTGTAGGTATTTTAGAGGCCTGCTAGGTTGAGTGAAAGGGATGTGCGGAAATTATATAGCAACATTGGAGAGGTCATGATGCGTAGCTGGTCTTGAGAAGGGTGGTGGTTGATATTCAACGGTGTACAGAGCAATGGTACTCTAGGAATAGATAGGACATGCGTAATAAGATTAAAGAAATGTAGCAAGAGCTTCAGGCTGCTACCTCATGTATCCATGTAAGGTCGTGGGTGGGTATCCGTAAAGTGGAGAAGGAATTAGTTAACCTCTTTGAGCAATAAGAGATCTATTAGAAACAGCGGTCTCGTGAGAGTTGGCTAAAAGTGGAGATAAAAGTTCGAAGTATTTCCATTGGCGAGCATCCGTTTGTAAGGCCCATAATTCGATCGAAGGGTTAGTGGATGATATTGGTTTTTGGAAGAATGAACAGGCTGGGATATGTAGTATTATGGAGTAGTATTTTGCTAATATTTTTTACTCCAATTCTCTTGCGATATGGAAAGGGTGTTCCAGTGTGTCCAATCGCATCTCTCGGATGGGAATAGTTCTTTCGTAAACGCTTTGTTTATGGTAAAAGAGGTGAAACATGCGGTCTTTGATATGGCTTCGATGAAGACGCTAGGTTTGGATGGTCTTCCTACGCTCTTTTATCAAAACTTTTGGCCAACTGTTGATGATAGGGCGACTAGAGTATGCCTTGGGGTTCTTAATGATGAGGATTGAAAATAAATAAAAGTGCGTCTAAACTAACCTACAAAGGGAGGGAGAGAGGGAGGGGGGATAGGTTTTAATCCAATTAATTACTAATTTTTCAGATTAATCGATGTTAACAAGTTTACCCCATATTAGCAAGCAATCAATTAAAACTAAACATGCGGAAAAACAATAAAAACACAAGGATTGATTTACGTGAGAAACCTTCCACTGGGCAAAACTCACGAGTTATCCTTCTAGCCACATACGGTTCTCAAATCCACTATTTAAATGAAAGTTTGCAACCTAGGTTTACTTATAGTCACACTATTCTTGGTCACTCCCTTTCACTCAACCTAATAGGCCTTTAATAGTGATTCTTAACCTACTACCTTGTGCATTAATCCACTTATTCACAAAGCTTAACAATCAATGAAGAGATTAAGCAACCTATGTGAATTTGTAAAAATATTCTAACATGCAATTAATGTTAGGTTACACTAAATGATTATCTAGGAATATCAAGATGACAACAAACAATCCATCCTAGATATCAATATCTAAATGCAAAAAACAAGTAGATTTAGCTAGAAGACAGAATGGTCTTAAATGCTAGCTATCAATGAAAACTAAACTCAACCAACATTCAATGTCTCAAACATGCTGGAAACAACATTAAGCAAAGAGAAATGCATTTAATCAACAAATAAATGCTAATCCTAGGCAAACATGTCATAAGAATGAAACAAGAGATCCTAAGGTATGTAGAAATACATAGTCAAAGAAAACAAGAAGCCTATGCTTGAATGATGCTAGATGCTCATGGGAAAGTGTTTTGTTGAGAAAAGATGAGCACTTGGGAGTCTCTCTCTCTTAAGGAAAGCTTGGACTCTCAAAAAATGACTTCTTGGACTCACTAAAACGAAATAGAAGAAAAGAGAATATATATATAAGAGGTCAAGGTAAAACGACATCATTTTGGGCAGAGCAGGGCATGACCGCTGTGAGTACCGTTGTAGGAGTCACAACGGTCCTCACAACGGTGACACACTAGAATGTCCACCGTTGTGATAATACACAACGGTACCCCAACGGTCACACAGCGGTGACACACTGGGATACCCATCATTGTGATAATTCACAGCGGTCACACGATGGTCACATGGCAACAATCCAATGACTCCTAACGTAAAGCAAATCAAACAAGATACAATAGAAATGAGCATGAAAGAAAGAGTTATAACATGAGTATGCACCTAAAAGAAACACACCAAGGATAAAAAGTATGAGATGTGTGTGTGTGTGTACAACTAGATCTCTTCAAAGAGTTAAGCACAAGTGTTTTACTTTTGAAGTGCTCTTGAGCTTGAGGATTTGAGAGTGCCTTTGAAACTTGATAATGCATAATGAATGCCTAGTCTACCCTTACACAATAAACCCTAATATGGTTTGTCAATGGAATAAGCCAATCAAAATTGAGGAACTTACAATCTCACTCTTTGTCTATTTCGTGACAAAACCACCACTCACAATGGATTCTTAGAAATAAAAGAAACTAAAGGTCAACAAAAAAAAAATTCTACCTTACAAAGATATTCCTAAAATCTAGATCTTCAAATCTTCAATCTCTTACAGAATAAATATCCCTACAAACCAAGATAACTACACTTTTCAAGACAAGTGTATGTGAGGTGATCAATTCAAATAAGAAGATAAAGGCAATTTGCTTAAAAGAAAAACAAACAACATACAACAAGCAATCAATGCAAATTCTCCCCCTAAATGTAGACATATGGGCGGTTCGGTTCGAACCGGTGAATCGAAATCGAAACCGAACCTGAAAAAATCGTAACCGAACTGTCATTTAAGGTTCTAAACTGGAACCGGACTTGAACCGTACACTGTAGCGGTTTAAGTTTTGGTTCCGGTTCTTGTTTTGGTGGAACCATCCGGTTCCACCAAAATAATTTTATTTATTTATTTATTTATTTTTTACTGAACCGTTGGGCCTTCAACAGTCCAGCATTCAGATTTTTTTTATGTTTTCTTTAAATACTCCTCTCCTACCTTCATTTCTCCCTACTCCAATTCTCAAACTTTTTAAGTTTTCAATTCTCTCTCAATTACTAAGTTAGTAAGTTTCCAATTTATTTAATTTACAATTACTAAGTTTCCAATTTATTTAATTTACAATTACTAAGTTTCCAATTTATTTTATTTGCTATTAAGCAAATAATTTGTTTTATTTACAATTAAGTTTTCAATTTATTTAATTTACATTATTTACAATTTAATTTGACATTACTATTTACTAGCTTTCCAATTTCATTTATTTGTAATTTATTTTATTTTGAATTTATTTTATTTTTAATAATTAACTACTAAGTTTTCAAATTACAATTACCTACCAAATTTATTTCCAACCATTTTTTTTCATCAATTTTTTAACATTTTTTGTTTAAGAAATTTTACAATTCAATTTTTAAAATGGCAAGTGGAAGTGGAAGTGGAAGTCATGATGGCTCTAGGCGTTCAATTTCGATGAAAGGTAAGGGTCGTATGACCGATAATCTTGGTTCTGATGATAGGGCCTATCACGAGTATCTGTAATGCCAAGTCTATGCTGAAGACTTAGGCCTAAACCCCCATCAATCTCAACCCCTTTTAATAATTTCTGAATATGATCCCAATAGACCCAATTCTATCCCTAATTTCACAAGCCGTTCAGAAAATATACCTGAAGAACAATCTGCAGATTTTGAATTTCATCCAGCTTCGCAAGAGAATGTATCGAAGAAGGTCAAATTTGATCTCTTTGTACACCATATAAAGAAAGTTACGCAAGACGATGGAACCATTAAAGTGGTTTGCAATTATTGCAAAAAAATATTTATGTGGAACAAATCTAGAGGATATGTCACATATCGGAAGCATATAACGAACAATCATCTAGAAACAGAGGTCTTATCGAGTTCACAATCCCAAATTCTCAGGTACGCTATCCCTAAACACCAGTTATTTAAATATAGTGATGAAAACAATAGAGAAGAATTAGTTAGAATGGTTGCAACAGAACACTTGACATTTAGTTTTGGTAAAAATGTTGGTTTTATTAATTATTGTAGACAAGCATTTTATCCCGCTGCATGTCGTGTACCAAGAGTCACGCTCACAGAAACACTTGAAAAAATTTATGACAGAGAAAAAAGAAATTTGGAAAAATATTTTGAAAAATATAATGGTCATGTTTCCGTATGTGCCGACATATGGAGTAATCATTGGAGAATGCATTCATATTTGGGTGTAATTTGCTATTATATGGATAATGCATGGACTCTCCAAAAAAGAATTCTTACATTTAGAGTTTTTGATGAGAAACACACTGCTGCTAATATTTTTAGACATCTTAGAATTATTTTTATAGAGTATAATATTGAAAACAAAATTTTCACAATTGGTTTTGATAATGCTTCTAACAATACTGTTGTTGTTCCTGCTTTAATTGGGTTATGCAAACCTTATCTTGGTGGTAAATTTTTTCATCAACAATGTGCATGCCATGTGTTAAATTTATGTGTTAAAAAAGGATTAGAATTTCTTCAACAATTTCTTCAACCTATTAAAGATGCCCTCTATTATTTGTGGAGAAATCCTTCTGCAATGAAAGCATGAGCAACACAATGTAAACAAAATGGTAGGTGTATAGTTAGATTTCCTCGTGATGTTCCAACACGTTGGAATTCTACATATAAATTGCTTGCTAAAAGTTATGATTATAGAGATTTATTAGTTACTTTTATTCAATATAATGTTAGTTACATTAATCTTTATCAAAGTCATTCGGATGTTTGTAATAATGTTTGTTGTTTGTTAAAAGTCTTTAATACTGCTACTAACAATTTATCTGGTGTTTATTATTCTACAACTAATTTATTTATTATTGAGAGTCTTAATATTGTTGGTGTTTTAGCTCATTGTGAAACCGACTCACGATTGCTGGAGTCCGTTACTGCTATGAAGGCTAAATGGTTAGAATATTATAAGGAGTTTTCATATATTTATTTGATTGTCAAGTGTTTGATCCATGTTGTAGATTAGAAAGTTTGTCTGATTATCTATCTGCTTATTATAAACAAAGTTTAAAAATAGAGCATGATGTTAAAAAGTGTTGTGATAGAGTTAAGGCATTACTGTATGAGTTATATGATGAATATCTTAGAGTTTTTGATCCATCATTGAACATAGATGCTCCACAAACTCAAAATGTATCTCAGTCCTCATCATCCTCTGGATTTATAAATTTAGGGTATAATCTGTTATCCAAAAAACCCAAACAGTTACGAGGTTCTTCTTCATCATACTTAAACATGTATTTCAAGCTTGAATCTTATCTAGGTACATTTTTTGAGTTTATAGAAGACACTCAAGATAAAAAATTTGATATCCTACATTGGTGGAATGAGCATAAAAGTACTTTCCAATCTTGACTATAATAGCCAAACAAATATTTTCAACACCAGTTTCTATGGTAGCAGTGGAACAACAATTCAGCACCGGTAGAAATATTTTGGACTCTAGACGTTCACTTTTAAGTCCAAAATCAATTCAGATACAAGCTTGTGTAGATGATTGGACGAAAGCAGAATATAGACAACAAGAAATCGATCATGAGGAACCCTACGATTTCTTTAAAGATGACCAACCTGACGTCGGAAGTGGAGCAGATGATCAGAACAACGTTTAGTCCATGTCTCCACGTCATCACCCAACAAGCCAACTTGCAATAAAAGGTAAAAGAACTACGTGGCCTTTGATTCCTCTAAAGTCCCCTAAAAGGATACGTAGGCAACTTAATTGTGTAAAAATTAAGTGCAAGACCTAATTTTCATTTATTTAGTTTTATTTTAATTTTTTAATTTGTTATTTATTTTAGTTCAAAAAAAATTTAGACGACCCAATAACGTGCATTATAATTTTACCTTTACATAAATAATATTTTATAGGAAAAAAAACCGGACTTTCGGAACCGTCGGAACCGAAACCAGAACCAAACAGAACCGGTTTCGGTTTCGGTTCCGGTTCCGGTTCAAGTTCCTCCGGAATCAAAACCACCGGTTTCGAATCGGAACCAGAACCGACGACATGTCTACCTAAATGGGTAACTCCCCCTCAACAAGTCAATCACCCCTAATATGCAACTTCTCTAGTATGCAACTCCCATAATATGCACTTCTCATAAGCTTTACACTACTCCCCATTTTCATCGTGAGATAGACAAATGAGTATTCCCCAATCGGGTCACTTTAGCAAAGAGAGTTATTAGCATCAACGATATGTGTATAATCATATACAACAACTTTATGCGACATAATTAATTGAGGGAAAAGCAAGGAGGTTTGATTTGAAATAAATGTGTGAGGTTATTGCTTTGGATGCAAGACAGGAAACATCAAAGTTCAAGCAATGGTATTTGGTAAAACAAACATTAAAAGAGTTTCCAAAAGAATCCAAATCAATTTATACCCTTTTGTCATAAGTAAACAAGATATAACTTTGACAACTTTTAAGACACACAAGTAACTTTATCAATCCTTAATGGCCAATCAAGACATGGATATAAAATCCTTATTGATTGTTGTCTTGTTCAACCATTAAAAAGAGAGACAATGCTAAATTGGACGAGACATCCTTATTTATTGAATGGACACAAGGTCCTTATTGAGTTTAGCCTTGTCAATTGCATTCACACATATTTGCACACAAATAACTCATGCATAATATTTAAGCATGTCGGAATTAAGTTCACATGTCATAGAGATAAATTACAGGTCATTCAAGTGTACTACCCAATCAATTCTTCTAGTCCACAAATGCATGTTTGAACATAAAAGTGAGATGGATTACAAACAAAGCTAAGTCGTACTTATTGATTTTTAAAATATATATATATAATCATATATGTGCAACCAAGATTCTCAAGTAATTAACTAAGGAGCATAAATTTGATCGATTTGTTTGCTAACTTCAACAATGCAAGGTTGCTCTCTTTGCTTGAGATCCCAATATGGGGTCAATCACCAAAACTCATCAAGGCATATGACAAATCCCAATAGACTTACTAAGTGACTTGAACATAGTTGAGTATAAGGCTTTGTGAATAAATCCGCTAGTTGATCATTTGTGTCAACATTTTTATGTACAATGCATTTGTTTTCAACTAGTTCCCTAATAAAGTGATGCCTACTGTCTATGTGTTTAGTCCTATAGTGTTAACCAAGAATTTTTGAAATGTTAATGACACTCAAATTATCACAATAAAGGGTTAGAATACCTTGATCAAAGCCGTAATCCATAAGTATTTGCTTCATTCACGGGAAGTTATGTACAAGCACTCCCGACGGCTATGTATTCCGCTTCAGCTATGGATAGGGAGATGAAATTTTGCTTCTTGCAGGACCATGACACCAAGTTATTTCCTAGGAAGAAGCAATCGCCCAATGTACTCTTCACATCATTACAATTCCTTACCCAATCTACATCACTAAAGCCAACTAAGCTAGCATTAGTGTTAAAAGAGTACCATATCACATAGTTGGATGTCCCGTTGACATAACGAATGATTCTCTTCACATATGAGAAATGAGACTCCTTAGGATCTGCTAGGTACCTAGCACACACACACATACTAAAGGCTATATCGTGCCTACCTGCGGTCAAGTAAAGCAAGCTACCTATCATGCCACGATAAAGACTTTGGTCCATACTCTTGCCAGTAGTCACAATGTTTGGCATTCTCAAGGTCAAATTTCTGTTCTAGGATCTTTGCATACTTAGCTTGGGAGATGAAAATCCCATCATGCAATTGCTTGATTTGCAAACCTAGGAAGTAATTGAGCTCCCCAACAAGGCTCCTCTCAAATTCATGAGGCATGACATCAATAAATTATTGGACTTTAGATTTGTTGGTGGAGCCAAACACAATATTATTAACATAGATTTGAGTAATAAATAGCTCATCTTTGTTTCTCTTCATAAATAAAGTCTTGTCAACACTACCCTTAGAGTATTCATTATCAACAAGAATTGAGTGAGGCGCTCATACCAAGCCCTCGGTGCTTGTTTCAACCCATATAGAGTCTTCTTAAAGTGATATACATGATTGTGGTGGTGTGGATCCACAAACCCCTTGGGTTGCTCAACAAACACTTCCTCTTGCAAGAAGCCATTAAAGAATGCACTCTTAATGTCCATTTGATGCAATTTGAACTTTTACACACAAGATATGGAATAGAGAAACCTTATGGACTCAAGGTGGGCATTCAGAGCAAAAGTCTCCTCCAAATCGATATCTTCAATTTGAGAGTATCCTTATGCTACAAGTCTAGTCTTGTTGCGTACAATGTTTCCATCCTCATTCGACTTGTTCCTAAACATCCATTTAGTGCTATGGCATTGATGTTCTTTGGACTAGGAATTAGTGTCAAAACCTTATTTCTTTCAAATTTGTTTAGCTCTTCTTGCATGACAAGAACTCAAAACTCATCATTCAAAGCTTCATCAACCTTTTTGGGCTCAATTTGAAAGGTATAACAAGTATAGCTAATTTGATTAGCTATTTGACATATAGTCCTAACACTCTCATTCATAACTCCAAGAAAATCATCCTTGTTATGGAGATGTCTAACCCATGGAGCGGGTTCTTTAGAATCCAAAGATGGATCTCTATCAAGAGGTTGAATAGCCTATTCATCATAGTTTGACTTCATATCAATAGAAGTCTGACCATTTTTCTCTAGGGGAGAGTCATGAACCAGATCGACCTCTTTATCATGATTTCTAGTTTAAGGCCTAAAATCATCTATGACAACATTAGATGATTTTATAACACTATGTGTTTTAAAATTAAACACTCTATAGGCCTTACTATTAAGGGCATAGCCATTGAAAATTCCCTCATCACTATTGGCATCAAACTTGCCAAGTTGATCTTAGTCATTAAGTATATAACATTTGCTTCCAAATGAGTGGAAGTAGCTAACATTTGAATTTCTACCCATCCATAACTCATTGGAAGTTTGCCTAGTACCAGGCCTTAGAAAGACTCTATTTCCTATGTAGCAAGCCATATTGACGACCTCAGTCCAAAGGTTCCTAGGCACATTATTGCTAAGCAACATCACATGGACCATCTCTTGAAGGACCCTATTCTTCCTCTCAACAACCCCATTTTATTAAGGAGTTCTAGGTGCCGAAAAATCATGGGAAATGCCAAAGCTATTGCAACAGCTTTTAAAATAAGCATTTTCAAATTCTCTCTCTTGGTCACTCTTAATTATCTTAATGCTCTTAATGTGTGAGTTGTATTCATTTTAAATTTTAGTGCATAGCATTTTAAAATTTTCAAATATTTCAGATTTTTCTATAAGAAAATATGTCCATGTGAATTTAGAGAAATCATCAACACAAATAAAAATTTATCTCTTGCCACCTAGACTCTCGGTTTGTATTGGACCCATAAGGTTTATGAGAAGAAGCCCTACAGGCTTATAGGTGGTGAGATACTTGCCCTTTTTGTGTAAGCTTTTGGTTTGTTTCCGTTGTTGACAAGGGCTACAAACATTATCAATTTTTTTCCCAAGTTCAGAAAGTCATCTTGAACTTATCTTAGATCCTCAAATCTCGATAGTAAATATGGCCTAGTCATTGATGTCTTAACTCAACTTGCTTACACTTGGACATATTGCAAGAGATGACATTGCAAGAGATGGCACTAACTTCAAGACAATAACAGTTGTCACTAGATCTCTTTCCTTTTAGCAAGGTTTGTCTATTAGACTGCAAACTTGAGCAATCATTCTTGTTAAACAGGACAGATAAACCATCATCATTAAGATGAGAAATGTTTATAAGATTGGCTTGCAAGCCATCAACAAACAAAGCACTTGACAAAAGATTCAAAGAAACTCTTGTTTCCTGACATGTGCCTAGGGCACCCACTATCCAAATACCAAGTGTTAAAAGCATTTGCCTTCAAGGCAATTAGGGCCACATAGCAAAAGTATTCATCTATTCTAGTCCACCTAGGTGATATATTCTCTTTCCTAGTGGTCTTAGGTTCATTGACTCTAAGTTTCCCAAGAGCATACATATTGGCTCTAGATTTCCTATGAGCATGTATATTAGCTCTAGCACTATTTCTTTCAATCATGTTTTCAATTATACACATTTTAATATACTTGAAGATATTTGGCCAAATATGACCATCAACACCACAAAAATGACAAGTGAGAGTAAAGTAAGAGGTCATACCATTCCCTTATGAGTACAAAGGGACTGTCCCATGTCTTTGAGTTTATCTTTGGTGTTGGATTGGTTCTCTCATTCTTTGTTGTTGAGTTAGAGTTGATTGCTTCCGTGGTTGAGCTTGCGTGAATTGCTTCTTGGCTTGATGGTATTTGGGTTGAGGAAAACTTGTTGTGAGGCTCTCATATGTTGAGCTTGAGTTTGAGCTTCCTTGATTTTGTCTTCACTTGGACACTTTTTGAGCACTCTTCTAGTTCAATCTCCTTCTCGGGATGTTATGGAGGTAGAGGCTTTTTGATATCCATGCTCTTAACAAACACCGTCTTGCTTGAGGATGAGGTTTTCTTGTCATTTTTAAATCCAAGACCTTTCTTATCACTTGGCCTCTTGCCAATTCCCAACATGTGGTCAAGTTTTTTCGTGCTTGAAGTCAACTTAGTAATAACTTCTCTTGCTTTTTTAAGCTCTTTTTT
Source organism: Dipteronia dyeriana (assembly GCA_032871835.1). Lineage (NCBI taxonomy): Eukaryota > Viridiplantae > Streptophyta > Magnoliopsida > Sapindales > Sapindaceae > Dipteronia > Dipteronia dyeriana. The sequence goes on along the minus strand of CM065295.1, from coordinate 68,919,850 downwards.
TCATAAATTCCTCATTCCTTCTAGCTATATTCACTTATCCATTCAAGTGAATCACCTCGGTTGATAGCTTGAGATTATATTCTTTTAGTCTTTGAACCTCTTTCTTTATCTTCAATTCTGAGCTTTGAAAGTGCTCAATGAACCCTTCAAGGTTCATGCCTTTTACATTTCTATTTGTAGAGTGAAATTAAGAGCTCTCATCACTGAGTCATCTTCAATTTGTTTATCTTCTTTTTCATCATATGTTATTTCTTTGCTCTTGAGAGAGGAAGTGAAGGCAATAAAGTTTGCCACATGGTCTTTATCATCCGAGGACATTCCTTCCTCTTTGAAGTCATCACTATCACTTCAAGTGGCTGCCATTGCCTTTCCTTTCTTCTTGTTCTTCAAGTTGCCACATTCCGTAAAGATGTTTCCAAACCCTTAACATTCAAAACATTGGATCCCATTTATTGTGGGCTTGTCTTAACTTGGCTCAATCTTCTTAAAAGTAGTCTTCATCTTCATCTTTTTTTTTTATCCAAAACCCTTCTTTTTAAACTTGGTGAACTTCTTAAATCTCTTCACCATGAGGGCCATCTCCTCATCCGATTCATCCTCCTCATTTTCTACTTTGGAGGACTTTAAGGCTTTGCTATTTTGCTTATTGGGTAGTGAAGGTGTATGGGCTTTTCTTAACTCATAGGCTAGAAGCATTCCAATCACTTCACTTGGCATCATAGTCTTGAAGTCACTATTTTCTTCAAGTGTCATCACCTTGAACTCAAATCTCTTGGGAAGTGACCTCATGATCTATTACTTGATCCTTATATCCGAGTACGGGGTTACCTAGTTGATGGCTTTGATTGACGATGTCCATCAACTTCACTTGAAAGTCGTTGAAACACTCATGATCCTCCATTCTAATTTGTTCAAATTGTATTTAGAGGACATAAAGCTTCAATTCCTTAACCACCTCGGTTCTCTCATGGGCCATGTCTAGAATCTCCCATGCCTCTTTTTGTAATCATAGTTGTTTGGATCAACTTATATTGGTTGTCATCTATTGCATAAAGAATGGCATCCAATGCCTTGTTGTTCTACTTGGATGCTTCAAACTCTTGAGTAGTCCATTCCGACTTTGGCTTGGGAACCACGCTCTCATCTTCAAAAGTCTTTTCCGAAGGAGTGTAGCCAGCTTCTATTGCCATCCAAGCTCGGACATCTATTTGGAAAATGTAGGACTCCATCTTGTATTTCCATGATGCATAGTTCACCCCGTTTAACAAATGGGGATCTTATGCTAGAAGCTTCCTCATGTCCACCTCCGTTCCCACTCATAGTGTTTAGGTATGGATGGAATGAATGAAAGTGTATGCAACAATCAACATGCAGAAATGCAAGTCACACACACAAGAGCAATGATCACCTAACCCGGTCTGATACAAATTGAAAATAAATAAAAGTGCGTCTAAACTAACCTAGATGAGGGTGAATAGGTTTTAATCCAATTAATTAGTAATTTATTGGATTAATCGATGTTGACAAGTTTACCCCATATTAGCAAGCAATCAATTAAAACTAAATATGCGGAAAAACAATAAACACGTAAGGATTGATTTACGTGAGAAACCTCAACTGAGCAAAACTCACGAGTTATCATTCTAGCCACATCGGTCCTCAAATCCACTATATTAATTAAAGTTTACACCATAGGTTTACCTCTAGCCACATCATTATTGGTCACTAACCCTTTCACTTTACCCAACGAGTTTTTAATAGTGATTCTTGACATATTACCTTGTGCACTAACCCACTTAGTTACAAAGTTTAAAAATCAATGAAGAGATTAAGCTACCTGTGTGAATATATAAAAATATTCTAACATGCAAATAATGATTGGATACACTACATGCTTATCTAGGAATATCAAGATGGTAACAAACAATCAATCCTAAAGATCAATATCTAAATGCAAAAAACAAGTAGATTTAGCTAGAGGGCAAAATGGTTCTAAATGCTAGCTATCAAGGAAAACTAAACTCTGTTGGAACCCCGTTCACCGGTTACGCAGCGAAGCTATGTTTTAAAATTTTTATACATATCATAATCTATATCTTGGACCAGTGAACTTGGGATTGTAATTGTTTTTCGAAACTAATACATACAATATGTAAACACAGGAAACTGAAATCGATATAATCAGAAGAATAAAATCTTACCAATGTTTGGAGGCTTCTTCACTTTACGATATGCTCCTGTCTGAATCAATCTTACCAATGTTTGGAGGCTCCTTCACTTTATGATGTGCTCCTGTCTGAACTACTCGATCTTCCTCGCTATATCCCGAGACTGGTAACTATGTGTGAGCGCGTAACTATCTCAAGAACTTGGATGGAGGATATAGAGAAAAGACTTGAACAAATTGTTTCTTTAATATCAATACACAACACTTACACACAAACTCTTTTCTCTCTTTGATACAAACACACACTGGCCACACTAACCTTTGTTAACCCATGCCTTGATATCAAGTGTAGTGTGATATATATATATATATATATATATATATATATATATATTAATATCTCATGCAACGCAATTCAAGTGTGCGTGAATTACATCATACAAAATATATATCTTTGCAAGGGTTGCATGATATATATATATATATATTAATATCTCATGCAACCCTTGCAAAGATATATATTTTGTATGATGTAATTCACGCACACTTGAATTGCATCCTCAACAAAACACTTGTATGCCTGATATCTTTATTTGTGTTTGTGTTTTGATATATCACTTATTCGTTTTTCAAATAATAATATATATCAAATATATTTTTATCATTTAAACAACAAATGATATCTTTATTTGATTTTCAAATCTTTTAAATGATATCTCATATCTTTTATTTTAAAAGATAATTAAATATTTATTTTGAATTTAAACATTTTAAATTCAATTTCAAATATTTAATTTAATAAAATAAAATAATCATATTATCTTATTTTATTTAAAATCAAATATCAACTAACACCTTCTATTTAGTGATTAATAATATAATTAAATAATCTCATTATTTAATTTATTTAATCACCATTATTCATTAATTAAATAATCTCATTAATCAATTAATTCCTGAATCAATACGTGTCACTTCCGTAACACAATTAATTGGACAATCCAATTAATTAACCGTGACCCTTGTTACCTAAATCGATTGGGCGAACAAAGGGACCTAATGGACCCACAGTATTTTGAGCTCCAATAATCATCAGAATCATTAATTAAACTCTTTAATTAATATTTCTTGATTATTAACTTCGGTATTACTCTACTAAAAACCCGAAGTTATACTCTCTCAACTGTAGACGCTTTTACACAGACCGATACAACTCGGTGTCCATCGATATAGCTATTACATATGGTGTGATCATCCATAGTAGTTCATAATTAAAGCCGGGTCATAATGTCCGTTATACCTCTCTAATTACATACATCCTTTAAGTACCGTTGATTCTCTAATGGACAATAAATCCTATTTCCTTACGAAATTAGGAGAGCCCTCATATTGTCCAAGCCCCGAATCAACCCTTAAAGGAACTACCATCTACTTCTCACAAGAAGGAGTGGATTCCACTATTGTGTACAAGCCTTCCCAGTCACAAGCCAAACCGTAATCCCAACATACAGAGTATATTGATCAGGAAATGCATCCGACCTCACCCATGATATATCAAAGACTACGATCTAACCTGAAAGAGTCGATAAGACACTCAGGATTAAGATCACCCACATATAGCCATAATTAGTTGATATACATGAATCTCATCGGTAAACAGATCTTGGTGTGAGATTCATATAGATCATGACCCAGTCCTATATGATCACATCATACAAGCTACCTCCATTTCCATATCTCATATGAATGATTCAGGATAGAATCACCGTATATTACGGAATGGACCACAACTATAGATTAACCACAAATAAAGTACCGACTTTTATTTTCTATCCATGGACTCTTTAGATTGCACTTCTCTTACTGTATCCATCCGTATATGACACTCATATACACAGTTCGAGATTACATCCGGCAATCTTGGATGTTAAATATATGCACAAGTTATAAAATAAACAACACAACAAGAATGAATTGAACTTTTCCTTTTATTTATTTCAAAAATCCATTTACAAATTACATCTTGAGGGCATAAACCCCAACAAACTCAGCCAACATTCAATGTTTTAAACATGTTAGAAACAACATTAAGCAATAAGCCTTGCATTTAATCAACAAATAAATGCTAATCCTAGGCAAACATGTCATAAGAATGAAACTAGAGATTCTAAGGTATGTAGAAATTATCTAGTCAAAGAAAACAAGAAGACACATGCTTGGATGATGCTAGATGCTCATGGGAAAATGTTTGGCTGAGAAAAGGTGAGTACTTGGGAGTCTATCTATCTTAAGGAAAGTTTGGTCTCTCAAAAATGGCTTGTTGGACTCACTAAAACAAAATAAGAGAGAAGAGAACATAAAAATATGAGGTCAAGGTAAAACAACATCGTTTTGGGCAAAATAGGGCACGATCGTTGTACCATTGTAGGATTCACAATGGTCCTCACAGCGGTGACACACTGGAATGCCCACCGATGTGATAATTCACAGTGGTACCACAACGGTCACACAATAGTGACACGTTGGGATGCCTATCACTGTGATAGTTCACAGCGGTCACACGATGGTCACACAACGGTGACAAGGCAAAAATCCAAGGACTCCTACCCTAAAGCAAATCAAACAAGATGCAATAGAAATAAGCATGCAAGAAAGAGTTATAACATGAGTATGCACCTAAAAGAAAAGTACAAAGGATAAAGAGTATGAGATGTGTGTGTGCAACTAGATCTCTTCAAACAATTAAGCACAAGTGTTTTACCTTTGAAGTGCTCTTGAGCTTGAGGACTTGAGAGTACCTTTGAAACTTGATCATGCATAATGAAGGACGAGTACACCCTTACACAATAAACCCCAATGTGGTTTTTCAACGAAATAACCCAATCAAAATTGAGGAACTTACAAGGGGATACTTTGGAGGAGATTAACATGACACTCAATACTTTAATTTTAAAGGGTAAGAGGGCAGAAAGAATGTCCAATTTCCGTCCCATTAGTTTGTGTAATGTTTTGTGTAAAATAATTTCCAAGATTGTTGCTAATCATTTTTGAACAATGTTAGGTAATGTGATTTTGGAGACGTAGAGCGCCTTTATTCTGGGCCGACTCATTTTAGATAATGTCATTATAGGGTTCGTATGCTTGCATACGATGAGAACTTGGAAAAAAGGAAAGACATGGATGATGGCCCTCAAACATGATATGTCCAAAGCGTACGACAAGGTTCAGTGGGCATCCCTGTGAGGTATGATGGAGAAATTAGGGTTTTCGAATACTTGGATTCAACGAATAATGAATTGTGTCACTTTAGTTTCCTTTCATTTCTTGTTAACGGGACATTTTGTGGCTCCCTGAAACCTTCTAGGAGCCTCTGACAGAGAGACCTGCTGTCTCCTTATCTGTTTCTTATCTGTGTTGAGATGCTTACATGAGTCACTTTTACAGTAGAGAGGCGAGACGATATTACAGGTTTTATCTCCTTATTGTTGATGATAGTATGATGTTCTCTCGAGCTTCGGAAATGGACTATCGATCTTTTTGTCAAGTCTTGGATTGTCATTCTAAAGCTCCGGGTTAAGTTGTCAACTTTTAGAAAATGGCTATGTGTGTGAGTAGTAGAGTGTCCCTGGTGCGTACTTAAAGTCTTGCTTAGATAATTGGGGTTCAGTTGGTTAGCTGTCATGAGCGTTATCTTGGGTTGCCAAGTTTTACGGGTCGGGATAAGAAGACCATATTTGCTTATATATGAGACCATATGTGGGATATGATAAAAGGGTGGCAAGAGAAGCTTTTTTCAGATGGGGGAAGGACGTCTTGCTCAAAGCAGTGGTACAATCAATTCTAACCTACTCAATATCGTTGTTTAAATTACCGAAGGGTTTGGTGATGAATATTCATAGATTCAGAGCCCAATTTTGGTAGGGTTTGAATGAGAATAAGAGAAAAATACATTGGTGCTCTTGGAGGAAGCTGTGTATCAGTAAAGACTCATGAGGCTTAGGCTTTCGAGACTTTTCTATCTTTAACAAAGCCATTTTAGCTAAACAGTATTGGAGGCTGGTTTTCTTACCCAACACATTTGCGACCAAGGTCTTGAAGTCTTGCTACTTTCCAGACACTCATGTGATGCAGGCTGAATGTACAAATACTATCTCTTATCTATGGAAGAGCTTTATATGTAGTAAGGAGCTGTTAAAGGACGGTTCGAGGTGGTGAGTTGGTGTTGTCTCCTCCCATGTTGGGAATTGCAGCTTCTATTCAGGCCTTAAATACTTCCTCTGGTATTTGGAATTGGAGCCTAATTAGAGAATCTTTCTGGCCAGAAGATGCGGAGATGATTCTAACATCCCGTGTTCCCTTCACAGTGTCCCTGACTCACTTATTTGGGAAATTTCCTAAGATGGATATTAAGCAACCTAACGGGGGGGATAGTTTGGATCCAATTTCAATAATTTTTTCGGACTTTGAATGTTGCATAAACAAACTATCAAAGCACTATTAAAAACAAAGACCAAAAATCTTCACAAGATGGTTAGTAATAACAAGTATAAAACATATAACAATTTATAGTAACTTCCACAATGTGAAGTAATTGAATTCAATAAAAAAAATCAACACAAGGATTTTTTTAAGGTGGAAAAAACCTTTAATTGAGGAAACATTCACGAGTTGATTCCATAACTACTGGCAAACTGTCTTTCTCTATTACACCATCAAGCGATCAAATCACATGATCCACCCTATTGGATCATCCCACTCTAACCTACCCTCAGGCTTTCTAATGAAAGACTTGTCTCCTCTTTCAACTACTTGGATCACCCTGATCCTAGTCAAGACCTCATTGCTTAACTATCTGGATCATCCCGATCTTAGCTAAGACTTCCTTGCTTAACTATTCTGATTCTCACAATCCTAGTTAAGACTTTTTACTTGTCTATCCGGATTCTCACAATCCTTGACAAGACTTCTTGCTCCAGTTAAAGCTTCACACCCCAACAAGATACTTCCACGGTTTGCAAGACAATGATCTATGTGAAATGCAAACATGCAAACATGATGCAAAACACAAGCAAATAGAGTATATTGATCAAACACACTCTGTGAAGAATTTTTATTGCTCAAATCAAGCTTACAAACAAATGTAACTTATTCTTATGAACATGTGATAGGAAATCTAGATTAGGCATTCAAAATCATTCACAAAAATATCTAGAATCCTAAACTGTCAATCAAAGCTAAAATAACAAGTTTGCAACAAAAAACTAGCTTTGAAATCAAATGATCAAGTTAACACTTAAAATCCACAACATATTCAACCAAACAAGAACTAGATTTGAATAATAGAAATCACAATCAAAATATTATAGTTCTAGAATATGTGACTAAAACCTATAAATCAACAATCAAGATCAAAACACAGTTTTATAGATTCAAGTTTATGTTAATCATATTTAGCTAAAATGATATTCAACTAAAAAACACAAAAGCTAATTTCCTAAATTACTCATACAAGTCCAAAAATAGAATCCAAATCATTCTAAACACGTTTCATTTTCAAATCAAGAGATTCAACAAATTAATTACAAGAAAAGTGTAGAGAATATGATTTACTTACAAAATGATGAATACTTGATGAAGATCAAAGAAAATCGAAAAATATGGACTCCACTTAACTTTGAAATAACTTGGGACTTGTTTTTATTTGAAATAAAATCATTTTCTTCTTTAGAATCACCAAAATTGGATTCGAAACAAGTGAGATATCACAAAACAAAAAATGAAAAGTTCACACAAATTCTACAATTTTTTTAAGGAAATGATGTGGAAAGAGGGCCATCATGGATGGCAACCAACACCACGCCACCTCAGCTCCCAATGGAGGTGTGTAGCCTCCATGGGGGTAGAGGGGAGTCTTCCCTATGGAGGCCACGTGCCTCCACGAGAGAGGGGGTGGTTTGGTAATTTACCACCCCCTTCCTTTTTACTCCCTTTCACGATTCTCTCTGGTTCTTAAGACGTTCTTCGGCCACCGAACTCGGAATTTGAATCAATTTTTAGATTATGAAACCTAAATCACTCACGTATATGGAAGTTTACAAAAAATTTCAAAAACTTGGAATTTGACTCGATACACAAGGATGAAAACCATTCATGATAAACACACAGATAGTTTCGTAACTTCCACCTCGGAACTTGAAAACCTGTGAATGAGTAACTGAAATATTTGGAACTCAATAAGAAACAATATTAGAACATATTCAAGTCTGATATCGTTAAAACATAAACAAACAAATACAAGAACACACAAGTATGTCTTTTCCTATAGATAGTCCTAAAACATGCATTTGTACAACATTTATCAATCTAAATCTAATGCATGTGCATAAAATAATGCTTGGTTTGTGTGTGTGTATGTATTATCCCAACTGAGCACAATGATGCATGGACACATATTGATGCAATGTGTGTGTGTTTACGCCTTGTAAGAGGAGAAAGAATCTTGATACCTTAACATCCAAATAAGCATCTTTCCTCTTGAAGACAAACTTTGCATACGAAGTTGCTTTCTTCTTTTGAAGCTCGATCTAATCATTGTTGGGATATGTGAAGCCAGAAACAAGCAGAGAAAACAAGCTCCAGCAGGTGGCTCGATGACGACCGCGATGAAGGCAAGTGTTTGGAACGCGGCACACACAGCGGAGAAGTCCAGAGGTGACATGTTGTGCATACCGCAACACAGACAACATGCACACACAGCGGTCTGTGGAGCGGTATTCCACAAACGAGTTATACGTTGTGGACCACGGTGCATGCATGTGCCCACACAGCAGTCCAAAACGCGACAGTGAGGGATTTTGCGAGGAGAAAGGAAATCCTGCGTGCACAGGAAATTGGAAAAGGAAATATATTCCAATTGGGATCTTGGCTAACCCTAGTACTCCCATATAAATACCACCATTATTTGTACTTAAAAAGATAGGAGAGAAAATAGAAAAATAGTGCGTAGTGTGTGAGAAAAATTGCTAGAGAGAGATCAATTGTAGAGAGACTGAAAGAGAGTTAGAGAGATTGTAATCAACTCTGAGATATAGTGGATTGAGTGTGGTATGCTTCGTGGACATAGGCAATTTGCTGAACCATGTAAAATCTTTGGTGTCTTCTTTCTTATTATTGCATTCTGTTATTTTGTGTTTGTGATTAGATTTGTGTGTTTGCAATTTCTTCACGACAACAATTGGTATCAGAGCTCCGGGTTGGGGCAGATTATTTTCACACAAATCTAGGTTCTCTCGAGGTCATTGATTTCGTCGTGGAGATGGAGTTAGAGAAGGAAACGCATAAGACTGAAAAATTCAATGGTTTGAATTTCAGCTTCTGGAAGATGCAAATGGAAGATTATCTATACCAGAAGGATCTACATTGGCCGATAAAAGAGAGACCAAAGATATGATCGATGAGGATTGAGAAAAGAAACGAAAACCGAAGAACATAGATGATAATGACTTTGAACTCCTGGACAGAAAAGCATTGGGAGCAATTAGTCTCAATTTGACAAAGCATGTCACATACAACGTAAAAGATCAACAAACACCTAAATATCTAATGGATACCCTATTATACCTATACGAACAACCTTCTGCACTAAGGAAAGTCCATCTTGTCAAGAAGTTATCAACCTTGAAGATGGCGGAGGGTCAGAACTTTAATGATTTTCTGAACCAGTTCAATGAAGTAAAGGACGAGTTGTGTTCTTTATCTATGGGGTTTGATGAGGAGTTTATGGCGGCGTTTATACTTACCCAAATGCCAGAAAGTTAGAAAATGACATGCCAATCAATTGCCAACTCGTTCGGGAAAGATAAATTGAATCTTCAGCAAGTTATAAACATGATCATGACTGGAGAGATCAGGATGCTGAAGAGGGATTAGGGGTGTCTACATCTTCAGTATTGAATTTGAAAGGTAGGTAAGGCAGAAGCAGAAATTGGAATACAAATCAACGAGCAAGATCAAAGTCAAGAGGTAAGTCCAAGTCCAAGAATTAGGCTAACTATTCGGGAAACCAGCAACGAAGAAAAAAGGATGCAGAATGCTGGAATTGTGGTAAGAAAGGCCACCTATCGTATGAGTGTAGATCTGAGAAGAAAGATAAGGCAAGAGCAGTGTGAATTATGTATCGGAGGAGTCAGACTGTCTTATCTGCTCGTTGGAAAGCAAGACAAAGTTCTGGGTCTTGGATTCAGGAGCGTCATTCCATGCCACACCTCACAGGGAATTACTCGAGAACTACGTCTCCAAAAAATTAGGTAAAGTGAATCTTGGTGACAATCAAGCATGCGACGTTACCGAGAAGGGAGATGTGAAGATTCAACTGCAAGGGTCAGTTTGGAAGCTCGATAATGTGAGGAATATACCGGACTTGAGGAAGAATTTGATCTCCATTGGGCAACTGGCGTCAGATGGTTATGTGAAGATCTTCACAGGTGATAAGTGGAAGATTTTGAAAGGTGCAATGACAATCGCCCGAGGAAGTAAGAATAGGTCTCTTTACACAACCACAGATGGTTGTGGTTCAGTCGCTATGGCAGAAGGCAAAGACGATCAGAACTTGTGGCACCAGAGGTTTGGGCACATGAGTTCTCAGGGGTTGAAACGTCTGCATTCGAAAGGTAAGTTTCCAGATTTGAAAAGTGTTGAGGTTGATTTCTGTGAGAGTTGCATTCTAGGAAAAAAGAAGTGAGTGAGCTTCAAAAGGACTGGAAAAACACCGGTAAAGGAGAAGCTGAAACTAGTGCACACCGATGTTTAGGGTCCAGCTTCAGTCTCATCAACCGGAGGTAAACTGTATTTTGTCACTTTCATCGACAACCATTCCAGAAAGGTATGGGTTTGTTTTCTAAAATACAAGTCTGAGTATTTGATGCTTTCAAGAGATGGAAAGCCATGGTTGAGAATGAGACAAGTTTGAAGATCAAAAAGCTGTATTCATCAATGGTGAAGAATATGAAGACAATGAGTTCAAGAGGTTTATCTACCAGAATGGGATAAAGCTCAGTAGGATGGTTCCTGGAACCCCACAGCAGAATGGCATGGCAGAACAGATGAACATGACATTGACTGAGAGAGCCAAAAGCTTGAGGCTACACTCAAGGTTGCCAAAACAGTTCTGGGCAGAAACAGTCAATACATCAGAATATTTGATCAACAGAGGACCATCAAAGCCCTTGGACCTCACTATACCGGAAGAGATCTGGACTGGGAAAGAGGTAAAACTTTCTCACATTAAAGTGTTTGTGTATGTCTCTTATGTACATGTAGGTGATCACGCACGGAGTAAGCTAGACACCAAGTCAGTAAAGTGTACTTTAGTGGGCTACGGAGATGATGATTTTGGTTACAAGCTGTGGGATGTCCAAAACTGTAAGATGATCAGAAGTAGAGACATTGTCTTCAACGAAAGGGTCATGTACAAAGACAGGAACACACATGTGTCTGAGCTAGAAGAACCAGAGTTTTTTAGACCTAATGATGTACATGATAGAGTGATCAGACGATAATTATACCTATTTAAGGTCCCTATTACCTATCGTTTGTTCTCATTTTCTAGCGTATTTTTGTATATAATGTGTTTGTTGAGCTTTGTGTAGGTACATATTCCCTACATATGATATTTGAGCTTAAATGACAGTTGGAAAGCTAAATTTCGGGGTCCATATCTCCCTTCTCAAAGTGAACTGGATTTTGTACCACCTATTTTTAGAAATGCCCAGAAGTCTTCTTAAAGTCTTCTTTCCATCGGTTTTTACGGATCATAATTCTGGGTTTTCTAGAGGGAGATATGCGTGTTTCCATAACTGTGCGCAAGGTTGGAAACACGACAGCGGCAGAGAGCTTCATGCAGAACACCTAACTTTTGAGGGGAATATCTCCCTCCTTAGATTGAATCACGTTCAGCTCTTCATATATTTAGAAATCTCCAGAAGTTTTCTTTCCATCAGTTTTTACGGATTGCAATTACAGGTTTTCTAGAGGGAGATATGTGCATTTTGGTAACGGTGCGAGAGACTGAAAACTGGTGTCGCGACCACGACACTAAGTTGCGAAAATCACTGTCGCCTGGTGTGTCGTCATGCAAGACCGCGACACCCCTAATTCCAGACCGCGACATATCGGTTTTAGGCCATTTTCAGATGGGAAAATATGTCCTTTTGCACCCCAATTCGTCCCTAAACTTTCCCTAACTATAAATAAATCATTTTCTCCCCTTCTCTAGAGACACAACAAAGACAAGAGAGCCATTATTTTCTTCATCTTCTTCACAAATCAAGAGAGAGAGAGAGAGAATCTTCCAAAGCTCTTATGCAGGTCCTCCTCCATGGGAAGCTCACCACCACATATTTCTACACATCCTCCACCACTTTTGAGAGTTGATTGCAAGGAGATAGGAGTGGTCTATGACCAAGTTTGAGCTAGGGATTCATGGAGCACTTAGAGGGATTTCTTCAAGGGTTGTCTTCTTTAAACCCATTCTCTTTGTATTTCATGTTTTCTTGATTGTGTAATCCCCACTTAGGAATATTTGTAAACCGAATTTGTGCTCAATATATGTTGGTTGATTTTATATTCATTTGGGTTTTGATTTGTTCTTGCTATTATTGATTAATCTCTTATCTTGATATGCTTGTGTATGGAGATTGGAAATTTATATGTGTTCATGGATGGGATTAGGAGTAGATTAATATAATTGTAGGAGTAGTTGTAATCAAATATCCCATTTGTGTGTGCATGTCTTTGAAAGGTCAAAATTAACTTGTATGGATGGGTTTGAGTGTTTGTGGGTTTTTGGTTGTACCTAAGAGGACCAATCCGGGTATAATCTTAACTAATTAGCTCTAAAGAATGAATGAAACTTGTTCTATGTAAGACCTTGCTAGAGTAGGTTTTGGTTTATGTTCATATGCTTAATGGTAGGGACTTGAGGCATAATTACTTCACCGAGACCTTGGGGAGTGATTCATGTCTCGAATCCCTTAGTTGAGATTACAAGCACAATTACTTCACCAAGACCTTGGGAAGTGATTTGAGTTTGTAAATCTCTCAATTGAGAGAACAAGCCCTTAGCTTGAATTGAATGTACTTAATTGAGGGGGGTTGTGCATTCATGAGGTTGGAGAACGCCGTAGTCGTCTAGTGGTAGGGACATCTTAGATTGACACCCGAGAAGACCCGGTGTTCGATTCCCGGTTACGGATGAGGGGTCTTCTTTCTATCCATTTTGTATTCTTTCCTTGTATCTTGAATTGGATGTCCTTAATGTTTAACAACCACTATTTGTGCACTTATGTATGGTGAGCTTTATGAACCTTGTGTGATCATTCTCATGCATCTCTCATATCCACCATTTTATTATTTGTCATTTTAATCACCATTCTCACCCCTCCATATTCCTTTGTGTTTATTTGAATTCTTTTTAGATTTATTTCCTTTACACATACCTGCAATATGCTTACCCTTCACACACATACCACTCTCACCTTTGCCATGTTCTTATTTACATTGCTTTCGATAAACACTAGAACGTGAAACGGTCGACGGATGACACCTCTCTGTGGACGATACCCTCGCTTACCGCTTTACTAGTTTTCAAAACTTTAAAGCACATTGTGTAGGAACTTTTATAAATATTTTTTTGATAATCGCAATTTGGTAACGACACAAAAAGAGAGTATCATAGAGGGATCATAGAACATGTTAAACAGAATGAGGAAGAGCAAGGTGTGCAGCCCTAGGTACAAGAACCAATCCCACCTAGAGATGTTCCAATGACACATGTCCATAATACATTGAGAAGATCAACTCGAACTCCTATACCAAATAGGAAATACTTGCACTACATACTGCTAACAGATGCAAGAGAACCTGAGTGCTATGAAGAAGCTTGTTAGGGAGAAGATGCGAGCAAGTGGGAGCTTGCAATAAAGGATGAGATGAAGTCGTTGGCATCTAACCAAACTTGGGAGTTAGCCAAGTTGCCTGAAGGAAAGAAAGCCCTACAGAACAAGTGGGTGTATCGGATCAAGGAGGAACATGACAGTTCCAAGAGATACAAGGCACAACTCGTAGTCAAAGGTTTCCAACAAATTGAAGGTATCGACTACTCTGAATTTATTTCTTCTGTTGTTAAACTAACTACGATCCGGTTAGTGTTAAGTATTGTCGCAACAAAAGGGTTATATATGGAGCAGTTAGATGTGAATACTGTATTTCTTCATAGGGAATTGGAGGAAGAGATATACATAAAGCAGCCGGAGGGTTTGCGGAAGATGGCAAGGAAGAGTTGGTATGCAAGTTGACAAAGAGCTTGTATGGTTTAAAACAAGCTCCCCGACAGTGGTACAAGAAGTTCGATGGGTTCATGCAAAGGAGTGGCTACTTGAGATGCAATGCTGACCACTGTTGCTACTTCAAGAAGGTTAAGTCTAGTTTCATAAAATTGATACTTTATATTGATGACATGTTAGTAGCTGGTGCAGATTTAGAAGAGATAAATAATTTGACGAAACAACTTTCGAGTGAATTGGAGATGAAGAAATTGGATCTAGCAAAGCAAATTCTTGGAATGAGGATTAACAGAGACAATCAAGAAGGTACATTGAAGCTTTCACAAGCAGAGTACGTACGGAAAGTGTTACAGAGATTCAGCATGGGAAATGCTAAACCAGTAAGAACACCTTTGGCTAGTCACTTCAAGTTGTCCAAGGATCAGAGTCCGAAGACGGAAGAAGAAAAAGACTTCATGGCTAGAGTTCCTTACGCTTCAGCCATTGGAAGTCTAATGTATGTCATGACTTGCACAAGACCATATATTTCCCAAGTAGTGAGAGTTGTGAGCCGATACATGTCTAATCCTGGTAAGCCTCATTGGGAGGCCATGAAGTGGATCCTAAGATACCTGTGAGGTACGACATCGAAGTGTCTAACCTTCAAGAGAGATGAACTCAAGCTCGAAGGTTATGTGGATTCTGATTTTACTAGAGAGATGGATCACAGAAAAATCACCATCGGATATGTGTTTACAATGGCAAGTACGACGGTTAGTTGGGTTTCTCAGTTACAGAAGATAGTGACAATCTCTACAACTAAAGCAGAGTATGTGGTTGTGACAGAAGCAAGCAAAGAGCTGATATGGTTTCAAGGGTTGTTAGCCGAGTTGGGATTCGATCAGGTGATGAATGTGTTACATAGTGACAGTCAAAGTGCAATACACTTGGCCAAGAATTCAGCATTCCATTCTAGGACCAAGCATATAGACCTGCGCTACCACGTCATTCGACCGTTAATCGAAGAAGGAGTGTTGAAGCTAGTGAAGATTGCAGAAACTAAGAATCTGACTGA
Organism: Dipteronia dyeriana; assembly: GCA_032871835.1. NCBI lineage: Eukaryota > Viridiplantae > Streptophyta > Magnoliopsida > Sapindales > Sapindaceae > Dipteronia > Dipteronia dyeriana. Next base: position 68,904,288 of record CM065295.1, on the reverse strand, counting down.
CATGTTAACCAAGCCAATCACTATTGAAAAACTGGAGTTGTGCGTAACTTCAGTGGGTCTTTAAGAGTGAAGATGTGGGGAATGAGCACACCGTTATTTATCCACTAAGCCATCACGGAAGGATGAAGGACGCCTATTGAGTTTCAGTCTTCAAGTGGGAGATTGTTGGGATATGTGAAGCCAGAAACAAACGGAGAAAACAAGCTCCAGTAGGTGGCACGGCGGCGACCGCTGCGAAAGCAAGTGTTCAGACTGCGGTACACACAGCGGAGAAGTCCAGAGGTCACATGCTGTGCGTACCGCGACGTAGGCAACATGCACACACTGCGGTCTGTGGATCGGTATTCCACATACGAGTCATGCTTTACGTACCACGGTGCAGGCAACATGCACACACCGCGGTCTGAGGAGCGGTATTCCACAGACGAGTCATGCGTTGTGGACCGCGACGTAGGCATATGCCCACACAGCGGTCCAGACCGCAGTAGTGACGGATTTCACTAGGAAAAAGGAAATCCTGTGTGCACAAGAAGTTGGAAAAGGAAATTGATTCCAATTGAGATCTTGGCTAACTCTAGTACTCCCATATAAATACCACCATTATTTGTACTCAAAAAGAGAGGAGAGAAAGTAAAAAAATAGTGTGTAGTGTGTAGTGTGTGAGAAAAATTGCTAGAGAAGGAGCAATTATAGAGAGACTGAAAGAGAGACAGAGAGATTGTAATCAACTCTGAGATATAGTGGATTGAGTGAGGTGCGTTCCGTGGACGTAGGTAATTTGCTGAACCACGTAAAATCTTTGGTGTCTTCTTTATTTTTATTGCTTTCTATTATTTTGTGTTTGTGATTAGATTTGTGTGTTTACAATTTCTTCTCGACAATAATCACTAATCACGAATCGCCTAAGCAACTAAACAATACAGACAAACAGAGTTTTATTATAGAATCAAGCCAACACAAATCTAAAACCTAATAATGTGGCATTAAGACAAGTTTGGGATATACTCAGTTATGTGTGGTTATCATGTTGGCTATGATTTACTATCGAATCATGGATCCTCTGGGCTCAGTTCATCTGATTCTTGGTGGAAGATCTTATGGCATATTAAGGTTCCTTCGAAAGTTAAAGTTTTTTTGTGGAAAGCTAGCCATAATTGGCTACCAACCAAAGCAAACTTAGTTTCACAACGTGCGTTGACTAAGTGTAGATGTCCACTTGTGTTAAGCGGATGGAGTCGACTACACATACGATGTGGTGGTGCCATTCCCAAAAGAGAATTCGGGATATGTTCCATTTTTTTTGGAATTTTAAGGTGAATGATGGGGTCCAGTTCATCGATTTCATGAAAACCTGTAAGAACTAGTTGCGGGGCGAGGAGATGGAATTACTTTGTTTGATCATGCGGCAAGTTTGATATCGTCGGAATGGCCTGGTTCATGATTCTATGCCATTTCATAATGCTGATGTTGTGTTATGGGTGACTTCCTTCTTAGAAGATTTTCGTCGAGCGAATGTAATTGAGGTTGGTGGTATTGGTAGGGATCTTGAGGTAATTATGATGTGGCGGCTTTATTATAATGGCCGTTATAAAGTTAACATGGATGCAACTATAGAGAAGGTCTGTGGAAAGTGGGGATTGATATCATTGTCCGAGACTCTCAAGGTCGAGTTATAGCTTCTAGTGCCTAGAAAATCATGACTGGATATTCGCCGCAAGTTGCTGAAGAGGTAGCTATGTAGAGAGGTCATCAATTTGTCTGTGAGGTGGGGTTGTGGTGGCGTGTCTTTTCGAGTCAGAGGCCCAGGAGATAGTTAACCTTATTAATGCTAACAGTGTTCCTCAATCTCTTTAACAAAATTAATATGTAAATTTTAAACGGTATAAACTAGATCGGTTAATCGATAAAATCAACTGATAAAATAGTTAAATCATCCATTTTTTTACCTGTCACTTAATAGGACCCATTTTGTTATAATCGCAACAGTCGATGGCTGTCTAGACGTGTATTTTCAAATATTGCAAATTATAATATAAATATCATAATCATATAGTCACATAAATTAGAATTGACCAAATTTGTTTGGTAGTGTTCAATTCGATTATTCCTATAAAAATTAAAATTAAAATATTCACAAGCTTGAAAATTTCCTTAGGCAGTGGAAACATATAAACTACGTTCCTTCACAATCTCAGTCTTAAAGTCATTTGTAAAAATCAATTACGTCAAATATGAAATAACAAAGCATCTTCTTTCATTTGTGATCATTTTAATATATATATATAGGACCATAAATATGGTAAAAGTCCAATCAAGTCCGGTTTGGTCCTGTCAAATTCGAACCGAGCAAAATCTTATCCGATGAACAGATTTTCAAGTTTGATATTTCCTTGGGTCCAACTTTGGTCTGGTCCGAATAGGATTTGGACCATAGCAGGATTCAGACCATGTTTCGACCCAATCCGAACAGTGACAAAGCTGAAAAATTTCAGGCAAGGCTAATCTGATCCATCCCGATTGATACCTCTACATATACGAGTCATTTTGTCCACATAAAGGTAAATACCATATATCGATAGAAAAAATATTTTTATCCACAATGTGATTTTAATGTGTTTAACATTTGAGTTCAACCAAAATGATGTGGCAACGTCATGGGATGATGTGATGAATAACATAGTAATAACAAATCACTTGCCATATCATTTGAGTTGATCTTGGGGTTAATTTTTCGGATTGTCTAGTATTAGAGTTTACATTTACATAGTCCAGATGAAAAGGTAGTATTCAGGATATACACATTTGATTTTTGTAGGCCTTGGAATGATAATTTACATTTTACTCGTCAAAAAGTTACAAGTGAACCACAGATTATGGAGAAGTTTTGACAAGTGCATACAATTTGAGTCAAAGTATGTAAATCTAATGGTCTACATTCAATGCATTGATGAATTTATATCGATACTCACTGAATTGAACATATATATATATATATATATATATATATATATATATATATATATATATATATATATATATTGAAAAGTCCTCATTTGTTGATTGACTTATTTCTTGAACAACCACATTGTAGGGGTTCATGTAAGGGTAGCTTAGGCTCTCAAGACCTCAAGAGGAGAAGCATCAAAGGTAAAATTCTTGTGCTTACTTACTTTGAAGAGATTGTTGCACACACTCACATATTCATGCATAACTCCTGATCTTATATGTTGAGTGTTTTCTTGTGTGCATTTTAGTTTAAATGACTCTTGTTGACCTATTTGCATCTTGCTATGAAAATTGTATGTCATGCTAGGCATTAAAATAGAATGCAATTTCATCACTCTTGAACTTATTATTTTTGTGCATTTAAGTGTTGAAAAATAGGCCTTGAGCTGGTGGTGCGCTACTCCACCAGCGCAACATTCACAGTGGACCGTCGTTAGTCATGTGCCACTGAGCTGGCTGCTGCACCCGCGCATAATTGAAAAGTGTGAGCATGCGCTGGTGGTGCACTACTCGTCTAGCGCAGCCTCACCAGGGCAAACATCCCAGAGAATCTGCGCTTGTGTTGCGCTACTGGGATGCGCCACTAGTTCAACGCCTGTTTTAAAAATAGGCTGGGTGCTGGTGGTGAGCTACTCGACCAGCGCACGTCACCAGAGTACACAGAGGAAGCTAAAACATTTTTTCCAAAATGACCTCACTTTGTTTGGATCTTATATATAGAGGTCGTGGAAGAGTTCAGAATATCACATTTCTTCTTTAGAGCACATTTTAAAGGAAAAACACTTCCAATAACTCATTTTTAATCACTCAAAGCATTCCCATGAGCATTAAATCTTCATCTTGCATGATCTAAGTTCATTTAGAGTGCATCATTGGATTTGGTTTCTGCATCACATCCTGTTTGGTAAGTTCTTCACTATCTTTTTACAAGTTAAGTGTTTTTCTTACTAAACCATCTCTTTAATTAATTGTATTCTCTTAGAATATTTTTAGATACAAATTAGAGATTGCTGTGATGACATGATTGAGTGTTGTATTGTGATAGCTTCATAGGATTGATTGATCTATGTTTAGTTAAGCTATTTGAACATGTCATTTAGCACTTGATATCTAGGATTGCATTAATTGTCATCTCATTATCCTAGATAAACATATAGGGTTTCCTAGCCTTGTTTGTTCATTGAATATCATCATATATTCATTTAGGACACTTAATCTCTTCATTGAGAAGTAAGACTTGTGTTGCTTCCGGGAGTAGGTAGCTTAAAGCACAAGCATGATGAACTAGGTTCACTTATACCGGGATTAGGTAGTGGTGAAGGATTAAACCGGGATTATGTTGTAATTCCTTTATCATTAGTGGATTCGAGGTTCTAGTGTGGCGCACTCATCATCCCATGGTTTTTCTCATTTGGAGGGTTTCCACGTATATCTTAAGTGTTTTTACTATTTCCGCATTTATTACATTTGTGGTATCTTTGTAAATAGATAGGGGTATTTTCATCAACTTGACTCTTAACGAAAATTGGGTAAAAGTTAATTAAAATCTATTCACCCCCTTCTAGATTAATATTACATACCATAATATTTGTTTCAATTGGTATCAGAGCAGGTTCCTAGACATACATAGGTGATCGTAGCTCTTTTTGGTGTGTGTTGCATTTTGTGTGTGTTTTGATCATTCATACATTTGCATTCATATCATTCATTAAACACAATGAGTGGAAACGGTGGCAATGAGGGAGCTTCCAGCACTAGACTTCCACTCCTCACCAGGTTGAATTATGCCTCTTGGAAAGGCAAGATGGAGTCATACATATGCTAAATTCATGACAGAGCATGGATGGCAGTTGAAGATGGCTACACTCCACCCATGATGACTCCTACAGATGGAGGAGATGATGTACTCAAACCAAAGGCTCAATGGAATGCATAAGATTTTGAGGCTTCAAAGTGGAATATGAAGGCAATGCATGCCATCCTATGTGCATTAGATGATAACCAGTACAAATTGGTTCAGAACACTAGGATAGCTAAGGAGGCTTGGGATATCCTAGAAGTTTCTCATGAGGGAACCGATGTGGTTAAGGAATCGAAGCTTCAAGTTCTCCAAACGTAATTTGAATTGCTCAAGATGGATGAGAATGAGTGATTCAATGACTTTGAAGTGAGGTTGATGGACATTGTGTACCAAAGTCATCAACTTGGTGATCCTTATTTGGATAAGAAGATCAAACAGAAGATTATGAGATCTCTACCCGATAGATTTGAGTCTAAGGTGACGGCTTTGGAAGAGAATAGTGGGTATAAGGACATGAAGCCTAGTGAAGTGATTGGGAGACTTCTAGCTTATGAATCTAGGAAATGTCCTAACCCCACACCATCAAAGAAGTAAAACGATATTGTTTTGAAAGCCTCTAAAGTTGAGAAGGAGGAAGGTGATGACTTGGATGAAGAGATGACCTTACTAATGAGGAAGTTTAAGAAATTCTACAAGTCCGAGAAGAAAGGCTTTGGATCTAAGGGTCAAGACTTGAAGAAGAAGGCTCCCTTCAAGAAGTTTGAGCCTAGGCAAGAGAAGACCGAGAAAAAAGGAGTCCAATGCTATGAATGTAGTGGAATAGGTCACTTTGCCCCGGAATGCGCAAATCACAAGAACAAGAATAAGGAAAAAGTGATGGCTGCCACATAGAGTGAAAGTGATAACTCTAATGAAGGAGATGAGTCTTCGGATGATGAAGAACTCATGGCTAACTTCATAGCATTTACATCCTCTCTTAGAAGCAAAGATGCTAGTAAAGAAGAGAATGATAATCAAGAGGGAGACTACTCAAGTGATGATGGATCTTCATCACAATCCACAAATGGAAGTGTGGATAGGATGGATCTCAAGGACTACATGGCTAAGTTTGAGAGCTCAAGATTAAAGAACAAGAATGAGGTCAAGAGATTAAAAGAAGAAAACCTAGACCTCTCAACTCAAGTTAACCAACTAAATGAAGAGTTGGAAAGATCTAAGAGAAGTGAATAAGGGTTGAAGAAGGAGCTTGAAGATGCTAGAGAGTTGTTGGCCAAGATGAACTCTAGCACCAAGAAACTTGACAACATGCTAGATGTTGGAAAGAGGCCAAGTGACAAGAAGGGGCTTGGGTTTGAAGATGACAAGATGTCCTCCACTCTAAGCAAGACCATTTTTGTAAGAAGCATGAACCTCAATGGGTCCTCTCCTCATCAAACTCCTAGGAAGAAGCTTGATCTAGGAGAGTGTTCAAGTAGTGCTCAAGTGAAGGTGGCACCAAGAAGCCCACCTCAAGCTCATCCTACAAAGGCTCCTCAAGTTAACTTCCCTCAACCAAAAGCTCACAAAGGGAAAAAACCTATCATGCAAGCTCAACCAAGGAAGCAATCAAGTCTTGCTCAACAACAAAGAAAGAAATCTCCTCAATAACAAGCAAGACAACCACAAAGACATAGGAAGGCTCCAATGCATCCTCAAGGATATGGTATAATTCCTAACTTTTTACCTATATGTCATTTTTGTGGTATTGATGGTCACATTATACCAAATTGCTTTAGGTATATCAAATTGTGTAGGATTGAAAGCATGATAGAAAAGAAAAAGGCTAGAGCCATGAAGCATGATCCTAAGACATCTATAGCCATGATGCATGATCCTAAGAAACCTAGAGCTTTGATACATGTCACTAGGAAAAGTGGAACACCTTTGCATGATCCTAGGACATTTAGAGCCCATGTACCATTGACCACTATGAAGAAAAATACTGCACCTAGGTGGATTAGAAAGGATGAACACCTTTGCCATGTTGCACAAATTGCTTTGAAAGCTCATTCTTATGATTTTTGGTATTTGGATAGTGGGTGCTTTAGGCACATGACTGGAAATAATAGTTTCTTTGAGACTCTTGTGATGGAGGAGGGAGGAAATGTCACCTTTGGTGATGGATCCAAGAAGAAGGTCAAAGGAAAGGGAACCATTTCCATTCCCGGATTACCTTTATTGTCCAATGCTTTGTATGTTAATGGTTTAAAAGCCAATTTGATAACCATTTCACATCTTAGTGATGATGGAATCTCCGTCTTGTTTAGGAAAAATGATTGTTCTATCATATTGCCTAATGGACAAACCTTGTTAAAAGGTATGAGGTCTAGTGACAATTGCTATTGTCTTGAGGCTAGAAGTGTGTCTTGTAATGTGTCCAAGGATGAACAAATAGAGTTATGGCATGAAAGACTTGGGCATATGAACTTTAGGGATCTAAAAATCTTAGATAAGTTCAATGTTGTGCGAGGCCTTCCAAGCTTGGGAAAAGGTTAATAGTGTTTGTGGACCTTGCCAACAAGGGAAGCAAACCAAAAGTATGCACAAAAAGAGCAAGTAAATAACCACCAAAGAACCTCTAGAGCTTCTCCACATGGATCTTATGGGTCATATGCAAACCGAGAGTTTAGATGGAAAGAGATACATTTTTGTGTGTGTAGATGACTTCTCTAGGTACACATGGACTTATTTTCTTAGAGAAAAATCTGAAACTTTTGATAAGTTTAAAATGCTTTGCTTCAAACTTCAAAATGAAATGAACTCCAAGATTAAAAGCATTAAGAGAATTAGGAGTGACCATGGGAAGGAATTTGAGAATGTCCATTTTGAAAACTTTTGCAATAGTTTAGGCATTTCTCATGAGTTTTCGGCTCATAGGACACCTCAACAACATGGAGTTGTTGAGAGGAAGAATAGGGTTCTTCAAGAAATAGACCGTGTGATGTTGCTTAGCAACAATGTCCCTAGGAATCTTTAGGCCGAAGCCGTCAATACGGCATGCTACATAAGAAATAGAGTTTTTCTTAGGCCCCACACTAGGCAAACCTCCTATGAGTTATGGAAAGGTAGAAAGCCAAATGTTAGCTACTTCCACACCTTTGGAAGCAAATGCTACATTTTGAATGACCGTGATCAACTTAGCAAATTTGATGCTAAGAGTGATGATGGTATCTTCATTGGCTATGCCTTGAATAGTAGAGCCTATAGAGTTTTCAATCTAAGGACTATGACCATAATGGAATCATCTAATGTTGTCATTGATGATACTAGGCTTAAAACTAATGACCATTATGAGGAGGTAGATTTAGTTGATGACTCCCCTTTGGAGAAAGTTGTTCATATCTCTAATGTTGAAAAGGCTAATCTTGATGATGACATAGCACAAGTTAGTGATAGGATTCCTCACTGGGACTCAAAAGAACCTGCTTCATGGGTCAGAAAACTTCATGACAAAGATGACATTATTGGTGAAGTTAGTGAGGGTGTTAGGACTAGGCGTCAAATGGCTAATCTTATTAGCTACACTTGCTACACCTCTCAAATAGAACCCAAGAAAATTGATAAAGCCTTTAAAGATGAATTTTGGGTTCTTGCTATGCAAGAAGAGCTTAACCAATTTGAAAGGAATGAGGTTTGGACTCTAGTTCCTAGGCCTAAGAACACCAATGTTATAGGCACCAAGTGGGTATATAGGAACAAATCCGATGAGGATGGCAACATTGTGAGAAACAAGGCTAGGCTTGTAGCACAAGGATACTCTCAAATTGAGGGTATTGACTTTGAGGAGACATTTGCTCCCGTTGCTAGGATTGAGTCCATTAGGCTTCTTTTATCCATTTCTTATTTGCACAAGCTCAAATTATATCAAATGGATGTTAAGAGTGCCTTCCTCCAATGGTTTCTTGCAAGAGGAAGTGTTTATTGAGCAACCCAAACGGTTTGTGGATCCTCACCACCCTAATCATGTCTATCACCTCAAGAAAGCTTTGTATGGGTTGAAACAAGCACCTAGGGCTTGGTATGAGCATCTCACTCAATTTCTCATAGATAGTGGCTACACTAGGGGTAGTGTTGACAAGACTCTATTCATCAAGAAAGACAAAGATGAGCTCTTTATAGCTCAAATCTATGTTGATGATATAGTCTTTGGTTCCACAAATGATACCAAAGTTCAACAATTTATTGATGTGATGTCTCATAAGTTTGAAATGAGTTTAGTTGGTGAGTTGAGTTACTTTATAGGTTTACAAATTAAGCAAATAGATTATGGGATTTTCATATCTCAAGCTAAATATGCCAAAAACCTAGTGAAAAAATTTGGCATTGAAAGTGCCAAACATTGTGATACACCCATGAGTACCACTTTGAAGCTAAGCAAGGATGCTAGTGGTAAAAGTGTGGACCAAACTTTATATCGTGGCATGATTGGTAGCTTGCTCTATTTGACAGCAAGTAGGCCCGATATCTCCTTTAGTGTGGGTGTGTGTGCTAGGTACCAAGAGGATCATAAGGAGTCCCATCTCTCTTCTGTTAAGAGAATCATTCGATATGTGAATGAGACATCCAACTATGGGATTTGGTACTCTTTTGACACTAATGCTAGTCTTGTAGGCTTTAGTGATGCAGATTGGGCAGAAAATTATGATGATAGGAAAAGTACATCGGGTGGTTGCTTTTTTCTTGGGAACAACCTTGTCTCTTGGTTTTGTAAGAAGAAAAATTCGATTTCCTTGTCCACGGTTGAGGCCGAATACATTGTTGCTGGGAGTGGATGCATACAACTCCTTTGGATGAAGCAAATGCTAGTCAACTATGGATTCAATCAAGGTACTCTTACTCTCTTTTGTGATAACATGAGTGCAATTAATATTTCAAAGAATCCAGTTCAGCATTCTAGGACTAAGCATATTGACATCCGTCATCATTTCATTAGAGAACTAGTTGAGTGCAAATGCATTGTACTTGAGCATGTAGGTACAAATGATCAACTAGCGGATCTATTCACTAAACTCTTAGATGTTACTAGATTCAAGACTCTTAGTAGATCTATTGGGATTTGTTTAATGGAATGATGTGTTGTGGTCTTTGACCCCATATGGGGAACTCAAGCAAAGAGAGCTATTGTATACTTGTTGCATGCAATGTTTCTTAAAAAATATGTTTATGCCTCTTTATTGATTGCTTGAGTAGCTTGGTTCCACTTATAGTATATTGTATTTTCTTAAATAAGTGTGAACTTTGCTTTGATTACAATCCATGTCATATTTATGTTCAAACATGCATTTTTGGACTAGGAGATATACATTGGAAGTACATGTTGAATGACCTATAATTATCTCCATGACATGATGATTCTTAAATGACATCTAGTGAGACTAAAATGTTAAATGCAACACATTGTGTGAAAAATACTAGTGAGACTATAATGTTTATTCAATGTCTCTCTTTCTTTATTAGTTAAACATGGCTATTATCATACGGGTATCCTTCCGGAAAAATCAAATAGGGTGCAAAGTTGCTCATGCCTTGTTTAGCTTATAAAGTTGGATATAGTGCCTTTAAAACTTGATATTTATAAGAACTCTATATCCTTGCTTCTCCCATGACAAATGGTGAAATTGGTTTGAATTATATTGTAAACTTTTATCATTTGCTTTGCTAAATACCATTGTTTTTGGACTTGAATGCAACATGTCTTGTATGCAAAACACTTTTTGATTCACACATTGTCCTTCAATAAATCTCCTTGTGTCTCTTCTATCAATTGATAATGCATAAATGTGGCTTATATAATTATGCAACAATCTTGTATGCTCTTTTCTTTCTTTACCTTGAGTGACCCGGTTGGGGACTTTTCCTTTGTCTATATCATGACAAAAAGGGGGAGTAGCATTGAGCTAGCATTGTGATGTTAGGGGAGTAGCATGTGTTGGTTTTGAGAGGGAGCATTGCTTGTTTGAGGGGGGAGATTTCATGTAGGAGGAGTAACCCGTTGAGGGGGAGCATTGCATGAGTATTTCACGATGTCATACTCATATTATTGAATGCAATTGCTTTTATTTTATATTCACTTGATCATCTCACATGCACTTGGTATGGAAAGAGTATTTGTGCTTGCCTTGTGTGTAGGGTTGATAGTTCTACAAGAGATTGAAGACTTGAAGTTTTTTTTTATGTTTATCTCTTTGTAATGTAAAATATCTTCCCGATGTTTTTCTATTTTGTTTTGTAAGGATAAATGTGAGTGGTGATTTTATCACGAAATAGCCAAAATGGGAGATTGAAAAGTCCTCATTTGTTGATTGGCTTATTTCCTGAACAAACACATTGTTGGGGTTCATGTAAGGTTAGCTTAGGCTCTCAAGATCTCAAGAGGAGAAGCATCAAAGGTAAAATTCTTGTGCTTATTTACTTTGAAGAGATTGTTGCACACACTCACATATTCATGCATAACTCCTGATCTTATATGTTGAGTGTTTTCTTGTATGCATTTTAGTTTAAATGACTCTTGTTGACCTATTTGCATCTTGCTATGAAAGTTGTATGTCATGTTAGGCATTAAAATATGATGCAATTTCATCACTCTTGAACTTATTGTTTTTGTGCATTTGAGTGTTGAAAAATACGCCTTGCGCTGGTGGTGCGCTACTCGATCAGCGCACCTCACCAGCGCAACATTCACAGTGGACCGCCGCTAGTCATGCGCCACTGAGCTCCGCTGATGCACCCGCGCATAGTTGAAAAGTGTGGGTGTGCGCTAGTGGTGTGCTACTCGTCTAGCGCAGCCTCACTAGCGCAAACATCCCAAAGAATCAGCGCTTGTGTTGCGCTACTGGGATGCGCCACTAGTTCAACGTCTGTTTTAAAAAATAGGTTGTGTACTGGTGGTGCGCCACTCGACCAGTGCACACAGAGGAAGCTGGAACGTTTTTTCCAAAACGACCTCACTTTGTTTGGATCTTATATATATATAACTCAATGCCTTAAGGTCGTGGAAGAGTTCAGAATATCACATTTCTTCCTTAGAACACATTTCAAAGGAAAAACACTTCCAAGAACTCATTTTTAATCACTCAAAGCATTCCCATGAGCATTAAATCTTCATCTTGCATCATCTAAGTTCATTTAGAGTGCATCATTGGATAGGGCTGCTGCATCACATCCTGTTTGGTAAGTCCTTCACTATCTTCTTACAAGTTAAGTGTTTTGCTTACTAAACCATCTCTTTAATTAATTGTATTCTCTTAGAATATTTTTAGATACAAATTAGAGATTGTTGTGATGACATGATTGAGTGTTGTATTGTGATAGCTTCATAGGATTGATTGATCTATGTTTAGCTAAGCTATTTGAACATGTCATTTAGCACTTGATATATAGGATTGCATTAATTGTCATCTTATTATCCTAGATAAGCATATAGGGTTTCCTAGTCTTGTTTGTTCATTGAATATCATCATATATTCATTTAGGACACTTTATCTCTTCATTGAGAAGTAAGACTTGTGTTGCTTTTGGGAACTAGGTTCACTTATACCGTGATTAGGTAGTGGTGAAGGATTAAACCGTGATTAGGTTGTAATTTCTTTATCATTAGTGGATTCGAGGTTCTAGTGTGGCGCACTTTTCAGCCCGTGGTTTTTCCCATTTGGAGGGTTTCCACGTATATCTCAAGTGTTTTTACTATTTCCGCATTTATTACATTTGTGGTATCTTTGTAATTAGATAGAGGTATTTTCGTCAACTTGACTCTTAACGAAAATTGGGTAAAGTTAATTAAAATCTATTCACCCCCCCTCTAGATTAATATTACATACCATAATATTTGTTTCATATATATATATATATGGGTGAATTCATAAAGAGCCAAAAAAATTATAGGTTTATTGTTTTTAGCCATCAATTTATTTTTTATTGGTTTTATCATTTTTGATCATTTTTGGATAAAAATACCCCTAAATTTGAAATTTTTTAAAAAATTAACTTGGTGGTAAAAATGAGGTGTTTGTTTGTTAGGGTTGAAAGGTTGAGTTTTTTTTTTGGTTAGGGTTAAGTTATATCAGTAAAAAACAAAAAAAAAGAGAGAAAGGAAGAGAAGAGATTGCCGTCGCACCTTTTACCGTCACCACCCCTCTTGCCGTCACTGTCGCTCTAGCCGAATCCACCGCACTCTCGCCATTGTCGTACCTCTCGCTGAATCCATCACTCCATAGATGTCGTCTTTAGTAACCATCCACCGCTGCTTTTTGTCATCAACGTTTTCGTCGTGGCTGTCGTCGTCGCTCATTGATCATCAGAGTTGTCTTTGGTTGTAGTAGTTAAATCTGAAGATGAATTTTAATTCATGTGACCAGAAATAACTTTTGTCCATTCAACATCATCACCATCAACTTAGCCCTATGTCTATCCAACAACTTAGTCCATTCACTTATTATATATAGGCATGTGACTTGAATTTGATTTACTCTTTGGTTTACTCTTATGTTTTGTATCAATATTTTGTATTCGTTTTTTTTTTCAACTGTCAGTGCTCTAGTTCATGATTTTTTATAACCACATGGAGTCAAACTCATAAGTAATGTTAGATATTAGTAACTAGTTACTATGAAATTGAAAAGTACCTCTCGTTTCATCCCCTATTTTTCAAGCACATGTAGCATTAATGTTTTCTAATCCTTTCTTGCAGTTGTTGGTCCTGTGTGCAATTGGGGATCCAGATGGACATTGGATCTTATGTCTAATTGATTTAGTTAAACAAAATGTTTGTATATATGATCCATTACACCGTCAAAAGAAGATTGCCAAACATCCGAAGCAAATCACCCCTCTTTTGTGTTTCATTCTAACCATTTTACAGGATCCCGGATATTTTTAGCAGAAAGGCATACCACCTAATGGGACGATGTTTGGTGTTCAACAATCAATTCCAAAGAATTTACGGGCACAATCGGACAACGAAGGTTGTGGTGTCTTCATATGTCGATACGCAGACATGTTTATGCGTCATAAATGTTTTTGGTGATGGGGAACCAAAAATGTGCCCGGGTTTAGGGATGAAATGGCACTAAAAATATTTACAAATAATGTAGTGTCAGATTGATAACTTTGTTCATGCATCATCGTTGTTTTTGAAGTTTTTGAAATGTATGAAGTTGTTTACTTTGTCATGTAACTTCATTATCAACTGTGATTGATAACTTTGTTAATGCATCATCGTTGGTTTTTATGTTTACAAAGGTATGAAGTTCTTCACTTTGACATGAAACTTTATTTTCAACTGTCATGTAACTTCAAATTGAACTGGCATGTAACAATACTTGAATTTTATTTTGAAATCAGTGTCTTTCAACTAAGAAAGTCAATACGAATTGACATGTAACTTTCATTTTCAACTGTCATGTAAATTCAAATTGAACTGGTATGTAACTTCAGACCTGGCACTGGCATGTAACAATACTGGAATTTGATTTTGGGTTTACTTCTTTCAATTGTGAAAGTCAATAAAAAATTGACAAGTAACTTAAGAATCAAATAGCATGTAACTTCAGAACCAACATTGGTATGTAACAATACTGGAATTTCATTTTGGAATTACTTCTTTCAACCGTGAAAGTCAATACGAATTGGCATGTAACTTAAGAATCAAATAACATGTAACTTCATATTGAACTGGCATGTAACTTCATAACTGACACTGGCATGTAACAATACTGGATTATTTTTTTGGAATCAGTGTCTTTCAACAGTGAAACTCAATACGGACTGACATGTAACTTAAAATTAAACTAGCATATAACTTCAGAACCAACTGACATGTAACAATACTGGAATTTGTTCAATGAACTAAATTCATTCAATACTAGAATTTGGTATTTCACAATACCAAATTCATTCAATAAAGTCTACAATACAAAATATAGTATTTCACCCATACATATAAGAATTAAAACATCATTGCTAATACCTAAGTTGTACCACCAACTTCCGGTGCGAATGGACATTTCTGTGAATTGTGGTCTTCTTCTCTACATTTCCTAATCCTGTAAGGTCTAAATGGTTGCTTCGATGTTACAGATGTTATAGATAGACGTGGTTGAGGAGCCTGACATGGTTGAGCATTCTTACAATTTTTCGGTTGTGACAAGATTTTTACAAATATTACAATTTTTCTCTTTTCATTTCCATGTTCCCTGGCAGATTTAAATCACTATTTTTTTTGGGTCTTCTAGCTTGCGCATGAAAAGGAGACAGAGTAGCAACCTTTTATTACACATCTTTAGAAATATTTTATTCACTAGGATGCCTAAAAAGGAAAATATTCCCGGAATATGCTTCAAGCCAACTAGTAGTTCTGTAACAATCCCCATAGAAATCTGGAAAAGGCTTATTTGTGTACCTACAAAATTAAAGATTATGAGTAATTAAATGAATCACATTTGGTATGAAGGTAAGATACAATGGAACAAGAGGATAATAACATGTAACTTAGAAATAAACTAACATGTAAAGTCTACAATAACATGCATGTAACTTTAAAACAAGCTGACATGTTATCTAGGTACAAAGAATTACAATAGTTGAGTTTCACTCTAAGTCAAAATTACCAAATGACATGTGACTTAGAAATAAACTAGCTTGTAAAGTCTACAATAACATGCATGTAATTTAAAAAAAAAACTGGCAAGTAACTTGGATACAAAAAATTTACAGTAGTTGAGTTTCACTCTAAATCGAAATGACCAAGTAACTTTAAAATAAACTGGCTTGTAATCTGGGAACACAAAATTATAGCAAATGGATTTCACTCTAATTCGAAACAAATCTCCATATCAAACATAATGATTCTTGTAAAAAAAAATAAGTGGGAAAAAGGATACATACCTTCAAGAACGTCTTTTGGCAAAGTGGAGAGACACGATCCAATGTTGGAGGTACACGATTTGTATGTTGGAGGAGCTGAAATCGGTTTAGAGAGAGAGAATATCTGATTTTAAAATTGTTGGGAGATAGATTGGAGGGTTTCAGAACTGAAGATAATGAAATTTTTGGTGAGAAATTTTGGATGAAGTAAGACAAAAGTGAGGGCATACTTGTCAGTTCAAATCTAAAGATAATAACTATAATCAAAAATAAATTTATAGCTAAAAACAATAAAAC
Organism: Dipteronia dyeriana; assembly: GCA_032871835.1. NCBI lineage: Eukaryota > Viridiplantae > Streptophyta > Magnoliopsida > Sapindales > Sapindaceae > Dipteronia > Dipteronia dyeriana. The sequence goes on along the minus strand of CM065295.1, from coordinate 68,888,285 downwards.
AATAAATTTTTTGATCATTTCTTACAATTTCCTCTCTCTCTCTCTCTCTATATATATATATATATCATATCTTATCGCATATATTGTTCCCAGTCACATTTCCTATAGGAATCAAAATTATCGCATCAAGTCTTAGAAAAAAAACTATTGCATATATATAATATATGAGAAAAATAACAAGTCTGAAAATACTAAAATTACTTTTGGAATTGTAAATGTCATTATTTATTTCCTTATATATAATTTTAAAGTCAGTACTCACTGATATAACTTCATCAGTGCGTTGGTTATGGACCATAAAGTGTATGCACTTATCAAAACTTCTTCATAAGCAATTGTCCACATGTAACGCACTGATATAAGTTATATTAGTGCGTACTAATAGGAAAACCGCTATATATACATATACATATACATATATATATATATATATATATATATATATATATATATATATATATATATACATATATACTCGTACTTGCAGAGTTATCCGTGGTCGAATGAGTTTAAAAGACTTCTTAGTTCACAAGTGATAAACTATACATATATATAAGAACATACTTGGAAACTGATCAGTCAGTACTCAATGTACTGACCCCCTGTGTTTTGATTGGTTGAAAAAACCAACATCAACCCTATAAATTTAAAATATCAAGCACCTTAAATGGTTTTCAACCAATCAAAACACATAGTCAGTACCTTGCGTACTGACTGGTCAGTACCTTGCTACTGACTTGTCAGTACCCAAGTATTGTCCATTGGATACTCGTACTTGCAAAGTCTACGTGGTCAAGTGAGTTTAAAAGAGTTCCTAACTCACAAGTGATAAGCTATTCAAGTAACGATTTTTCACCCGAAAAAGTAGTTGAACCTGGAAAGAAGAAAGATTGATCATGTGAAATCGTGTGGCTCATATTCATCATCATCAGGTTTATAGCTTCCCACCATTCTCAACTGATCTCCTGCCTTTTTCAACTGACTTGCTGAGTCAGCATGCCACATTAGAAAGTTGTTGTGAGAGGTCAGAATAGGATTCTAGAAGCTAACATTCACCACCGTTGGATCAGGTGATGATCTGGAATCTGTTAGAACAAGAATAAGAAAATATCTAATGTATATAATAAGAGTCATGTATTGATAGGGAGCCTTTAAGGAAAATGAAAGAACACTTAAGAGAAATGAATTTTGCTCTAAAAAGAGAGCTTTAACTCTCAAACACTTTGTTCTTCATTTTCTTCATGATATCAGAGCTTTTTGATCAAAGGCAATGAATTCACCTAATGAAGCTATGGATTCATTTACTACACCAAATCGACACAGTACACACAATCAAGCTACTCCAACACTCACGAAGAAACAAAGAGAAGTGTGTTCATAATTAATGGCGAAGAATCTTAATTTTAGTCTACCTATAAAGCTGGATCAGAACAACTTTATCTACTAGAAGGCTCAAATTTTTCCAGTGGTAAGAGCTTAGGTGAGTCAGTCTTAGGTCAAGTTACTCAATGTATTACATCTCATGAACTTTGGAGCAGTATTATCAATTTGTTCTCACAACAGTCAATGGCGAGAACCATGCATTTAAGGCATCAGTTGCAAACTTTAAAGAAAGGAGCACTTAGTATTAACGAATTTGTAATCAAGATGAAAGGATGATGTAGGACAATTAGCTTTGGAGTTTGAAGAAGAGTTGGATATAAAATTGGCAAAAAGAGAAATAGGCATAGCTAAAAGAGCTGGTTCGAAGAAACGGGTATAACTTTTACCTCGGTTGTCCTATTGCCTATTATACTATGTTTTCAGAAAGGGAATTTGACGATCTACGCCGTAGGAACCGAGTTCCCTAGTTGAGGTCATTTGCACCCTCAAAATAGTTGATTAAGGCAGGCTGTCGGGCTTTTCAAGTTTTATTTAATTTTTTTTTGTTTTTTCGTTTTAGCTTTTATTTGTTTAGTAAATGTCCAATTTGGTCTTTTTGTTTTTAGTTAGGGTTTACCGAGACTATTTAAACCTCTTGTTCTTTGTTTTGAGGAATATAATAAAAGTTTTAGTTGAATTTCGAATATCTTTTTCTGGTGGATTCCAATATTCCGTTATTAGGGCTTACGTTGGTAAACCCTTATACTTATGTTTTGTGTCAAAGGAATAGCAAATTCACTAACATCTTCTGGTCAAGTTATCACTGAGTATGATCTCATATCTTACATTCTTGGAGGTGTTGATCAAGAATTTGATCATGTTGTGGTAACTATCATTGCCAAGAAAGCTGAAATTACTCTTCAAGAGACTCAATTCTTACTCATGAGTTTTGAATCAAGACTAGAGCGGTTTTCTACTAATGCCACTGTAGAGCTGTCAAAAACATCAGCAAATATGCTTGTTGTTGAGTCTCAACGAAGTGATAATTTTCAGAGAAGAGGACGAGCTCGTGGAAGAGGTAGAGCAAGAGGAAGATGTTGCAGATTCAATAATTCCATACCAGTGTGTCAAGTTTGTGGCAAAATTGAACATCTTGCTGATATGTGTTATCATAGATTTTATCAATCATATAATCATTCATATGGTAGAAATGTTAATAAACAGTCTTCATCCCCTCAAGGCAATGTTGTTCATCTCAATCAAGATAACTCATATTAGATTGGAAACAACAGCTTCAATGCCATAACTGTTTCATCCTCTTCCATGGTAGATCCAAGCTGGTACATCGACAGCGGAGCTACTAATCATATCACACAAGATTTCAACAATCTCTCCATGTGCAATGAATATAGAGGTAATGAAAAAATGGTTGTTGGTAATGGCCAAACTCTCAATATTTCTCATATTGGTAGCTTACAATATTCATCCAAGACTAAAATCTACATTGCTTATAACTTTGAAAAATGTCTTGCATGTGCTTGAGACAACAAAGAATCTACTAAATATTGCTCAGTTAACTAGGGATAACGATGTATATGTTGAATTTGAATCTCAATTCTATTTTGTTAAGGATAAGGCAATGAAGAGAGTGTTGCTTCAAGGGGTCCTTAAAGATGGATTATATCAACTGATGTTTTCGAGAGCTGAGTGGAATCTGATATCAAGATCAACCTTTGTCAAGTTTCTGTCTGGTTGTGTAGTGTCTTCTTTGAATAAAACTTGTGATTTTTCTGATGTCAAAGGTGTTAAAAACCTTGAATGTAATTCTTTTATTTTACCTTAAACTTATGTTCATCTTCAAAACAATCTCTTGTACAATATTGGCACAACAAACTTGGTCACCCATGTGATTGTGTGCTGTCAATTGTATTGAGGAATTTGAATATAAATGTGTCTAGTTCTCTGTTAAATTCCTTTTATGATGCTTGTAAATTGAGTAAAGATCATTTTCTTCCTTATTTTCATTCTAGTCATAGATGTGTTGCACCTCTAGAAATTATTTGTGCTGATGTGTGGGGTTTGTCACCTTTTCCTTCTACTCAAGGTCATAGATTTTATGTAAGTTTCATTGATCAATTCTCCAGATATTGTTGGACTTTTCCTTTGACTCTCAAGTCTCAAGTCTCAAGTTAATGAGGTTTTTGTATCTTTTCATAAGTTGGTAGAGAGACAATTCTCCACAAAGTTGAAGTGTATTAAAAGTGACAATGGAGGAGAATTTCTTGCTCTCAAGTCTTACTTAGTTGAGCATGGTATAATACATAGAAATTCATGTCCTTATACCCATAAAAAAATGGAATTACTAAGAGGAAGCATAGAAATATTGTTGAATTAGGCTTATCTCTTCTTGCTCAAAGTAGACTTCCTTTGTCTTTTTGGTGGGAAGCATTTCACACAGCTACACATCTCATAAATTGTCTACCCTCCATTGCTCTTAATAATACCTCTCCATATCAACACTTGTTCCATAGAAATCCTGACTATTTCATTTTAGATGTATTTGGGTGTTCTTGCTTTCCTCACATAAGACCATATAATGCTCACAAGTTTCAGTTTTGAGCTATCAAGTGTGAGTTTATTGGCTATGTGACAATTCAAAAGGGTATAGGTGTTTAGATCCTTGTGGAAGAGTCTATGTGTCTAGAGATGTCTCCTTTAATGAAAGTGAGTTTCCATATCAGGAAATGTTTAACTCTAAAGTTGTTCCTATCTTTACTTCCAGCATACCAATCTCAGTTATATCAAAGGGTGCTTTAGATACTGTCAAAAACATCAATGCCTATAAAAAGCCTACTCATGTTACCACAAATGACATACCAGTTGTTTCTAATTTGTTACCTGATATGCCTAGTCCTTTACACATTCCTCCACCATATCTTAATCTTCGAAAGACACATCAAATAACTACTTGAGCCAAAAATATCATTACAAAGCCTAAAGTGTTCAACATCAATTCCTTGCCTGTATCTTCTGATGTGATTCCATCAACAGTTACTGAGGCTTTGAAATCCTCTGCTTGGACTCAGGCCATGAAGGCTGAATTTGAGGCTTTGCAAAACACAAAAACCTGGAGTTTAGTTCCACCTAAAGCTGATATGTAAGTGGTTGGATGTAAGTGGATTTTTAGGATCAAATATAATGTGGATGGTAGCATTGATCAATATAAAGCTAGGCTTGTGGCTAAGGGGTTACTCGAACCCTGGCTTGGATTTCTATGAAACCTATAGTCCACTTGTGAAGAGTTATACTATAAGAGTTATTTTGAGTTTGGCAATTGCTTATGATTGGGATATTAGGCAACTTGACGTAAATAATGCATTTCTTAATGGTAATCTCCATGAATCAGTTTTTATGTCATAACTAGAGGGATTCATCAACATGGCTCATCCTCATTTTGTGTGTCAACTTCATAAGTCTCTTTATGGTCTAAAACAAGCTCCAAGAGCTTGGTATGCAAAGCTAAGAACAACTCTATTGAAGTGGGGTTTTATGAACTTAAAGACTGACTCTTCTTTGTTCTTCTATAAATCTTCACGTTCTTTTATTTTGTTGCTTGTATATGTTGATGATATACTGATCACTGGAAGTGATACATTTCTGATTTCAAAAGTGATCAAGGGCTTGAACATGTGTTTTGGTCTAAAGGAACTTGGATTTGTTAAGTACTTCCTAGGTTTTGAAGCAGAGAGAAGTTCTAACGGCCGTACACTTACTCAGTCAAAATATGCATGGGATTTACTGGTAAAGGTCAATATGACTGAATCGAAATCTTGCCCCACACCCATTGTTTCTGGCTCGAAGTTGTCATCTCAAGATGGGGAACCTACAGATTCTACTTTATACATAAGCACAATCAGAGCATTGCAATACTTAACTCTCACGAGACTAGACGTTGCGTTCAATGTGAATAAGCTCAGTCAATTTCTCTCCTCTCCTACGCAAGTCCATTGGTTAGCGGTGAAGAGAATTCTAAGATATATTCATGGCACCCCTAATGCTGGTATTCAATTTAGGCCAACTAAGAATCTCTCATTGGAATGCTTTTCTGATGCTAACTGGGCTGGTAATGTTGATGATATGAAGTCTATAGGTGGTCATTGCTTATATTTCGATGGAAATCTGGTGAGCTGGTCTTCAAGGTATCAAAGAGTGGTGGCTCGTTCGAGTACGAAAGCAGAGTATAGGTCCCTAGCATCTGCTGCCACTGACATTCAATGGTTTCAATCTCTCTTTCATGAGCTGCAATTCTGTTGGTCATTCCTCCAATTCTGTGGCGTGACAATCACAGTGCCAAGGCTATAACTCACAACCCAATTTTTCACGATAGATCAAAGCACATAGAGATATACATTCATTATCTCAGGGATCTGGTGGCAACTGATAAAATTGATGTTAGATACATTCCCACATCTGTTCAAATAGCTGACATCTTTACCAAACCTCTACCTATTTCACGTTTTCAGCTCTTAGCTTCTAGGCTCATCATTGACAGAGATCAGTTTCGTTTGAAGGGGAGTGATGATGCTGAAAAACAGGATCAATATTCCAGAACAAAATTCAAACTTTCTGATTTGAATCTTCAGCTTGAGGGGGAGTGAAAAGAAGAAAGCTAGATTGATCATGTGAAATCGTGTGGTTCATATTCATCATCATCAGGTTTGTAGCTTCCCGCCATTCTCAACTGATCTCCCGCCTTTTTCAATTGACTTGCTGAGTCAGCATACCACATCAGAAAGTTGTTGTGAGAAGTCAGAATAGGATTTTAGAAGATAACAGTCACCACCTTTGGATTAAGTGATTATCTGGAAATATGTTAGAACAAGAAGAAGAAAATATGTTATGTATATAATGAGAGTCCTGTATTGATAGGGAGACTTTAAGGAAAAAGAAAGAACACTCCAGAGAAATTAAGTTTGCTCTAAATATAGAGCTTTTACTCTCAAACACTTGTTCTTCATTTTCTTCGGAACCAGACCTCAATATAAATGTTTTTATAACCATATATATATTTGGAATTAGATCTAAAAGTTTAAACAGTTTTAGATATTTAGATATGAACCATCAAGCTTGAGAGCATTAGATCTAACAGTTTAATTATATATGTTCTTTTTTAAAACCAGTCTCAAGCTTGTAATAGACATGCATGACGATGATGATCTTATGCTTTTGTTATTTTTATTTTTTTTTGGGAAATACGTGTGGTATAATGATCTTATTCTTGTTGATCCATTTCTAGGCACAATAATTAAATAAATAAACTGATAGGATAAGTTCTATGTAGCTTTTCTTGTACGTATAAAATGCAGCAGTCAGTACATTAATTTTGTTCTATTTTATTTTGAGAATGTAGGAACAATGATTGTAGCATGAATACACACTATATAGAATAATAAACGGGTTCGAAGTTGGATCAATTATGCAAATCAAAACCCTAATGTGGAGGTTGGTGGTTACCATGTGATGTGGCATATTTAAAATATAATCTACTGGCACCTGGTATATATTATTAATAATCTCATGCCTTTTTCTTTTGTTTCCAAGATATATAGAATCTAGGTAGCTTGACATGCGGGAAAATGTCACGACACACCATGCTTCTGCTTTTTGGAGCAAGTGAATGATTTCGCATAACCCATTTTTAAATGCAAATGCAGACCTTTAGTTGTTTTAAAAAACTATGATCAGATTGTAGTAGATCTATTAATATTTGTAGTATATCTATTAAAAATGATTTTTTTTTTTATTTTTAAAAAACTATAATTATTTAGTTGATAGATTTAAAAAAAAAAAAATCTATTTGGAGAAATACCTTCCCATAAGCTTTTGTTTAGTATTGGTTTAATCTTTACTAACCTCTATTCAATTTAAAATAGTTGATCTCAAAAACTCAACCAAACAACTCTAAAAATCTTAAATAGACATTGTAAATCTTTTAATAATTACACATTTACACCCCCATCTTGTGTGTAGATCATGAGACATAATGTTCTTACTTTCAACATATATATATATATATTCTTACAGAGAATTATTTAAGTTGTGGTTATGTACATAGTGGAAATGGTGAAAAATCTCACTTTTTTTTGTTATGTTGTAATGATATCACCAGTTTAATAACTTATGTTTGAAAGACACCTATTATGGTGAACTATCCAAATTGCTCTTAAAATTTGTCTTTGTATTTCCATTTACACTTTAAAAAATAAAAGTTATTTTCTCTTTTCAAAAAAATTGTCCGAAAATCGATCTGCTTATTTTCTTTCATGCATTTGTGACTGGTTTAACAATATATCAATTCGTGTATGAATATGTAGTATCCAGAATTTGTATGAGCTTTTTATCTTCTTTTCCGAGCTTTCTTAAAAAAAATTCCGAGCTTTTTTTTAGTGGTTTGAGTTTTTTTTTTCAATTGGTCCGAGATTTTATTTTTTTGACTATTTACGAGATTTGTTGGAAAGAATTCGAGTTTTTTTTGTATTGGTTCGAGCTTTTTTTGTATTAGTCTGAGCTTTTTTTCTAATAGTTTGAGTTTTTTTTATTGGTCCGAGCTTTTATTTTTTTTACTATTTTCTAGGTTTTTTGGAAAGAATTCGAGCTTTTTTGTATTGGTTCGAGTTTTTTTTGTATTGGTCCGAGCTTTTTTTCTATTAATTCAAGATTTTTTTTATTGGTCTGAGCTTTTATTTTTTTGACTATTTTCGAGCTTTTTTGAAAAGAATTCGAGTTTTTTTTTGTATTGGTCCAAGCTTTTTTCTATTAGTTCGAGTTTTTTTTCTATTGGTCCGACCTTTTATTTTTTTGACTATTTCCGAGCTTTTTTGGAAAGAATTCAAGTTTTTTTTTGTATTGGTTCGAGCTTTTATTCTATTAGTTAGAGTTTTTTTTCTATTGCTCGAGTTTTTTTTCTATTGGTTCGAGCTTTTATTTTTTTGACTATTTTTGAGCTTTTTTGGAAAGAATTCGAATTTTTTTTATTGGTCCGAGTTTTTTTTCTATTCGTTCGAGCTTTTATTTTTTTTTTACTATTTTCGAGCTTTTTTGGAAAGAATTCAAGTTTTTTTTATATTGATTCGAGTTTGTTTTATATTGGTTCGAGTTTTTTTCTATTAATTCAAGTTTTTTTTTTCTATTAGTTCGAGCTTTTATCATTACACAAGAGATCAAAAATTGGTTTAGTTAAATAGAGTGATTTTTTTAGTAAAGGTTTCGAGCCTTTTAAGTACTGACCAGAAAAAAAAAACTCTGAGGGCATTGCCCCCACTAGTAGCTGACCAGGCAGCTCGACCACCGCGAGCTCGGCGGGGAGTTCGACCCCCGAATGCGTCTGCATAGCGTCTGAGTTTCAATGGAACTTTCTCTCTCTATTTCACAACTCTCACTGTAAAAAAATGAATGAAAGAAATTTGATGGAACAACTATTGGAGGTATTTTTGTCCGTTCACCATAATATGTGTTTTTTAAATACAAGTTATTAAAACAGTGACAATGTTAAAATACCACCTTCAAAAAATGTCATTTAATTTTTGAACCCTATGTACATAACTATATATATGTAAATCTCACTCATGTAATTATTAAATTTAAGAAACTTTTACATCATGTGTAAGTCGGATTTTGCGATGTTTATTAGTATAATTCATCATACAATCCTATTATCTACATGAATGACATTTACAAATTAACTGTCATACAAAATCTGTAATATTATTCTTTCTAATTAGGACGTTTAACAATATTACTCTAGTTAAATAACCCCAAGTATGTACCCAAACAAGATACATGATATTATAGTGTTCCAAGATTGGGGAACAGTTGAAGTTTTGTATTTAAGACTAAACATCATATGAATTGCTCAAATTCCTGTATATGTTTTCTTAATAATAACAAAGTTGCTTGCTTAAATAACAGGTATATGTCTATATGCATGACAGTACATATACACACACATATATATATATATATATATATATAAACTAATAAGGATTTCTCTGTAAGTGTTTAATTAATTTATTAATAGCTTGGACATGGAAAATGTCACCAAATTTGAGCTGGTGAAAGAGGTAAACAATCGAAAACCACTCGGTTTCCATGCATAGACATAATCAAAAAGGACTTTCGATCCTGTCTGAGGGTTGTTGAAGTTGTTTTAATAAATTATGATCATGTTTTAATTTTAATAGAGAGACAACTTAATTGATTAATATTCTTCCAATTTAAGAAACTGAAATACTTAACGTTCCTAACTAATAAAACAAAATATTGGACATTCATTGTCAAATATACAGTTGAGTTGCTGCTTTTGATAAAACTTGTCTCCTTAATTGATCAAAGCTAAGTCAATTTGGATTTCTTAATGCCTTAATTTGTTAGGTGATTGTGTTTTATATTCATCTTCAACACTGCATTCTTAATTTGTTAGGTGATTGTGTTTCATATTCATCTTCAACACAGCATGACCATGGACTTCCATGTGATTTACAAATTCAAATCCTTTCACAGGAAAATAATAAAATTATATCTTCTTTTAATTTCATGCTTGGCAACCAAAAGAAAGAAAATAAATAATTATCGGTCAACACTAATGGGAGAGGAAGTCAATGTAAGTTTTTTGAAAAGTTGTTTCCACATGTAAATAGTTTTCCCTCACATAGGTGGGTGTAATTTCCTCTTTTGATTTATCAAAATTAGAATAAGTACTAAAATATGTTAAGATAAATGTAAATTGTAATTATGTTAATTTCCTTAATTAATTAATTTTTTCTTTTTTGTTTCCTATTCACACTCTTGTAATTACCTGATCCCCACTTTATTATTTTTTTCCACACTCTTGTAAATATACGCCGGGTGGAGAACCTGGAGTGTCATCAGGCATAACAGTATGTCAATCTAAGCATCCACAAAATCGGTCTAGTAACAATTGTACCACGGTCTCAGACCGGTCGCCTGGGACACAGAATCACAACAATGAAACTACAGTTGAACAGTCGGTCCGCTCATGTACTCACTGTGCTGGAAAGTGTCGTACAAAATCACGATGCATGTTTTGATTTGATTGGCTATCCTGACTAGTGGGATCATACCAAGAAACATGGTAAAAAAAAACATAACACTAATTCGCCATGCATCTGTAGCTGTTGCTGAGTTCTCTAAGGCTTCTAACATCACAAAAAAAACATCAACCTCGATTGCTTATACAGGTAAATCTGGTAAGGCTCTTAATGTTTCTGTTTCTACTAGTAATAGTAATTATTGATTCTGTGCTACAGATCACATGACCATTGACCCTAATCAAATTCAGCTTATAAAGCCTTCAAAACAACCTGTAGTATCAAGTGTTAACTGCTAATGGTACTCCCTCTCCCCGTGATTGGAGAAGGTTCAATCACACTCACTAATAAATTGAATTTAGATTCTATGTTGGTTGTTCATTCCCTTAGTTATAATCTATTGTTTGGTTCTAACAAATAACCCTTCATTTACATTGTATTGTTATTTGTTGGCCTCACTTTTGTGTGTTTAAGGAAATTCGGACTCGGACAACATTTGGTTATGGTACTAGGAGGGGTTGATATGACACCAGCAAGCTCGAATTAGTTGGCTCATGCACTTTCTACTAATTGGTTAATAGATATGTTAAAGAAATTAGAAATTTGGTTGTGGCATCTACGCTTAAGCCATGCTTCGTTTTAGTATTTACATAAATTGTTTCCAAAGTTGTTTTCTCAATTGGATGTTTCTAAATATAAGTGTGATATTTATGAACTTGCTAAAAGTCACCAAGTATCTTTTCCACTAAGTATGAATTAAAGTTCAACTCCTTTTATGGTTATTCATTCTAATGTTTTCCTTCTTTACATTTTGGTTTGTTTCGTTTATTGTCCATTGTACTCATATGACTTGGGTCTATTTAATGGAATCTAAATGTGAAGTTAACTCTCCTTTCCAACAGTTTCACAAGATGGTTGCTACTCAATACCAATCTAACCAGAGGCGGACGCATGAGAGGGCTGCCCCGGGCTGTAGCAGGGTAGCTGGGCAGCCCTCTTTCAAAAAAAAAAATTGTATATATTATTATTAATTACTTAAACATTTCTAATATTTTGTCTAATTATATATATATATGTAAATTTTGTTTATAATCGTACTAACATCCTCCATCATTAGTATAATTTATTTCATTTATTTATCCTAACTTAAAATCAAAAAATAAAATAAAAATTACAAACAATCAATCATAATTGACAAAAGTATTATTTTATTTTTATTTTACATATAATATTTTCTTATTTTTATAAGCGGTCATTAATAGTAAATTTTCATAATATGTAGAATCTATTTAAAAAAATATATATATATTGATAAATAAAGGAACGTAAGGATTTGTGAGTCATTGATTAAATATTTAAATGTATTGATTAAAAAATTCAATATGGGAGTTTTTTAACCAACAAGTAAGTATTAAAATATATTGAATAAAAAAAATAGATAAATTCAATAATTGAAAACTAATGAATTGATTATATACTACTCGTGTGTACTAAAAAAAAATTATATATAATTTAATCTGATCCGTAAATATTTCTTATATCCAGCCCTGAATCTAACATACATGTTATCCGCACTGATAATGGTGAAGAGTTAATTAACCATGCCTTGACACAATACGTGTAGATGTATAGTATCGCTTCTCAAACGACTTGCCATTATACCCATCAATAAAACGGGGTCGCTGAATGTAAGAATTATCATCTCCTTGAAGTTGTACGTGCCTATTTGTTTGGTGTTCACATGCCTACCGGTTATTGGGGTAAAGCTGTCACTGCTATGGCCTATGGCCTATCTAATTAATCTTGTACCTTCCGATACATTGCAGTTAATAATCGTGATGAGGTGGATAGGCATTTCATAATGGAGAATTGGAAGTAAAGCTTATCAACGTTCCTCAAGTGCATTATGAAGACCAGCTTGCAGATGTACTTACCAAGGCAGTGTCAAATCAATTGTTTCACAGCTCTGAACTTGTCTTCTGCTATGCTGTTAATAGAAATCAAAAATTCAAATAAAATTTAAGAATTCACATGCCTCAAATGTTGACCGGTAAGTCGGGTATCGTTCCACAGTCATCGATCACCGGTAATGAACAAATTGAACTCTAGTATTAATAATGCAATAATAGTAGAATGCAATAAAAATAAAGCAAAGATTGATTTGGAAAATTGGTTACATAAAAGCTAAGCCCACAATTAAACTAATTAAACTAAGTTAAACTAAATATAACTAAGTTAGCAAGATATAGATATGAAAAATATGATATTGAGGACTAAGGAATTGACGGAGCCAATAAGCAAACAATGGGCATGCAATTTAATATCATGAATGTTCATAAATCTATTGCAACCAACTTAGAGTGTATAGTATTGGTTGTATATTCCTTGCAAGTGTCCAACCTAGGGTGTATAATGTTGACCACTCACTTGAGAATTTTCCATGAATGCTCATCTATCAATTATGGGTCTAATCTCTTTATAAAGGAACCAACCTAGGGTGTATAGTGCTGGTTCCTAACCTCTCAAAAATTGCCAACCCAGGGTGTATAGTATTAGCCATTCATTTGAGGTTAGATAGCGATTGAGATTATTAAGACCGGGTCTCACTTGAGGGATGTACTCATGTTCAACCATCTCATTCAACAGAGTCTTTAGAAAACAAAGTATGGTGTACACCAAGATAATTACTCTAATAAATTCCAAAATCAATTTGCAAAGAGAGTGGTGTACAATAAAAGACAAACCAATTTAAGAAAGTAATTAAACCATTGACCGAAACATAAATGACAGATTAATAAGAGATAGAGTTCATTACATGCCCAACATCTACAAATATTTCACATCAATCCCTTAGTGGGATATTTAGCTACTCATGTCTAATACAAGAATAAAACTAGAAGAAAAGAGTGAGAGAAAAATCATGAGTGAATCTTCTTTCTTCAAGCTTCAATCCAAGCTCCTAGTTGCCCTTTGTGAGTAAAAATTAAGAAATGGGTATGTGGGTTTTGATGTGGTGGGGGAGATTCCTACATCTAGGGTTAGTGGTTAGTGATATAAGAGGGAAAGTGTGGAAGAGAGAATTGGGAGAATGGGTGTGAGTTTTTCTGTGTTGGAAGAGAGAGTTTTCAAAATCAGATGAAGATATATTTATAGGGTTTCCAAGATTAGGTCTGAAAGTGATGATGTCATCAGATCTTATGCAGTTCGCTGGTAAGTGTGCTGGTAAAGACCCGTGCACTGCAACTTGGCTGGTCATTTGGCTGGTATGGACCAGCACAGTACCTATGAACTAGACACTCTTCTTTGAAAATCTAACTTGTTCTACACTCGAAAGCTCCAGTTTGAACCTCCAACACCTGAAACACAATGAATGCCTGCATTAACTAGAATAGAGACATTAGTCATAAGAATTTACTAGGAAACAAGCCAATGGATGTGGAGTTGAGGACCGAAATGTAACACAAATTAGGCACGATTAAGCTCTCATGTCAAGTTAGGCATGAGTGATATATATGTACCAACTTAAGGAGGAGTGTTAAGATAGCAGTAAAAAAAAATTACATTAATTTCCTTAATTAGTTTTTTGTTTTTTGTTTTTTAATTTTTCTTCTTCCTTGTAATTGTTTTGCCCCCACTCTATTTTCTTATTTCCCACTCTTGTAAATATATACACTGTATATACCTCCATTGAGAAAAAAAAATAAAATCAACACAATATTAAACCCCAAATATCATCTAAATAAGCATTTTGGACAGGTGAATGATGTCTGTTAGGAAGTGTTAATCAAAAATTCGTTTGGGGGTAGAAGTTTGATCAACACCCTCAAACTACAACCTAAGAGATCACAATGGGGTAGGTACCGGGGTTTTGTAAGAGTAAGAAGTAAAGTGCGGTAGGTAGGAGAAAAATCATCCCGTCTGTCGAGGCTTCGGGGATAAGGAGAAGATATGGTGATTGGGGTTCTCTTGCTGGTGTGAGGGGCTAGTCTTAGTCCCTAGTCCTTGGTACCGGTCTCTAGTCCTAGTACTCGGACTTGGTACCCAGTCTTTTCTCTAGGTGTCCTCTGTAGACCCCCCGACCAAAATAGCAAGCAAGGGGTAAGATTGGTGCTCATCAATGATATAGATGTGGTCATGAAAGATGGGACCACCTGGTAGTGATTCTTCACCTTTAGGTTCTTCTGGTTCGGGCCGAAACTCGTCCTAGTTGTTCTAACTCCTTTCTAATAGATTCAGATGGTTTTCCCATCTTTATATGTGACTTGGCATGCAGATAGGTGAATAAGAGAGCTATGACTAGTAGGGTTGGAATCTAACTCACATACATGCATAATAAAAGAAATAGATGGGAGAATGACAATTCTTTTGGTAGAAGTGGACTGACATAGGGGAAAAAGCATCATGAATGATCATATGTTGAAAACCCCCTAGGCAGTATCTAGAGGAATGAGATATATCCTTATATATATATATATATCATAAGAATTGCCTCGGGGAGCTTACATAAATGGTAAGGTAGTAGAGAGCTTACAATAGTAGTACAGTCGATCTCATTCTTTTTTCTTGATTCATCGATCCTTAGTCATCTCTCAATAGGCGTTTGTCTCTCTCGTTTTTAATTGATTTCTGGAACTGATCCAGGATCCCCTCTCTTGGAGAGAGCTTTATCATATTAATATGTTTTAATTCTTGTTGCCCGCTCCGTTAAGTTAGGTAATTAATTTGCAATCATAGTAGCATTAATTTGGCATTGATATAGTTGACTATTTTCTCATTAAAGGCATTGTGAATAGCCATTAAAGAGTTGACTAATATCTCATTAATGGCATTGTGAATGGCCCAAAGAGTTGACTAATCTCTCATTAATATTATGAATCTCCATTAATAAGGTTGAAAGGTACTGCAGGCTTTGTTCCTTTGGACGTGGCCTTGTTCGAGGTTGGCTTCTTAGCGCATCGATTCCTTATTTCTGGGTGGTCTTTCCCTTGACGTGTTGAAGCCTTCTTGTTGTTGTTTCCCATTTTGGATGGGTGAGAGGTGATTGGTGGATTGATCCAAGATAGGTACCATGGTACTAGGATATCGGTTAACTGGTGTCGTGGCACCGAGTAGCTGGTGTCGTGGTATCGGTACTATTCGATACCAGGGAAATGGTATGTTGTGGCATCGAGACTCTCTATATCATGTCATCAGTGTTCCTCGATACCGAGGAAGTGGGATGATCATGATCCAGGTCCTATTAAAAATCAGTATGATGGAAAATTCTTCTTTGAACCCCTGCCAAAAAAGGTTGTTAACAGAAGTCCCTTCTGACTTGAACACTAGTACTTAGTTAGGGTTAGGGTTGGGATTGGGGTTAATATCTGTAATGTCTGAAGAATTCTGCTCATCGTTTCTTAATGGTAACCATTACTTGAAACGAAAATCGCTCCCAGCACATTTGGCTTAGGCGAATCAAGGTACTGGTCATTCCAGCATCAAGAGTCCAAGTACTTAGGCGAAAAGATCCTGATAGGCAACTAAGACCAATTTCAGGCCGGGTCTTTATACCTAGGCAAAACATAAGCAAATCTAGGAACCTGGCATTCCAATTCCAGAAATCATGGTACTTATGCAAAAAGATCTTGGTAGGCAACTAAGGCCACTTTCACACCAGGTATTTATACAAATGCGAAACATAGGTGAATTCGGGTACTTGACATTCCTACAAAATAAATGAGTGGTGGTGGACCACAAATGGGGATATTCCTTTGGGTGGAATTTTTGATGCTCTAGTCAGTGTAAAATTTGATAAACGATAAAGATAAGATATGACAAACCGAATAGCTCGATTATTTGGGATAAGGTTTCGGTGGCCAATCTGGATACCTGGGATTCCTATTCCAGGCATTCTAGTACTTGGGAGAAAATTCATAGGCAAATCAGAGTACATGGCATTCCTGTTTCAAGAATCCTGGTACTTAGGTGAAAAGATCCTGGTAAACAACTCAGGCCACTTGTGTACCAGGTCTTTCCTTGGAGAGATTGGGATCCGCCAAGGCTCTAGAATTGTTGTATATGCTCTTTTGGTTTTGAAGATGCGGCGAGCAACCAGGTCTATAAATCTGCATCATTGGTCTGGTAAGCGATTACTCCATTTATACAGGTAGGAAAATATGTCATTTGTGCACCAGACCCTTCCTGGAGAGGGTTAGGTCCTGTCCAAGGCATTAGAAATGCCATGTGGCTTTCCTGGTCTCAAGGCGATCATAGGCGAAATGCAATCATATGTGATTTTACCATAACGATCATAGTCGGAAGGCGATCATAGGTGAACTTCTAAGGCGATCATAGGCGATACCGGTGAATGCTCACCCTACTTCTACGAACATCATGGGTAAAACTTTTTAAGGTGATCCGTGTTCCAAGTATAAGTAATAGAGTAACCTTCAGCAAAGGTGTTTCTTATTGTGGATCGGTCAGTAGGAGAATTCTTCTCATGTTGGGGTCACCGCCTCTCCCACAGGAGTACTAGAGAGAATGATGGCCTTCTAGTCCCCAAATGATGTAACTGGTTTAGAGGCCTGCTCGGGGCAAATAAGAGTATTCAACAATCATAATAGGACTCGAGACTCCACTTGAATGAACCGGGTCCTCAGTAGCTCATTGGGGCGTTAAGTGGCCCAGTATAAAAAGTCATGAATCGTTAGTCCTCCTCTAATGGTATTGGTCCAGAGGTATGCTTGGGCTTCAAAAAGACCTTAGGAGTTAGAGTGCCTACCCACTTCACAAAAATTACAATTAAAACACAATTACTAAAATAAGTTCAATAAATCAACAAGAACTAAGAGTTGGAGTGCGTAATTAATTCAAGAGATGATTAAACACAATTAAGCACAAAGAATGGAACTATATTGATCAAATCAAAATGTGGAAATCCCACAATTCATGAATTAATTACATTAACCCCCAAAATGGGTTTAGCTACACATGTCTAGTATAAGAATAAAGCAAATATTGGATAATAGAAGAAAACCCATAGAAGAATCCTCATTCTTTAAGCTTCAAATTGATCTCCTTACTTCCTTTTGTTGAGAAGACGATGAATGAAATTAAAGAATTGAAGGGATTTGGGAGATAAAAATAATCCCTAGATCTAGAGAGATATAGCTATTGTGAGTGAGTGTGTGGACGTGTGTGAAATAACATAATCCATCATATATATAGGAGTCTTGAAATGGTCTAATTTTGCTGATGCGGTGCTCCCGACTCTTGAAATGTACAGGTATAATATGGGTAGGGACCCGCGTAATAACCTGATTGCACTAATTTCCTTCTCCCAGGTTTGATGAAATGTGCGGGTTGTGTACGGTTATAGACCCGCGCATGGACCTGATGCCCATGTTCTGCTCCTTGGTTTTCTAAGATGCGCAGGTTGTGCGCTACTGGTGCGCGGGTAGGAACCCGCACGGTTGCCAATATTCAGATTCCTCTTCACAGTGTGCGGGTAGTGCCATTGCATTGACTCTTTTATACTTCTTCGATTCTAGCCTACTTCTGCACAACTCCACATTTTCCATCCATTCTGCTAAAATGTACCCAATTTCCTACATTAATAACAAACGAGTCATAAGATACGCACAAATACATGAAAACAAGGTAAAGGAAATGGAAGTGACAACCAAAATATATAACAATTTTGGCACCATCAAATACCCCCAAACCAAACCTTTGCTCGTCCTCGAGCAAACTCTAAAATGACAAAAATAAGACACAAATAAAAATGACTCGATCTAAGACTCTCTTAGACTCAAAACAAATAGTTCAATAAGTCGGATGCCTAACCAGTGATGAGATGCAAAGATGTGTGATAGAGAGAAGTAGACATATGTAAAGTAATCTAAAACAACTCGCAGGCACCTAAGAGAAACTTGCATTATCACGAATCCTACACCTAAGAGTGCTCTTATATCGGAAACTACTCACTCCCACTCCTTGAGCATAGTTTGCTTCTTTTTTAAACCTCACCCAGTTTCACTCTTTTTTTTTTACCGCTCTGAGTCCTAAGTTCACACTCATTCAAGGTATGCAAATATGGAGTTTATGCATAGAATTCTAATGCATTGCATACAATGTACATTCAAAAACTGATAATGTCTGTGAACTTGCCTAGAAATGATTCACTATACCATGAACATGGAAGATCATGCTTCAACAAACATTCCCAATCAAGACATATCATAGATCAAATAGGTCTATCCCTTTGGTTGTAATGGGGTCATGAGGTTAGATGTGGTGAACAAAGAAATATCGACATATAAGTTCAAAGATCACCAATCATGCTTAAACATACTCACACACCCATACAAAGCTCTACTACATATTGATTACATTTTAGCAACTAGGCATTTGCTTACATACACATTTGTGCTTCAAAATTGTACTCTTCTTTGTGAGTACTTTTCACTAATTTCACAAGGCTCTTTCTTTCCTTTTTTTTTATATGCCATTTTCATTCTTTTTGCTTCATTTTTCTTTTATTTGCTTTTCTTTGCACAATATCACATATCATTTTTACAATTTGGCTCTTAAGTGCAATTTTGGGCACTTTTACATTTTTGAGTCATTTCATGCACAATTACATTGTTGTCTACATACATGTTATTCTATATTAGAGCTCTTATTCTTCAATCACACACATAGCATACACACACCCCACATGATTGGAAATTTAAGGGCTGGTTTGTGTTTGGTTTATAGCTATATGGTTTAATGTGGTTCCAAGTGAAAGGTAAGTGTTTGATCACAAAATTGGCATTGGAGCACGCATAAGGGATTACGAATGTGTTTAGGCTAATTTAAGTAGTTAAATGCACACACATTGCCTAAAATCACTTCCATGATTAGTCGTTCAAGAGAATGAATGCATCCATCAAGCAATCCACAATATATATGAAATATATGTCCTATGACATGTGACGCATATGACGAGAAGAGTGTTTAAAGAATAGAAAGTATTGAACACTCAATGCACTTTTTAAATAGGCTTATGTTTGTGAACTCACAGGTAGTCTCTACTATTAAAACAAGACGCAAGAGCACCGAATCCCCTCAAGTTAAGCATACAAAGGATGGGATAAGCCCATGACAATGCATGTATAAGCCACTAGTGACAACAATTCGCTACACAAACTCACAATTCATCTAAAGACTCGCCAAAATAACGCATTCAAGGCATCATATCCAAGCTAGTGAAAGCTCAAAATTTTGGCCATTGCAACAAAATTGAAAATTTTAGACCAAAAAGCTAATATTATCCTCAATGTGAAGAATAGAGAGTTCGGCCTAGTGGCAGGCACCTAACTCGACTCAAAACATAAAAACTGAGGCATTAATCATGCACAATCAATGCCTAACACATAAAAAGACTCAAAGAGGCTCATCATAAAATAAGGCAATTCGATACAATATATAAATGAAGCACATGCATTCAAGATAGGAAACATAACCAACATCAAGCATTATCGTTCAAAATTGTTGGAATGGGGACATAACAACTCCCAAACCATTTTCTACTATATACTGAAAAATATACAAAATATATGCACGATTTTGAAAACCCCCAAACTGAATTGGGTTATATCACAAGAAAACCTGTAAATAACATGCATATTCACAAGAGCCTTCGGCTCATCTAACCAAAAATGAATTGATCAATGAATGCAAAACTGTGGAAACTAAAATTATATCATAATTCACATGTGTTTCCATCCACATTTATCTACATAAACAACCTAAAAATGATATTCAATAAAGTATTCTCATCCATCAATATTCACATGTGTATAAACAAAGATATAGAGGCAAAGTGCATATGATTGAGATTGAGATGAAAAGATGAAACCAAGGTGGTTGCTTATTGGTCTAAAACTCGAGTAGATTCTTGCTTTTTTTATGAGCTCTCTTGGCTTGCTCGTCCCTCCAAGACTTGTAAGTTGTTGGTGAGTCTAATCCAATAGATGAAGAACCTAAACTTGTAGCACAATTCTTAATAAAAAAGTTTGTCAAACATAACAAATATATCTCAAAATTAAATACTCTCTCAAACAAATGATATCCACAATCATCCAAAGTTATCATTTACCATCAACTAGGCTAATCAAATAACAACCCTAAAAGAAAATACTAAAAGTATCTAAATTTAACAATTTCGACAAAATAATAGAAGTACTTAATGAATAAAAAGGTTCAACTATTAATGCAAGAAAATCATGGTAGATAAAGGTCACTCGTCAATAGAAGACTCGACCATGTTATCTATCTGTGGCCTTTTGCCCTTCAGATCCAGCTCAGCTCTTGCCTTTTCTTCAAACTCTCCCCGAGATCTTTCTAATGCCGTTTGGTACTCCACTCCATAAACATCTATCAATAGTCCTCCCACAGGGGTCGCCTGTTAAGCGGTTATTTTCTTCTTCCTCGAATATGGCATTAGGTTCAAATCTTGCCTCATTTCGGTGATGTTTGTCCACAAATCTTTAATGTTGTCAATCACTTCTGTGTGACACTGTTTGACTCTCTCATTACTGTCCTTGATGACATTGGCAAAGTTTCTGTTCATCTGATCAACTGAGGTCTGTAGGCTCGCCATCCCAGAAATGAGTGTTTACCAAGGCACCTGATCACCTCCAACAAATTCAAGGATTGAAGGCATCTACCCATACTCCATCTCTTCTACCTTCTGCTACTGTTGTGAGCTCAACTCTGCTCTTGCTTGGGTTTTCTTCTTCCATGTTCTTTTTCTTTCACTAATGAGGTCCCTTTTAGTTTCTAAACTGGTCCATGTGGTCATCCCTATGTCCTTCTACAAAGGTCTGTGATAAGGTAAGGAAAGATGAGAGGTTGATTTTCTACCCTCATGTGCCTCAACTATGCTATCTCCCCCCTAATGAGGAGACCAACATTGATGAGCTTATCATTCTTAATACAGTGGCAAATAGTGGTCACCTCAAAGGAGGATGTGGTTCTATATGACCTTGGCCTGAGAGAATGGGATATGAATATATTATACATGATGACTTCAAGATGGAGGTTACTAAGCTTGATGTGATATGTTGGGGCTACCGAGAACTCCATCGGATGGATCAGTAGCTGGTTTGCAAATTCTACATTCTGCTTGACAAAGTCTGCATTCCATGTGACTCCATCTCTCATCTTGCTTAACACCACAGGATCCTTTAGAAGCTCGGTATTGAAACACTCATTTAGATCATCATTAGTCAAACGCACCTTAACCCCTCTAACCAACATGGTGGAATAGCGTTGAAAGTCATCTAGCACCATACTTGCATAGAACTCCTTTATAAGTTCTCGGTTAAATCTCACTGGGGTGATCGCTAGTGTTTTCCATCTTTATCTTCTACTGTTTAAGGAATATAGGTGCTCTCCAAGTCTACCAAGTCTAGCCCTCTTTCTGGAAGAATTCCCCTCCTTCTAAAATGCTCTAATTTGTTAGGGAAGTCTTCATTCTGAACGTATTATGGTCCCAAAGGAGTTTGTGTCTTTTTCTTATTTTGGCCTAATTTCTTGGTCATACTCTTTGCCTTGGATGGCATCTGCAACTAAAAACACCCCATTATAGGAAGAAAAAAACAATAACAGCAGGTAATGGACTTCATGAAACAACAGAACAAAAATTAGATTTTTGACATTATTTGCCCGCAGTACACGGGTATAGCACGGGTAAGGGACCTGCACAGTACCTGTGCATCATGCATATTGCAGATACACAATAGGCGACACAAGATGCACTCTTGATCAAAATTTGAAGCATATTTTTATACATAAATTAAATACAAACAATATAGCACATCATGAACATTAACTATGATTTGAAAACAACATCTATTCATGCAATTAATTCAATGGATTCAAACCAAAACCTAGAATTGATTCTAGCAAAACCATAGGCCAATCTTGCTCTAATCACTCTCAAATCAAAACCAGATGCATCAATTAATCAAACCCAACACATACACAAAAATCAAGCAAAAATTTGGCATAAATTCGTGGGTCTTTAGAGAAGTTACGGTTTAAGCATGCAATGAAGAATGATTTGAGAAGGAAAGATGAAATTTAAGGTTCAAAACAAATTAAAACGAGATTGATAAAGAGAAACATAGATTTTGGTCTTGAATTTAAAATGTGAGAAACAATTTTTACCTATTAGTGAGAGAGGGAAATGGGAGATTTTCGTTTGAGTGGTGGTACGACAAACTTGAAAGTGATGCGTGCATATATATACACGTCCAAATGCACGGGTCTAGTGCGGGTAGGAACCCGTATAGGACTCGTACAGTCCCTTGATCACTACTTCTTCATTCCCGGTGCATGGGTATAACATTGGTATGGCACTAGTTTGGACCTGCGCACCACATGCTTGTCTCCTCATTTTACATCTTTTAGTGACCTGAATTGATTGGAACTAGGTGCCCAACCTGTATAAAACAACTAGATCAATTAACTATTCTTGCATTATTCAACAAATAGCACCATTATAAACGATAACACAAAATGAAATCTCAGCAATAACACAAAAAGAATTCACAATAGGTTTTCTCCGTACCTAGATCTACCGATTTCACAAACAAGCAAATGATATCAATTTCAAAACAAGGTAGCTCAAAGACATATGAGAAAACAGATTGTGAAATCTAACTCCTACTAGAAACTTATCAACTCAATGCATGCAAGATAGGACAATAGTCAACCGAAGGTGGTTTGACCGGATGTGGAGGTTGCTTATCACCCAAATGGGCGTCAGTGACTCATCTAAAATCCTCTTCCCCTTAGTCCTAAATTTTTCTAATAAGTCTTTCCTAACCCAAATTTTCTTAACTTTTGACGGGTTCTTTCTAGACTTATGTGGATTTTTCTTGAATTCATGGAACCTAGGGCAATGGGCCTTAATATGCCCTTTCTTAAAGCAAAAGAAACAAGTAAGATGGTGATAAGAAGAACTCCCTCTATATTCATTGTTGTGAGGCCTTTGGTGTTGCCTCAATTGAAGGGTTTTTACTTCCCTCTCCACCTTGTCAAGTTGGACTAAATAGTCACATTCCTTGACTTTGGCTATTTTCAATTGCTCTTCTTTCTTGTTTAGTTGCTCATTAACTATCTTTAAGGCATTTGCCTTCTGTTCCACTTCTATCATCATTCTTCTTGTTTTCCTTGCATATTTTTTGTCAAATTCTTCTGAAAGTGTAGAAAGTTTTGCTAGATCTTTAGCCTTAGACTCATTTTCATCTTCAAGGCTTCCTAATTGTTCTTTCAATTTATTATTGATAGAAAACAGTTTATGAACTTTCTCCCTAAAAAAATTCATTTTCACCCTTTAAGAGCTTCAACTCAAGCCTTAACATCTTGTTCTCTTTTTCTAACTCCGAGTCTTTAGCCATCTCCTCAAGCTTACTTTTATCAAAATTTTCTTCTTTCGTTTGCATTGTTTCTTTTTCATCAATGCCATCTAGATGGCCTTCTTACATATCCGAGGCCAATTCAAGCGCCTTAACTAGATCACAAACCTTGCTCTTCTTATTGTGAACTTTGGGTGCTTCCATGACTAAGCATCCACCTTCATTCTCCTTTTCTTCCGATCCATTCACAATAAATTCTACCTTTTCACCTCCACAACTGGGAGATAAATGCCTAGAAACCACAATCACCATCATTCCCGCTATGGCAATGAATGACTTACCTAAAAGCAACTTCCAATAACGATCCTCAATTTCTTCCTCTCTTACTTACAAGATCACAAAGTTTATTGGTACCTTGATCCCATGTACTTCCAACTGCACATCTTCAATTACACCAACTAGAGCCTAAATAGAATTGTCAGCCATCTTCAAAGTGATAGAGGTAGGCTTAATACAATCAATCTTCAATTGCCTACAAACTTTATGAGGCATCATGTTGATGCTTGCCCCCATATCAAGCATTGTCTCCATGATGTCTGAATTTCATATGCTAACTGGAAGAATGAAACTCCCAGGGTCTTTCAATTTTGATGGGATAATCTCCCCTAATAAGTGCTCATTAACCCTTGTAGTCATCACTCCTTCATCTAGTTCCTCATCCTCAACTTTCTCACCCGACTTACATAACTCTAGAGCAACACCTTTCTCATCTGACTTCTCATTCTTATTTTACACCACTTCTATGACTTTTGTATGTTCGTTCCCACTCACTGATTTTCCTTTTTCCTATTTGAGTATGCACTCTGCTATCTGAGTCATCTAAGTCTCCATACTCTTAAGTAAGGCATCAAGGCCATGGATCTTCTGGTCATTAGAGTCAATATAGTTGTGCAATTTCTGTTGAGTTGTATTTTTAGTGTTGCTAAAGTCTTGGTTCGATTTCTAATGGCTCTGTACCAACTCTTTCATCATATCTTAAAATGACTTGGTCGTGGTTTGATATTGTCCTAATTGGTTATTGAAATTTGTTTGAGGTTGATTCGGTGTATTCCGCCACTGGTTACTTAGACCACCCTGATTGTTATACATGTTATAACCTTGGTTCTAAATCCTTAATTCTGGCTAGAGTTGTTGTTGTTGCTCATGAAAAATTCAGATGACTTCTCCAAGCTGGATTGTATGTATTGGAGTAAGGGTCATTTCTCTATCGTTGGAAGCCTCCCAACATTGAGACTCCTCTTGCTCACATTGAGTTTCTCCCATCATTGAATAACATGTCACTTGGTTCACTTGGGAACCGAACTTGCACAAATTCTTTGCTAAGTCCTTCACTGATTGCATTTCCTTTGTCATCCTAGACATTTCGATTGTAACACTTGTGCCACCATCAATTTCTATCTTGCCACCTCCTTTTGTGTTCAAGGACCTCTGTTGAGAATTTTGGGCCAACTTCTCCATAATCTCATAAGCCTCTAGGGCCCTCTTGTCGGTAATTAAGCCTACACAAGCATTTTCTACCATCATCTGAGTGATAGAGGAGAGTCCTTGGTAAAAATAATGACCTTTAATTCATTCAGATAGGTGTGTGGTGGCACATGTGCTAGCAGAATGCGCAATCTCTCTCATGATTCATGAAATTGCTCACTGTCCTCCTCACTGAATGTGGCAATCTTTATCTTCAACTCTCTAGCCTTAGTAGTTAGGAAAAAATTGTTGTAGAAAGCTTTGCACACCTAGGGTCACGTGGTGAAAGTTTCATGCCTTAATGCCATATGACATTGCATTGCACGTTCCTTTAAGTAGTAGTGGAAGCATCTCATCCTTAACTGTCCCCTAGTCAATACTGTGTTTCGGATCACGATGGGAAACTTCTCTAAAACAGTGTTGTGTTTATTAATAAACTGTAGACAATCCTCCGAAGGTAGCCTGCAGAATGATGGTAACAAGTTCACGTGCATGCCCTTCAATTCGTATTGCCTTGTGATATCATCTATTACAATAGCAATAGATTGCTCATCTCCCATTAATGGGAGAGTGTACTCCCCTATTGTTATCTCTAAATCATTCCTATGTGTTTCTTGCCCCTCAACCCGTAGGTTTGGTGGGTTTTTTTCAGTCATTTCCTCTTTCTACCGATCCTATTGATGTGTTGAAAAAACTGGTCTTCTGAGTGAACGCCTCCCTTGCATAAACCTAAACACCTAAAACTACACAAAAAAAATAAACACAAGGTAAAAGAAAACTAAAACAATAAACAACTAACTAAAGCTAAATCTAATCACAACTATGTACACTGATCCCCAATAGTGACACTATTTTGACAAATGCCGTTTTGCTAAATAAAATAATATTTGTCAAACAAAATTTATAAACCCAAATTGCACTTAAAATGATAAACAATAGAGTGGCAAGT
The DNA here is from genome assembly GCA_032871835.1 of Dipteronia dyeriana. NCBI lineage: Eukaryota > Viridiplantae > Streptophyta > Magnoliopsida > Sapindales > Sapindaceae > Dipteronia > Dipteronia dyeriana. Next base: position 68,861,952 of record CM065295.1, on the reverse strand, counting down.
AGGGTATCATCCATAGAGATCGTGTTATAGTTAAGTAATCAAATTGTTACTCTATAACTAATGCAAGAAAAGTAAATTGCAATGGTTGTTGTATTAAAATTAACTAAATTGAAATGCAATTACTATTAAGCAAAAGAAACTACACTAAATAAAAGATAAAGTATTATGTGTGTGTGTGTGTGTGTGTGTGTGTGTGTGTGTGTGTGTGTGTGTGTGTGTGTGTGTGAAAGCATATAATGATAGATATGGGAGTCAATGCAACATCAACACAAATTGTGGGAGTTCCAACATTAGGCCCGATTCGATAACGATACAAGGTTAATCTTCCTAGCTAGAGTTTTCGGGATGGCTTGGATTGAAGTGCTCACAATCTACCCCTTTCACTTTTGCTTTGGATAGATGTAAAGTAGCCAGGATGACTTAGATTGGAGTGCTCACAATCCATCCATTTTACCTATTCGGGATATGAAGGATTGGAGTGCTCACAACATATCTCATCTGATTCAAGTGAGCTTGATTAGACACCTATTGTGTGTATGGCTAATAATGTGTATATACATATATATATATATATATATATATATATATATATATATATATATATATATATATATATATATATATATATTTATATATATATATATTGATACCTGATGTAAACCAAGAGTTGGAGTGCCTACTTGGCTCACAAAGACACCACAATTCAACCTCTATAATAAAGTGGGAGTTTGAGTGTCTACCCAAACCAAAGTGAATATTGAATTCTTTAAAAATTCAAATCTACCACCAAGTGTAATGGGAGTTGGAGTGCATACCCACTTCACAAATATTACAATTAAAACACAATTACTTAAATAAGTTCAATCAATCAACAAGAACCAAGAGTTGGAGTGCCTACTTAATTCAAGAGATGATTAAACACAATTAAGCACAATGAATGGAACTATATTGATCAAATCAAAAGGTGGAAATCCCACAATTCATGAATTAATTACATCAACCCCCAAAATGGGTTTAGCTACTCATGTATATTACAAGAATAAAGCAAATAGAATAGAATAGAAGAAAACTCATAGAAGAATAATCCTTATTTAAGCTCCAAATTGATCTCCTTGATTTCTTTTGTTGAGTAAATGATGAATGAAATGAAAGTATTAAAGGGATTTGGGAGAGAAAAATAATTCCTAGATCTAGAGAGAGAAAGATGTTGTGAATGGGTGTGTGGGCGTGTGTGAAATAACATAATCCATCTTATATATAGGAGACTTGAAATGGTCCGATTTTACTGATGTAGTGCTCCGAACACGTGAAATGCATGGATATAGCCTAGGTAGGGACTCGTACAGTGACCTGTGCAATATCCTTATTGCATTGATTTCCTTCTCCCAGGTTTGATGAAATGTGCGGGTTGTGCGTGGTTGTAAACCCATGCATATTCCCGTGCATGGACATGATGCCCAAGTTCTGCTCTCTGGTTTGCTCAAATGTGCGGGTTGTGAGCTATTGGTTTGTGGTTAGAACCCACACAATTGCCAATCTTCAGTTCCCTCTTCACTTTGTGTGGGTAGTACGCAGGTAAGGACCCACGTAGTACCAGCACATTGTCTCTTCTCTACTTCTTCGATTCTTACCTATTTTCTATACAATTCCGCATATTCCATCCATTCTTTCAAAATGTACATAATTGCCTGCAATCATAACAAATGAGCAATAAGATACGTAAAATACACAAAAACGAGACAAAGGAAATGAGATTGAAGGTCAAAATATATAATAATTTTGGCACGATCAGTTAGATGGCCTAGTATAAAAAGTAAGGAGCCACTGGCCTTATAGTGGTGCTGCTACTCCAAAGGCTTGTTTAGGCAGGTAAGAGGCCTCTGCAAATGTGGGAAGTCTATGTGCTCTCCTCGAACAGGTCGATACTTCGGTTGCTAGCTAGGGCATTGAATTGCCCGATACAAATAGAGATGAGCCATTTGTATAATGTTGGTCAAGAGGCATGCTTGAGATTTTAAAAGTCCCTAGCAACTGAAATGAGGCTTTAGACCCTCTTGAAAAGAATCAAAACCGTAATGGTTCACTTAGGAATTGGATGGTCAGGCATGAAAAGTGAGGAGCCACTGGCCTTGCAGCGGTGCTGCTGCTCTAGAGGTTTGCTTAGGCATGTAAAATGCCTAAGCAAATGTGAGATGCCTTTGTGGTTTCCTCTCCTCGAACGGATCGAGACTTTGATGGCTCGTTATGGCGTATAATTGCCCGATACGCCTGAAAATGAGCCACCAGCATTATGATAGTTCAGAGGCATGCTTTAGACCCTATAAGTCCCCAGCAACTAAAACGAGGCTCTGCACCCTCCTAGAAAGAATCAGAACTACGGTGGCTCACTTGGGCGTTGAATGACCTAGTATAAGAAGTGAGAAACCACTAGTCTTACAATGGTGTTGCTGCTCTAGAGGCTTCCTTAGGCATGTAAGAGGCCTCAGCAAATATGGGAAGCCACTGGGCTCTCCTCTAACGGATTGAAACTTCAGTGGCTCGTTAGGGAGTTAAGTGGCCCGGTATAAATGGAGAGGAGCCACCGATATAATACTGGTTTAGAGGCATGCTTGGAATCATAGAAGTCTCCAGTAATTGAAACGAGGTTCTGAACCCTCCTTGAAAGAATCAGAAGCGTAGTGGCTCACTTGGGCATTGGATGGCCAGGTACAAAAAGTAAGGAGCCACTGGCCATGCAGCGGTGTTGTTGCTCCAAAGGCTTGCTTAGGCATGTAGGATTCCTCAGTAAATGTGGGAAGCCTCTAGGCTCTCCTCGAATGGATCAGGACTTTTATGGCCCGCTAGGGCATTGAATGGCCCGTTATAAATGGATATGAGCCACTGGCATGATGCTGGTTTAAATGCATGTTTGAGATCCTAGAAGTACCCGGTAACTAAAATAAGGCTCTAGTACTTCCTCAAACGAATCGCAACCTCAGTGGCTCACGGGCGTTGACTGACCTGGTACAAGAAGTGAAAAGCCACTGGCCTTTTATCGGTCATACTACTCCTACGATTACATAGTTGAGTTAGCTTCTTGGGTTTATATGTTAACCTTCTGCATGTGAGCTTTTAGAAGTGTGAATCAAGTGACTTGTGGGGTCTGTATGAATAAGTGTAAATCTAGTAGATCTACAGGAAATAAGATTTGCTGGTAGCGGAGAAAATCCTCTGTAACGAAGTAGTAGAAGTGTAGCTCTAGATGTACCAGCGTGGATCTACTGTAGTGGTGCTCCATAAGTATATGAGCATGTTTGCTGCATTAGGGCAGCATATTATACCTTCTACCTACGATACGGTAACATGAGGTGTCCGTATGACCAGGTGCAAATCCAGTGGATCTGCTGGATAGAAGATTTGCTGGTAGCAGAACAAATCCTCTGTACGGAAGTAGAATAAGTGCATTTATACTACATAAGAGCTCTTCGTGTACCGGAACGAAACTGATGTAGTGGAGTTCCACAAGTATATAAACTTGTTTGCTGCATAGGGACAGTATAGTAGACCGACTCCACTATGAGTCCTACACACCATATTTGTTCCACAACAAACAAAACTCATTAAATAACAGAATGAGCACCACACGTGGTACGTAGGCGATATATACAAATAAGGAGAAAAGACATCATAAATAATGAACAATATATCATGAATTATGAATCTATCACCTCAATAGTAGAAAGTCAAGCTTGGATGGCAACAACTTAGATTGATCTTGAGGATGCTCATGTTGAGACAAGGAAGCCACATTGTTCAAGTGAGCTTCCCACAGACGGTGTTAAAGAGTGTCAGCCAAAAATTCGTTTAGAGGTAGAATTTCGATCAACACCCTAAAACTGCAATCTAAGAGATCGCAGCAGGATAGGTACCTCTAGGTACCAGGGTTTTATACGAGTAAGAATTAAGGTGCAGTAGGTATGAGAAAAATCATCTCGTCCATCAGGGATTCGGGGATAAGGAAAAGATATGGCGCTTGGGGTTTTCTTACTGGTGTGAGGGGCTAGTCCTGGTCCCTGGTCCTATTACTCGATCCTGGTACCCGATTACGGTACCCAGTCTTTTCTCAGGTTTCCTTCTTAGATCCCCAGCCCAAATAGCAAGCAAAGAGGTAGGATTGGTGCTCTTCAATGATGTAGATATGGTCGTGAAGGATGCGACCACCTGGTAGCTATTCTTCACCTCTAGGTCCTTCCGGCCAGGGTCGAAACTCGTCCTGGTTCTTCTAACTTCTTTCTGACAGATTTAGATGGTTTTTCCCATCTTTTTGTGTGACTTGACATATAGATAAGCGGATAATAGGCCTAGGACCAGTGGGGTCAGAATATAACTCACATACATGCATAATAAAATAGATAGATGGGAGAATGACAATTCTTTTAGAAGAAATGGATTAACCTAGGGGGAAAGTATCTCGAATGATCATATGCTGAAAACCCCCTAGGCAGTATTTAGTGGAAGAAGATATATCCTTCTTTATATATATATCATAAAAAGTGCTCTGGGAAGCTTACACAAATGGCAAGGTAGTACAACATAGGTGCTCTTGAGAGCTTACAATAGTAATCGAGTCGATCTCATTATTTTTTCTCGATTCATTGATCCGTTGCCATCTATCTATGGATCAGATTTGGGATCCCCTCTCTTGGAGAGAGCTTTTGCATATTTATAGGTTCTAATTCTTGTTGCTCACTCTGTTAATTTAGTTAATCTATTCGCAATCATAGGAGCACTGATTTGGCATTGATAGAGTTGACTATTTTCTCATTAATGACGTTGTAAATGGTCATTAAAGAGTTGACTAATCTCCCATTAATGGCGTTGTTAATAGCCATCAAAGAGTTGACTAATCTCTCATTAATGGCATTGTGAATCTCCATTAATAAGGTTGGAAGGTACTACAAGTTTCGTTCCTTTGGACACAATCTTGTTCTAGGTTGGCTCATTAATGCACCGGCTCCTTCTTTCTGCGCGGTCTTTCCCATGACGTGTTAGTCGTTCTATCGGTTTCCCATTCTGTATGGGCGGAAGGAGCTTGGTGGATCGGTCTAGGATAGGTATCGCGGTACTAAGGTACTGGGTAGCTGGTGCCGTGGTACCGGTACTCTTCGATACCGGGAAAATAGTATGTTATGGCATCGAGACTCTCCATATCATGGCATCAGTATTTCTCGAAACCGGGGAAATGGGATGGTCATGATCCAAGTCCTATCATGAATCAGTCCAATGAAAAATTCTTCTTTGGACCCCTATCAAAAAAGGTTGTTAACAAGAAGATATCCCCAAGTAGATTTTTAGAAGTAAAACTTCTACAAATAGAGTTTTTAAAGAATAGTTGTTTGTCGTTTGATTGTCAATTACAAATAAAGTTTTTAAAGAATAGTTGTTTGTTGTTTAATTGTCAATTAAAAAAGTTTTTTTAAGTTGTATATAAATCATTCGGTTATATTGAATTAAAAAACTATATTAGTTTATAAGATTATCAAAACGAGTATTTCTATTAAAAGCAATTGCAAAATACTACAAAAAAGTATGAAAATTCTAGTGTCGTTGTATTCGCTACAAGAAATTCGGTCTTTCGCAACACGTAAAAAGCATTTTCAAAAAATTTCACAACGTGTTGTTGTACGTTGTCAATACACCTATTGTCCAAAGTTTGAAAGTTTTTCATAACTTGTTGTAGGAACCCTGTTCACCGGTCACGCAGCAGAAGTAAGGTTTCAAAAATAATTTATAGATCATAAATGATTTGTAACCAGTGAACTTGATATCATAATTTTTTCGGAATTAATACATATAAAATTATTGCAATAATAAAATATACATATATACAGAAAATTGTAATCAATATAAATAAAAGAAAAAAATTGAACCTTACCAACGTTTGGAGGCTCATTCACTTTACAATAAACTCATATCTGAACCGCTCGATCTTCCTCGTTATATCCCGAGACTGGTAACTGTGTGTGAGCGTGTCACTATCTCAGGAACTAGAATGGAAGATGTAAAGAAAATACTTGAAGAAACTCTTTCTTTGATATCAGTGCACAACTCTTGCACACCTTACTCAATTCTTTTCTTCTCTTTCTTTTTTTTAACACACTTTTACAATAGGGCAAGCACTGGTTCCAAATTTTAATCCTCTATTGCGTCATGCATTGTATATATGTTTTAGTTGTGTGATTTTTGTGTTGTTTTCAAAGAAATTAATATATATCTAATATATATATTTATCTTTAAAAAAAACTGAACCCATCTTTTGAATTTTAAAACTCTTTAAAAACCAATATTTCATATCTTTTTATTTGATTTTAAAAACTTTCAAATAAAAAATATCTCATATCTTTTATTTAAAAATAATTAAAAATAAATTTTGAATTTAAACATTTTAAATTCAATTTCAAATATTTAATAAAATAAAATAATCATATTATCTTATTCTATCAAATATCAATTAACACCCTCCATTCAGTGATTAATAACATAATTAAATAATCTTATTATTTAATTTATTTTATCACCATTATTCATTAATTAAATAATCTTATTATTCGATTAATTCCCGAATAAATATGTGTCACTTTCGTAACACAATTAATTGGACAATCCAATTAATTTACCGTGACCCTTGTTGCCTAATCGATCGGACTAGCAATGAGACCTAATGGACCCATAATATTTTGATCTCCAATAATCCTCTGAAACATTAATTAAACTCTTTAATTAATATTCCTTGATTATTAAGTCCGGTTTTACTCCACTAAAAACCCGAAACTGCACTCTCTCAACGGACCGATACAACTCGGTGTCCATCGATACAGCTGTTACACATGGTGTGATCCTCCACGGTAGTTCATAATTAGAGATAGGTCATAATGTCTGTTATACCCCTCTAATTACATATATCCTTTAAGTACCATTGATTCTCTAATGGGTAATAAATCATATTTCCTCACGGAATTAGGAGAATGCTCATATTATCCAAGTCCCGAATCAATCCTTAAGGGAACTACCATCTACTTCTCACAAGAATGAGTGGATTCCACTATTGTGTACAAACCTTCATAGCTACAAGCCAAACCGCAATCCCAACATACGGAGTATATTGATCAGGAAATACATCTGACCTCACTCATGGTACGTCAAAGACCGCGATCTAATTTGGAGTAATCGATAAGACACTCAGGATTAAGATCACCCACACATAGCCATCATTAGTTGATATATATGAATCTCATCAGTAAACGAATCTTGGTGAGAGATTCATATAGATCATGGCCTAGTCCTATATGATCACATCATACAAGGTGACTCCATTCCCATATTTCATATGAATGATTCATAATAGAATAACCGTACATTACGAAATAGACCGTAGCTATAGATTAACCATAAATAAAGTATGCAACTTTATTTGTTATCTATGGACTCTTTAGATTGCACGTCTCTTACTGTTTCCATCTGTATATGACACTCATATACACAGTTCGAGATTACATCCGACAATCTTGGATGTTAAATATATGCACAAGTTATAAAATAAACGACACAACAAGAATGAATTAAACTTTTCTTTTATTTATTTCATAAATCTATTTACAAATTACATCTTCATGGCATAAACCTCAACACATGTAATGTATGTAGTTTAAAAATAATAGCAACGTAGTACATGATAGATAAAGGCAACGCATGTTTGTCTATATTGCCTTGGCCAATTAAAGGAACACACATCGTACATTATTGTAGGCTACGAAAAAATAAATAAAAATAATAATTGCACACTCCATGCCCGCTTGGGTTCCCACTATTAGGCCCAAACACTATCGGGTTCTTAAATCCGACTTTATCCTTTACTTGTGTGAAGATTTGAACCATAGTCTTGATACAAACTAAGCAGTGAGTTTACAGTTATATTAGAGCAACTCCAAGAGCGTGTTTGGTAGGGAGAAAAGAAAATAAAAATGATAGAAACATTTGGAAAGATAAAAAACTTGAGGGAAAGAAGGGAAAAAAAATCCTCAAGTTGTTTGGTAAATTTAAAAGAAAGAAAATATCTTTTCTTTCCTTTGTTTGGTATTGTTAAGGAAAAGAAAAGGAATAGAAAACCTTCTTTATCAATTTTACTATTTTATCCTACATTATTTAGCTAGGGCTAGTGAGAGGATTAAAAAAATGGACAAATTTATAATTTCAATTAAACCCAAAAACCTTTCCTCTTTTCTCTCAATTTTCCTTCCACTTTTGGGAGGATTAAAATTAGTGGGTCTCATCCATAAATTTTTCCTCTTATTTTCCACTTCCTTTCATTTTTCTCTCATACCAAACAACACACTTCTCAACTTTCTTCTCCCTTTTTTCCCTCCACCATTTTCTTTCCTCTCCATTTTCATCCCTACCAAACATACTCTAAAAGACTCTTCTATTTTCATTCTTCAAATGTTTATTTGTTTGAATAGGTGGTTTTTTTCCCTCCAACGAATTTAATTACCCTCCATATTTTTCTAGAGAATTTCAACTCCAAAAAGATCTTATATAACGATTATGGAAAGATCAAGGATCTTGTATGGCCATATAATTTGATAACATGTTGCATTATTATTATAGCATTGGATATTAGAGCACCTCCAATGCTATTATGCATTTGAAGAAAATAGATATTTTAATTTACATATTATTTTCTTAAAAAATAAAAACTCATAATCAAATTCTTAAAATAGATATTTTAATTTACATATTGTTTTTTTTTAAAGAAAACCTCATAATCAGATTCCTAAAATAGATATTTTAATTTACATATTATTTATTAAAGTCAATATCACACATTCACTAGTTTCATACACATGAAACTAATATTATTTTATAAATGCACTAGCTTTATATACGTAAAACTCATATTGTTTGACAAATACACTAGTTTCATATACGTGAAAATAATATCGTTTTTGTTGTCTATACATACCTTATCTTGTTCATACACATTATCATTTTTCATTAATTAAAATAAATTCCGTATCTTGTTCTTTCACATGCACGACTTTATTGTCTATTTTCAATTTGGGTGAATCAATGATGAAATTTGTTTGTGACTTGTTGAATCCTTGACCAAATTTGCATCAACGATTTGTCATCTCGATCCAATTCAAAATTATTGTATTTGTGAAAATAGCCCCACACTTGAACAGTCGAACCCAAAAACTTTTGTATATTTGATTGTTTCCTTGCACAACATCCACACTAATATTCAACTATGATGAAACAAGATGTGTAACCTCCACCAAAAAAAACATCTCCGCTTCTTTTTTGGTGTGAAATAGAACCAAGTGCAATTGGTGATGAAGATGATTCAACAAATTGAGATGAATTAGAATACTGTGTAGAAAATTTTGGATCATCAAATTGATCCATTTGATAAAATCAAGTGAAAAAATGAGTAAAAGTGAAATGATAAATTATGGTAAAATTTGTAGTGAGATGTGCATGAGTTTTGTGGTATTTATAGGGTGATAATAATTCATAGATCCATTAACAAATAGAGTCATTTGAAATCAAGTAAGGATGTTTCAAAATACAGTTGTTAAAATAATAATGATGATATGATATAAAAACAATATAATAATAATTGAAGAGGGAGTTAGGAATGGTAAAATAACTTGTGGGGACAGGGCCCTACGGCTGCGAGGACCCACATTTATAGAGTGGGGATGGGTTTCAATTTAGTTGGAATGGGGCAGGGATGGGAATGGATACTATAACTTGCAATGTGTATAGGGTAGGGATGGGATTTATAATCCTCGCCCCGCCCCGTCCTGCCCCGCCCCTCCTTACTCCGCTTCGTTTAAAATATAATATTTTTTATTATTATTTAGTTCATTGTTTATGTTTCAAAATGATTGATTTTTTTTTTTGTGATTTGTGTTTATGCGAAGATTTTCAATGGTCTTTTAGAATTACTTTATATATAATATTTTATTCTTTAGGTTATATATTTATTATTTAATAAATAATATTTTTTTGACACGATTTAATAAATAATTTTGGTAAATGGGTTAAATTAGGCGGGGATGAGGAAAGCGTACCCCCCCCCCCTCCCCCCCGCTCCATCTATCGTGGGGTTTTATAAGGGGATGATTTTTCAAAAACTGAATGAGGCGGGGTGGCACATATGTTAATGTGCCCGCCACATTTCCATCCCTGGTTGGAGCCATGTATGTTGATGTGGCTCGTTTGACTTTTACAAAAAAACTCACTTAACGAGTCTTTTGGAGATGACAAGATGAGATTGATCTGGTGGTAAAACCCATCAAACTTACACTACAAGGTAGTGGGTTTGAATCCTCCCTTCCCAAAAATCCTCGAATTTATGTAATATTAAAAAAAACGAGTCTTTTGGAGATGCTCTTACAATGTAGCTTTGTTAAGTATTATATAATTATTTGTATATAACCTAGAATACTAAAATTTAAAACATGACAATTATAAATTCTTCCGATAATATGAAAATCAAAATAGATAACATAAATTTATTTTCTCCTGATACATGAGAAGAATTGAAAATCGATCACGTTCATTATCCATCTCACGTTTACATAATGAATTTGTACCATGTTCTACACCAACTCTCTATTTCAATTTCTCATTCTTTTAGGAGTAGCTTATCCTCACGGCTTGAACTCTTGATATTTCTTTTTAGAACGATTTTTTATGAAATTATGAAGAATCATTCAAGCAATTACAATTAATCTTCACTTCTTTACTAAAAGGGAAGTTAGGCCTTTGACGTAAAATATTCCATCTATTTTTTCATACACTAAATGTAATCTCAATAGTACATCTTAATGAAAACAATATGAGATTGATTTAGTGGTTTGTCCCTTACACCTACATCATGTGGTTATAGGTTTGAGTATGTTCCCCTTCCCCGATCACAAATTATTGTAAAATTAGTACATCTCAATGAAGAGTGTGCATGAACAAATATTTATTTTTCCCCTTTTGGTTCACTTCCACATCGAAAATCCCGAAGATAATAGTGTTCTTTTTTGTATGGCCCTAACTGTCTTTCATATGAGGGTAATTGACATCTACAAAATAATATATATATATAGTTCTTTTCTCCTCAGTGCGTACCGATATAACTTATATAAGTGCGTTGCATGTGGACCACTGATTATGAAGAAGTTTTGACAAGTGCATACACTTGGAGTCAAAGTATTTAAATCTAATGATTCACATCCAACGCACTGACGAATTTATATCAATATGCACTAACTTACTGACGAATTTATATCAGTGTGTACTAACTTGAAAGTTTATATATATGGGTGAATAAATTCTCGCACTCTCTTTTTTCATTTTTGTGTTTTTTTTTTCAGTTATTCTAGTAACGTGACTGTTGTTGATGCCTCAATTGGATTGAAGCTAACAATTTGTATAATTATATTTACTCTTGTAAATATAAAATATCTTTTCTTTTCTCACATATTTCTTTCTCCAATAATTTTTCAAATATTACAATATTATATCAATATAATTATTGGTTTGAATTATACCCTTTTACGCCAATTTTTGAACTTTTAACTGGGGAAATATGCTTAAATGGCACCTAATCCATAAAGACTTGGGATTGACACTAGATTTATAATTTGAGTTTAAATAGCATCAATAGTCAAAAATACCCCCACATTTTTCTTTCATTATTTTTCTATCATTTTTAGGTTTTTTTTTTTTCAAAAACTTCCATTGATGAAGAACCAATAGAGGTCCTCCATCAATGGAAGTGGAACATGCCTCTATCGGAGGTCGATGAAAAAGATGAAAAACAAATTATGGGAAATTTCTTATTTGTCTAATAAGTCTCGAAAATTCCAAAATAAGTCCCGAAAATTCAAAATAAATCTCATATATACTCAAATAAATAAGTCTTGGAAATACCAAAATAACTCTCGGAAACACCAAAATAAGTTTCAGGAAAAAAAAAATGCGTGAGACTTATTTTGTGATTGTGTTTTAAGGGTATTTTTGTCATAAACATATTTTTGATGATATTTAAATTTAAGTTATTAAAAGTTAGTGTTAGTCCTAAAAGTAGGAGAGTAAAGAGTGCTATATATATAAATTTTCAAGTCAGTGCGCACTAATATAAATTCGTCAGTGCGTTGGATGTGAATCATTAGATTTACATACTTTGACTCCAAGTATATGCACTTGTCAAAACTTCTTCATAATCAATGGTCCACAAGCAACACACTGATATAACTTATATCAGTGTGCATTGACTGGAAAACCATTATATATATAGTTTTTCTCTCCTTAAAACCGAAGTAAACTTTTAAAATTAGAAAGAGACTTGTGAGTCATTGATTAAGTTTAAGAAGACGTTGCTAAGCTGAAGTATGTGAATCCAATGGTTGATATTTTTGGAACTGATATATATAAAATTAGTTCGTTCTGAGAAGAGAAAAACTATATATATATATATATATATATCGATCGATTAAAGTGAACTTTAGCAAGATAGATTTGTGTGGGATTTGCATCCATGTTGAGGTGGGTAAAGTCTAAAAAATGGATTCCTTGAAGGAAACCAAAATGTTTGGTATTTTTGCAGCAAATATAAAATATAATAAAGTCAATGGAGCATCCACTTGCACAGAATTGTATAATGATCCCAAACGAGTCAATCTTTCAATGACTACAGCTCTATTAATTTTTTTCCCGAAGTTTTAGAAAACATAATTGTTGAATGTCTTCTAGTTGCTGAGTAAATTTAATATATTTATATTACAAATTTTTCTATCTACCTAAGGTTAATTAAAGTATTGTTGTTACCGTTTTGAATGTGAATACTCTGAAAGATGCAATTCTGATATTTAGAATTTCAACTAACGAATATGTATGTAGTGACTAGTGAGTGACCACATTAAACTTATTTTTTTTGTGACGACATGTTGTTTCTCCAGACAATGCAGTAGACAAGATTTAAACTTATTATTATTATTATTATTATTATTATTATTTCTCAAGTTTTGAGAAACCACCTTGTAAAAAGTCAAATTAAATTATAAGAGAAACATGAAATGTAAATATGAACACTAGTTAAATTATACATTATTCTTATATTAGTTTGATGCATTCAAAATATAATAACACAGTATTAAGAGAAATTTAATGAAATTTGTTTAGTAATATCGTTACTTTGTAAATTTAAAATTGGATTAAATAATAATTGTATTAATCCTAAAATTTCATAATCTATATTTAACAATAACCCTACAATTTCAAAATAAAATAAAATATTTTTTAAAAGCATTCACTCAAACATATATAAATGTTGATATTGATAAATAGATTGAACCAAGTTTGAAGAATGGGAAGAAATAATTGTAATTATAAAAAAGAAGAAACGGAAAAGAAAATTATTTTTCACTTTGTCTAAGAATTAAAATTATTTTTTAAATTTTTAAATTTTTTTTCTTTACTATTTTAATTTTTTTTAAAAGGAACAGGGTGCCCACCTTAGCTGCCACATAGGTCCATCCATGAGCATATGCATCTTGTCGACCCAAACTACTGTTAACAATAGTGTGTTAATTAATATAAACTATATGATTTTGAAACAAATACTCCCTCCAATAAACCTAATTAGTTAACTAAAGTTTTTGACCATTCAATGTTTGATATCGGTACATATATATTATTAGTTAAACAAAATGGGTAATTTCATTAAAGTTCCTATTTTTTGGTAAAATGTCACCTATTTAAACGTCTTTATCATATTAGTAACTCAAGCCCTTATTTTTTCAAAATAATCACTTTAGTCTTTCCATCAGTCAAAGGTTAGTCAAACTTAATGGAATTAGGGATATTTTGGTCTTTTGAATAATAAGAGATGCAACTAAACAAAAAGAAATCAATGAATCTCCATTGTTGGATCTGGATCAATTTAATCGTGGAGATCCATTTGATATCCTTCGCTGAAACGATTGAGATCTGGAGCTCCATCGTTTCAGTGATGGAGATCCCAATCGCTCGAGGAAGAGTGCAAGATTCCAACAATGAAAAATTGACATATGTCCTCCTCTTCCTACACTCCACCTCCTCATCCTCTTCTTCTTCTTCTTCTTCGATGCAAGTGTTTAAAATCACCTTGGGCGGTGACGACGAGCTCTTTGAGGTGGAGGAGCTGGTGGCCATGGAGATTGAAAATAAACTAAAATGTGTCTAAACAACCTAGAAGAGAGAGTGAATGAGTTGTTAATCAATTAAGTTACCAAATTTTTGATTAATCAATATTAAACACAATCAACAATAAAAATAAGTAACAAATATGGAAAATAAATGACACTTGATTTTTATGTGGGAAACCCTCCAACTGAGAAAAATCCACAGGACTAATCTCGCTAGCTACTTAGTCATAGAAATCCATTTTATGATAGTTTAATTACGTCCTTAGTTGACAACCTAGTCACTCTTCTCAAGGATCATAACTTAAATCTATCTACCCACATGCCTTTTATAGTGACTCTTAATACTTGCTTGCCAACCAACACTTTTGGTTACAAATCTTCCATGTACTTGTGCAATTAACACATGTAGCCACAAGACTTGGACTCAATGAAAAGAATTAATGTCGAAGTGAACATGAATGAATGCTCAATCCACATGTATCCTAAACTAACACAAAATGTTTAGCTAGATATGAATATAAATACCCAATAATCCTAGTTATTAGCTAACCCCTTACAATCTCCTTAACTTCGAAGATTAAGCAATAAAGATGAAGTCTTGTCAATAAAGGAAAAACAATAAATGAGATAGGATGTTTGTTCTTACCTACCAAGTGAAGATGCAATGAAGACACATGCTTAACTAGAATGCTCAATAAACATATATCTTAAACTAACACAAAATGCTTAACTAGATGTGAATATAAATACCCAATAATCCTAGTTATTAACTCCTTACAATCTCCGTAACTTCAAAGATTAAGCAATAAAGATGAAGTCTTGGTAATAAAGGAAGAATAATAAATGAGATAGGATGTTTGTTCTTACCTACCAAGTGAAGATGCAATGAAGACTCATGCTTGATGATGCCTTAAATGCACATGAATGAGGACTAAAGAGTCAAAAATGGTTTCTTGATCGTCTCTAAGATCTCAAGCCTCTCACTAAATATTTAAAAAATTGGAGTTCTTAATCAAAAAGATGGTATCTTTGACTATTTATAGGATCCTTACACAACTATGTCCTTTTTGTGAAGAACTGTTTTCGTAGTCAACATTTCATGGTTAACCAAGATGAAAAACAACCGCGAAAATGGTAGACCAAAAGTCGCCTAAAATGAAGCTCTTGTTCCTGAAGCTTGGAGATGTTAGGAAGATTGCTAATCACGATCACACTATTGAGCACATGAAGATCCTAATCTAGCCTTTACAAAAACATCCAAATATGATTAATCACAAAAATAAGTCAATCACAAATTGAAGGACATTACAGAGATGGAGATCGTGAAGTCGTTCTTCGTCGGCAATGAAAACGCCACGAAGGACATGGTGATGTCATTGCTAAACGTTTCGATGGAGCATGTGTCAACGATCCTTATCGACGAGAGACTGGAGATCCCATGGATTTCCGTTGCTGAAACAATGGAGGTCCATATCTCCATCGTTTCAGTGATAAAGATCCATTTACTTTTTTTAATTCTTATTATTTTTTTTCAAATACCTTTTTTTTTTTGAAGTTTTGGGAATACTTTCAATTCTCATAAAAAAAATCTTTTAAAAAAAATTACTTTCAATCTATTACTTACTTTTTAAAATATTTTCCATAACCCATTGGTTTTGATTTTTCTATTTTTAAAATTATTATATTTATATATATATAATTTTTTGTTAATTTTTTATAAACAATTTTTATAAAAAAAAAATTGAAACTCTATAAATTATTTTACAAGGATAAAATTGTACTTCTATATATAACCGTTAGTATTTTGGTTAAAATGACTAAAGTTAAGTATTTTAGAAAAATAAGGGACTTAAGTTATTAATATGATAAAGACATTTAAATATGTGATATTACGCCAAACAATAAGGACTTTTGTGAAATTACCCATAAACAAAAAAAAATAACTTAATAGCTCAGTTTGTACTTAAAAGTATTTTCTAGCCAGCTAGCTACAAACTACAAGAAGAATATTGTTCCCAAATGAATTACACATCAGCCCAATTATATTAGAGGTACCCATTTTTTAGTTATTTTTCGTTTATATTTTATGAAATCCAATTCACGTTAATTAACCCTTTTCATTTTGTTTTTTAAAAAATAAATACATAATGAATAACAAAACCGGTAAAATTGAAAAACAAGTAAAACATGTTTTTCATGTTTTGCATTTTGTTTTTCAAAAAAAAAAACACATACAGATTTATTTTTGTTTTTAGACAAAAACTAGTGTTAAAATTGAAAAATAAGGAAAACATGTTTTCCATGTTTTTTTTTTTTAAATACAGATTTATTTTTCATCCTTCATCTTTTTTTTTTGGATAAAACGTTTTTCCTCCTCTGGGAGGAGCAGATCTACTCATCCATCTACTCTATAGATAGCTCCTCTGTTTTTATTTTAGTTTTTTTATTTTATTTTCATTTGATTTATATTTAATAAAAAAATTATTCTTTAATTAAAATTAATATTTATTTCTTAATTAAGAGTTTAGTGTTGAATCTTTTAGTTGATAATTTGTGACGAATTATTATTGACATATTTTTTTATTTAAATTTCAAATTACAAATGAAAAAATGATATGAAAACTACTTTGACAAATTATTAATCCAAAGTGTTATGTAATTATAATTTTATGTTATAGTGTCAACAAAATGTAAATTGGATATTACATTTTTTTTATTAATATATTCAATTAGTATTTTTCTCATTTTCATTTTTAAAATACAGCTTTTAGTTTACAATATGAAATGCGTTTTTGGATTTCAAATCTGAAACCTAAAACACTGTTTTCATTTTCATTTTTATTTTTGAAAAACAGAAAATGAAAAACACTTATCAGAGGCATTCCACTCTTTCACTAAATATTTAATAGGGATATTATTAATAACATCCCTATAGTTTGAGGTACCGTCAATTTCCGTTAACCTTTTTTTACCTAAAATACTACTTTACCCTTGTATTTAATATTTAAAATTTATACAAATAACAAAATTTTAAATGGATTTGGTGGAGATCCAATGGATCTCCTCTAAATAAAAAATAATAATAAATTAAATTTAAAATTAGGCACCAAATCAAAATAATAATAGTAATAATTAATGGTGGAGATTTGGATTTCCACAAAATAAAATAAAAAATCACCATACAAAACCCTAAATCACAAAACACACAAGCTAAACTCATATCAAATACGAACCACCTAAGCAACTAGTCAATACAAACAAAGAGAATTTTGTTATGAAATCAAGTTAATATAAATCTAAAATCTAAAACCTAACACTTGGTCTATTATCTTCTGTGTTCTTATATATATAGTCGTTTTCCTATCACTGCGCACTGATGGAATTATATCAGGACATTAAATGTGAACCACTCATTTGTAAAAGAGCTTTGACAAAGTGCATCATTCGATTGGTCGGAAGACGATATGGGGATCATTCGGGAGAAGATGGCCGTTGAATATTTGCAAACTCCTGGCCCATTTAGATTTATGTAGTTATTCATTTGTATACGTACCAATTCTTTTGTAAATGTACCAATTATTTTGTATATTTACAAATTCTTTTGTATATGTACCAATTGTTTTGTATATTTACTAATTCTTTTGTATATGTCCCAATGCTTTTGTATATTTACCAATTCTTTTGTATAAAATTGTTTACATTTGTATATATACAAATCATATTTAAATACAAGTGTATTTCAGTTAATGAACAAGTCATACGAGTTCAAATTATCACAATGTCATCATGATAACGCCTCAAATCATTTCACGGTGGAGTCTCTAGTAAGGCACGTCTGTCTGTTGTGACCAACTGTATGACAGATACTACACTTGCATTTGTATTCCTCAGGAATAACTGTGCTCGGACCTTCATTACTCAAAGCTGGGTTAGAACATCTCCTCAAATTATGCAGTGGTTGTCGACATCGTCTACAATTCTGTTCAGTTGTTCTCTCCAAAGACAAGATACGGTGTGAAGCCCTCGGGCGGCCTGCTTGCCTCATGGAGCTTGGATTCAAAACGACTCTCTCAGCGATGTCAGATGGCACAATCCAAGTGGAAGGATGTCCAACCGGCATAATAGGAACCGAGTACGCATCAATAAGTGTTTGTTGCTTGTAGTAGTCCGCACAGAGGGATGTGAAATCCATGTTTCGGTCCCTGAAAAAACATTGAAAACAATAGGATTCACATTTAAGTAATATTAACCATACACAAAATTGCATGATGTACCTTGCGGCAGCGGGAGCATAAGAACATGGAAGAAGGTCCATTTAGAATTTATTGCATGCGTAGGTCTTCCGGGTTAAGTCAACGGTCCACTATTTTCCAGCCCGTTTCACCGAGAATATGTTCCAGTCAACTGGATTAACGATCATAAAATTGCACTTATCAACACGTTTGAGGATCACAAGATGTGCTACGTTGGTCAACTGATTATGTATGGATTATGCAGTCCTATGACGATCGTGAAACCAACGTTGTAGCATATTCCTAATGAACTCTGTCAAAGTCAACATAGGTAGTTGCCGTGCAAATTTAAGGCATGAGTTTATACATTCTGCAGCATTTGTTGTCATGACCCTATACCTTCTGTCAGGGCAGTGTACACGGGACCACTTGTATGGACCGGCATCAATTACATATTCATATGCATTCGGTGCAAGTTTCATAACTCTTCCATATGCCAGTTATATTGCAATTACCAATATAACCAATTTTTCTTGACTAGTCAATATTCAAAATTCACCCAATAAAATAAACATACAACATCATGTGTAAGGTGGGGGGGTTGAATAGGTTTTAATCAAGTAAATTACATATTTTTTCTTGATTAGTCAATATTCAAAATTCACCCAATAAAATAAACATACAACATCATGTGTAAGGTAGGGGGTGGGGGTGGGGGGTGGGGGGTGGGGGGTGGGGGGGTGTGAATAGGTTTTAATCCAGATCAATTACCATTTTTTCTTGATTAGTCAATATTCAAAATTCACCCAATAAAATAAACATACAACATTAAGTGTAAGGTGCGGAAATATAAATCACACAAGATGTATACGTGGAAACCCTCCAAATGGAAAAAACCACGGGCTGTATAAAAGGTTACACCCTCAAGTGATTCTCGGACTCTCACTCTCGACAACCTCAGGCTATGGACACCGCCACTCATCACTCTTGGTTCAGTCCCTAGTGATATCCCCTGATACACTACTCTTGGCGTGAACGGCTCCTACTCTACCCCATTGGGCCTTTTACAGTGGCACCCGACCAATTGCTTGTCAACCCACCCTTAGTTGCAAGACTTCTCTTGCTTGTGCAACTTCACACCGAAGCCACAAAACTTAACCTCAATGAAGAGTCATCAACCTATGTGAATATGTAAAAATATTCTAAATGCAAATAATGTTAGGCAACACTAAATGCTTATCTAGAAATTAAAGAATGTCACTAAGTGCAATTCCTAGATATCAAGCAAAGTCATTTCAACATATGTTGTCATTAAGCATGGCATGGTCATAAAATGCAATCATCAAAATGCAATCAATATTACCTAATTAGCTAGAGGCAACAATGACCTAAGCTAGTTATCACAAAAGCCATATCAACACAAGTTGTCATTAAGCATGGCAAGGACTATAATGCAATCACAAAATGCAATCAATGAGTCCTAAACAATATCTAAATGCAAAGCATAGAGATTTAGCTATAAGGGCAAAATGGTCACAAACCCTAGCTATCAACAAACAAACCCAATCATGTTATCAAGACTCTTAAATATATGCAATAACTAGAGTCTATGTATTTAATCATGCAATAAACACCTAATCTAGAGTAAGAAGAACAATAAAAGATCTTCAATGAAGTTTTTGCTTACCTAGTCATGAAACCAAGAACACCCATGCTCATATGATAAATAATGATGCAAGATGGAGATGGGTTTTGGGTTTGGAGAGTCAAAGAAATAAGCTTGGTGCTTTCTCTCACTAGGGGAGGTTCTCTCTCTCTAACAAATTTGTTCTTTTAGCTCTAAGGAGGCAAGGAAGAAGAAGAGAACATATATAAAGAAGCCCTACACGAAACGGCATCGTTTTGGACAAAGGGCAACCGATTCCCGTCATGACCGTTGTACGTGTCGTGGCCTAGGCAAGTGTCCAGACCGCGGTATCGTGAGCGGTGCATCGCCTGGGAATCACAGCTGTCCGGACCGCGGTACAGGCAATGTCCAGACCGCGGTAGAGCTAGCGGTGCATCACTGGGAAACTCAGCTTGGGAGACCGTTGTGCATGCAACGTGCACAGGCCGCGGTAGCAGCCTCATGCAATGCCTGGAGAACACCGATGTTCATACCGTGGCGGAGGCAATGCACATGGAGCAGTCCCAGCCGCGGTCACGGGGAAAAAACTCTTCTAAGAGCAAACTAAATGCAACAAACACCCAATCAAGATTTATGGCAAATGACACACAATTAAGGCAATTAAGCATTCATGCAAGATAATCAAAGACATGCATGATAGTGTGTGTGTGCACTAAAAACTCTTCAGAAAAGGTTAAGCAAGTGATTTACCTTCTGAAGCTTGAGCTGTTTCTTGAGTAATGATGGTCTAAACTACCCTTACACAATAATCCTCAAATGTGGTTGTCAACGAAATGAGCCAATCAAAAACTGAGGAACTTACAATCTCCCCCTTTGGCTATTTCGTGACAAAAACCACCACTCACAATTCATCCTCACCAATAAACAAACAAAATACAGGGATCAACAAATTTTTTCTACATTACAAAGAGATGCCTAATAACTAGATCTTCAAGTCATCCATCTCATGTAGAATCAACATCCCTACAAAACAAAATAACTACACTTTCCAAGACAAGTGTATGTGAGGTGATCAAATACATAAAAACAAGAGTAATTTGCAAACAATAGAAACAAGCAACATGCATCAACAATGCAAATGCAAATGCTCCCCCTAAATAGGTTACTCTCTATCAAACTCTCTCCCCAAAGTATAACCAAGTATAACCGATCCCCCCCTATATTTCTCAAGACTTCTCCCCCTTTTTGTCATGAGATAGGCATAGGAGCTCCCTCTATCGGGTTGCTTTAGCAAAGAGAGCTATTTGCACAAGAACATTGCATAATCATATACACAAACTTTATGCAACTTAAATAATTGAGAGAGATTCAAGGAGTTTTATTTAAAGAAAAATGTGTGACAAGGATGCTTTGCAAGCAAGACATGTTGCATTAAAATCCAAAACAAATGGTATTTGGCAAAGCAAACATTAAAAGGGTTTCCAAAAGAATTCAAACCAATTTGTACCCTTTTGTCATAAGCAAACAAGATATAGTTTCAAAATTTTGAAAATAAAGCAACTATATCAATCCTTAAAGGCAAACCAAGACATGAGTGACTATTGCACCCTTTTTTATTTTTCCTGATATTTATCCGTATGATAGTAGTCTTGTTTTACCATTAAGAAAAGGGAGAAGACTAATTTGGATATAAAATCCTTATTGATTAGTCTTCTCATTTGCACTCACACATATTTGCTATAAAACAATCAAACTCAATTCACGCATATCATTTTAGAGCATGTCATTAAAAGAAAGTTCACATGTCATGAAGATAAATTATAGGTCATTCAAATGTACTTTCCCAATTAAATCTCCTAATCCAAAAGTGCATGTTTGAACATAAATATGACATGGATTGCAAACAAAGCAATATTGCACACTTATTAAAGAAAAATTATATAAGCATATATGTGCAACCAAGAATCTCAAGCAATTATCAAAAAAGTATAAAATTAATCAACTTTTTACATATAGCAAATCATGCAAGTTCTCTCTCTTTGCTTGAGCTCCCCAAATGGGATCAAATCCAATCAAGTCAATGGGAGGCATGATTCTTATAGACCTACCAAGTCCAAATGACCTAGTTGCATCTACGGGTGTCTCATGGGCACTAAGGCAAGCGGGTTCATTCTTTCTAAGTTCCCTAGGTTCATGCAAACTTTCTCTAACATTCAACCCTTTTTCTTTCATGCTCTCTAACCTACACCTCTTAATGTATTTAAAGCAATTTGGTCTTAAGTGACCAATCATACCACAAAAATGACGAGTAGGTACAAACTAAGAATTTATACCATTGCATTGTGTTCTCATCGAGGCATCGCCATGTTGATGAGGTTGTCTTTGATGATGCACTGGTTGGCTTCTCCTTGGAGCTTGAGCCAATTGGTGGCACCTTTGTGTTCTAGCTTCTTGAGGTGGTTAAGCCGGTTGAACTTGCCTCCTTGGTTGGTCATGCTTCTTATGATCACCTCCTTTCCTCATTGTTGGTTTGTTGGAGGAGGTGATTGACTTCTTAAGAACTTGTCCTTTCTTCTTGAATTGCCTAGGCTTTGGTTGAGTTGACAAGGCTTGTATAGGCTTTCCTTGAGTTGAAGGTTGCTTGGATGAAGCTTTGCTCTTGCCTTAAGCTTGAGGTTGTTTGACCTTGGAATTCTTTAATTCTTCAAGGCACCTCATCTATCTTTCCTTGACAATTTTCAAGGAGTTTTCTTTGTTGGCAAGTTCATCCTTCATTGCCTTTATCCTTTGATGGCAATCTTCAATCTCCTTCTCATACGTGGACTCATCAAGCTTGTCCATCATCAATGAGTCATCAATGGAGGTCACTTTCTCCATGGTCTTCAATTTGGAGACAAGAATGGAGATGTCTTCCATTTGGTCTTTCATGATCTCTTTGTACCGATGAAGTTGATTTTGACAACTTTGCTTGCTTACTTCAAGGGTACGAATCTTTTCTTCCGATGAAACCTTCCACAATCTCAAAATCTCATTCTCCTTGTAGAGCTCTTCATTTTGCTTCAAAAATTTGAGAAGTTTCACTTGACATTCCTCAATTGAGTCAATCCCCTCATCGAGGCATTTACCTTGGTCACTTGTGGCCATACCAAAATCTTCCACATAGGAAGCACCCAAGGCCGTGAAGTCAATCACATACTCTTCACTATTCTTGAGCAAGGTCTTCTTGTTTACCTCCTTCACTTTAGAGTTCATTCTCTTCTTTTGAGATTTTGTGAATCTCCTAAATCTCTCAAACATGAGAGTCATCTCCTCATCGGAGTCATATTCCTCCCTATCAATTTTGGAGGTCAAATCTCCCTCTAACATCTCAATGTCACTCATAGTGTTTAATGAATGAGATGAATGCAAATGAATGCAACAATCAAATGCAAACAAATGCAAAACACAAAAATAAGAGCTTGAATCACCTAAGTATGTATAGAAACCCGTTCTGATACCAATTGAAAGTTCCCTAAAAATGTGTGTGTCTATACCTAGAGGGGGGTGAATAGGTTTTAATCAAGTCAATTACTAATTTTTCTTGATTAGTCAATATTCAAAATTCACCCAATAAAATAAACATACAACATCAAGTGTAAGGTGCGGAAATATAAATCACACAAGATGTATACGTGAAAACCCTCCAAATGGGAAAAACCACGGGCTGTTAAGTGCGCCACACTCGGTCACAGAAATCCACTATATGAATAAAAGGTTACACCCTCAAGTGATTCTCGAACTCTCACTCTCGACAACCTCAGGCTATGGACACCGCCACTCACCACTCACCACTCTTGGTTCAGTCCCTAGTGATATCCCCTGATACACTAATCTTGGCGTGAACGGCTCCTACTCTACCCCCTTGTGCCTTTTACAGTGGCACCCGACCAATTGCTTGTCAACCCACCCTTAGTTGCAAGACTTCCCTTGCTTGTGTAACTTCACACCGAAGCCACAAGACTTAACCTCAATGAAGTGCCAACAACCTATGTGAATATGTAAAAATATTCTAAATGCAAATAATGTTAGGCAACACTAAATGTTTATCTAGAAATTAAAGAATGTCACTAAGTGCAATTCCTAGATATCAAGCAAAGCCATTTCAATAGATGATGTCATTAAGCATGGCATGGTCATAAAATGCAATCATCAAAATGCAATCAATATTACCTAATTAGCTAGAGGCAACAATAACCTAAGCTAGTTATCACAAAAGCCATATCAACACAAGTTGTCATTAAGCATGGCAAGGACTATAATGCAATCACAAAATGCAATTAATGAGTCCTAAACAATATCTAAATGCAAAGTATAGAGATTTAGCTATAAGGGCAAAATGGTCACAAACCCTAGCTATCAACAAACAAACCCAATCATGTTATCAAGACTCTTAAATATATGCAATAACTAGAGTCTAGGTATTTACTCATGCAATAAACACCTAATCTAGAGTAAGAAGAACAATAAAAGATCTTCAATGAAGTTCTTGCTTACCTAGTCATGAAACCAAGAACACCCATGCTCATATGATGAAGAATGATGCAAGATGGAGATAGGTTTTAGGTTTGGAGAGTCAACAAAATAAGCTTGGTGCTTTCTCTCACTAGGGGAGGTTCTCTCTCTCTAACAAATGTGTTCTTTTAGCTCTAAGGAGGTAAGGAAGAAGAAGAGAACATATATAAAGAAGCACTACACGAAACGGCATCGTTTTGGACAAAGGGCAACTGATTCCCGTCATGACCGATGTGCGTGCTGCAGCCTAAGCAAGTGTTCAGACCACGGTATCGCGAGTAGTGCATCACCTGGGAATCACCGCTGTCTGGACCGTGGTACAGGCAATGTCCAGACCGCGGTAGAACCAGCGGTGCATCACTGGGAAACTCTGCTTGGGAGACCGCTGTGCATGCAACGTGCATAGGCCGCGGTAGCAGCAGCGTGCAATGCCTGGAAAAGA
The DNA here is from genome assembly GCA_032871835.1 of Dipteronia dyeriana. Taxonomy (NCBI): domain Eukaryota; kingdom Viridiplantae; phylum Streptophyta; class Magnoliopsida; order Sapindales; family Sapindaceae; genus Dipteronia; species Dipteronia dyeriana. The sequence continues at coordinate 68,836,875 of CM065295.1, read as the reverse complement.
CCGTTGTGCATACCGCGGTAGAGGTAATGCACAGGGAGCGGTCCCGACCACGGTCAAGGGGAAAAAACTCTTCTAAGGGCAAACTAAATGTAACAAACACCCAAGCAAGATTTATGGCAAAGGACACACAATTAAGGCAATTAAGCATTCATGTGACAGGATTGGGTGATAAATAGATTGTGGAAAAATTTCATAATCAAGAGGATGAACCTTTAACCTAAATTGAATGTTCTTAATGATATAACAATCATATTGTTGCATGTAGTTGTTAGGTAAACTTTTTTCCCATGTTTAGCCATCCTAGGGAGTTGACTAAGCCGAATCTTTGACCAAGAAGTAAAGACCACCGACATTTCTTTTGTGCTTGTGTAGTTATATGGATGTTTTGAATGCCTAAAGCTTTTGCTTAAATGATCACTTTGTAATTGATCCATGGCTAGATGCTATGTACCGAGAGGATACGCGTTTGACAATACTTAGATAAACATTCACTATGCTTGACTAGAAAGTGCTAGAACCACTAGGCTAATGTATAGGGTTCAATTTGTATTCCACGTCCTTAATGGGTTCATATATATTGTCCAGATTGCTCGAGAGAGATTTTGGGTATATATGGATACTATCTCTAAGACATCGAGAGAGATTAGAGATTACTTAAGGGGATACGAGCCTATGATATACTTGCACATTTGAGGGATTATGTAAGTCTAACACGTAATTAGGAGGATTGTCACAGTTGAGTCGGTTCCCTAGTGTAACCACATTTCATGCATATCTCAATTCCATCTATCATTATATATATTATTCATATAAGTTATTTAGTTATATTATTATTCATTTTTTTGCACACGCAACACATGAGTCTGCTCGGAGTATTGTAATAATAGCTAGAACTAGAGACGGTCGGTGAATCTCACCTTCCTGTGGATTGATCCCTTGCTTGCCAATATGCTAGTCTCTGTGAATTGCGCTCTTGCGAGACCGAACTTAAATGTTCATATTTGACGATACTGCAACCACGTGCCCAACAAATTGGTGTCGTTGCCGGGGAGGTAGCACATTCATTGATTGTTGATAGTTTTACCTTCCATTTTACTGATGTTTATTACATTGCGGAGTAGATTGTTATGTTGAAAACAAACATCACTTTTACTCATGTCTTTCATTGTGTGCACGACAATGTTTAGGCTAGGTTATGGAGTTGTTAGTCGTGTTTTGTTATTTTATTTATAGCATATGCATTTTATTGCTTTTTGAGTTGTGCTTGTATAAGGAACAAAAATTATCAGGTTGGAAAGACCACACGACTCTTGAGAGCTAGGTGTGCGCCTATCACACCACAACAACTCTCCAAGTGAAACGGCAACACCACAAAGACCATGTGGTTGCAGCCACAAGAGGTATCCTCTAAATTTTGAGTGCTTATAGAGTAGTTGTCGACTTGGACGGGAATAGCCCATGCACTTAATGTTAGGAATGGTTTGCTTATTTTCTTTTAATTTCATTTTTGTTTAGATCTATGAGTGGATTTGTGTTGTGCATAGATCTTAGGGTGTTTGTTTTAAAAAAATTCAAATCTCTGCAAAAATTGCCCTATTTTGAATATTTTTGTGGCAAATATTTCTTTAAAATTGTACAAATTAGTGAGGAAATTAATTTTTCCGCCCAATCTGCGTTCTTCAATTTTTCGTTATGATTCTGAATATATAAAGAACGTAAAATTCTGGATGGCGATTTAAGAGTTATGATCATTTGTTCGACCAAAGGTCAAGGGCGATGCCCTATTTTTCGAAACTGCACATACACTGTTTTTATCGTCCATTTTCACACTTTTTCATTTCGAATTTTGAATTTTTTTCTAAATAAAAAATGTGTATTTATATGTCTAATCGATGGTGTTAAAATATTGTCAATTGATATTAAGTCATTTTAAAAATATGCACCAAAGAGTGGACATTTGATGAACTTGAATTTCCACAGTTTTTGAAATTTTTGGTCTCCATGTTGAGTTGCTTTCTTTTGTGTGCCTGTAGAGATATGCATAGTATGCTTTTAGCTCTGTGCATCACTTAAATTTGCTTGTACAGTACCAATCTTTTGATGATGAGGTGGATAGAACTCTTTGTTTGTTTAGCTTAGGAAAATAGTAGAGACTACCAGTGAGCTACACTTAGTCTAAAATAACGAAAAATTTGTGGGTTTTGTTTCTACTCTATAAACACTTTCCGATTTCAATCTTAACTGTGGTCTCATTGTAATTAAAATTTGCATTGATTGCCATAGAACTTTATCATATGGATTGTTTTTTGAGATTTGTATTCCCTTGTTAGATGAACTTTAAGAAATGATTTTGGATTTGAGTGTGTTCTTAAACTCCATAAATAGCCCAAACACTCTCCGTCCCTGTGTGTTCTTACATTGTAAAAATTTAAGGCCAAACACTAAACCTACATACACCTTCTAACCCAAACACAAGTCATACCCTAGTTATTGATCATGTTAAGGTGTATAGCTTTAGAGAAGTTATATTTTGGTCTAAATTTTGTAAATGTGTACTTAGGCAATTATGTGTAAACGTGCAAAGGCAAGGGCTAAAAAAAAAAAGTGTGAATTATTAACACTTAAGTCTTCAAGTTCTTCAAATAAAAAGTTACTCACCAATGAGTACAAATGTACCACAAATGTGCAATGTAAAGTTTAGTGCCTAGTCACTTGTGATGTAATGTGTTTTAGAGCTAACTAAAGTATTGTAATATGTATAAACACCTTGGCATGATTAGTAACTTTATCCTTCACACTCCTATCATATCTTCCATCCCATACACCACTACAAATCACCTTGGCCCCAATGCATGTGAGGGAAAGTCCATTTGATCTCTTAGAAAGTCTATATTGGGAATATGACTCAATGCATTCTCTTTCCACGTTCATGACATTTCAAGTCTTTCCATGAGATCTATCACTATAAAATGTGCTTCATTGAATATACTCATATGCGATATATTAGATTCCATGAACATAACTTCTAAATCGCATGTGTTTGCTAGAGAGTGATCGCCTAGGTTTTTAGTGAAAAAAATCAAACTGGAATCCTGTGATGATTAGAGTCGAGACGAATTTTATCTTGACCGTTCGAGCGTTGTTGATTTGTAAACCGAAAATATCTTAAGTATTGGCATACTTGCATTGTGTAAATCATTGTTAATGATTGGTATATTTGAGATACTAGCATGCGTGTGTTGTTTTTATATGGTATGTTTGGATTGCATCTCATCTTTCTTGCAGAGTAGTACGTTTGTGGATGTTCGTATATATAAACCCTTAGAACACAAAACTTCTCCATCTAGGGATCGCCAAGTGGTTGAAAGGCTTGTGGCACGTGCTAAGTGTCATCGTGTTTTCTACGAAAAAGGACTAGCCTAGCATAGTTTTTAATTATGTTCATTTTGTTTGATTCTTTTTCGTTTTAGTTTTTGCTCAAGAACGAGCAAAAGATAGGTTTGGGGGGTATTGATCGGAACGATTTATATACATATTTGAGGTCCCCATTACCTAGCTTTTGTTCTCGTTTTCTAGCATATTTTGGTATTTTATGTGTTTGTGAGTCCTGTGTAGGTACATGCTCTCTACGGAAGGTATTTGAACTTAATTAAAGAGTTTTGGAAGTTAAGGGCAGAATTTGGAATAGCATGTGCAGACACCCCAATTTCAGAAGGTCATATCTCCCTCATCCAATTGAACTACATTACCTGTTACCACTTTTCAAAAAGCCCCGGAAGTCTAATTTCCAACGCACTTTATAGATCGTGATTCCGAGATTGTTGGAGAAAGTTATGGCCATTTTTGTAATGATGCACAGAGAAGTGCAGTTGTGTACCGCGTGAGACCAAAATGTGCACCGCACTTCGTACCGCATTTTTGGGCAAAAAGCTCCAGAAAGTGATGTGTGGTACGCGTGTTTATAAGTACCGTATCACGTACCGCATTTCTGGGCAGAAAAGCATTTTTCAGCCATTTTTAGAGGGGTATTCTTGTCTTTTAACCCCAAAGTCATGCCCTAACCTCCCACATTATAAATACCCCATTTTCTCCTAATTCTAAGAGAACTCTTCCCCTCTTTTCCCTTCTCACGCCTCTTCTTTTCTCTCTTCCATTTTCCTTCATCTCTTGCTCCCATGAAGGTATTTTCCTCTCTAGGAGCTCACCATACACCTTCACCCCACCATTTTACATCTCCTCCATCCATTTAGAGTAGATTACAAAGGAAATAAGAGTCAAAACAGAGCTAGGAACGATTTAAGCATCTTTTGAGGGTTTATAAGGGTTTGTTTCTTTTTACGCATTTATTTGTATTTCTTTTTTTCTTTAATGTATTTCACCAATTTGGAGATATTGTAAACCTACACTTGTGTAATAAATGTATTGATTTTTCTTAAATTCATTTGGATTTTGTTTTGTTCTTTGATATATGTGTTTTTATGCTCTTAATATGATATGTATGTGTATGAATTGATAGAAATCAATATGTGTCCATGATTGGGTTTAGGAGTAGTTGTAATTTAGAGTAGAAATTAGATTCTCATGATTGTTGATTGATTGATGGATGACTTGAAATTCCATGTATTGAATAATTTGAGTAATTGGGGTTTTAGCCCCAAAAAGTAGAAAAGGTTTCAGTTCAAGCTTTTAGCTGTTAAATTGACCTTGGTTCATATCCTTGTTTTTAATGGGTCTTTAAGACACAATTATCCATCCACATGACAGGATTGGGTGATGAATTGATTGTGGAAAAATTCCCTAATCAAAAGGATGAACCATTAACCTAAATTGAGTGTTCTTAATGATATAACAATCATATTGTTGCATGTAGTTGTTAGGTAAACTTGTTTCCAATGTTTTGCCATCCTAGGGAGTTGACTAAGCCGAATCATTGACCTAGAAGTAAAGACCATCGACATTTCTTTTGTGCTTGTGTAGTTATATGGATGTTTTGAATACTTAAAGTGTTTGCTTAATTGATAACTTTGTAATTGATTCATGGTTAGATGCTATGTACCGAGAGGGGAATACGCGTTTGACAATACTTAAATAAACATTCACTATGCTTGACTAGAAAGTGCTAGAACCACTAGGCTAGCGTATAGGGTTCGATTTGTATTCCACGTGCTTAATGGGTTCATATATATTGTCCGTATTGCTCGAGAGAGATTTCGGGTATATATGGATACTATCTCTAAGACATCGAGAGAGATTAGAGATTACTTAAGGGGATACGAGTCTATGATATACTTGTACATTTGAGGGATTATGTGAGTCTAACACATAATTAGGAGGATTGTCACGGTTGAGTCGGTTCCCTAGTGTAACCACATTTCATGCATATCTCCATTACATCTATCATTATATATATTATTTATATAAGTTATTTAGTTATATTATTATTCACTTTTTCGCACACGCAACACATGAGTCTGCTCGGTGTATTGTAATAATAGCTAGAACTAGAGACGGTCGGTAAATCTCACCTTCCTGTGGATCGATCCCTTGCTTGCCAATATGCTAGTCTCTGTGACTTGCGCTCTTGCGAAACCGAACTTAAATTTTCATATTTGATGAGACTGCAACAACGTGCCCGTCAAATTGGCGACACTATCATTGATAAACTTCATGTAGTCATCTTTAATCGCTTCCAAATTGGACTTGATAAAATTGAGATTAAAGTTGTCGGGTCCCGGTGCTTTGTTGCCGTCACAAGAGCTCACTAAACCGCTCTTCCAACCCTTCTTTCTCCTCCCGTGTTAGTTAGTTAACAGCCAAGCCCCTGATCATAGTCCTCCTCTGCGAGACGTTTTTGAAAAGATCTCTAAAATGCCTAAAAACCCCATCCCTAACATAGTTCGGATTCGAGAGCCTGACTCCTCCGATATAAAGTTCAGAAATGAAGTTGGAACATCTCCTTCCACTAGCCACCCAATGGAAGAACTTAGTGTTCATGTCCCCTTCCTTTAGCCACTTAACCCTAGACTTTTGCTTCCATCTCTGTTCCTCCCTTCTAATTTCCTTTTACAACTCAGAAACTAGACCAATACGCTCATGCTTTAGCGCTTTAGTCTAACCTTCAGACACAGCCTTTTTGTCAATCTTGGCAAACTTGTCTTCCAGCTCTTGAGTAGTGACAGGATCCTTCCTTTTTGGTTCTCAAACCCCTTTTTATCACGATCTTAACAGCCTTGATTTTAGAGAACACCACAAAGCTCCTCGAACCTTTCACTATACTGCATTGCCATCCTTCAACAACCTTTCTCATCATATCACCGTCCTCAAGCCATTCGTTTAGAAAACGAAATGGCCTAAGGCCCCAATCCATGTCACTACATCTCAAAGCTATAACATTATGGCACGAAAGGCTTCTTGGAAGCTCGACTTAGTGCAAATTAGGAAACCACGACAATAACTCCACCGATATCACAAAACGATCGAGTCTAACCCACGCTGCCTCCTCCCTCTAATTCGACCAACAAAGGACGTGCCATGAAGAGTTTAGATCAACCACTTTGGCATCAAGCAAAAAGTCAATGAAACTTCTCATTGCAACCTTGTTATTTGAACCCCCAATCTTTTCCACTAATGAAGCACGGAATTGAAGTCACCCCCGATACACCACGGCATATCTAACGTCTTTTGAGCCGAAATAATGAAATCCCATAACTTAGCCTTCTCACTGTCCCAACTGGGTGCATAGACATTGCAAAACACCACCTCCTTATTTAACTTGACCAATTCCCCTACAAGGATAATGCATCTTTGGTTAGAGATGCAAGCCTTTATCTCAAAACTATCATCACTCCATAATGAAATTAAACCCCCAGTAGCTCCATCTGAGTCCACAGACATAGATTTCGAAAGAACGTTCCAGCCTAAAGACCTTATAATCTTGTCATCAACGTGCATTAGCTTTGTTTCTTGAAGGAAGAATAAAGATGGATTATGCTTAGCCACTAAATTTTTCACAGCCCTACGCTTCTCCTGCCTGCCCAAACCTCTAATGTTCCAGGACATAATTAACATAAAAAAACAGAGACCCCAGGCCAAAGCAAGACAAAGAGCTAAGATTGCTTCTTGGACACTTCCATTATCCTTGCATAATCTTCAACGTTCTTTTAAGCAATAATCTGAGAAAATCCTTCTTCTCTGCCATCAAAGTCGAAACCAAGCACCGCTCCGGTTTCTATAACCTTAGTTATTTCCTCATCTAGAGCCAAAGAGCCCATGTTGCCTTCATGTAAGTCATTCTTTTTACAAAACTGACGTTCTAAAACCTTTGCCACTTCAATCTCTAAATTCCAGCTACCATCCTCTCCGGTTTTATTGTTCCTAGTTTTCATAGCACGCTTGTTGACCGATCCAACATTCCTTGAACCTCTTCTTTTTTTTGTAGGACTACCTAGGCTTCAATAGCTTGAACCTCCTTTTTCAGTCCCCAGTCGGCAGACCCAGATCAATTTCCAGTTGAATGGCATCCTCACTTGCAACTTGATGATCCTGGTTCTGCCCTTCAATGGTCACCACCTTTGAAAGATGAGAAGCTCCCGCTATATTCAGAGTGGGCTTCGAGACCACTGATGGTTCAATAAGTTGATCCAAAAGGGGTGAAATATCAGGCCCAGTTGAATTGGAGTCTAACTCTGATTCAGCCACCATAGAAACATTGAGACTCGTCCCACAATCCTCATCTCTTGACTCAATACCATCCCCTGGCTCTATAAACGGTAACTGATAATACAAATTGGGCCTAACTACAATTCGTAGCCCACTCTCTGAGTGCTGATGGGCCATATTAGAGCACTCACTTGCAAGTCTTATAATCCTTCTTGAGAAATCGAAACTGATGAGTTGTCCTCTCATTCACTTGACACCACCCATTTCTTTTCCAAATTCAAGGTTGTATTGCACATTCGTGAAACATGTGACCTCATTTTAAAACTTCTTTGTTACAGTACTTCCTTGCCTTTTTCCACCACGACTTTAACAGCATAGTCCCTATCCATAACTGTTTCCTTATGCTAAGGTTGGTAAAGGTTGACATCCCCATTGGACTTCTGATTTCTGACGTTCCTATTTTTGTGAAAAACATCTTCTTCCTCTTGTCGCTTCTTTTCTCGAGAACCAGACCTGGTTCTGTCACTTTCCTTTGGTTTGTCAGGGCCCTTTTGGTCCAACAATAGAGGTGCCTGAGATTCAACCTTCCCTGACCGTCTCCTCCAATTTTCTAATTCATAGAAGAAATTTGAAACTGTCTGATGATCTGCATGCCTCAGGCCTAGGTGCCTTCTTATCCAACCGTAATCCCGTAAAAGCCTCTTTAACGATCGTTAACTCAAAGATCTGAACCGGTCTATAACCTTAATCTTCTCATGACAACTGGCCTCATGAGGAATCAAAACTAGTATTCTTCCCATGTCTAGTCTTCTTTTCTGTAAAATATCCTCTATTAGCAGTCGTGTTCCCAGAACCCTACCCATTTGAAGCAAGAGAGATCATTGGCAACACCTTAAAAGGGTTCCATATATCTCCACCCACATCGGTCTAGATTTTGCAGCTACGTCCTTCGAACATACCTCCATGGACGTAAAACAATCATCCCATAAAAAACGATTCTTAACAAACCCAATGCAGTTAGTATCAGAATCAAAGTGCCATAATATGGTCTTGTCTCCCATATAATGTGACGAGAAATTGAAGCCCCTCATAGAAAGTCTACTGTTAACACTCGAGAGGTCCGTAAAAATTTTAAGGAACCCCACAGCCCATTTGGAAAGCCATCCTTCCTTAAACTGAGGATCTTCCCAATTCATAACCATTGGATTCTTACCTGCGAAATTCCCCTTGGTATTGAATTCATTCTGATTTCCTGAAAGTGCTTCAACTTAAGAGCGATCCACACGATTATTGAGCCCCTTGCTTGCACCTCCACCCTCCCCCCCTTCCCCACCGCGTCCAAGCACCCTGTCACAACCTTCACCCAAGTTTTCGCCCTTTTTATTGCTCCATGATCCACGGTCCCAGCATGAAGTCTATCTTTCCACCCATACGTAGCCACTTTAACCCAGATTGGCCTACCACAAACATGCATGCCATCTCGATGCTTCAGTGAGGGAGGCAAAACACCTTCCTCTACCATTCTTTATTTGACAGGAATACATCTCTAACCTTGCCAAAGGATTTAAAAATCCCTCATAAACCCACCTGGTCTACTTGCGGATTCAAATTATCCATAAAGATTGAAAATAAGTCTTCCCTGAAATCTTTCCTCTTTTCCACAAACTGGCCGACATACCTACTGTCTCTTAATCCTACTGTCATTCTCAGCTTGGTATCTTCGTATGTAATTTTGATATTATGTGATCATTTATGTATTGATGTTCACTTTATTTTAGTCCTAAAAGGAAACTGAAAAAAAAAAAAGAAATTACATTTTTACAAAAGAGTTTTCTTCCCGGTTGTGGAAGCAGTTATCTCCCGTTATGAGAGTATATATCCTGACCGCACATGTATTGTTTGATCTCGTAAGATTCTTATTTGTAACTGTTATTGTAATACTTCAAAAAAAAAGTACTAACAAAAAAAAAATTTACTTTGTCAATTTATATCCATTATAAATATAAAGAAAAAAAATCCATTATAAATATTTTGAACTCATTTCAATTAAATAGTTTCATATTACTAAAATTTTATGAGGCTAATAGATCCTCATTGAAATTGTTATTATCAATGTTACGGTTAGTAGTACCTAGCTATGTAATAAATATAAATTATAACTAATTAATATAATTTTATAAAGATAAATTATAACTAATTAATATAAGTTTCTTCATTCTAGTCATTAATTATTTATTATTTGTTCAATATTGTATTTTTAATATGAATATTACTTATTATAAGTGGTGAATTTGTCTACCGCTTTATTGTTTATAAGAAATTATCAATAAATTTTATTTAAATTCATATATTATTCTATTATATATATATATATATTATAATATTTTTACTATATCATATAGACGAAATTATAGTTATAGATCATTTCTACCGATGGTATATCTTATTTTGTGTTAAATGAGTGATTAGTTACTGCAATTAAAATCGTTACTATTAGACTATTGTTAATGTAACAAAAGTGCTAAGATATGAATTAACAAAATGTTATTGTTTTTGATAAGGTGTTTTTCATGTACAAGATTATTATTTTTTCAAGAATATTGTTTTTAATAAGTTATTGATAAATTTGTATTTAAACTCATTCATTATGCAATTAAATATAAACATTAATATAATATTTTTATTATATCACCCATGAACAAAATGAACAAAATTGCATATACACATTATTTCCACTAAAATTGTTATTTTTAAGAGTAATATTATTATTATTATTATATCAGTGACTAGCTATGAATTAACTATAAACTATAATTATTTAATGTAATATCGTATAATAGATGTATGATAGTATCGTCTACCGATAAATAAAATATAAATTATAATTATTTAATTTAAATTCTTTCGTTCTACTAATTAATTCTTTATTACTTGTTATTAACATTTAAATCTTTTTTAAAAGTAATTTAAATCCTTTTTGTTAAAAAAAATTATATCCTTTATTACCTGATATATTTTGAAAACAAATAAAACTGTTGAAAATGTTTTAAGTTTTTACTGTAATAAAAAATATTAAGTTCAAATTTTAATAACATCGATTGGATTGTTTTTATCCAATCTAATGGTAGTTATTAAGTCCAATAACGTTATTGGATCAGTAAAGTAGTATGACCCTTATGAGTGGTGATATTTACACACCTCAAAACGTACATCCCAATTTAGTATATTTTTAAAAATCCAATATTACCATTGAGTAAAATTACTTAAATGACTAAATAGTTTGTAAGTACACACCAATAATTATCAATTGGTTTTATATCAATCCTTTAAAAAAAAAGAGTTTCTTATTAATTGTTTGATATGATAATAAAAAACTTTCTATTTTAGCAAACCATAACTTCTATTTTAAATACTAATTTCAATTTCATTTAAGGAATACTAATTTCAATTTCGTTTAAGGAATACAAATTGATTGAGTTAACCAACAAATTTACTGTTATAATTGAGTGAAACAAAAATAAATAAAAACAGTAAACTTTCTATTGTAAAAAAGTAATAATAATAAACTTTCTTAGGAATATAGGAATTGAGATACACGGTGGTGTGTTGAGAGCTAATAGTTTTTCAATTCGGTGGAATTGGAGAATTTTGAGCTTAAAAAAGTTAAAGAATTAAAAAAAATAATGCAATGATAATAATTTTTTTCAAACAATTTTTTAGTGACATCAAATGTTTTTGTAAGAAATAGAATATTTTTTTAAAGAGAAATTATTTATTTGAATAAAAATATATAAAATAATAAAATTTTAAATAAATTTGATTAGATAAGAAAATAGGGATGTGCTAACAAAAATATAATATAATAAAATTAAAGAAATTGTACTTTTGACATTAAGTGAGATTTATTTACGAAACATAGATTTTTAAAATATTTTAGAGGCGTACTTACGAAAGGGGTGTACATACAGGTTTTGAGGGGTGTCAATATTGTCACTCGACCCTTATTTAGAATATATATATTACAGGCTAGTCTTGCTTTGTTTTCGTGACAAAGGGTATATCTTTATTTTTTATTAATAATATTTTCTCGTATATTGTTGATATTCAGTCTAAAACAAAAATTATTCTAGCTCACTCTACTCTAATGTTTAATCTGAAGAGAAAAATTATTTTCTAAAACCAATTTACATAGCGGAAAGTAGAATAAAAACAATTTAAAATTTTTCGATAAAGGATCAAATTTATTGAACAAACATTAAATCAAAACTAAATAGATTGGTGCCTTTAACGTGTGTATCAACCTCTTGGTCTTCCAAACCTTGCACCAAATCGGCAACATGTGCTCTCAGCTTCAACTCGCGAAACTTTTTATGATCTAACCATCGGTCACTAAAACGAGTATATAACTTTCTCTAGAAAACTCGAAATCATGAATCGTAAAGTTTGTCGGACACTAGATTTTAGGGCTTTTCGAATATATATGGATCGCAACCCAGTTCAATTTAGGGAGCGAGTCATGGTCTCGGGTTTTTGTGTGTTGCAACCGCTTGATCTTCTAGTATTTACACGAAAGTGAATTTCCTAGAAGTGTGGGTTTCATATTCCTTAAATCAATACTTCTTCAAGCTCTTGAGAAAAAGATTAGATCTCAGGAAAAGAATAATTGATTTAATCTTTTGAATGTATCATGCCAACAAGAATAATTAGCTTAATATTCTTCGACTTTTCTCTTCAAATATCTATTTATAGCATTTAAAAGAAGAAGTTTGAATCCTTATTGGATACACAATCATAGTTCTACTATGATTCACAATTTTAATAATTTTAATTTTAATAAATCTTTTTTAATTATGGCAATCATAATTAAATATCCTATATTTTTATTATTTTCCAATTCTATTTTCTAATATATAGGAATCTTTTCCTCCATAGACTCTAAAACTTCTAGATGATTGTTTTTCTTGTTACATTAGGAAACTAACTTTCCTATTTAACAAGAAATCATTTAGAAAAAGTAGACTTGGATGGCACTCCATCTAAGTGTGGTAACCATCTACCTTATCAATCAAGATGGATTCGGGCACCTTACTTGAAGGTAGCCGAATCTACTCTTAAGAAAAATTCCAATTGAACTATTGTTTGTTCCCTTGAGCCCAACTCTTAGACCTTTTGATCCAAGTTAGATAATCCAAACAATTTCGCGAATATTGGGGTTCGAGCGGGCTATTTTAATTCAAGCTCCAATAAGCTTGGTCCAATTCCGATTAACTCTTAATCAATTGCACTCAATCTATTAATTTTAGTTTATTCCACTAAAAAATTAAAATTACAGTCTTAAATATAAAATAAATACATAATCTATTAATTAATATACTTCAGCCCCTAACAATTTTATAGAACGTGTATCCTCATAAAAAACATCAATTATTGGAAGTGCCTTTAAATGACCATTTTGCCCTTCCAATTATTTTGTTCCTTAGGACCATTTTTACGTCTAATGGATAATTTGATTAATCAAGAAATCATGATCCAACAATTCTTATTGAATGCTCAACGTTGAGGTTTTTTATCCAATACCCCATAAGTGATAAGACACATAAAGTGGCACTTGCTTTTATTTATAATAAGAGTCACTATGATCATATCTATAAATATATGTTCTTTATGATAAATAAATTAATAATACCAATCTGTCGAGAAATAAACTTTTATAAAATAGTTGTACTCATTGACAACCCAATATTATAATTTACAATTATAAGTTCATTATTTATTCGGATTAAGATAGATATCCCAATTGTTATAATTGTTAATATATTATTATATTAATGGTAAATAGAATTATACTATCCATATGATCTAGTTCAATACATAATATGTACTCGGTTCTTTTGTTCGGTCTCTATTTTAGTGAATCTAGACTTGTCACTCCCATTTGAAACAAAATGAACCGACAACTTTATCGAGATAGGATGTCTAGCCTCTATTTTAAGTTATGAATAATCTTTACACTAGGTAAAAAAAGTTATATATTCTATTGCACATAACAACTTTATGTGAATAATTCTTTATTCGCTTTTTTTAATGGAGCCTTAGAATAGAGTATTGTTATTGGCACACCTAAAACAGTCTATTCATAACCAATTTTTTAAAATTTTGATTTAATTAAATAAAATTAAATGCTTTTATTAATTTTTTTGATTTATTTTCAAAACTACCTTTTTTAATTATTTTTCAAACTTAATACACCCATCTCCAATCTCTTTATCCTGATCTTTCTATACGTTTCTCTCTCACCTTCATTAGACAATTTATTTTGTCTTCCTTTTTTTTGAGTTTTTTTTCTTATTTCATGGTGGAAAAGAAAAAAGGAAAAAATAATAGGATTGCTCATTCTTAGAGAATTTTTACAGATATTTGATATCATTGTTTCACAATTCTTACAGATGTTTTATACCATTCTCAGACATTTTTTCAGATATTTGATATCATTCTCAAACAATTATTTTATATCTTCCGTAATATTTTGTATGCGTGTAAAATGTAAATTTTAGGGTTTAAGCATTTTTTTTTAAGAAACATATTACAAGAATGTTGTTTTTTTTTGTAAAAGAAATATGGGATTTTAATAGACTTACTTTGTAGAAATTTTTTTTTTCCTAAATTGTACGTCTCTTTAAGCAAGTTTTATAAAGAAAAAAAATACTATAATTAAAAAAGTATAACATAAATAGACCGATAGGGGTGTGCCAATAGCACCACTCCTTAGAATATTTGTATTTAACATAAATAATCCTTCATTATAAATGCTACATTATTTAAATATAAATAATGAACTTTTTATTAATTACAGAAATTTCATACTTTAGAGCATATTTCCTAACATAATCCTGTAACGTCCCTGCTCGCCTCTCTTTAATTTTGATATGTTGTCGAGGGCTTGAGACCGACCCAGTCTCATCAATATTTCACCCATCTATTTGACTTTCTTTCATCTACATTTTCATTTCATTTTTTTTGTGGTGGGTCTAACTCCACCCAACATAACAGTGATGGAAGTCGGACTTTTAGTTTTAAGAATATGCAAAGTTAAATTCACGGCAACAAGAGAAGACTTGGAAAATGTAGACATGTCAAAGTAAACTAAAGTAATTTCTTCTATATATATATATATATATATATATATATAGAAAACTTATAATATATGTAGCAAACTTTGAAAAAGATGATGAGTTGCAGGAACTGCATAATTGCTTGGATGATTCTCCTGCTTTATGTGTTTTTTATAACCTCTCAATCTCAACTGGCGGCTGCAAGGGGACTTGGATCTGGTAGGTTATTACGCCCTTGGAACGAAGTAAGATTGCCTTGCATTGCATGGATGCTCTTTTTATTTTTTTGTTAATTAAGCATATTTGAGTGTTTTTTTTTTAGTTTACAGTAATTCGGGATTGGGTACTGGGGGACGAAAAAATTTCAGAACTCACGACCTCATAACGTGGGTATGAGTAACGTATACCATTGAAATCTAGACCAACCTCATATTGTCTAAACATATTTACAATATAGATCTTTCGAACCATCTCTCCAAAGTATTTTTTAAGTTTAAGATTTAATTATATGTTCGGGATTGTTGTAGTTACATTAAATTATTCTTATATCAATTGATTTTCCTTTAGATTATATTAAATTTACTTGGCATAGTAAGTACATGGATTTCTAAAAATTCGTCCGTTGGTCTTTCAGCTTCAGATGTTGCGCCTAGTCCGGTAGAACATGCACATGGAGCTGGCGCTCCTTTGGCTATGTGATATTTTGCATCAATTAATCATGTTTGAAGATTCTAATACACAAGTTCATGAAATTAATTAATGTATTACGTTGTATTATGAATAAATTATAAAGATCAAAGTGATATACGATCCTGTCTCCTCAAAATTTCTGAGATTTATTAGCTGTTCTCGTTTTTCTGCTCTGGATTATATATGGTGAGCATTAGAAAATAATACAATAAGTGAATTCAATTCAAGATATCAGCTTGTGTAAATGAATCATTTAAAGCTTTATTTTCTCAAGTTTTATTGTTTTAAAATGACTAGTTGACTTTAAAAATCCAATTCAGCTTTGAAAATTTATAATGGATGGGTGAATTTGTTAAGATTTTTTCATTTTTCTTTTTTTGAAATTTTTAAATTTGATACTAATACAATCAGTGGTTTACTCCGTCAGGACAAAATCATATATGTTGGGATTTGGGAACTGTTTATTTTATAAAAAAACAAACAATATGTTTGGAATTGTTAAAGATTATAAAATACTCCATAAAACATTTTAAAAGGTGGTTCTTAAATACCTCAACTTTAGCAAATAAGTTCTCTTGTCTAATTATCAGTTTTCTAATTAATTATTATCAAATACTTTTTAAAGTGCAAGATTATGAAGAAAAAAAAAAGGATCAAACTAAATCAACTTAAATTTAAAATTTAAAATTTTGATTTCAATATCTCAATCACCCATATACTTTTAATGTAAGAGTTGTAAATATATTTAAATATCAACAATTGGATTAATAGCATATAAACGGTTAAGATGTTAAAATCAAAGTTTTAAGTTATTAATTTAAATTGATTTAGCTTTACCCTTACTTTAAATATTATTAATAAATATTTACCTTCTGCATTTTTCCTATTCAACCTATTTAATACACGATTAATAAATATATTTAATATTATTAATAAATATTTCATTTTTTAAAATTCTTTTGGCATTCCACCCTTCAACCTATTTAAAAAATGAAGAATTGTAAATAAAATCCCAACTTTTAATCAAATGTCAGATCAAACCCTCTAAATTGAACAATTAGTAAGAAAAACCATACTATTAATTGAACATTAGTTGACTTTATTTAAATATAATGAAATACGATTATTTAAGTAACTTTTTCTTTAATTGAACTAAAAAAATAATGGAAAAAAATATATACTAAAAATATGTTAGAAAATTAAAAAAATATATTTTAATTAAAAATTAAAAATATACTAAACAAAGAAATAAAATCACTAAAAAACTAAAATTAAAATTAAATTATTTTAAAATTTTAAAAAATATATGGATGAGAAGCTCAAAAACACATATCCAACTCCGTAATGTGCATTTCTTAATCCTTCTCTTTATTTTTTGTTTTTCTATCAAATATTATTTGGTTTTTATTTTTATTTTTATTTTTATTTAAAGATTTAATTTATATTTGTTATTTATGATATAAAAATTATTTTCTTAAGAAATTGATTATATTATTATATCAAACTATATTATATTATATATTTTTTTTCAGTTTATAAAAAAAGATTTAAATTGTCATATTTAAATTAAATAAAGTTAATTGTCAACTAACAATCAACTAATGATAGGGTATTTATTGATTGTGTAAACTAGAGAGTTTGATTTGACATTTGATCAAATATCAGGCCGTTATTTAAATATTTCCTTTTAACATGTTCAAAAAAATGTTAATTTTAGTTCGTTCATATTAAAAACATCTCTATTTATTAATTAATCATAATTATATTAACAGGTTGGTAAGTTCAAAATATATTAATATTAATTGTTTTAAAAAAGATATTAATATTTCTAAAAAAATAGTTTTTTTCTCAAATGGTGTTGACATATGCCGTGTCAACATCTTGTAAATCATGAGATTATATAGTGAGTGATGAAATGTTGACACCTCAGGTGCCAACACCATTTGAAAAAAAATATATAAAAAAATAGGTCAAAAAGTGATATTTCAAAAAAAAAAAATAGAAACCAAAACCCATAGACTGAGTTAACTTCTGTCGTTGATACACCTATCAGTAATCGAAAGTTAATAATATTTTATCTATTTGTTTTTATTCGTATGTATTGATGCATTAAAAAAAGTGGGAGAATTTTAAGCCCCTAAAATTTGATCAAAATAAATCCCTTAACATTAGTTGACGGTTAATTTTTTAATGAAATTATTGAAATATAACTATTTAGATCATTTATTATACAAGTTATTAAAAAAGAATAAAAATAAAATTAGAGAAAACCAAAAATAGTCATTCGAAACATTAAACTTTCGTTTGTAACCACTTTTGAAATTTTAATCGTTGATAACCACTGTAAAAAAAAAAACAGTGTATGTCTATAAATTATAAAAGTATCCCTGAACTTACTTATTTAAAAAAAAAACTTGGAAGCAAACTTGAAAACATGACTAAAATCTGGAACCAAACAATAACAACTTTTGAAACTTTAATTGTTGATAACCACTTGATAAAAAAAAAATCAGTGTATATCTATAAATTACAAAAGTACCCCTTAACTTAGTTATTTAAAAAAAAAACCTAGAAGCAAACTTGAAATTATGACTAAAAATCTAAAACCAAACTTGAAATCACGAATGAAAACTTGAAACTTGAACTCTTGCCTAAAAACATGAAATTTTAAAATTTTAAATCTTGACTAAATTGAAATATTGAAACTTGAAATCTTGACTCAATTGAAATGTTAAAACTTGAAATATTTCATTTTTTCTTCTTCTTCTTCCTCAAATTAGGTTTAGGTTTTTCTTTTTCTTCTCATTTTTTCTGCAAATCAAATCACCGGCGGAAGGGGAATTCGACGGCATTGTTGGAAGGTTGTGAAACCCAGGCAAAGCACGACGGCACAACGCATGGTGACAATATCACACGACGCACGACACGAAGCCAAGCAACGTCGGGGAGAGAAACAGATTCGAGGAGAGAGAAAGAGATGTTCGATGAGAGAGAGAGAGGACACCGAGACGCTGGGGATGACGTTGGTGACGATTCGCCAGCCTTCGCGACAACGCCGACAACGATTCGTCGGTTTGGCTTTGACGGGGAGAGAGAGACCGGGGAGAGAGAGAGAGAGGAGAGGATAGAGAAAAAGAGAGTGTGTGTGTGTCTGGTGATGGTTTTTATATGAGAGCATTGAAGTAATTTTTTAAAAAATGGTTATTAACAATTAAAATTTCGTTTGTGGTTACAAACAAAAGTTTCATGTTGTATATAGTTATTTCCAGCAATTTCCACAAATAAAATTAACTTCATATCAAATTATAAAATATATTATGAATAAAAAATGAAATCTATAAAATTAAAAATAAGAATCAAATAATACTTAATATAGAAATAAAAATTATATATGGAGAAGATATGCACGTTATCAAGAAGAATACATGTATATGATCATTTCCTCCATGTTTTTTTTATTTAAAATTATTTTATTTTATTTTAATATTTTATGATTTTTAATGTTTAGTTATTGTATATTTTAAAGTTTTTATTAAAATACTTTTTTATTTTCTAAAAAAATTGTAGTATATTTAGGTTTTTGGATTGATTTTTAGTTTAGTTGCATAGAAAATTATTTAAATAATTATATTTTATTAGATTTAATTGAAATCAATTGACGCTCTACTAACGGTCAACGGTAAACCAACATTAGGTTATTTTTTGTTAGTTTCGATAGTATAATTTGTATTTCATCAAACATGGGGGAGTTATTTGCAATTCTCTCAAAATAAATAAATACCAATTTTTAATGGAATTTTTGAAGAACCACATGTTAAGAGAAGATAATAAATGTGGTGGGGTCGAGCCTCATCGAGGATGATGTACTTGGCTACATCAGATAATTTGGCTTGTAGCTTGCATTAACCTTATTTAAAAACGACAGTCTTTATGGTTTATAGTCATCTTTTTTCTTTCTTTCTTGGGGTAATTACAGAAACATTTTGCCCAGCTTTGACAATATTACACAGATATGCTTACAAATTTCGTCTGCTTTTGAATTTTTTTTTTGGTATAAACATCCTCTACCGTTAGATTTGATCTGTTAACTCTTGATAGCTATAGGCAATTTGATCTTTTCGACCAAATAAAAAAAAATTGACTTCTTTTATTATATAAAGGATCAAGTTAAATAAACTTAAATTAGTTACGTAAAATTTTGACTTTAACATCTCAACTATTCATGTGCTTTTAATTCAATGGTTGAGATTTGAATGCATTTAAAACTTTTAGATTAAGAGTATATAGATGGTTGAGATGTTGAAATCAGTTTTCTAAATTATGAATTTAAATTGGTATAGTCTGATCCTCTAATAAAATATAAGCTAAAAAAACAAAATAAAATAAAGAGCTCATTGGAGGTGGAGATTTGCTTTATCTCATTGGAGATGGAAACAAAATAGACACCTTCTCTATATGAGGTTGAGCACTAATCCATCTAGAGATAGAGCAGATGACTCCGGTGGTCATGGTTCAATCTCCTAAGGTGGAGCAAAGCTCAATCTCTAGATCATGTGGCTCCCTTGATGATTTCACCATCTCCACTCGAGCCACGCCATCTTCGACAGTCAATCTCATCGGATTGTTATGTTGTGAGGAGAAGTGCTTTTAGAATTACTGTGAGAAGAATCAGCTGAGTATTTAGTAAACTGATTTTCAAAAGTGTTGTGAGAACTAAAAGCAATTTCAATGTGTTTGGTAAACTGAAGTAAAAAACGTTGTGAGTGTGTAAAATTACTAAAAGGATATAGACATCTAAATTGTGCTAATGTGCTATACTTTACATTTTTCTTATTTATTTGTGTTTAGTGTTAAGTGATATATAATTATGGTACTTTATTGAATTAATTAGCCCCATTTTTTATTCTACTTTATTTAATTAACTAGCCTCATTTCTTTATGGAAAATACTTGGATACTGACTAGTCAGTACCCAATGTGCTGACTCTTGTGTTTTTATTGGTGGAAAAATTCACTACTAACTCAATGTATTTAATATCAAGCACTTTAAATGGTTTTTCCACCAATTAAAACACAAGGTCAGTACTTTGGGTACTGGCTGGTCAGTACCCAAGTATTATCATTTCTTTATTTCTTTATTTCTTTATTTCTTTATTTTATTCTACTTTATTTTTTTATTTCTTTTTTATTCTACTTTATTGAATTAATTATCCCTTTTTTTTGTACAGAAATGTAAGCCCAATTTTTTTTGGTAAATTTCGTTAAAGGCAAGGACAAAGTTGGAAAGTTTGTAAAATTTCATTTAATATCACTGTAGCACATTTTCTAAAAGTAGAAGCCAAAATCTAAAAGCATGTATTTGTAGTTTCTCAAAAACTCAATTGGGAGAAGCTAAAAACGACTAAAAGCACTTCTCCATGATTTTACCAAACACATTGTCATTGGTCCAAAATCATTTTTGGCTCCAAAAGTAGCTGGGGAAACAATGTCAAACTGGTCCTAGATGGGGCTTGGTTTTGGTTATAGTATGAATTGGGTGTGAATTTGATGGGTCTTGTTGGTGGTATGAATTGGGTTTGGATTTTGATGGAGCGTGGTTTAATTTTGATGGATTTGTGTGTATTGTGGAGTTTATGTTTGAGATACTTATATGGATTGGGTGTAGAATTCAAATTTCCGGATTTTGTTAGTTGTGTTTGTGTAATGTTTGGTGGAATTTTGTTGTGTTGGGATGGAATTTGTTGAATGCAGTTTGGTGAAAATTTGGATGAAAATGATGGATGATGGAGATGATGAGATGGATGCAAGGAGATTTGTTTTTCAAATTTCACATGATGAAGATGAAGATCAAGATGAATTTTTATTTTTTATTTTTTTAGATTTCTAGATTTCATTAAATGAAGATCAATTTAGGTTTTTTAAAAGGTTTTGTTAAAATTATTTATCTTAAAAATATTTAAAAAAAAAATAAAATAAAAATAAATGGTATTTTAGCATTTTCCCACCTTTGACATTTGACTGTTAGGAGTTAACGGATCATAACTACTGGTAGGCGATGTTTATGTAACCTATTTTTTTTATATATATATTGCAACCAGTTTTTCTTTGGTAGGCACACAATTTATAGCACAAGTGCCACATCATCAGTTTTTGTCATGTGCATACAATCAGTTGTGGTTGATAATTTTAAAAGGGATGAGGTAACACTTGGTCAAAATTAGACATTAAAGCCCGTATGGTCCACATCAAGTCGAACACTAGGCTTAAGATCAGATTGGCCCAATTAAGACCCAAACCCTTCAAGGTCCAATTAGAACACGGGGAAACAGCTAGTGATGTAAATTGGACTAAGTCAACCTTTGAACAAGTCGGTTGAACTGACCGGTGGGATAGACTCGTTAATTCAAAAATATATGGCCCTCCCTGAACACATGTCATACATGCGGGAGGAGGGTAATGCTCACCTCCCTCGAAGGGGGGTGAGTAAAAATAGACTCAATCAGCTGTGATTGATAATTTCAAAAGGGATGAGGTGACACTTGTTCTATAAGTACGCTATAAGTTTTGTGCCCACTAGAGAAAAACTAGGATTACAGTCATCTTTCATTATTTCTTTTTGAGAAAATTGAACCAAACCTCCCTGAGGGTCACTCTTTTAGGCATGTAGTGGTCAAAATTAGACATTAAAACCCAATCCATTTCTCCACCCTAAAACAGTATAGGTTTGGCCCATCTAGTCCACATCAAGCCGAAGAACTAGGCTTAAGATCAGATTGACCCAATTAAGACCCAGACCCTTCAAGGTCCAATTAGAACATGGGGAAACAGCTAGTGATGTAAACTGGACTAAGTCAACCTTTGAACAAGTCGGTTGAACTGACCGGTGGGATAGACTCGTTAATTCAAAAATATATGGCCCTCATATCTCGGGCATGATCTCCTAAATATCTTGTGACAACCACTTGCAGCTGTTGGCACACCTCTCCACCAGTAAATATCAGACCCCTCTTCAAAGTGGGGGGTTAGCATTTAGATTCTCCATCTATCTCTTTCTCTCTTTGTCTTGCTCTCTCTTTAAGCGTACTTTACACGATCCAATTTAGTTCAAGTCTCAATCTTGTTCCAACTCAACAAGCTTAGGGACTCTGAGCTAAGTCGACCCGACACGACTCTCACGGCACCAACACATTGGTTTACTTTACTTATTGTATTACTTTGTTTCATTATTCTTTCGATTCACACTAACTCAAGCACTAGAAAGTCTCTCCATAGGACCACCCTTGATTTGACTCGACCATTGCTCTATCACTTCGTATAATATTGCAAGTTGTTAGTGACTACCATTAACTACACATTTACCTACATATTCGAGTATCTACAACTCCTAGAATTTTTTTTATCATTAATTGACATTAACCACACATGTCGTTTGTCAAATTTAACCATCGACCAAATTTGATAGTAAAAAATAAAGGTATCTTTGACCTTTCCAATATTTTTTAAATATTAAAAAATTGAATATAAAATTTAAAATTTGAAAACAAATTAATAAATACAAAAAACAGAAAAAAGAAATTAAAAAAGAAAATCAGAAAATGAATCCCACCACCTATCGTTGAGATGGATGTGGAGATTAAATAGATTTTTTTAACAAGGCAAAAAATGAAGAAAAAAAAAGTGTGGTAGAGATACATATTGAAAATAAACTAAGGTGTGTCTAATACAACATAGGGATGGCCAATGGGGAAATGGGGGCGGATGTAGGTCCCACCATCCACAACCTCATTTTCCAAACCCTCCCCCATCCTACCCCCCCCCCCCCCCCCCCCCCCCCTCATTTCCCCATTTGGGGGAAATGGGGTTGGGGTAATTTCGAGGGAGGTCCCCCCATCCCCATACTCATTTCCTCATTTTTCCCGTTTTTTCTCGTTTTTTTCCGTTTCCATATTTCCCCAAAGTCCTCCATTTCCACATTCTTCCATTTTTCCTGTATCAATAAAAATTACATATTAAAGAAACACATAAATTCGTAATTCAATAAATTCAAATACAAAATAACATCTCATACAAATTGAAATGAAAGTTAAGTTATTTAATATGTATATATAGTTAGTAAAATATGCTAATAAATTATATAGAGCTTGTTTGGTGTGTAATTTAACAAAAAAATCAATATGTATATATAGTTAGCTTGCTTGTTGTATGATTTAAGTTATAGTTTATAAAAAATGTATATATAGTTAGTAAAATAAAAATATTGAAAATATTTATATAATATTATAATATTTGAGGGAAATGGGGATGGGGGCACCTAACCCCATCCCCATTTTTAGGAATTCATGGGGGGAATGGGGAAATGGGGATGGGGACGGGTCCCCCCATCCCCAACATCATTTAAATTTAGGGTTAAAAGTCATCCCCATCCCCCCCCCCAATTTCCCCATTTTTCCCTAACAAAATCCCCCCGAATGGGGATGGGGGAGCTGGGTTTGGGGCCCCGGGGTAAAAACCTGAGTTGATCACCTAATCACACTTCAAGGCTCGTAACACAATCTATCCTATCCAGCTGGCCTTTAATTGTGAGACTTGACAAAATGTTTGTCAACCAACCTTTAGTTACAAGACTTCACTTGCTTGTGAAACTTCACCTAGAAGCCACAAGACTTTAACTCATTGAAGAGAATTAATAGTATAAGTGTGAACATGTAAATGATGCTCAAATGCAAAGAGTGCTCGACTAACACAAAATGTTTAACAAGGAATTTAATGAGCCAATCAATAAATCCAAGTTATCAATGTCTAAATGCAAAACAAAAAGACTTAGCAAGACGTTATCAATGACATACAATTCTAACTATCAATCAATGTCTACATGCCCATACATGTTGACTTAATTAGTTGTGTAAAGATTTTCCATCAACTTAATTATTACTCAAACAACTATGAATATTCAAGAGAGAGTAACTAGATAAATTAACACAAATCTATCAATCTAGTTATCAAATAATCACACAAGAATATTCAAGGCTTAACTATTTAGGTAAAAATAACCTAATCATACAAGCTATCAATATACAAACCCAATCATGTTATAATTCATCAATAAATATATTCAACAAGATTTCTACAAATCATAAGCAATAAAAACGAATTCTTGGTCTTTAAGAACAATAATCAAATATGGAAGTTTGTTCTTACTTACCAAGTCAAGATTGATGAAGACCAATGAAAGATTGATGCATGAAAGATGTCATGGATGCATGGGCTATAGGTTTGGAGAGTCAATGAAGCTTTCTCTCAAGAATCACTCTCTCACTCTCTAGGGTTGTAATTTCGTTGAGAGGTAAGAAAGAAGATGAGAAAGAGATATATTTATAGTGCCCAAGGAAAATTGTATTGTTTTGGAAAAGTTATTTGGGCAAAAAAAGGCAACTTCGCTGGTAAGGTTTCACGGATGGACCCGCGATCTGACAATTTAGCACCCTAACCTGATTTTTGTGCGGCTCAAAACATAACCAAACGATATCGAAACCTTTCATTAATGTGTGTGCAACCAAAGTCCCACATTGGCTAGACATGAGGAAGATTTTGAGTATATAAATATGGAAACAATCTCCATTGGTATGAGACCTTTTGAGAAGTGTCTCAAGAGCAAATCTGTATGGGCTTGGCCCAAAAGGACAATATCATACCAATGTGAAGAATGGGGGTTCCGTACTTATAACAAGTGGTATCAGAGCTGTACCCCAGACTTGGCCAATAAGTAGCCAAACCAAGCCAGGAAATGGTGGGCCCTAGGTAGCTCATGATGGGTCCGTGATGTTAGCTCTTGATGCAAGATATGCTCAAGATCTTCACATAATACGTGTGCTCCCGACGCAGTGGAGAGAAGTAACCTCGATAGAGTATCCTTCCTAGCATTGACGGATGGATGATCGCTTGAGGGGAGGCCCAGACCGTGAAGATAATGATGGTCCTTTGTTGGATGAGAGGATTGTTAGGTGTGCAACCAAAGTCTCACATTGGCTAGACATGGGGATGATCTTGAGTATATAAGTATGGAAACAATCTTCATTGGTATGGGGCCTTTTGGGAAGTGTCCCAAGAGCAAATCTGTGAGGGCTTGGCCCAAAGAGGACAATATCATACCAATGTGGAGAATGTGACTTCCGTACTTATAACATTCGTATAATATACCGTTGAAAAGGTATGGATGTCTTATTTTTACTCCTTTTTACAGAATACGGTTTTGATATCTATATAAAAGGTTATGATCATTTGAGTGACTAAAGATCAGATTCGAATAAAAACAGAGTTGCCCTATTTTAGTGGTCGCATTGGAGATTTCAAAATCAATCCAAACGGTCATGAAATACTACGAATAATATACCGTTAGAAAGATATAGATGTATAGTTTGTCCAAAAAATTTAAAACTCAATTTGAATCTCTGTGTAAAAAGTTATGGTCATAAGACAATACAAAGTTCAGTTTTAAAAAAAATATTTAAATTATTGAAAACCAATCTTTTGAAACTAGACACATTATTCCAAATAACCAAACAAAATCTAACACAATTAACCAACAAACACACAACAAGATATCACATAATAAAATCCAATGCATGATCATAGAAACATAAATGCAAGATGAACAAAGCATGCATGAAGTGTGTGTGCACATAAACTCTTCAAGACACAAGATCAAATTAATATACATTTGGCTCTTGAAGTCACAGAGATGCTTGGAAGCTTGCCAACGAGAACCTAAGCTACCTATTACAAAATCATCTCCAATATGGTTTGTCATGAAATAAGTCAATTATAACATAAAGGTCCTTACATATATCTTGGTCCCAATCATCCTCTCTATCACAGGAAAAATAATGCAAATTTATGGGATACCCTTTTGAAAATATACCCATTCTCTAATGTGTTAGAGAATGGAATGAACCACATCTTGGTTATCTGAGATGATTTGATGAGGTATTGACAGTCGTTCTGATTGAGAAGTGTTATGATTTCTTTGACCATTTGATCGTCGTTTTGTTTGGAGATAGGTGATGAGGTGCATAATCGCTTAAATTTGAGACGAGATATTATCATTCTTGTGGTTTCGCCTCCACCGCTCACGTTTAATGGAGTCTGGAGCCTCCCCGCCTCAAACCGAAGGAGGTAAGACCTCTTCGCCGCACCTCACCCCTTCGCCATGGGAGATGATGGAGATCCAACAAGGTCTCCATCTGATCTCGGTGGAGATCCAATATGGTGATTGAACCTCTATTTTTTTTCTATTTTATTTAATATCCATCATCCATCTCAAAATATGAATGGTGGAGATCCATTTAAAAAAAAATACGTTTTTATTAAATTGCTTTATTTTTTAATATCTGAATTTATTTTTTGTTTTTAAAAGTTTTTTAAATTAAGAATTTGAAGGGAATTTTGGTGTTTTTGATAGTCAAACTTGGTCGATTGTTAAGTTTGACCAACGATAAGAGATGTGAGTTTCAATTAATAATAAATTTATTTTTGGGTGTAAAAGGGCAAAACTCGTTGAGGTTTTGTGCAATTTGCTATTTCTTTTTTCTTTTGTATATATTGCTTTCTGGAATATAAATAATTGCTGACAAGTATAAAAGTCGTGTGATATAGACCACAGAATATAATTACATGCTTAACTATTTTCTAAAAAAGCTAAATCAGGATTCTATATATATATAAAAGGGGATATATAAAGATTTAAAGAATTATATTTTATTACCTTTAGGGACGTAGTTCAGCTGGTAAATAGGCGAGTTTATCCAAACCAATAGTTCAAATCCTATTAATGACTAAAGTTTTTTTTTAAAAAATATGGATAATTACCCCGGTGGCCATCAACTCTTACCACCACTATCAAAATGGCCACCGGATGGGGAATTAGTTTCAAAATTGTCATTTTTGGTAAACAATGTTACACTAATGGCCAGTTCATCTATTTCTATCCAATTCCATCCAATAAGTGGTATTTTGGTAAATAAAGGGATATCATTAATTTATTTTAGATATTTTTTGGAAATCAATTTTTTCTTTTGATTTTTGAAATAAATAATTATATTTAATGTGTGTATATATTTATAGCATATCCTAAATATATATATATATATATATATATATATATATATTTCTTTTCAACTTATCTCAAATATACTTTTTAGAATTTTAATCTTCTAAAAAAAGAAACATATACATGTTTGATATGTATGTTATATGTATATACATACACTAAATATAATTATTTGTTTCAAAAAACAAAAGAAAAATTGGTTTTCAAAAAATATTTAAAATAAATGAATGATATCTCATTATTTACCAAAATACCATTTATTGGATAGAATCAGATGGAAATTGATTGAATGGCCATTAGTATAATATTGTTTCCTAAAAATGGTCATTTTGAAACCAATTCCCCATCCGGTGGCCATTTTGATAGTGGTGGTAAGAGTTGATAGCTACCGGATGATTATCTGAAAATATATATATATATATGATCTTAATAGGTGGATAAAGATAATATCAAAAAAAAAAGAATTATATTCTATTATGTTTTAAAACATTAATAATTTAGATTATGATATAACTACTTAAATTTATGGCTTCAATATCTACCCATTCATTTTCGGTTTGTTATCTAAATTCATTTACTCTCATAGCACTCAGGATACGGAAAGTCTTTTTAAATGATCAATGCTCATACTAGCTAATAATATTACATATTAAAAAAAAAAACATTGTTTAGGTACTGACTGGTCAGACCCAGCTATACTGCTCAACCAATTGTTGGTTGCCACGTAATCCAAAACAAGGAGAAAATGATAAAAACTAAAGAGTTTTTACCACATGGCAACACCCTATTGGGAGGGTCAGTATAACTGGGTACTGACTCAGTACCCAAGCTTTTTCCTTAAAAAAAATTGACCAGAAATGGTTGGGTCATGAGAATCTAATAGTTATTAAATGGGTTGCACGTGTGAATAAAAGAAAGCATAGTGCAATTTAGACTCAACCTGACCTGGATGCAACCTAAAACTAAGGGGGGTGTATTGGATTGAGATTTTAATGGACAATTTTAGGGTACAAGGATTTTATAGATTTGCCAGACTATTGGGATTATTAGGATAATTAGGATTATACTTTTATGATTATTAGGATTATATGGACGAGACTTTTAGAATTCTGAAAGAGTCTTTAAACTTTATTTATAGATTATTATGATTATCTTGACTTTATTTCAAGATTTTTTGGACTTTTATAAATATGAATTTTTAAGAGTCGATTGTAGTATTCAATTTTCTCTACACATTAACAAATACCCACACCCAATATGACACCCAATATATGTAGCTGTGATTGAATGCCTTCAACTTATAATTTCAGGACGTCCTTACTAGAAAATCACTATATATATATATATATATCAGTGTTCTAGAAATCGGTCTAGACGACCGATTAATCGCCTCAATTCCTTTAGACGGCTGGTTACTGAGGAGAATTGGCCAAAATCGGTCTCATTCCACGGTCTCTGTCTAATCGTGTAAGGTGGCGACTAATCGGCTAAACGGCCAGACAGAGTAAAACCATTGACCAAGACTAGTCAGTTAAAAAAAAAACATTGTTTTTAATTTCAAAGCCTTACTTTTAAGTTCTTACAACTTACAAACCAAAACCAAATTGTTCCCTTCATCTTCAATTGGATAATTAAAGATTGTCACAAACCAAAACCAATTTGTTTCCTTTATCTTCAATTGGATAATTTGATTGGGGTAAAATTAAAGATTGGTAACAAATGAAGTAGCTAGTAGTTGCTAGTTGGTGACACCGACACGTCATGCTTCTTCGGCTTGAGTACATGATCAATGACATAAATTGAAGAATCAAACTTTGATTTGGCAATTGTCAAACGTAATGAAAGAAATTTAGAAAATATATACTAAAATTGTTAGTTTTTAATATTTTATCAATTAGTTTGTTAAATTGTTGATGTTTGTTAGAATTTACAGTTTGTCATTTTTATCAATTAGTTTGTTAACTTGTTTATGTTTGGGTTTGAATTGGTTTGTGATTGCATTTCGATGGGTGTCAGGGGATTTTGAATTTGATTGATAATTTACTAATCAGGCATTTGTGGATTTGGAAAAAAATTCATAGGATTTGATAATTGGAATTTGTATATAATTGTGTTTTCCGATTAATCACCGACTAATCGGCCTAGGCGCTAGGCGCTGGATCTCCGTTCGACTAGCGTCTAACACTTACTAGAACATTGATATATATTAGTAAAACAACTGTATCTTTATTCACACTAGTCATTACAATTTATGTATAAATAAACCATTATTTACACCTATCAAAAGAGCATGAACAATAATAAAGACGTCACGATTATGAATTATTATTCAACATCTGTTCTATGAAAAAAAAAAAATTCTTAAAAAATAAAATAAAATTGTTGCATTACTCCACCCTCCTATCTTCAATCTCCGATCACCAATCACTCATACGTGGACCACAACTCGTCCAAGTTGAAAATCTGATGGGCTATGGAAGATCTGATAATGTATGGAAGTTGAGGAAACTGAAAATTTATGATGAAAATTTGATGGGGGTGTGAAGGTTGAGGAAGCTAAAAATGATTTTGAGCCAGAGAGAAAAGTCTAGAAAGTATTGAGGGAGATGACAGACAATTTTGGATTCAAATTATTTATAAATATAACTAAAAAGTCTAGAAAATCTATTTGTCATAAAATACTAAAAATCTTGATCTCAATCAAATACCACCAGACAATTTGCTGTCTCTTGAAAGTCTAGATCCAATATCACAAGACAATATAAGTTTTTAAAAAAAAATCTTAAAAATCTAGATCTAATATCACGAGACAATATATATATATGTTTTTAAATCTTAAAAGTCTTAATCGAATACTACCAGACTTATCTAATTTGTTAAAAAGTTTCAATTCAATACCGTTAAATTTTACTTCTCCAAATTATCTAATAAAATCTTTACCTAATAAACCCTTACAACTTTTCTCAATAGTATAAGATATGATTAGGTAAGGTGTGACGTTACCAAAATCCACACGACTTCCAATTCAAAGCATATGCTTCTCAGACTTATGTAGTTATGTGAGGAAAGAGGAGGAATATTATTGACCTCTCAAATCTCGTTCTCAAAGCTTCAAAATCCTAGAAACCAACGACCCCCATTTATTGTTTGTTTTATACTTTTGTACTCAAATACAAATCCACATGCAAACGTCTTCATACATGTTTTGGAACTGAAAAAAGTCTGCTCTCTTCTGTAAAGGAACCAATAACCCGTTAGTTAATATCACTCACTGTTCTTTTTTTTTTTTTGGTGTATGGTTAAGAAGTGTAGTGATGATAACCATTGATATACAGGTTTTCAGGGATGCATGGTCTTGGGGGCGAGAGAGCTCCTCTTTTAGATCGTGGAGTAAGCTTTTCTTTTTTCCTTTAATGGATCTGTTGTTGTCTTTATGTTTTACATATTTATTTATAAATGTGCTGAGAATTTTGATATTCTTCGATTTTGATCGATGGGTCATATTTATTTTTTTCTATTCATGTTCCTATTGCGATTGCAGTAACATGCTTTGTGAATGTCAAACATCAATCTATAAATGTTTACTGTTTCATTTGTCCTTCATACTCTGGAATTTTAAATTTTTAATGTTTAAAAAGTGTTTGTGTTCTGCAAATTACAATGACTAACTAATTGTTTCCCAAATTTATTTTCTCTTTTAATTTAGGAATGTGGGCTAATCTTTTACACTCTGTATGAAACTTGTTGAAATATGGTTCTGGATTTAACAATGTTTGTCAGATTTTCTCTTTATTCTTAAATTTTGCTTTAAAATAGGGAGGGAGAAAGAGAATTGATGCCTCAGCAAATGGTGCCGTGACAGACCTTGAACATGGGGATGCAGTACCGGTAAATATGGTTTTTGTTAATCCTGTAGCTTTTGTTATCTGGTTTGAGGTTTTTGTGCTTATGATGAGGTGATGACTCAAAATTGGAATTTTCAGGCTGCAAATGTGGGATTCTCTAGAGTACTTGCACTTGTAAGTGGCTGAGCCCCGGTGTTTATCGTTCAAGTAAATGTTGAAAATGTTGAAGTTGTTGACATCAATTTACATTCCAGGCAAAGCCTGATGCAGGGAAACTGATAATTGCAACTGTT
Organism: Dipteronia dyeriana; assembly: GCA_032871835.1. Lineage (NCBI taxonomy): Eukaryota > Viridiplantae > Streptophyta > Magnoliopsida > Sapindales > Sapindaceae > Dipteronia > Dipteronia dyeriana. The sequence goes on along the minus strand of CM065295.1, from coordinate 68,805,171 downwards.
GCTCTCTTGTTTTCATCCGTGTCAAGTATCTTGATCGTATGTATTCTCTTTATTGCTCTTCTCTCTCATAAGTTGAATCCAAAACAGTTTTCCTGGTTATTTAACATTTGGTTGCTAGCTTTTACTAAACTTTGAATCAATGATGCAGCCAAAATTTGGTGGGAAAATAATAGACATCGTGTCAGGAAATAGGGATACACCTGAACAGAGAGCTGAAGCTTTAAATGCAGTCAACAACACCATCCTTTACATCTTTGTGATTGTTGTAGTTGGGTATGATATTTTCTGTCTCACTTGTAATTATTTGCTTGAATTATCAGTAAGAAGTTTAGAGAGGCTATTATTAGTTGGTTACTTCTTCTGTTGTAAATTTGTCATGCCAGATACTTGCAACACTCATGACCATCACTTGTACAGAAATTTATATCAGTGCATCTTCATTACTTAAGTTATGTTTAATATTTTGAGGGTGATTTTGTAATGAAACCTTTTACACACTTGCAAGCAAGCTTGACAAGTATTTATTTATTAAAAAAAAAAAAAAAACTAAGTAGCCAGAGCAGATTACTTAGGACCAACTTGAGAAGAATTTAATTTTTTGTAGTTGTACTAAGAGCAAACAGAGACTTCTATAGACTATAGTTTAGAATTCATATCTAAAATTATAATATACAGATGCGCACAAAACAATGGTCCTGTGTCTAAATTTTTGAGAATTTCCATGTCGAGAACCCTGTGTCTGTGTCAAAACACGACACTTTGCATTGCATCCATGTCAACAGGTCATGTTTAGTAGGCAATCGAACTACTTCTTCCTATTTGACTACAAAAAGCACTTGTTCTAAATCCTACTTTAATGAGCATCCAATGTGGTTTATTAATTTTGTGGGTTGTTTTTTTCTTCTCTTCTATCCAGTTCAATTTCTACAGCCCTTCGGGCATGGTTGTTTTCTTCGACTAGTGAAATGATTGTTGCCCGGTTGAGAAAGAACTTATTCACTCACCTTATTAACCAGGTAAAAATTTATTAACTTTGTGAGTTTTGCGGTGATTTCTCTTGCCACTCATGTTCCTTCTCTCTTCTGGGAAAGAATGCCTGTTCCTCTCCATATTCACCATTAATGTTTACAATGGTTAATGAGTTTTCCAGGAAATAGCCTTCTATGATGTTACACGAACAGGGGAGCTTCTAAGCAGGCTATCTGAAGATACACAGATTATAAAAAATGCTGCAACCACCAATCTTTCTGAGGCACTTAGAAATCTGACAACTGCAATTATTGGCCTTGGCTTCATGTTCACAACATCATGGAAGTTAACATGTAAGCATATAAAAATTGAACAGTAATACTTAAGCTTTCATTATTTCATCAAGAGTCTAATGTCACTGTTATCTTGTGATATATATTACTCTTTAATCATTTGTTTGTAGTGTTGGCTTTGGTTGTTGTGCCGGCTATTTCTGTTGCCGTACGTAAGTTTGGCCGATTTGTCCGTGAGCTTTCTCACAAGACTCAAGCGGCAGCTGCCCAAGCTGCTTCAATTGCCGAGGTATAACTGTGCTACCAGAAACTGTCTTTCACTTGTGTATGTAAACAATATATTTTGGATAATCCTATGAACTCAATTTTCTGAACTGTCTTAATAATGTGATTAAACCCTTGCAGAGCTATAGTTGTGTGATGTTTTGGAACTCAAATATCTCTGCTATGATGGTGCAAACATGTTTTATGACCTGCTAAATGATCACTAACTTAGTACATTAGCATTCTATAGACATAGCAAGCACCTTGGGTGGAGTTTTCAAAAGGAGGGATAGTTACATGACGATTTGGAGAAGTTTTTGCAACTGATGGCTAAAAGAATGTTAGAAAAGCTATTAAATAAAGAGTTTATTGACTTCAAATTAGATATGCATATTCACATTTAAATATGTAAAATCTCCAAAACTTTTTCTAATTGGTAATGCATAAAATGAATATATGCTTAGAATGTGGAGAAAAGTCAAGCCCAGTCATTGAAATAGAATAATTATCTGCTTGAAAGAAACCAAGGCATATTTATATCAAAATTATCGTGCAAAGGTTCCTCTTGTATAATACTATGGCTATGCTTTTAGCTACCCATAGTGGATATTTAACCAGTAAAGCAAGGGATCTATCAAATCAAGGAGGTTGATGAATATTATTTTTCAGAAGACAACTGATGTGTATAATGACTTATTTAGTATTATTACAGCATATAGTTTTCAGTCATGCCCATATTGTGTATTGCTCTATTCAGGAATCTTTTGGAGCTATACGCACGGTAAGAGCTTTTGCACAAGAAGGTTATGAGGTTTCACGCTACTCTGAGAAAGTTGATGAAACACTGAAGCTTGGACTTACACAAGCTGTAAGCTTCCTCCAGTTGTTTGGTTTCTCTTTCTTCTCTTGCTGCATCTTCTAATTCAGCTGTTTCTTGCTACAGAAAGTGGTCGGGCTCTTCTCTGGAGGTCTAAATGCTGCATCGACCCTATCAGTGATCGTAGTAGTGATATATGGAGCTAATTTGACAATCACAGGTTCCATGACACCTGGTGCTCTTACATCCTTCATTCTTTATAGTCTTACAGGTAATCTCATCTTTGTTTAGTTCAAGAAAGTGATAGTAGTAGCATAGTTTTACATGTAATTAGTTCATTTTCATGTTTGGCTGAGCTTTGATATTATCTATATACAATGTTTCCTGACTCTAGTTTGACTATATGCATTCAACTATTTGTACTTTTGCAGTTGGATCCTCTGTATCTGGACTGTCAGGATTATATACAGTTGCAATGAAAGCTGCAGGAGCCAGCAGGCGGGTTTTTCAGCTTCTTGATCGTGTCTCATCCATGCCGAAGGCTGGAAATAAGTGTCCGTTGGGGTTAGTTAATTAGATTCTCTTTTCTAAAATTCTGTTTCTGTGATATATTTACTGCTATAGGACACAAAATTTTCAAGCCCAATCTTAGAGACTTTGATTCCCTGACTCAGGGATAAGAAGGATCGACTGCATTTCACCATTCATTCTCTTCCAGAAAAATTGTGTACCTAAATGTGCTTGTGGTTGCAAATATTGCCTAAATTTGGTAACCTTTTTCTTTTTATGTAGTGATCAAGATGGGGAAGTGGAGTTGGATGACGTCTGGTTTGCGTATCCATCTCGCCCTAACCATATGATACTAAAGGTAATTGTAATGTTAAACTACTTGCAAAATGTTAGTAATGCTGGATGCCTAATTCATATTCTGAATGTCTGATAGAAGTATGGTTACATTTCAGGGAATAACATTAAAATTGCGGCCTGGATCAAAAGTTGCTCTTGTTGGTCCTAGTGGTGGAGGAAAAGTAATATTCTTTGTGCAGTATGGAAGTTTTGTTGGTTTGTTAAGATGTTTTTCATCACATATGGAAACCCCTTATTAGAACTACAGGTAGAAGGGGCAGCCAGAGTACTTATTAACTTCCTTCTCTGTTCCTTTGCTGCAGACCACTATTGCAAACTTGATAGAAAGGTTTTATGATCCAATCAAGGGAAAAATTCGTTTAAATGGGGTTCCTCTGTTAGAAATATCTCATGAACATCTGCACAAAAAGGTGAACTTGATCTTCATTGCATTTACTGCATGTACGAGAATTAAAAACATAATATCATGGTGTTCAATTTTTTTCTTCTGGCAGAAAATGCCTTTTCTAAGTGAATTGAACAGGTGTCAAATTAATTGTTCACTGCATGATCGGACCTTACAGTTGATTCATCTCTTTGATGTACAGATTAGTATAGTGAGTCAGGAGCCTGTTCTTTTCAATTGTTCCATAGAGGAGAACATAGCCTATGGATGTGAGGGTAAAGCAAGCACTTCTGATATAGAAAATGCAGCAGTAAGATTTAACATCTTCTAAATTTACCCTGTTGACACTCCACCTTAACATATCAACTGATTATATGATTTTGAGAATTGCAGAAAATGGCGAATGCACATGAATTCATTTCAACATTCCCAGAGAAATATCAAACTTTTGTTGGAGAACGTGGGGTAAGGCTTTCTGGAGGACAAAAGCAGAGAGTAGCGATTGCCCGAGCCCTTTTGATGGACCCGAAAATTCTCCTTCTAGATGAAGCCACGAGTGCTCTAGATGCTGAAAGTGAATACCTAGTGCAGGTCAGCTTCAAATATCACCTTCAAGCTTTGGTTGATTATGTCCTTTTTTTTATCAGAAAAATCTGTTCTGGTTCTTGAACTAAAAACTAATCTTTTCTTATTTAATTTTTATATTATCTTTTATGAAACTACATAGGATGCTATGGATTCTTTGATGAAGGGAAGGACCGTTCTTGTTATAGCTCATAGACTGTCAACCGTCCAAAGTGCAGACACTGTAGCAGTTGTTTCTGATGGTGGGATTGTTGAAAGTGGCACTCATGAAGAGCTCCTTAGTAAAGATGGTGTATATACTGCACTGGTGAGGAGACAACTACAGGGCTCCAAAACAGAAATTTAGTCGCAAATACTAATGTATAAGTGTATAACACAAAAGAGTCCCCTTTTTTTTTATCAGAAACAAACCGGTGAAATTCAATGATGAGATTTGTATCTTCTTCCTATATTAACATCATATTTATTCTATTACCGCAGCACTTTTTTCATTTTACTTGTCCAGATGAAAGACCAATATTATCTATCTATTTAACAGCATCTGGCCACTAAGCAATGGCCTAACAAATCTTATTTAGTATTTTTTTTTTTTTTTGGTTTATTTCGTTTGAACGAGAAACTTGTAATATATCTAGGGTTCCAAATTCTGCAACTATTTGCAAGTCGTGCATATCAGAACAGAAGTGTAGTGTTTGAATGCAGCTGCTTTTACACGTAGATATCAAACTGACAATCAAATCAACTCAGTTAGATGAGTCCTACCTCTCATTTATCTATGTTTCTCTAATCTCATTTCAACAAATTATTTCGTTTAAAACTGCTTTAAGGTTACAGAATTTAAAAGAATCCCAGATGAAACAACTATAAAGACCATGCCATTCTGATCAACAGGTAGGGTTGTTTGAATCCCAATCCAGCATACCCGAGAACTCGCGGATGATGGAACCTTGTTCGAGTCAAAATGCTCATATGGGGCAAAAGAGAACCCAATTTCCCTCATGATTCTTAAGTGGAGTTAACAAGAACAAATTTCACCAACTTTGCCTGATTACAACCGAGCAAAACATTATTTACATCGTTAAGAAATTGTACAAAATAGAACTAACAAGAACTAAGGACGGCCTGAAAAATATAAAGGCATCATCAAAGTGACCCACACAAGCAACATTACTGAAAGCAGTATGAACAAGAAATAAAGAAAAGAAAATCACACCCTATGTCACTAATCACTATGAGTTATCATAAACATTAAATTATTTCTTAAATCTAACAAAAAATATATTAGGGTTGTAGTCTTCTCTTCAATATCTTCTTGCAGATGTGGTCTGTTAAGTTTCTTGGATCAGCATCCCAAACTCTCTTAGTTGTCTTGTCAGTGGTGCAGAAGTAGTTCATGAAAATCAAGAACTGGTTCATTTCGCGGCTACTGCAAAAAGGAATCCATAACATTTAAATTTCAAATAACAAAGATATGGACGGAATCTGATATAAACACCGACTTGTAGTCTCCAAGACGAGTACCAGCCAAGAAAATAGTCCACTTTCAAAATGTCAAAACAAATGGTTTCATCCCATTGATTCGCTTACCTTACATAGTCTGTTATAAGTTCATTGTCATAGCAGCCGTTCGTTCAACTGGCCTGAAAAAACCATCTCCTTTCATCCCACAATGATACAACCTGGGAGGATATAAACCGATATCTCTGCAGTTTCCCACGGCCACTCATTTCTCATCCAATCCCTCCCTAGGCTTTGCAAATAGCATTTATCAAAATCAATATGACTGACTTCAACAATGGGTACATTTCACCTTAGAAAGCACAAGCATGTTCTATCATATTCACTAGAGGAACACGCATGTTCAAACTTCCAAACTTAGACAATGAAGAATTATGAATAATTGGAAAGCACTAAACTAGTGATTCCATGAAAGACTTCATGTTATTTACATCATCTTCCGACTGTGAGTAACTTGGTGGTTTAAACAGCTTCCACAGTCCAGCAGGACGTTTGCTCTTCACTTGACCCCCCGAAAACCTCCCAAATATTTTTTCACACTCTGGATAAGGCTTTACATATAGATTATAGAATCTAAGCCTACTTGACTTTATCAAATCCTTCAATCCCACCTCCGAAGCAAGTCCACCTTTTCCTCTTAGATATTCAATAACATTGTATCGAGGAACAATCTGTTTGTGAAAATTTACACCCAAAAACTCCGGTACCTCAACTAAGCAACCGACATTAAATTTCATCCTATGCACCAAGAAATCAATCTTCTCTTCAATATTTTCAATCTCATATGTGATCACTCTCGGTTCCATCCACAGAACCTTAAAGGCTTCTCTACGAATCAACCCAAGTTTGCATAAGCAGTCAACTCTCCGTTTCACTTCAAACCCAGCTTTGAATGCTCCCTCGCTCAAAATTTTATATTTTATTGCTTCGCGACATTTTAAAGTCTTGAACAACTCTAAACACCGCGATAATTCCCCCAACTCCATGCCCAAAAATCTCGGCTCCTTAACAATCTCCTTCGTAATCACATCTTCAGTAAAACCCCAATCCCGAAACTCATCAAGCAACGGTTTTAGCCTATCTTCAACGCCAAAACCTAAAATCTCAGGAAAAAAATAAAGAATCCTATCAATCCCTTCTCTAGAAATTCCAATTCCACATAAGAAATCAATTCTTATCAAAATTGCACCTTCATTCATCAAAACCACCCTAGGAAATCCTTCTAAAACCCTCCTCACAGTACCCTCACTAAACCCTAAACCCTTCAAAACCTTCAAAGTTTCAAAAGCCCCATCTGGGTCTATATGGAACCGTTTAGAGAGTTCCAAGAAATTCCTAACAAACAATGAAGAAACACCTAAATCCCGAAACCTAGAAACACCCATCTGCCATTTCTTCAAGAATTCAAAATCTAAAACAGCAGGGCAATCATTTATTAATGAAACAAGTGACTTCTGAGTAATCTCGAATGACAAGAGGACACTTAAAGATCTTTCAAGATCATGCAAATTAGAATTCAATAAAAAGTGATTCTTGGAAATGAAACCGTGGAGTTCAGAGGGAGGGAAACCGTACCTCTGGAGGATATTTGCAAGAGAGATCTGTTTCCTGTACTGGGATTGGGATTTATTATTGTGGGAAAATGAAACTGGAACACGAGGGTAATTGGGTTTTGTGGAAAAGAAGAAACGAGCTTTTGTAGCTGTTGTGAGGCTATGGAGGGTAGTTCTGGTTAGAGATTTAAACGACATTGGACATGAGTCAGAGACCTTGTTTGATATCTCGATGTTGCCACCAACTGAGCTCAAAACAATCAAAAAGAAAAGTTTCTCCGGTTCTCCGCCATCACCTCAGAGATACACGGTAGAGATCCTTCTTTTCTCTTCTTTTTTTCTTTTTTTATGTAGTTTTTTTTTTCTTTTTCATTTATATTTTCTATAAAAAAAAAGTTTAAATGTTAAATTAATTTATAACTGAAAATTATTTTTTTATTTTTTAATAAAACATTACTATTTTAACCTTTTAACCATTTTTAATTTTTTTAAATTTCGATGACTCCCGTCATATTTTGGTTGGATTATAAATCAAATTAAATCGTAAAATTGACAGGGTTGAAAAGTAAATTCGTACTTCTAAATCATTTGTTTTTTTTTAAATATAAATCATTTGCTTTAAGTTATGAGTGATACTATTAAAACTCTTCTACCAAACTATTTATATACCATGTTTTATAAATTTTGATTTAATTATGTGAAATTAAATATTTTTATTATTATTTTTTTAATTATTTCCAAAACTATCATTTTATTTGTTTTTCAAATTTAATACATCTCATCTCTTTTTCATATATATATATATGACACCTCATCTTTGAACTCTTATAAATTTTTTTTTTCTTTATAACCTCTTTATATAGTTTCTCACCTCCATCATAGAACTTGTTTTTTTTTTCTTATTTGTGGTGAAACCATCCTAGTAAAATGCGATTTTTTTATCTTTGTATTTGTAATCGATTAAATTGTTCGTAAGGATGTTAAAATTATCCATTGGTTCAGGGACCCGTCCCGTTAAGGACAAGTTTAGTGTCTACCATTTATGTTGCGGTATGAGTTTGGTAATTTTTTCGATCCCCAGTTTAATTTCGTGATGGTTTTGGGATTTTCAATCCCCAACTCATGTGTGAGATAGCGGAAATAAAATAGCTCTACACCTTTTTAAAAAAATGTAGATATAAACTATAACAATAGTTTGTATGTGTGTTAAATAACGTCATCCAATATTTAGACATATTAACATATATAAAACAGTTCTACACCTTTAAAAAATATATATATATATATATATATAAAACTGCAACGTTATTTTACGCCTAAAGTTTACAGTTGATTCAACCCAATAAGGCTCATTTCAATCATAACTCGGGTTGTGGGTTGAGGCCAATATTCATGTAGATCAACATATATAAAATAGCTTTACACCTTTAAAAAAGTAGATATAAAATTGTAACTTTAATCGTTTATGTGTGTTGAATAACGTCATCCAATATTCATGTATATCGGCAATATAAAACAGCTTTGCACCTTAATATATATAACTGTAACTGTACTGGTCAAAAATCGTCCTAAGACCCAACGTTATTTGAAGTCTAAAGTCCAAGGTTGATTGAACCTAATAAGGTCCATTTCAATCATAACTATGGATCGGGGCAGCCCATCAGAGACTAACCAACGGTCATCAAATTAAGTAACAACCAAGAGACTTACCCAATCAAGCTTGACCATATCAATATAGCCAACTGTTGAAATATTTGAGATATCCACTCCCCAAATATCAAGGTTGATTTCTCAAAGATTAAGGAAAAGCTTAACCACGCCCGGCAGCTCTTTTAAAAGCCTATAAATATCAGACCCCTTATTCAAGAAAGGAGTGGGCTTCACTCTACGGAAACTCTGCTCAATTACTCTCTCTCTGAAAACTTACATTGTCCAGTCTAGTTAACTCAAACCTTTTCTAGATCAAGCCTCGTCTCAATTCAACAAGTTTAGGGACTATCACTTTTCTCAACTCAGTCGACCCGACACGAACGATGCGCCACCCAACTAGCTTAGGAACTCTCTTTCTCTTGGCTCAGTCAACCCAAAACACACGAGGCGACACCCAACAAACTCAGGGACTCTCACTTCCCTCGGCTAAGTCGACCAGACATGTACGATACAACAACAACACAACAATTTGTTTTAAACTCTTTCTCTTTGAATTAATCTCTCATATTCGATTCACCATCTAACTTGAGCATCTGATTGTCCCTCAAAGGGACTACCCCCCCTCTGTATCGCTCTTTTTTTCTGTCTATTTCATATTGTCTGTGCCTACCATATAACAAATTCAATTACAGATTTTGGGATTTATAATTTGGCACCCACCGTGAAGCCCGGACAATCTCGATCTTCTTTATTTTCAATTTTCTGTTTAGATCTAATCCTTCATTGCAACAATGGCAAGTTCGAACGCTCCCATAAACTCCACCCAAATTACCCTACCTATGGCCCAGATACACGTGAATGCAGAAAGGCTTAAAGCGCTTGAGAGGGAAAACACTACTATGAAGGCATGGAACCAATATCTTCACAACTAGATACAAATCCTTTCGACTGAAGCAAAACTAGATACGAATTCGATGCCTTCAATCGACATAACACTTATGTTGAACTCGACTAGTTTCTAACAACAAGAGGAGCCAAACTTATCCCTAGAGGCTTCAAACAAACCAATACGAGAGACAGATGCAAACACTAATAAAGTCGACCCGTTAACCCTGTTTGGAGCACAGATCGACCAAAATGGTTCTAACCAGAGGACACGTTCTAAGACTCATGTGTCCATGCATTCCAACCCAGAACTGGTAAATCCTAACTCTTTTTTTTTTCTGATCATGAGATTGCATGTAGTTTTGTAGAAAAAGATGTTGTGATCCAAATTATCCTAGAAATGCCCAAAAAATTCTCATTCTCGAACACGAAGCACATTGACGGAACTTCAAATTCTGGTGATTATATAGCACAACACTGGTAGGGAATTTTCATCGCTGCAATTATGAAAGATCTTAAGGAAGCCAATATGTGCAACGGTTTTGGATCAAACCAAACTGACCAGCGCTGCAATGGCACACCAAACTTCCTAGAAACACGATCAACTCATATAATAGTTGAACAATATTTCATGGAGCAATTTGATAGTAGACAAAAATTAGAAAAACAGTTAGACGACCGATACGTAACCTTCAAGAGGCAAAATGAGGTGAACTATATTCCCTCGGCAAACAATAAGAATGACTAGATTAACCGTTAAGTCGACACCTAAAACAATATCATTTCTAGCTCTACTTTTCAATATTTTATTTCCCTACCTTATGATTCATTTTTAATCGAATATTATTGACAAGATTCAATGGAAGACCATTCACTACCAACGGCCAATGGTTAGTCTTGACATTTGCTTGTATAGGTCGATTCCAGATGAACATTCGGCTCTTAAGGATCGTAGGCATCAAGAAATATCAAAAACAAATCCGAAGAAATATCAAGTCCAATATACATCCGGCTCTTAAAGATGGTGGGATTTGACCAAAATCAAGAACAAATCTAAATAACAAACGAATCCAATACACTTCCAGCCTTCAAGGATGAGGAATTCGACACAATAATAATCAAAGTCGAGCTAGTGAAATAACTCAGCTTCGATTGGGGGAATAACACAAGATACAGCTCCACGATTCGAATCGAAACTCTCAACTTACATTACGCACGACCAGAGTGTATTTCCTAGTCGACATGAATTTGTGAATGGACTTGTATTCGATCCAAGACAAAAATTTATCAATGGACTTGTCCTCGATCCGATGCTTGCTATAATTTTAATTCAACATAAATTCGATGATCAATCTTTTCATCATACAATTCTTGCATCAGTAAGACTATCCATGTTGGTTAAATTCGTATCTCCATTCCCTCAAGAATAAAGGGATCGACACACCATAATACTTTACCATGTAATAGGTCGACATGCCTAAAATTCCTTTAGGAATAAAGCACTCAACGCACTACGAATGACTTCAGCAGTTAAGACTTAAGCAGGCTGACATGCTTGGAATTCCTTTAGGAATAAAGCACTCAATGCGCTACGAATAACTTTAGCAATTAAACAATAGACATGAATAACTTTAGCAATTAAACAATAGACATGCTGTAAGCACATGACGCGCTATGAATTCTTTCCAAAATAATACGCTCGACGTGACGCGATAGACATGCCCTTAGAGATTTAAGTTCTCCATTTTACATCCCTTCGAAAACAGAGGGCTCGACTGAACTGCTCACCAGATCTAGGTCAATCAAATCTCGATTCAACTCGACCCCCCTAAAGTCTAGTTGAGGTCGAGTTGACAGATAGAGTCAATATGGTCCACGTCAATCCACATTTCATTATAATTCTTTATTAGGCATGAATTTTTCAGTAGAGTTAACACGGTCCATGTCGACCCTCACATCAAACTATATTCTCTATTAGGCATGAATTTGTCAATATAGTCAATATGGTCCATGTCGACCTACATTTCAGTTATAAATTCAAGCTTATTAGACTTTTCTGTTAGACATGAATATGTCGATGGACTTATATTAGATCTATGTCGATCAATTCAATTCTCAATCTTTGTAATTTTCCATTCGACATGAATCTATGTTAATCAATTCGATTCCCAATCTCTGTAATTTTTTATCGGACATAAATTTGTGAATAGAGTCAGGTATAGTCTATGTTGACTCAATTTCCGACTGTAAATAATCTATATCAAATCAATTTCTAGTTGTAATCATCCACTCAACATGAATTTATTAATGGCTTTTTATTTGATCTATGTTGATCCATATTATAATTTATAACAAATTCTATCCAACACGACTCATTTACGGTTGCCACTATTATTCGAAACACAACTATCAAAGTGGTGACTCGACACGAGCAAAACACTTGACTTGACTCGTCAAACATGGATGCCTTTAGACAATTCACTTCTCAGCCTACATAAATCATATTAGAATGCATGCCTAATGTAAAGTTTGTTCGACATGATGCATTCGACTGGCCAATCAACCGTGTCAAGAGTTCCTCTAGCCCGCAAAGCTCTATCTTTTATTCTACAATGCATCTATGATCGATATGACCTTAATTTTCACGTTGATACGAACGGTCGAATCCACTCTCTAGTGAACGCGTTCACATAGAGAGTGGGGGCTAACTGTAGTGGTCAAAAATCGTTCTAAGGCCTAACGTTATTTTACGCCTAAAGTTTAAGGTTGATTTAGCCCAATTAGTCCCATTTTGATCATAACTCAGGTTGTAGGTCGAGGCAACCCATCAAGACCCAACCAAGATTAAGTAACAACCAAGAGGCTGACCTAATCAAGCTTGACCAGGTCAGTCTAGCCAACTGCCAAGATATCTGAAATATTCACTCCTCAAATATCAAGGATAATCTCCCAAAGATCATGGAGAAGTTTAACCACGTTTGGCAGCTCCTCTCAAAGCCTAAAAATACTAGACCTTTCATTCAAAAAAGGGGTGGGCTTGTACTTACGGAAACTCTACTCAATTACTCTTTCTTTCTTATTATTTCTCTATCTGAAAACTTACACTGTCCAGTCTAGTTAGGTCAAACCTTTTCTAGATCAATCCTCGTATCAATTCAACAAGCTCATGGACTCTTACTTCCCTCAGCTAAATCGACCCGACACACACGAGGCACCACCCAACTAGCTTATGGAATCTCATTTCCCTCAGCTCAGTTGACCCCGACATGCATGAGGCAACCCCCAACAAGCTCATGGACTCTCATTTGCCTCGGCTCAATCGACTTGACACGTACGATAAGACACTAAAACATTGGTTTGTTTTAAACTCTTTTTCTTTGAATTTTTTGCTCATATTCGATTCACCATCTAACCTGAGCATCGAAGATTCCCTCAAAGGGACCACCCCTATCTATGGCTCGACCATCGCTCATTTTTCTGTCTCATTCATATATTGTTAGTGACTACTGTTGACGTCGATTTCTGGATTACGTCAGAAAAGCCAACAATGATTGGATTTTGGCTATTAATTCAAAGAGAAAGAGATTCAGTGAGAGTAACGAAGACAAAAGTTTTACGTGGTAAAACTCCGATGATCCGAGAAACGTCCACGGGTGGTTGAAGGATCAACCAAGCCAAAATCCACTATGAAAATATGATGTTTACAAGCTCTCGATCTCTCTTTTTTCTCTCTGTATTTGCAATGATTGATGTATGCTATATTGCCTATATCTTTTTGAGCCAGATTATGGGTCTATTTATATACTTATAGAACCCTAATCTGCTTTGTACAAGTAATACAAGATATTTGTATTTAATTGTGATTTGGTTACTTGCTTGAGGTTGATTTGTCTTCTTTCCTGTTTTGGAGTTTTTTAGGAAATCGAGTGGGATTCTAGTAGTGTAGTTCAATTTGGACTTGTTTCCTTATAAGAATGTAGTCTTCGTAAAGAAATCAAGTTATTTCCTGATTGGGGGACTCTTCTAACTTAAAGTTCCATTATTTGGGATTCCTTCCTGATGGATATCTTCGCGTATTTAATGACTTAATCCGTGTGAAATAAGCACCAAGTTCTTACTCGAGTTATATTTATTCCCGAGTAAGAATAATACCTGATGGTCCCGAGTGGAAGCGTTGTTTAACCAGTCCCGAGTGTTGTTAACTGATCCCGAGTATGTTTCATTCTACATATGCGTACTTGGGCTTTTCTTCTCTTTAATGATGTCTCGTAGGATATTTCCTGAGTGCCCATTTGGGTGTTCACCTGGCTATTTTCTCCTTCCTGTCAATGACGTGTATGCTTGGTAAAATTCACATACAACAACTACCATACGACAATTTCAATTGCAAATTTTTTGAGCTACAACAACTTTCAGTTAATTTTCCCTCTCCTTTTAGAGTTTGTTAATGAGCAGTGTTATAGGGTTAATAATGAGTTATGTTATGCTATAATTGATTTAGAGTTTGTTAATTGTTACTGATTTTGTATTATAATTTTCATATTATTCAATAATTTTGATGATGGTATTAGGCAAGGAACCGATCCCATAATGGGGAATCCTCATACCTGTAGTGTTTATTTTAAGGTGGGTATTCATCGGAGATAGCATTGACCATACTAAATTGGGGATGGTAATGGAAACCTGTAGCATTGGCATCCCTAATTGCTAGTGGTAGATTGAGAGTGTGGTATTGATCGTCTCTGGTGGTTTTTTTTTTAGCAATTGAGTTAGGGTTTTAGTGTGGTTTCGTTCTGTAAGGGATTGGGTTTTCTTAGTGTGATTTCATTGTTTTGGTTGTTGTTGGCGAGTGTGGTGCCATTTTCATCTGGTTGTAGATGCTTGATATTATTCTCAGATAATTCGTTCAGATGATTGATATCTTTCTCACAAAATTCTTCTAGATTTTTTATATCATTCCCAGACTCTTCCATAATACTCTGTAGGTGTATAGAAAGTAAATTTTAGGGTTTAAGAAAAAAAAACAAGAAAAACTTTCCCAGTGAATGTGTGGTTATTTATGTATTTATTTATTTTGGAAATGAAAGTGGAGTTTTAATAGATTTACTTTGTAGAAGATTTTTTTTAAAAAAAAATGTATGACTCTTTAAGTAATTTTGATGAAGGAAAAAATAGAATACTAAATAATTTAAAAAGTGGGACACAAATAGGTCAATAGATGAGTGTCAATAGCACCACTCTTATGTTAAAGGTAAAATTAGGGATTGGCAAAAAACCATTGAACTGAACCGAATCGACCCAACTGGTGTTTATACAGTTTTTCATTGTTTACCGGTTCGGTTCAATTTGTTTTTTAAAAAAATTGGATTTTCCGGTTAGGTTTCCTGTTTTATGGTTCAAACTGAGAACCGGTGTATATAATCAAAATCCCAAAAAAAAAGTTAACAAAGCCTGAAGCATCTCTCTCTCTCTCTCTCTCTCTCTCTCTCTCGTATTTATCTTCATCTAATTCCTAACCTAGTAACCCTAAATCTCTTAACTACATCGTCTGTCGTCCGCCGTTTGTCTCTTTAGTCCGCCTTCCTGCCTTTGTCTTTCTCTGCTTCGTCATTTTTGGCTTTTTTCTTAGGTTGGTAAAACAAAATCTCTTCTCTAAATCTACTTTAATCTCTCAAATCTTTCCACTTTTTTATTTACTCCATCAATCCTCTTCATTCGTTTCAGCTTAATTTGATTTAAAACTCTATAAATTTCTTCATAAATTTAGGCCCAATTTGGCATCGTTGTTATGTGGAAAAAATTGCTTTTGATTCTATTGTGGGAGAATTGCTTTTAATTCTGTTGTGGGAGAATTGCTTTTGGATTTACTGTAAGAAGAATTAAGTGAGTGTTTGGTAAACTGATTTTTAAAAGTGTTGTGAGAACCAAAAACAATTTCAATTTATTCAGTAAACTGTAACTAAAAAATGCTGTGACTATATAAAATTACTAGAAAGGATACAGATGAATATTGAGATGTTTTGTAAATAAATGATTTGTTTTATTATTATTATTATTATTATTATTATTATTATTGTTATTATCAATGTTATTATTATTTTTACAGATCCATATCCAAGTTTCCAACCCAACTTTCAAGTTTCAAGTCTGTGCACACCACCACCACTGCCAAACCATCACCGCCACTAGCCACCAAACCACCACCACCGCCAAACCAAAACCCATGTGACAACCCGTCGAACTTCTCTAAGACCGTGCACAATCCGTTGATCTCCTCCAAGTCCGTGCGATCGTCCAACGATCTTCTCCATGTTCACGCTTTCTCCATCTCCCTCTCTCTCACAACCTAAATTGAATCTTTTCTCTCTAAACCCATAATCTGGAGATGATGGCCTTTTCAATTTCATTTTTTTGTTTCAATTACTGGTTTTGTTTTTTGAAGAAAAAGAAAATGGTGTGATTGTTGATTTATGAAGATAATGGTGGTGTTGGTTTAATTTGATGATGAAGGATGGGCGGTTGAATCTAAAGAACAGTGGGAAGAGAATGGGTTTGATTTTGCAGCCGGTGGTTGTTTGATTCGACCGGAGTTTCGTGTGGATTTGATTTGAAGAAAAGGGGATGATGATGCTGATTGTTTTGGGTTTTGTTATTTGGTAAATTTCATGAAAGGCAAAGGGTAAAATAGGAATCATTTTTGCTTCCCAGGAAGCTGGTTTTTAAAAGTATCAAAAAGCATCTTCTCAATTTTTACTGTAGGAAAAGACAAAAGAGACCAAAGACACTTTTCAAAAAAATTACCAAACACCCCAGACATACTTGAGAAGAACTTTTGGCTCCAAAAATGGGAATTAATCTCAAACTGGACCTTAAAACTTTCTAATTTTCTATATATGCGAAATGGATGTTTATTTAAATTTCTTGTTTGTTGATTCTATTGATCTTCGTTTGTCTGTAGTTTTGTTTGTTGAATTTTTATCATAAAATGAACAATCTGATGGTACTATGTCATAATAATGAAATTTAAAAGCTTATTGTTGATTGTTTTCTATATATGTAAACTGATCATGTGTTCTTTTTTTTTTATTCTGCAGAGAGTTCAAGTTCATTATCAAGTGTGTGAGACTCCACTTCACAAATACCGCTGTTAATTGTTTTTATTTGTATTATGGACTTATTGTGTTTTTTTTATTTGGAATCAAGAAAAAATCTTTTTAGTATGTTTTATGTTGTAATTTAATCACATTCGGCACAATAGGTCTAAAATTTGAAAAACTTGCGTTTTTTCAAATTTTTCAAACCATAGTAGGTTTTATAAATTAAAGCTATGTAATCTTGTCCAATAGGTCCAAAACTAAAAAAAAAACTGAACTAAAAGGAATCGGTCAAGTTCAATCGGTTTTTGATTGGTTGAAAATTTAAAGTTTATCAAATCGGTTCATTTTTTCAAAAACAGAATATTATCAGTTTTTTATCGGTTTACTCAAAAAGTGAACTAATCCATTAAAAGTCCATCCCTAGGTAAAATGGTCAATTTACAAATTTGTGACCTTGACCGTGAAATTTATGATCAAAGGGATCAAATTGATGGGTTTATGAAAACATAGGGACCTTAGGCACTAAAAAGTAAAAACATTTAAAAAATAGATCATTCACAAAAATTCAAGGTCTGAATTGATAAATTACTAAAATAAAATAACTACTCTCATAACTACCAAACAACCATATAGGTCCTACATAATAGCTAAATCCAATTAATACAAATATGTTTGTTTTAATTTTTATTATTTTTTTTTATTGGAAAAAAATCATTTGTAAAAAAGAAACACAATTATTTTTTATATGTTTCATAAAGGTACAGACGTATAGTTCGGAAAATGTTAATTTTTTTTTTTTATACATAGTAACTCTCAGATCTAAAGAATGAAAAATTAGTTTGTTTATAATTTTATATTAGAAGGTTTATAGTTGAGAAACCTTTATTTATTTATATATATTATATAAATTAGGAACCTAGACAAACCCCAAAAGTAAACATTTATCTAAAATGGATTAATCCACGTAACCTAGACCCAAATGAAATTCCCATTTCCCACAACAGAAAATGCTTGGTTTTTATTTTTTATTTTTTATTTTTATTTTTTAAAAAGTGTAAAATTTACTCTAAACCTCCTTTTCTTATTCACAGAAAGTTATAGGTAGCAACTTGCAAGTGATATACTAATAATACTAGTATCTGGTTATTGCCTATTGGGTACATCATTCTCTTGTTGTGTTTGTGTGTGTATTAATATAATGATTCTTCCAGTTACCCAATAACTCCTCCAGCTCAAAACCACCAGCTCAAAACCACCGCTTCAAAATGTTGGAAAATTATATCATATGGGGCCACACATGTGAACATTAAATATGTTATATTATCTTTTGGTTAAGCCTAAATTAAAGTGATCTAATTAAGATTTAAAGTATTAAGGCTTAAGGGTATAATTGTCATGGAATTAATATGTAGATACCAAAGTGTTATTTCTAATTTGTTGAGGGGCCGAATTAGAAATAGCCAACATATAATAATTTGATTATTATATATATTTAGGGTTATGGTCCCCAAATTACACGATATTTTTGTTTTCTCTGTATCCCCATCAACAGAGCAAAATAGAACATGGTAGGGTTCATAAAGGTCGTGATAATTTGGAAGATCACAACCCCGTTCACAAATCTCCAGCGATGGAATCAGGTACGCTTCCACTTATTGATTCTTTTCCACTTTTCTCTTGAATTGACATGGGTCAATATTGTATGTTTAGGGTTTGATTAAGTATGTATAGAAACATGTTTAGGTTAAACATTCGAATTATTTTGGTGCCTAAGCATGTTGTTTTAGTTTTTTTTTTTTTGTTAATCGAAAATCCTAACAAGTGGTATCAGAGCCACTCATGATCGATTCTTCAGAATTGAGATTTTGATATTAAGTTTTAAGAAATTTCCGGAATATTATTTGGGTTTTAATCTTCCTTGTTTTAGTTTGGTTTAAAAAAAAAACCTAATTTTTTTTTTGTTTTTTTTTCCTGGGTTCGTTGATTAAAAAATAAAAAAAAAGTTCAATTTTTGGTTTTAGGTCGACAAGTTTTCTCACCCAACCCGATCAACGCCTGGTTTCCGGTGAGAAACCGCGCGTCTGAGACGACGATGGCCATCATCGGGCCACCGCCACGATCTGGTTCAGATCGAGCCTAGATCGGCCGCCGAGTCGCTCGAACGGTTTGGGCTTCGACCGCCACCCTTCGTCTCCTCGATCTGTGTTAATGGGTGGTCGACTGGTGGCTCCGTAGTGCGTCGTTGGCTCCAGGAGACGACTTGGTGGCTTCGACGGCGGTGAGCGACAATCTAGGGTTTACAGAGTTGTTTTTTGGAAAGGCTCTTCTTTTGAAAATTTGAAATTCTTGAGGGACTGTTTTGCAATTTATTTGGGCCATTATGTGAATTTGATAAACTTTCGGGGTCAATTTATAATTTTCAAAACTTACAGGGCCTATTTGCAATTATAAACAAGTTTTGGGATAGCCTTATAATTATTGAAAAGTTACAGGGTCACTTTGTAAATTTCAAAAGTTTTGGGTCAAATTTTAATTATAAAAAACTTGAGGGATCTTTCTATAATTTTATAAAATAATGGGCAATTTTATAATTTTGATAAATTAATATAAATTTTTATTTTTATTTTATTTTAAAGATCAACTTAAATTCAAATATTTTGTGATATACCTTTTATGGTTAAATAAAGTAGTCCATCATTCTAAATGGGTTAATTGAAACAAGATGTCACCAAAGTGACCTCTCTTGTGTAGATTGTTCATGAGGGATGGTGGATGTTCGTGTGTGTGTAAATTCATGCAGGTATTTACCGGTCCAAATGAAGATTAATACTTGGCCGAATTGCACACACATCTGTGGTGGTAAAACATGTGACGATTATAAGGTTTTACATGTGAATAATAAATCGATCCAAAGATAGATTTATTATTTAACATAAATTACTGTCAATGATTGATCACTACTAAAAGAGTACCACGTGTGTGTGTATAAATTCATGCAAGTATTTACCGGTCAAAAGGAAGGTTAATACTTGGCCGAATTGCACACACATCTGTGGTGGTAAAACATGTGGCGATTATAAGGTTTTACATGTGAATAATAAATCGATCCAAAGATAGATTTATTATTTAATATAAATTATTGTCAATGTTTGATCACTACTAAAAGAGTACCACGTGTGTGTATATAAATTCATGCGGGTATTTACCGGTCCAAAGGAAGGTTAATACTTGACCGAATTGCACACACATCTGTGGTGGTAAAACATGTGACGATTATAAGGTTTTACATGTGAATAATAAATCGATCCAAAAATAGATTTATTATTTAACATAAATTATTGTCAATGTTTGATCACTACTAAAAGAGTACCACGTGTGTGTATATAAATTCATGCGGGTATTTACCGGTCCAAAGGAAGGTTAATACTTGACCGAATTGCACACACATCTGTGGTGGTAAAACATGTGACGATTATAAGGTTTTACATGTGAATAATAAATCGATCCAAAAATAGATTTATTATTTAACATAAATTATTGTCAATGTTTGATCACTACTAAAAGAGTACCACGTGTGTGTATATAAATTCATGCGGGTATTGGCCGACCCAAAGGAAAGTTAATACTTGGGCGAATTGTACACATATTTGTGGTGGTAGACATGTGATGATTATAAGGTTTTACATGTGAATAATAAGTCGATCCAAATATAGATTTATTATTTAACATAAATTATTGTTAATGTTTGATCACAAAAACAAGAGTACCGCTTACAATTAATATTATTGTCCAAAGACTTGATATTAATGTTGTACTGGGTATCTTAAGATGAGACCGACCATTATTTGGTATATCTTTTATGGTTAAATAAATTGGTTTATCATTCTAAATGGGCTAATTGAAGCAAGATGTCACCAAAGTGACCTCTCCTGTGTAGATTATTCATGAGGGATGTTGGATGTTTATGTGTGTGTAAATTCATGCGAGTATTAGTCGGCCCAAAGGAAGGTTAATACTTGGCCGAATTACACACACTCCTGTGGTGATAAATATGTGACGATTATAAGGTTTGACATGTGAATAATAAGTCGATCCAAAGATAGATTTATTATTTGACATTAATTATTGTCAATGTTTGATCGCTACAACAAGAGTACCACTTACAATTAATATTACTGTCCAAAGACTTGAGATTAATGTTGTGCTAGGTATCTTGATATGAGACTTACCATTATTTGAATTTGTTGATCATTGTATTTGGTTATTAATGTGAGCATGTTTGTGTGTTTGTTTTGTTCTCTTTCAAGCTAATGTTTTACTATATCTGTTAATACCAACTATATACTCATTCTTAATGGGATCAACTTTAAGGATTTGGAAGGAGAACATACTCATTGTTCTCGGCTGCATGGATCTGGACCTTGAATTTCGGGTTGAACAACTCGCTTCTCTTACGGATGCAAGTTCTCCTAATAATAAGAAGAACTTTGAGAAGTGAGATTGTTCAAATCGCATGAGTCTTATGATCATCAAGCGCGGCATTTAGGGGTGCGGTATCGGGAAAGATAACCAAAGCCAAGGAGTTTCTAGCCGAAATTGAAAAGCGTTTTGTTAAAAATGATAAGGTAGAAACAAGCACGCATTTGCAAAGCTTGATTTCTATGAAGTACAAAGACAAAGGGAACATTAGAGAGTACATTATGGAAATATCTCATATTGCTTCTAAGCTTAAGGCACTAAAGCTCGAGCTATCTGACGGCTTGCTCGTGCATTTGGTATTAATATCACTTCCTGCACAATACAACCAGTTTAAGGTCAGTTACAATTGTCAAAAGGAGAAATGAACTCTTAATGAGCTCATCTCTTACTGTGTGCAAGAGGAAGAGAGACTGAAGCGAGACATGACCGAAAGTGCTCATTTGGCTAGCACCTATAAGGATAAGGGCAAATAGAGGAAGAATAATGAAGCTGCTAAACACCTTATGAGCTTTGGACAAGCATAAAAGCCTAATCTAAAGCATTTCCACATTTGAGGATGTCCAGCTGAGGTAAGGCCTTACAGGCCACATGAAAAGAAATTGGACTCCAAAACTGTGAGCAACTACTTCATTGGCTACTCTGATAGATCAAGGGGCTATAAGTTTTATGATCCCACACTTCGGTCAATTTTTGAAACGGGAACTGCAACATTTTTTGAGGATGTTGAGTTTGGGGGGAGAAATAAGGTTTGGGTACTCAACCAGACAATGTTGAACAACCCCCCATTCAAGATGAGGTAATTGTTCCTGATGAACAAACTCAACAACCTCAAGAACCAGTGTCATTAATGTGATCTATTAGAGAAAGGAGAAATGCTATTCCGGACGATTTTTACGTATCTCTCCAGGAACATGAGGAAAACATTGGAATGATGGAAAATGATTCAATCAATTTCCATCAAGCCATGCAGGGTTCCAACTCTCAAAAGTGGATAGATGCCATGAATGAGGAGTATAAGTCTATGCAAGACAATAAGGTTTGGGTACTTGTCCCATTACCAGAAGGTTCGAAGCCCATTGGTTGTAAATGAATAAAACTAAGAGGATTCGAAAGGTAATGTGGAGAGGTATAAAGCTCGTCTTGTAACTCAAGGCTTTACCCAAAAGAAAGGGATTGACTATAAAGAGAATTTCTCTCCGGTTTTCAACGAAAGACTCTTTTAGGACAATCATGGCATTTGTTGCATATTTTGACCTTCAGCTTCATCAGATGGATGTCAAGACGGCGTTTCTCAATGGTAACATCGACGAAACAATTTATATGGTGCAACCAGAAAACTTTAAGTCGAAAGACCCAAAGAATATGGTTTGCAAATTGACAGAATCCATTTATGGACTCAAGCAAGCTTCCCGTCAGTGGTACCATAAGTTTCATCAAGTGATTATCTCGTTTGGTTTTGAGATAAACGTTGTTGATAATTGTGTGTATCACAAATTCAGTGGGAGTAAGCATATATTCTTGGTTTTATATGTCGATGACATACTGCTTGCCACAAATGATATAGGCATGTTGCATGAAACCAAGAGATTTCTTTCAAAGAATTTTGAGATGAAAGATCTTGGTGACGTCTCCTTTGTATTAGGGATCCAGATACAACGAGATCGCTCTTGGGGTATTCTTGGATTATCACAAAGGTGCTATATCGATACCGTGCTCAAAAGGTTTGGCATGCAGGACAGCAAACCAGGTGACACCCCTGTCGCTAAGGGAGACAATCAATCTCAATCAGTGCCCTAAAAGTAACCTTGAAGCTAAGGAAATGCAGAAGATTCCCTATGCATAACCTGTAAGGAGTCTAATGTATGCTCAGGTATGTACGCGTCTGGATATTGCGTACATTGTTGGTATGTTAAGCAGATATTTAAGTAACTCTATGATGGATCATTGGAAAGCAGCCAATCAGGTTATAAGGTATTTGAAGAGAACAAAATATTACATGCTCACATATAGGAGATCAGATCAGTTTGAGATCATAAAGTATTCCGACTCTGATTATGCTGGATACCAAGACAGTAGGAGATCCACATCAGGCTACAAATACTTGTTGGCTGGTGAAGCTATATCTTGGAGGAGTGTCAAATAGACACTCATAGCTTCTTCCACCATGGCAACAGAGTTTGTATCATGTTATGATGCATCCAACCATGAAATATGGCTATGGAATTTTGTCACTGGGTTGTGCATTCTTGAGGGTGTTGAAAGACCACTCAAACTATATTGTGACAATAAGTCAGCAGTGATATATTCTAATAACAACAGGAACTCATCTAGGTCAAAGCATATTGACATTAGGTTCCTAGTTGTGAAGGAAAGAGTTCAGAGTGGACATATATCCATAGAGCACATTGGGACAAAATCCATGATAGCGGATCCGCTTACAAAAGGATTACCACCCAAGGTCTTTCATGAGCACACTGCTCATATGGGTGTTATATTGTGTGAGGATATCACATTATAGTGGGAGTTTATATAATTTTGTATTGTATTGCTCTATTTTTTTTGGATATATTTATTCATTTATGTATTTGGATATTTTTCTGATCAGAAATAAAATATTCGGTTAATTACACTTTGTTACATTGTGTTAAGTTTTAATCTCACTAAGGAATAAAGTATGACCAGTTGGAATAGACATGTATAGATCACACTGCATGTAATTTTCATGCTACGCATCCATGATTGATCTGTGTCATTTGGTTATGTTGGTATACGTGACCAATGATGGGTTTAGTCACGCTAAATGTGACGAAAGCCACTTTGATCCTATGTTGGCATAATCAATGGACGAGATTGTTCGGATATACCCTAAAATTGTTATAGCAAAATTTTGAAGCTCATAAAGTCATACACATTTGTAAAGTTACATATGTGGCCCGGTGAGAGATTATTGGAAAATTCCATCATATGGGGCCACACATGTGAACATTAAATGTGTTGTGCTATCTTTTAGTTAAACCTAAATTAAAGTGATCTAATTAAGATTTAAAGTATTAAGGCTTAAGAGTATAATTGTCATGGAATTAATGTGTAGATACCAGAGAATTATTTCTAATTTGTTGAGGGGTCGAATTAGAAATAGCCAACATATAATAATTTGATTATTATATATATTTAGGGTTATGGTCCTCAAATTACACGATACTTTTGTTTTCTCTGTATCTCCATCAACATAGCAAAATAGAACACGATAGGGTTTATAAAAGTCGTGATAATTTGGAAGATCATAACCCGTTCACAAATCTCCAGCGATGGATTCAGGTACGCTTCCGCTTATTGATTCTTTTCCACTTTTCTCTTGAATTGACATGGGTCAATATTGTATGTTTAGGGTTTGATTAAGTATGTATAGAAACATGTTTAGGTTAAACATTCAGATTAATTTTGTACCTAAGCACGTTGTTTTAGTTTTTTTTTGTTAATCGAAAATCCTAACACAAAACACAAAAACAACACAAATTAAGAGAAAAGAAAACAAAAATGCATAGAATTTTGCCTCTGAAACATGTTGCTTCAAACCCCAGCTTGTACTCTAAAACTTTGAATATTATTTCTCATAATCAAAACCCTCTTAGAGTTACAGGGAGAGGGAGGTCGGTGTCACACTCACACCACAGTACTAGTCTTCTCTCCGAGACCAACACATCCTTTGCAAATGGGTTTCTGTCTTATTTATCAAATACCCAGTTGTTAAAGAAATGTCTTGCAAATGGTGGTGGTAGTTTCTTCATGACAGCTCATCACTCCCCAAAGGATTTTCTGGTTCTCGTATGCTTGCCTGGTAATTATTATTATGTTCTCAAATGTGTTTAATTTCTTTCTTTTTCTCATGACTCTGTTTGGCTGCTCAGAAATTTGTACAAGAATGAAATAAAGTCTTTTTGTTGCATTTGATTTGATTTGATTTGATTTGATTTGTGTTGTTGGCAGGAGATTTGAAAATGTTGTTTGGGGATTGATTATGGTTAACATTGTTGTCTTTTTGTCATGGGCTCATGGCATATTCTTGATCGCCAATTTATGCTTAATCACTTTACTGTAAGTAACCCTCTTTATTTTCAATTTTTGCCAAACAAGATTTAATATTCATTTGATATACATGCATGTCACCTATATATAAATTTTCAAATTATTGCGTATTGATAAAAATTCATCGGTACATTGGATGTGGACCATTAGATTTATATACTTTAACTTAAAGAAGTTTCGTCATAATCAGTGGTCTACATGTGAAGAGAAAAAGACTATATATATATAAATTCAAGTCAGTACGCGCTGATATAAATTCATTAGTGCATTGGATGTGAACTATTAGATTTACATACTTTAACACAAAATGTATGTATGCACTTATCAAAACTTCTCCGTAATCAATGGTCCATATGCAACGCACTGATGTAAGTTATATCAGTACGCACCGAGGAGAAAAGAACTATATATATATATATATTAGTTAGGATGGGTTTTGAATTAAAAATATACTAATTAGTTGTTGTTGATGTGCTGTGATTAAGCAGTATATATATATATATATTAGTTAGGATGGGTTTTGAATTAAAAATATACTAATTAGTTGTTGTTGATGTGCTGTGATTAAGCAGATTTCCATAGACAACTTTGTATATGGACGTGTGCATACGCTGATAACTAACTCATTCAACCATTCTAATGGGCACATTATCTATAACATGATTATCCTTTTCTACTTCGGACGCACTGTATGTTAATTAATATATTTAACATTTCATTTCTTTCAATTAATTCAATGCATTTGTATGTAATGTAAGTAGCTACATATATAGATTTTGACATCAAGAATTTTGTGCACTGGGCATGCAGATTGGAAGATGGTACGGATCTGACTACTTACTGAAATTGTATTTGGCTGGGGCGATTACTGGCTCACTCTTGTATTTGCTAAACGAAGCCTTTTTCGCTCCGTTATCGAAGGTACGGACAATATTATATACTGCTCGATCCTAGCTAGAACAATGTATTTACCTTAATCCGTTGTTGAATAATGAATATGATTCATGTGGCTCTCTCTGCATGCAGAAGAAGATCGACCCTGCAAACAATTATGCCTTGGTATGCTTTTAATTTTCTTATTAATTCCAAATGCTATCTCTAGATTAAGTGGCTAATTGTGTATGTATTCATGATATACATAGGGGGCAAATGGGGCGGTGAATGCTATCTTGCTGCTTCGTATATTCCTGAAACCAAACTCTCCTATCTATTTTAAATTTTTAATACCAGTTCCTGCCACTTTAGTGGTAATTGCTAATTCTTGTAACCAGTTTATTCCAATATATAAAGAGTAAAGACATATATGAACGTTTGAGTTTGATTTGATGAAATTCTTTTCAGGGAATCTTTCACATTGGGAGAGAGATTTTTGGATAGTAGAGGTATATATCATATCATAAATGTTTGTTTCTTAATTTTGCACTAGTGTGGACTGTGATGCCATCTCCATATATATATATAGGTAACACCACAAAGCTTATTATTGTGTGATGTTGTATATCTATATGCAGGGAAACAGTTATAATATATCAGGATCAGTTGGTTTGGGGGGTCTGGCCATTGCCGCGGTGGCTTGGGCACGAAAAAGAAGAGGACGTTTATGAATTCTGGCTTCATCTGCTCAATATGACTCCTAATTTCTGTTCTAATATTGCTGTTTGCTTTTTCTACTTCTAGTAATTAAGTTTATGTATTCATTGCCAAAGACTTCATCTCAAGTCTCAACTTAGCTTCTTTAATTGTTTGGCAGACTATTAAATATGTGACTAGCTACTTCAAGACTTCAAGTGCACCATTATTATCATTTATATCAACTTTCTATTTGCTCAAATTAGTTTCAATAGAGATGACTAATGCTACGTAGTTTCAATTTAGATATGGATCCTCTTTTCACATCAATGGTCTAAATTATTTCTATTAACTTTTATATCTTTACTCTATCGATTCATCTTGCATGTGATTCAGAATTGTAGCTCTCGTCAAAGCATCGTCAACCTCCCATTTTGAGTTCGCATCCTTTGGTTTTTCATTTCCCACGGTATGTAGAGTCTTTTCATTTATCAGGGGCTATTTTATTCTCATCTCCAAATCCGATAGTTCATATTATTAGGTCTCTTTATTTTAACGGTCTCAAAATGTTTGTGCCATACAAGGGCAGAGGTATGGAGGGGCCATGGCCCCCAACCAATGAAATTGCTCTAATATTTGGTATATATAATCTAACGTGACAATGCATACAATTATAACTGCCATATCTCATTGACACTTTCATTTTTAAGGATATAAATACAATTATTTCATTTTTAAAGATATAAATACAATCATTTCAACAATGATCTATTCCTTAAAAATAGGTTTTAGTTAATTTTATTTATTACCATAACCAATTTTATTTATTTATTCGGTCCCAAAAAAATGGATAATACTTAAATGTTGATCGGTCATCCAGCAATGTGGTCCAATTGAATTGTAATACATGTTCTTTTTTCTTTAACTCATTCCAAACAATTACACCATCATCTTCATCCATAGAAGCTGAAGTGTCTACTTCTCCAAAACGCAATTGGACATGTATTACAATTCAATTGGATCACATCATTGGATCGGTATTTCAAGACTCAAGTATCATCCCCACAAATATATATATATATATATTCAATTAATTTATTTAAATTTATTGGTTGTTATTATAAGTTAATTTTGTTTGATAAGTGTGATGATAAACTTAAATTATAATAAAATGTGAATAATTGTTAGTGGAAATTATGAGATATGTCAATTTTTTTTATGTGTGTTGCAGTGATACCACCACTTTAATAACTTAAGTTTAAAAGGCACCTATTATGGTGAACTATCCAAATTGCCCTTAAGTAATCTATTTTTTAATCCCATTGTGTTTCCATCTACACTTTGAAAACGATAACTCTTCTCTCTCTCCAAAAAACTTGTTTTTCTCAAGATTCTGCACAAGAAGATAACCTATATTTGTGATCTTCGTTTATATATTTTTATATATTTCTGTGTGGTTTAACAATGTATCCATTCATTATGATTTGTTATCCAGCCTTTGTATGTACATGTATAAACATTTTATTTTTCAAAGGATCAAGTATTTTATTTTTGATAATAATGTTTGGTTAAAACAAGTATATTTGTAACCAAATCGAGCTTTTATTTAATATGATCAAGCTTATTTTTGAAAGAATCGAGCATTTGTCAAAGGATCAAGAAATTTTCAAAGGATCGAGAATATTTTTTAAAGGATCGAGATTTTTTTTCAAATGATCGAGATTTTTATTTAAAGGATCGAGAATTTTTGTCAAATGAACGAGATTTTTTTCAAAGGATCGAGAATATTTTTCAAAGGATCGAGATTTTTTGTCAAAGGATCGAGATTTTTTTCAAAGGATCGAGATTTTTTTCAAAGGATCGAGATTTTTTTCAAAGGATCAAGAAAATTTTTCAAAGGATCGAGATTTTTTGTCAAAGGATCAAGAAATTTTCAAAGGATCGAGAATATTTTTCAAAGGATGTAGAATTTGTTTCAAATGATCGAGAATTGTTTTTTGAAGGATCGAGAATTTTTGTCAAATGATCGAGATTTTTTTCAAAAGATCGAGAATATTTTTCAAAGGATCGAGAATATTTTTCAAAGGATCGAGATTTTTTGTTAAAGGATCCAGATTTTTTTCAAAGGATCCAGATTTTTCTCAAAGGATCCAGATTTTTTTTCAAAAGATCGAGAATTTTTTTAAATGATCGAGAATTTTTGTCAAATGATCAAGATTTTTTTCAAAGGATCGAGATTTTTTTCAAAGGATCGAGAATTTTTGTCAAAGGATCAAGATTTTTTTCAAAGGATCGATAATTTTTTTTAACGGATCGATAATTTTTGTCAAATGATCGAGATTTTTTTCAAAGGATCGAGAATATTTTTCAAATGATCGAGATTTTTTGTCAAATGATCAAGATTTTTTTTAAAGGATCTAGATTTTTTTCAAATGATCGAGATTTTTTTCCAAAGGATTGAGAATAATTTTTAAATGATCGAGAATTTTTATCAAATGATCGAGATTTTTTTCAAAGGATCGAGATTTTTTATCAAATGATCGAGATTTTTATCAAAGGATCGAGATTTTTTTCAAATGATCGAGATTTTTTTTCAAATGATCGAGATTTTTTTTCAAAAGATCGAGAATATTTTTTAAAGGTTCGAGATTTTTTGTCAAAGGATCGAGATTTTTTTTTCTATTTTTCAAAGGATCGAGATTTTTTGTCAAATGATCAAG
This sequence comes from Dipteronia dyeriana, assembly GCA_032871835.1. Taxonomy (NCBI): domain Eukaryota; kingdom Viridiplantae; phylum Streptophyta; class Magnoliopsida; order Sapindales; family Sapindaceae; genus Dipteronia; species Dipteronia dyeriana. The sequence goes on along the minus strand of CM065295.1, from coordinate 68,775,434 downwards.
TTTTTTTTTTCAAATGATCAAGTTTTTTTTCAAATGATCGAGATTTTTTTTCAAAGGATTGAGAATATTTTTTCAAAGATCAAGATTTTTCGTCAAATGATCGAGATTTTTTTCAAATGATCGAGAATATTTTTCAAAGGATCAAGATTTTTTGTCAAATGATCAAGATTTTTTTTAAAGGATCGAGATTTTTTTCAAATGATCGAGATTTTTTTTCAAAAGATTAATAATATTTTTTAAAGGATCGAGAAATTTTGTCAAATGATCAAGATTTTTTTCAAAATATCGAGAATATTTTTCAAAAGATCGAGATTTTTTGTTAAATGATCGAGATATTTTTCAAAGGATCGAGACTTTTTATCAAATGATCGAGATTTTTTTCAAAGGATCGAGATTTTTTTCAAATGATCGATATTTTTTTTCAAAGGATCGAGGTTTTTTTCAAAGGATCGAGATTTTTTGTCAAATGATCAAGTTTTTTTTTCCAAAGGATCGAGATTTTTTCCAAAGGATCGAGATTTTTTTCAAATGATCAAGATTTTTTTTTCAAAGGATCAAGATTTTTTTTCAAAGGATCGAGAATATTTTTCAAAGGATCGAGATTTTTTGTCAAATGATCGAGATTTTTTTAAAGGATTGAGAATATTTTTCAAATGATCGAGATTTTTTTGTCAAATGATCGAGATTTTTTTTCAAAGAATAGAGATTTTTTTCAAAGGATAGAGATTTTTTTCAAATGATCGAGAATTTTTTTCAAAGGATCGAGAATATTTTTTAAAGGATTGAGAATTTTTATTAAATGATCGATATTTTTTTCAAGTGATCGAGAATATTTTTTAAAGGATCGAGATTTTTTTTCAAATGATCGAGATTTTCTTCAATGGATCGAGATTTTTTGTCAAATGATCAAGATTTTTTTCAAAGGATCGAGATTTTTTGTCAAATGATCAAGTTTTTTTTTCCAAAGGATCGAGATTTTTTTCAAATGATCAAGATTTTTTTTCAAAGGATCGAGAATATTTTTTAAAGGATCGAGATTTTTTGTCAAATGATCGAGATTTTTTTAAAGGATTGAGAATATTTTTCAAATGATCGAGATTTTTTTGTCAAATGATCGAGATTTTTTTCAAAGGATAGAGATTTTTTTCAAATGATCGAGAATTTTTTTCAAAGGATCGAGAATATTTTTTAAATGATTGAGAATTTTTATCAAATGATCGATATTTTTTTCAAGTGATCGAGAATATTTTTCAAAGGATCGAGATTTTTTTTCAAATGATCGAGATTTTTTTCAATGGATCGAGATTTTTTATCAAATGATCAAGATTTTTTTCAAAGGATCGAGATTTTTTTCAAAGGATCGAGATTTTTTGTCAAATGATTAAGTTTTTTTTTCCAAAGGATCGAGATTTTTTTTCAAATGATCAAGATTTTTTTTCAAAAGATCGAGAATATTTTTTAAAGGATCGAGATTTTTTTAAAGGATTGAGAATATTTTTCAAATGATCGAGATTTTTTTGTCAAATGATCGAGATTTTTTTCAAAGGATAGAGATTTTTTTCAAAGGATCGAGAATTTTTTTCAAAGGATCGAGAATATTTTTTAAAGGATTGAGAATTTTTATCAAATGATCGATATTTTTTTCAAGTGATCGAGAATATTTTTTAAAGGATCGAGATTTTTTTCAAATGATCGAGATTTTTTTCAAAGGATCGAGATTTTTTTCAAAGGATCGAGATTTTTTTCAAATGATCGAGAATTTTTTTAAAGGATCGAGAATTTTTTTCAAAGGATCGAGAATTTTTTTCAAATGTTCGATAATATTTTTTAAAGGATCGAGAATATTTTTCAAATGATCGAGATTTTTTGTCAAATGATCTAGATTTTTTTCAAATGATCGAGATTTTTTTCAAATGATCGAGAATATTTTTTAAAGGATTGAATTTTTTTATCAAATGATGAGATATTTTTCAAAGGAACGAGAATATTTTTCAAAGGATCGAGATTTTTTGTCAAATGATCGAGATTTTTTTCAAGGGATCGAGATTTTTTTCAAATGAACGAGATTTTTTGTTAAATGATATAGATTTTGTTCAAAGGATCGAGATTTTTTGTTAAATGATCGATATTTTGTTCAAAGGATCAATATTTTTTTCAAATGATCGAGATTTTTTTTCAAAGGATAGATAATATTTTTTAAGGATCGAGAATTTTTGTCAAATGATCGAGATTTTTTTTCAAAGGGTCGAGAATATTTTTTAAAGGATCGATAATTTTTTTCAAATGATTAAGATTTTTTGTCAAATGATCAAGATTTTTTTCAGAGGATAGAATTTTTTTTCAAATGATCGAGATTTTTTTTCAAATGATCGAGAATATTTTTCAAATGATCGAGAATTTTTATCAAATGATCGAGATTTTTTTTCAAAGGATCGAGATTTTTTTTCAAATGATCAAGAATGCGTCTGCGTAGCGACTGAGTTTCAACGAAACTTTCTCTCTCTATTTCATAACTCTCACTGTAAAAAAATGAATGAAAGACTCTGATGGAACAACTATTAGGGGCATTTTTGCTCGTTCACCATAATGAGTGTCTTTTAAACATAAGTTATTAAAACAGTGACAGTGTTGAAACGTCACCTCTAAAAAGTGCTATTTATTTTTTGAGCCCTAATTGTTATTTGACTATGTTAGTGATATAATGACATTTTGAATATTATTATAAATCATATTTGTTTTTTTTTTATTGTTAAATGTGATTTTTGTTTTACCATTAGATTTATTATTTTGATTAAATGGTTTTACATTTGATTTTTAAATGAAAAATAATTTTGAATATCTAATATATATTTTTTGTTAACTTAATAATTAATTTTTGGAAAACCTTATTTACATAACTAGTCTAAAAAGACTTTTTTTTTTCATTGGTAATAAAAATACACTAATATAAAACCCCAAAAGTATCAAAGAAACATAAAATTAGTTAATAAAATTTGTAACATAGTCATTCATAAGCATCTATAATCTATAACCACGATAGCCGATAATTTCAATTTCTTATTATTATTTCATCAACGTATATTGTAACACCCAAAAGCTCGGTAGGTCAATGAAAATTAAGTACAACCGTAAAACAACAAATAAAACTTAATTATCCGACTCCTTCAAAACTAAATTCCTGGCTTCGACCTTGTGTCATATTACAATAATAATAGAGAGAATGTGACTATTGATGCTATGCTACTACACTTATTTAAATAAATAAATAAAAATAAAACAACACTGTTACAAATTACTCCTACAATTACTATCTAGACTTTTTTGAATGATGAAGCGTGTATGAGTAACAGCTTCTATATTGCCGAAAATATGCCTTCTGTGCACTTTTGAATTAAAAAATTTGATCAGAAATCCTTGATGTTCCCACACTAAAATATGAGTTTCCAGTGTTTAAATTCAATTTCTAGTTTCACGATTGAATTCGGACTGCTGGGATTCTTTGAGGACACATCGGAAATGGATATAGCTTCGACCACTTCAGTAAGGGAGTCTTTATTTTACGGGGTAATATCACTAAAGTTCATACTTTTTCATGAATTGTCACATTTTTAAACGTCTTAGTTTTATTAGTCACTTTAGTCTCTTGTTTTTTCAAAATACATCACTTAAATCCATTTGACCAAACAACTAACGGTCAACTACAACTGATTATGTAGAAATACAATTTTACCCTTTATTGCTAATTTTTTTTTACATAACCCTTTGTTGCTATTTAATCAAGATAAAATGTCAGTTTTACCCTTCAACTTTTTTAGTTTTTATACTTTTACATATAAATTGATTGTCCAAAATGTCCTTCTTATAAAATGTCATTTACAGAATTTATCCACAATTATATTTTTTATTACAAAAAAACCACCGATGCATTTATGTCGGTCAAGAATTTATCCTTTGTATTCCAATAACATATTTGAAGTTTATAGCTTCATCAAGATCTGGATTTTCACATGCATTCTTCTTTTCTTTCATTTTCACATGTCAATATGTTCCCGTGGATATATTATAATATATAAGTTAAAGGAAATATCTCAAATATTCCACATAATTACAACAACAATGTCAATCCCCAAAATATTCCAGCAGAAGGCACATGTCTTATATCATACATACTTTTTAAATTGTATGCTTATATGTTCCTATGCCATCCACATTTATCCCCCTCCGAATTTACCTCATCAAGAATCTGTTGTGGAGTTCCTGCAACTTGCCCAGTTGCACGATCTTTTCTAAAAATATTAACAAGCCTCTCATACAGTAGAAATGATTTATCTCACCATCCTTCTACGTCTTTGTGTGCCTAAAACAATGGCAAAACATGTTATTATAGATAACATATATGTAATATGCTAATGAGATTAGTTAAAATATATACTAACCTATACATACATCTCCCAAACCTCATTGCTATCAACCTCCACATATTTTTTTTGTGTCATTCCAGCCAAACCCACTTGTATTTAGAATGTCAAACACTATTCCATTTTGTTTTTTCCAAAATCTAATCTTGGAATCAATATGTGGACTATCATTTATTCTAGAGTTTGGCAAAATTGAATTTAAGGTCTTCTCAATTTGTGTTGATGTTTCGACTTTGAAAGAACCTGTATCACAAGGAGCTCCATATGCAATTATGTTATCCAACACATTTAATAATGTCTCCTCTTCGTTCTTGCTCCATCCACGCCTATTTCCTTTTTTTTATATAGTTTTTTTCAAGGATGGGCTATTACCAATCTGTATCCATACTACCAACACTATAATTGAAACAACTTAATACAATAAAAAGAAGAGAGGAAAAAAACTGAAATAAAATCATAATATGTAACGTACTAAACTTAACATATATTGATATTGGCAAAATACAAAATATTATTTAACATATCATCAAGCGAAACACAAGGGTCAACTCAAACAATTAGGGTAGAATAAACAAAAGAAACAAAATAACAAACTAATTCATATACATTTCCATTGCTAGTGACCTCTGTTTACTATACTAGTGACCTTTGTTTCCCCTCCATTCATTATACATTTTCATTGCTAATTCATTCCTCCATAAAGTCCATTTATTTAATGAGTCAATTGTGCTTATAGTCTCTTCATTTCCATCTTCATTTTCTTCAAAATCTTCAAGTTCATGTTTTAATGAATCAACTTCCATCTCTTTTCTAATCAAATTATGCAACAAGCAACATGCTAAAAATATACGGCACTGGGTTTTGATTGGATAACAAGATGGACTACGTAATATTGCCCATCGCATTTTAAGCAAATCAAAACATCTTTCAATAACATTCATTGCAGATGCATGGTTCTTATTAAAACATTTCTCCATATTTTGGGGTGTGCTTTCATCTCTCCATTCAGAAAGATGGTATCTTCTCCCTCTATATGGTGCTAAGAAACCCTAACCATTCGTGTATCCGGCATTCACAAGGTAGTAACAACCTAAAGACAAAAAAAAATGCATACATACATACATATATATATACATTAATACACTTGAGCACTTAAATAATAAGGAAAAATATTAAATAAGATATTAGTTTGAAAAAGAATTACCAGTAGGGACTTTCAAGCCCGTGGGTCTACTTAATGCATCTCGAAGTACTCTAGAGTCTAGGGCTGACCCCTCCCATCCAGGAAAGACAAAATAATTTTTATATCTCGTGAACAAATACCTAAGACAGTGGTAGCAACTTCACCTTTTCTAGTGCGATACCTTGTTTTATCTTTTTTAGAGACACGAACCTTAATATGAGTTCCATCTAATGCCCTAAAACATCCCTAAACAATTATACACTCCTTGAGAAAAAACTAAGATATTTAAACATATAAATATATATTATGTTGAATTTAATACCTTGAACCATTTCCATCTTGCATTGGTGCAGTATTAGGAATGAGATCCGGCTTTTGTAATAAATATCCTTACAGCGCACAATTCCATTCAACACAAAGTTGAAATACCTACTAACTGTTTCCCCTGACCGATTAAATCTATGACCAATTGTACGGTTCTTCAAATGATGAGCTAACACATGTAAGAAGGAACACATTTGCTCTTCGATAGTAACTAAACCGTCTTTCTTTAATTTGTCATCGGTGCGAAGTAGTTCACATAGTATGCCAAATGTTCTTCTATCCATTCTAAGTTGATTGACACAATTCATGTTACTACTACCTATAAGGCTATCTAAATAAAACAACCGAGTTTGATTGTTAGCAAATGTACATCTTCGAAGCATGTTTCTTTTATATTGTTGTTGGGCAAAGTCCACTTTCAATAAAACCATGAGAATAGCTACACTTATCATTCCTAAGTTTCATTTTTCGAATATCAAGAACAACATCAACTTTCTTTGGTCCATATCTACCAACAAAACCTGAATTGTAGTACTAGTTATTAGAATACACCTATAATATCATAAATCTACAAATCTACGAAGCCTACATCATACAAATTGAAAAAAAAAACACAAATTAATCAGCATAAAATGAAACACATAAAAAAATTAACACCATAAGAATAGAAATAAAATATACTGGGCAATATTAATGAAGTTTGTTTAGTTGAAGAAAACCCATATCATTTTAACCACAGAAAATGCTAAAAGTAGAAAAAAAAAAAAAAAACAATCAATACCTGATAAGTGATACTGTTTCCTCAGCAGTTTGGGTTTGGTACCAATAGCAAAAGTAATCCTTTCTATCATATCATGCTGAACAAATTTATTTAGATTACTCAATTGAAAACCCATCAAGCAGTACTCTTGTTTTTTTTAAGTAAAAAAAAAAAAGTAACTCAAATTAACAACTATAAAGATGTATTTTTTTTTTAAAAAAAAAGCAAACTATAGTAACCAATCAAAAGGCACAAGCCAAATAGATAAAGAGACAAGACAGAACTCATCCTCAGCCAGCAGCACACACCAAAAAACAAAGAAACAAAACAGAGCACAACAGAAGACAATAAAAGAAAAACAACAGTACAACCACAAAATAGCACCAGAGGACACAGCACACCAAATTGAACACGCACGAAACACCCTAAATCAGTGAAGAGAAAAAATGGGGTTTTTCACTAATTTATTGTGTATAATTAAAAGAGGTTACAATAGAACACTTCTTTCAAAATAAAGAAACGAACATGATTTAAAGATGGATCTTAAAGTTTCTTCATGATTTGTTAGGACTAGGGTTTTTTTACCAGAGCTGAACTAAGACAAATGGTGAATTTTTTAGAAGAAAGAAGAGATATATTTGTTGAAATGGAAAATGAATGAAGTCAAACCATTTTTTTATTATGTATTAGTTAATACAGAGAATGATGTATTACGTGTAGAATTATGTATTAAAATATGTTTTAATACATTTTAAATGATTAGTACAATACAACACAGGTAAACAAACATGGCTGAAAATCATCAAACTTCAAATAAGAAATCGTCTTTGTCCCAAGATAAAAATAAAAAATTGTAACAAACACGTCTCAAAAGAGAAAAAGACACATCTGATTCTGGAATCACAAGCAACATCCCACAAGAAAAACTCCTGGAATCACAAGCAAGAAGACAACAACAAAACCATATCTCTCTTTGATACCCAGTTTGGAATCACAAGTAAGAGAGTTTTCATCGAGGCACATGAACGCCTGGCAGTCCGAGGAGAGACATCTGCTTCATCAGATCGACGCAGCCACCGAGGGAGCTGGAGCTGCTCCAGTCACCTGATATGTTTTTGTCTGGCTTGAATCAGTCGATCTTTATTTACTACACCATGTTCATATTGAGTTGATTACTCAAATCTGATTTGTTCTTGGCTACTGTCTCATCTCATCTCTTTAGCAGTTTACAGGAGATGATTATTGAGATCTGATTTGTTCTTGGGTTTCCTCGATGCGGTAATTTTGTGTTGTCTTTGATCATTCAAGTGGAGATTGATTTTGATGAGTCTTTGGTTACAAGTTGGAGTCTAATCAGAGATGCAAGAGCAAAAAATTATGAGGACGATAAATTGTTGTTCTTAGAGTTCTCACTTTTTTGTTCATAAAAGTGAATGTTTTCGAATTCGGTTTTTTGAAATCATCCCACCGAGTAGGTTTTTCCTGTTTTTGTTACTCAAAAAAGAAAAAAACAGGTTTTGGAAAGATAAACGAACAACCTCCGATCTCTCGTCTATTCCTTAAAATCAATAAATCATTTTTAGAAAGGTTACTGAACGTCATTTTATATCAAAATTATAAAATAATCTGATTTTATCTTTTTAAAAGCAATATTAAATTAGTTCTAAAACTTCGTGGAGTTAAAATGGTCAAAAAGATATTTTTTTTTTAAAGAATAAAAATAGAAAAACAATTTTTTTTAAGTGATACTATTTATAATCCACTCCATATTTATTCAAGATTTTTGTAATAATCTCTTGTTAGTGAAATTTTTATCCTTAATTAAATTATTAACCATCACAAAAAACTTACACACAAATCTTTAGGATATAAGTGTGTTTGGAATGACTTTTTAATTAGAGTTTTTATTGTATAGAGTTAAAAAAAAAAAAAAAGTATACTTGATATTCAATTAAAAAATATTTTTAAGTTAGTAAATTATTTGACAATATAATTTTAAAAAAGCTTGTGTTGTTGTAAATTAAAAAAAAATGAAATGACAAAGTATTGAAATGAATGAGTATATGATAAAATATTAAACATCATAGAAGGTAATTGAGAAAAATTATTTGTTTTCAAAAAGATAAAAAAAGTTTTTTTAAAGAAGCCTACAATTTGAGTTTGAGCTTCTCCCCGATAAATATAAAGGTTTATTTTTTAGCGTTGATTTTTTTTTTTTTTTGTGTTTTACCGAATAACACAAAAATCATTTCATAAAAGCTTGTAACAACAAAAAAAAAAAAGAATATTTTGGCCACGAAATCAATACCAAAGAAGGGGTTTGGAAATTGTTTTCAACCTACGGGAGTTATACCAAACAAGACAAACTTTCATGTGACGGTCCCATTGTCACTACAATTGTACCATTTATATTGAATTCAATTATAACATAACACAACTCATTAACAAACTCTAAAAAAAGTAAGAAAATTACACTGAAAGTTATATATATAATATTAAATCGATGATCTAACTCATATCACAACATAAATGGTAGACACTAAACCCATCTCTTACGGGACGGGTCCCTACGGGTCTCCAACCAATAGGTAATTTTGACATCTATAGGTATATCCCTATATATACATATATATATTACTATAATTTCAGTGTAATTTTATCTCTTTTTATAGTTTGTTAATGAGTAGTGTTATGATATAATTGTTTACAGTTTATTATTTGTTATTGGTTTTGTATATTAATTTTTATATTATTCAATACCGTTGATATGATTTCTATTAAATAGTTGTTAAGAAATACATTGATTGGATGATGATTGTATGGGGATTCCCTACTGAGGAATACTTGTATTCGTACCGTTTATTATATATATAGAAATATTATACTATTACATAAATTGGGTTTTTTTTAAGGTGAGCACTTAAACTCATAACCTCCATATTATATTGTAGGTGTTAGAAATTTTACCATTGTATCATGTATATAAGATGTGTATTCACCGGAATGGTACATATCATACAAATTGGGATCAATGATAGTAATGGAATAAACTTGGCATTCTCTTCTTTTTTGTTTGTTTCGCCACGAATTACACAACCAAGACCAAATAAGGGGTTTGGAAATTGTTTTCAACCTAGAGAAGTTATACCAAACAAAAATAATGTGTATGAGACGGTCTTATTGTCACTTAGTGAAACTGTCCAATACAATTGTATCATTTACATTAGAAATATAAAACTATAATTTAAAGTTGCCACGTTGCCCTCTTGCATTTGACGATCTCATCGGATGCTAATTTTATAATAACAAATTATGGAATAATATAAAATTTATAATACATAACCAATTATAGCATAACATAGCTCATTAACAAACTTTAAAATTAGAGAGAAAATTACATTGAAAGATATAGTTTATATATATATATATATATTATTTTCTTCATAGTACGTACTGATATAACTTACATCAGTGCGTTGTATGTAGACCATTGATTATGAATTTTTTTTGACAAGTGTATACACTTCGAGTCAAAATCTAATGATCTACGTCCAATGCGCACACTGATTTGAAAATTTATATAATATTTAATTGAGGATCAAAAAATTATCAAACTCATACCGAAACATAAATGGTAGGCACTAAACCTATCCCTATTAGTACGGATCCCCAAACTAATAGGTAATTTTAACATCCCTAGATATATCCCATATATATATATATATATATATATATGTTTAAGAGCGTCATCCAATATTAAAAAATAGTATATAAAAAATTATAGCTTTCAGTGTAAAATTTTCTCTCTTTTTAGAGTTTATCAATGAGCTGTGTCATACTGTAATTGATTTAGAGTTTATTAGATGTTATTGGTTTTGTATTATAATTTTTATATTATTCAATAATTTTGATACAATCTCTGTTAATAAAAAATTAAAAAACACATCGATATAATATGGATGATATAAGTTAAGGAGCCGGTTACTAACGGAGAATACTCATATCCGAACCGTTTTTTTTTTAATATATATATTACATAAATTAGGTTTTTTTAGGTTATATATTCGAACCCACCGTATAAATGTTAGGGATTTTTCCACAGTATAATTATCGAGATTGTATTTCTCGTATAAATCGGAATGAAAATAATAATAGAAGACCCGTAGCATCGACATCCTTAGACAATAGACAGATATACCACCATACGAAACTCATTTGGTGACAGCCGTATTCAATATCGATAAATCATTTGATCCCGGTTCCCGGTTCCAGATTCCCAGGAGTTACCCTCGGTCACAAGGAAGGAACTCTCAGTTTCTGACCCTAATTTTAGCTCTCGATTCCCCGCACACCACTGCACTGACTATCTCCACGACTCCACCCCTTCATTCAAAAATGCAGAGACTTCTCTCTCTCAAACAATTGGCTTCAAATTTCCCTAAAAACACTTCAAACACCATCAGACACCAATTTCAAAACACCATTTCTCATACCAATCAAACCACTCAAAACCAGCTTTTCTCAAGACCCCCTTTTCACACTGCTCTTCCATGGAGGTCACAGCACAGTCGTCCCTTAAATGCTCACGCGATTCTCCCAAACCCATTACTTGTGAAGCGCCATTTGTTTTCTCTGTCAAATACCCAGTTGAGGAAAACTTTTGTAGATTGCGGTATTTTGTTCAAGGCGAGAGCTCAGTTTTCCAAAAGAAGTTTTCAGTCCTTCCCGAACTATGCTTCTCATAGGCGTGGCTGGTAATGTGTTTCTTTCTTTCTCTTGGGTTTTAGCCTTTTTGGCTGCTAAGGAAATTTCAAGGAAAACGAAAGAAAATTTGGGATTCTCTACCGTCTGTTTGGCTGAAAGTACATGTGAATATTAGTGTTACTTATTCATTTTCTGATATGAACATGGAGAAATGCTGTGATTAAAGTATGGTTGTTGTGTTTATTTCTTCATTTTCTATTGTGATTTGGAGGAATAATTTTGTTTGTTTTGTTTGATCATTGAGAATAAAGAAGTTTAAACAATAGAAGAGAAGGATAATCCGTGTCATTTGGTGATTTGATTATCGTAATGTAGTTTCCTGTTAAGTGTCATTGCTGTTTCATCTGCTTTCTTGACCAAAAAACTGTCTTGCTCTGAATTTGTTTTTGTTTTTGTTTCTCTTTTCCATTTCACATATTGTTGTTAAGTTATTTTTGTGAAATTATGAAAACTAGCCACCGAAGACTAGGATCATCCTGAGAATAAGTTTATTGGTTCCACAGTTACTGCATTAGAAACTTATGTATCTGTAAGAAAATTCCCTTGTTGGAAATTGTAGCTCACTAGCTCTCCTTAAATTAACTTGCAACCTTAGACTGTATGTATAACTTCTTGTATGCCTTTAATTTATATTCTTCTGTATGCAGGAAATCATGGTTTCAACGGCTATCAGTGGATGACTGTGTCTTGGGCTTAATTATAGCAAACACTGCTGTATTTATATTATGGCGAATTGCAGATCAAAAATTTATGATGAATAATTTTACAGTGAGTTGTCAGTTTTTCTATCAAATTTTTTAATGCTCGCTGTCAGTTAGATATAGATTGATTCAATTAGTCTATCGATTGATGGCTATCAATCGACTCAATTAGATGGTTTTCTTACTTCCTTTTTCTTCTTTAGGTCTAGCATTTTATATAATGAACGACAACTCAATTCTCTCTTCCTCCTAGCTTTTTAGTGTATATGGTTCTTATGCTCCGTGTTAACAAGATTCAGCCAAATATTGCAAAATATGGATTTTGTTTACAGGACCCATCTTGTCTTGATGAGATGCAATCTCTCTAGGGTGGTTGGGGGGTACTATATCCCATTATGCAGAAATGTGTATGAACTTTTTTTTGTTGTATATAACCCAACACCTAGGGGTTCAGAACTGTTGAAAAAGCAGACCTCGTACATGGTATTGGCATCTAGTTTAAAGTAGTCTAATTTATCAATTCTATTTTATCCTAACTTATTGTTGTTCTGTGAGCAGATTTCGTTAGACAATTTTGTACATGGACGTCTGCACACGTTTATAACTTCTGCTTTCAGCCATGTTGATATGGAGCACATTTTATCGAACATGATTGGACTTTACTTCTTTGGGATGAGTGTATGATAACAAGCCTTGTAATCTTCTGTTTGGATAATATTCATGCGGCTTTCTTTCTTTTTTCTTTTTCTTTATCTGACAACCAGTTTCCATATAGTTGGTTATTCATGGCTGAAACCCCCATTATATAGTTGGATAATGGTGGGATGGATAGTGAAACTTTTCATGAAAAAGCAAGCTTATGAAATCATGTCTTCTTTTTATGGCCTTTTTTGTTAAAATCCTGGGATTATGTGTTTTAGTCTCCACTCTCCAGCAGTAGTAATTTTGAATAATAAGGTGTCTTATTCATACAAAATAATGGGTTCCAATGGTCAATGCATCCTGGTGTCTACTCATAGTCTGTAACTCATTGGTTACAAAAATTTTGTTTATTGAAATAATTTGAACTCTAAAATGGATATAATTTTCCTTTCGATGGTAACGCTTGTTGGGAGCGATATGCGTCTTATGACTTGTAGCTTTCATTTATTCTTGTATATATATTTCAGAGACAAATTACCCGAATTTGGTGTCTGCTAACTAGTAATACTTCTTTATACATGAAAAGGGACATAATCTTTGTAGAAACTAGGCACTTGCTGAAGTTTGTTTCAGAATTTTGAGAAAGAACACCTTGTGAATGTTATGGAGTTATGGTGACCTGCTTAGGTTTCTAATATGTATCCTGTTTATAATGCCATTTAAATAAGTGTATACTCTTTCCAATGAAAAAAATAAAAAATAGAAGAGGTTTAATTTATACTTTTAATTATGAAAATGTAGGATAAGTTTGCTGTGCTTTTGGTATGTCCAAATATGTTATTCTTTTATAAATTGCTTGAATTGAAATTTTTAGTCACTGATGCTGTTTCTTTATTATATTAGGGAGTACATTTATGTCAATTTTGTCATGTAAAACACAATAAACTGAAATTCTGAAATGATTTCCATCAGATATTGAAAAGGATTTTGGTCTAATAAAGATAGTAGGACTGAGAATATGACATTTAAAAAATGGTGACTGTAAATTTACTTTCACTTCTTTTGTATGGAAAATTAATACTCATTACATCTGAGTGCATTTTCAGGTCTTTATTTATGGGAGTCAATTAAGTAATCTATTTTCTTGCCTGATGTGCTATTTTTTCTTTCCCATTTCTAATACAAATTTTCTGCTGAGCAGATTGGAAGAACTTTTGGACCTGAATATTTACTTAAGTTGTATCTAGCTGGAGCAATTGGTGGTTCGGTGTTCTATTTGGTGCACCATGCCTTTTTGGCTTTGTCATCTAAGGTACAATAGTGCTCCAGAAACAAGTGAATATCTGCTAAGCTATTTGGAAGTGTTGAAATATGGGATGAATAGATGGCATAAATTGATATTTGATTACATGCTGGGTAGATTTTTTTATCTGATAGATAAACACTTATCGTAATTTGCTCAGTTGGTTCTGATTCAACAGTATACATGGTTTTGCTGATGATGACATCAAATTTCCATTCAATGTATTACAATGGAAAAATGTGTATATTTTCATTGGCACATAGTTTTGCTTCTGGTAACATGCAAATTTTCTTTGATCTGTGCGACTTGGGATATTTTTTAGTCTGTCCTCATTTTTTTGTCTTCTGCTGTTCTGCAGAATCAAGGTATGTGGACGATGGACCCTTCTAGAGCTCCAGCATTGGTATGCTTTAGATCTTCTTAAACTCAAAGATCTATTTTGTATTCAGACTATGCAATTATATGAATGTGATGTCCTTGTCTTGATCTTCTGTTTATACTGCAGCTGAATGCAATTTGGAAGGATTTTCATCCTCTAATATTTTTCCCCTATTATCCGATTTATACACTATCTCTGAGATCAATTGAAGTGTATCATGGAAAAAAAAAGAACTAATTTTTAGTCGATCTTCTATGTGTACTATTTTATCCTGTTTATCATGGTATTTGGAATGAGACTATACTAGTTTTGACTTTTGACATCATTGGTTTCCCTGTTATAGTTTTAAAACTTAATTCTTTTTTTCTTCCTTCAAATGTGATAAACAGCTTTGATTGTTTTTTTGCATGTCCCTTGTTCATGTTTATAATAAATCAATCTAGTTGTCAATGTACTATCATGATGCTTGATTTATCCATTTCATTTTTTCTTTTCTAATATTAAATTATTTGCTAGAAGTCTATAAAATCAAAATTAGCACATGCTCTCATGTAGTTAAATTATTACATAGATTCCATAATTATAGTTGCATTTTCCATCTTCTTTCTAAACAAATGGGAGCACTAGTTTCATGAAATTCACAAATTTTTTAATTCTCCTTTTTGTTAGGGGGCAAGTGGGGCTGTGAATGCCATCATGCTGCTTAATATACTCCTGAATCCAAAGGCTACTCTCTATCTTAATTTTTTTATACCTGTTCCTGC
Source organism: Dipteronia dyeriana (assembly GCA_032871835.1). NCBI lineage: Eukaryota > Viridiplantae > Streptophyta > Magnoliopsida > Sapindales > Sapindaceae > Dipteronia > Dipteronia dyeriana. Next base: position 68,760,196 of record CM065295.1, on the reverse strand, counting down.
TGCTTTACTGGTAAGCTCAGTTCCAGTTTATGTCAATTAAAACCTGATTGTTTGAGGTCAATTTAAGAATCCTTACAAATATTGTTTTACTATTTTTTTTTCTAGGGAATATTTCTAATTGGGAAAGATTTGTTGAGGATAATAGAGGTATGTTGGTTATCTTCCTGTACCGCGGTGCGGTACCATCTATTTATGAAGCATCTCCATAAAACAAAATAATCTTATGCGATCTTAAAGATTATAAATAATGAGACGTGCTATGCTAAAAGAATTACATATTGAGTTTTTCCATATGTAAACCAAGATGTGTATGTTTTCTTGGGCTGCAACCTGCAAAGTTTGAATATGCTTGTGCATTTGGTTATTCTTGAAAAAAGAAATGAATCAATGATGTATAGAGCACTTCCCCACCAAAACATTTTATATTAATTTTGTAGATGATAGGCATACTATGTTTCATGCATATGTGCTATCCAACAAATATGAGCGTTAGCAATTGTGATCACTTGTATTGAAACTTGACTTTGGTTTGTCCGGCTGCGTTAGATTCATATTGTCATTATTTTGTATGGAGAAACTTTGCTACCCTGAATTGCACCCTAGATTTATAGTACGAGTAAGATGCCACTAATACCTGGAGATTCGAACTCCTAACCTCAATAAATCAAGCTTTTTAGCACATACCTGCTATTATCAAACTGAAAACGAAATATATGTGAATTTTGATTAGTATTATTTTGATACTGCAGGGTAATAGTAATATCTCAGGATCAGCTCATCTGGGTGGTGCTGCAGTTGCAGCAGTTGCGTGGGCTCGACTTAGAAGGGGAAGATTCTGAGTTTCTTGTTGATCTGCCAACTCTTGATTTAGATTGTTGCCCTGTAGGAAGTTTGTGTATTCTTGCTTGGTCATATTCAATGGTTGCCTTTAGGAGGTTGACAGAAGTAAAAAGTTGTAATGCAACTTGCTTCTGAAAGTAGTCATATCCAAGATGCAATGCAGTGGAAGCAGCTCCTTTAAACAATAGTGTCAGCATATACTTAGGAAAAGCTAAATCATTAAGTAGAGCATGACAAAAACAACTTTTCCCAACATCTTTGTTTAATGTGTTTCAAAAATCAAAACCAGACTTGTCAAAGCATTTTTTTTATAAGCTTTTTGCCACTCAATTCATATTCTAGGAAGTGCTTTTAAATGATAGGTTGTTGGCAGGTACAAAAGCCCTCCAATTAAAACCCAAATATGTTCAGAAAAAGCATGACAGAAGTTGATCACCTTTAATCACTCTGGTTTTATGCTTCCTATGATCAATAAATTCAAGTTGGTTAGGTTGCGTCTTCAATTCTCATTCTTTTGTCTCATTTATTCCCTTTACCAAATACATATCAAGATTTATTTTATTCCTCCTGTAATCTTCACTCTGTTTTGACTCCTGTAATCTTGATTTTGTAGGGCACTCTCTCTCTCTCTCAAGCATGTCTGAATGTCTGATTTGATTTTGTTCTATGCAAAAGATCACAAATTAGAAAACACAAACTTATTTCAGTCCATGTTTATCAAACTATTGAAATAGAGAAATACAAAAAAAGAAGAAGATAAAATAGTCCAAAAAGCAAACACAAATGATCTTATTATCATATGAGCTACAGCGTCGATGTTGAGAATATTTTTAGAATGTTTAAATTTAGGTCAAAATGACGTGAAACATGAGTTGTAACTAACACATTATCTATCACATCTTATTTTGATTAACATGGTAATTAAAACTTATATGTTACATCATTTGACCACGAATTTGAACATATAATAAAATTGAAAATTTGAAATGCTGGTTACATCTTGTGCCTCATATCATTGAGGTAAATAATATGATTAGAGTTATTAAAGGTGTTAGACGGTAGTCGGGTGATGGTTCGGCGTTTAAGAGATTCCTCAACAAAGATGGAATGAGGGGCTGGCTGACTATTGATCGGAGGAGCCGTGGAGAATGTTGATCGAACTACGAAGAGAAAGTGAAGGAACGAAAAATGTGTTTTGTTTAATAAACCCTAAAATGACGTTGATTTGGGTTTTTTTCTTTCAAAGGAAAAAAAAAACAACCGTCTAGATAGTCATTGTGCCGATTTGGTGTCTGACTGATTAGGTGCCTGCCTGACTGCTTGGCTTACCGATTAGGGCCTAATTGTCATGGTAGACAACCTTCTATATATATATATTTTTTAGAACACCAAATATGATTAATATAGTAATTACAATTTATATATAAAGTCATTTTATACAAATAATATAATTAATATGGTATTTACTATTCATATATGACAGACATGAATTTAGTCAAATAATTTGGGTATTCTTATTTTTAATACAAAGATAAAGTGTAGATATAAAGTTTTTGAATTTAAAAACTAAAATTATATTAAAAATTAGTTTTATCCAGACGTCAAAAACTACAAGAATCATAGAACCAATCTGGACCGTTGAAAATCAATTTCTCATTTGCCAGTAATCAGGATGGACCCATACTAGGCCACTGTAAGTTTGACACCTATCCATCTGCGTTCTCTTTGAGATCCACGTTAGCCCAACATACAAGCTCTTTCTACGTTGAACAAAACTGATATGGATGATGACATGGGACCCAACGACAAGCCACTCACCATATGACACGTGCCCATCATTTTTCATCTTTCAATCTCTCTCGCCTTCTACTATTCCTCTTCAATAATAATAATATATATAAAATATGAAAATATAGTTTTTAAGTCTTCATTTAAAATTTATCTCAAGCTGTGAGCCTGTGACACTTGTTTAGCGTTATACTATATTAGTAACGTTTACTCTATATCAATTTTTCGTATCAAACCACTTGTTATAAAAGTAGGAAATGTAAAATTTATATCTGTAGGTATCACTAATTATCTAACGTGGAAAATAATGTAAACAAAATTTACTTTGATTATGAATAAATAATCCCACACCAATTTTTATTTCGAAAATTGGTGTACGTAATTTTTCGCGTGTGATCACATATTTGATAATTTTCCTTCTTATTTATTATTATTATTATTATTTTTATTTTTATTTTTTTGCATGAACTCAAATTTCACTCAATCCCCCAAAAAGTGAAAAACCCCATCTTTCATCCTTCTCTTCGGCCATTTTCTGATAGGCAGCGGAGAGAGGTTTTCACAGAGAAGCAAAAAATTGAAAAAAAGAAGAAAAAAAATGAGGTGGGAAAAGGTCAAGGTGCAGAGCCAACAAGCATTGGTGTCGAGTGAGATATTAACTTCAGGGCCAGGCAAGAGATGGGGCCACACTTGCAACGCCATAAAGGGAGGCAGATTTCTCTATGTCTTTGGTGGTTATGGCAAAGACAACTGCCAAACTAATCAAGTTCACGTTTTTGATACTGGTAACCCTCCAAGATTCTTCCTTTTCTCTTCTTTTCTTATTGGGTATTTTTATGTGTAATGGGTGTAAAGTTTTTCATGTTTGCATTTTTGGGTTGTATATTGTTTGTGTAGTGATGAAGATTGGATTTTTTTTTTGTTGATTGATTGCTATTGGAGTGGTTGTTAGGGTTTTTGTTGGGTTTATTTGGTGTAAGTTTTGGGTTTTTGTTGTCGTGTATAAATGTTCTTCGTTTTCATTAATTGTTAGCATTAATGTGTTTGTGAGTTTTCTTTGGACGGTTTTGTTGGGTGCTCTTTATAACTGTATTTGTGGGGTTTGGTTGATTAGCACAAAACTTTGCTTCATTTTTTTTTTTTTTTGTCTTTTGATTCAAGTGGATTTGGTATCAGTTTTATATTTGGATTCAATTTCACATGAGTTATTTACAGGTGAATCCCAAGTCCCAATGGATAAATATTGATACAGTTGCAGTCTTTGTATTGCTATACTCTCCTGCTGCGATCTTCATTTTGTAAAAAAATTCACATTTTCCATTTGTTAGTTTTTGTGTTGTTGCATGTTCTCATATTATAGATAGCTGTTTTGCAGTAAATCAGACATGGAGCCAGCCAATGATAAAAGGCATGCCGCCCACTCCGCGGGACAGCCACAGTTGTACCGCTGTTGGCGACAGTCTCTATGTTTTTGGTGGTACAGATGGAATGAACCCTCTCAAAGATTTGCATATATTAGACACGTGTGAGTTATTTCTATCCTTTACTTTTATACCTTTGATTTGCCTTTTATTTCACACCCTTATCTTTTTACATGCTTTTATGTTGATTTATATATTTGCAATTTGCTAGAGTAATATAATTTTCCTGAAGTAGAATGAACAGAGAAGACTGTTTATGTCTGAGGTAGCAAATAATTTATCTTCTCTTTCAGTTCTGTTAGTGAGTGCGGGAGATGAAACTGGAATGCCTTGTTTATCTTTTTTTTTTAGATGCTGGCAAACTTGAGGAGATGCAAAATCATATTCTTCTAATCTCTTTATTGTAGACTTTATAAGTATTGATGCTATCTTTTGTATCTGTCATAATTGTAGCTTCACATACATGGATATCCCCAAGTGTAAGAGGTGAAGGACCGGAGGCACGAGAGGGTCATAGTGCAGCCCTTGTTAATAAACGGCTCTTCATATTCGGTGGTTGTGGGAAATCTTTGGACACTAATGATGAAGTTTATTACAATGATCTTTACATATTGAATACAGGTGAATTTCTGTACTGTTGTGGGTTCTTGTACGATTTGGCTGTTAATTCTGATCTCTAGTTTATGACCCAAATTGCAAGTTCTTACTTTTAGAAGATAACCATTCAATATACTGGTGTTGAATTTCTTATTTTGTGTAAGTATTGTCTGAGAGAACACGTGGAAGCGCATAAGGTGTTGGACACGTATTTATTTGCAATTTTGTTATTATTTTGGGTTGTACATTTACATGGGCTCAGATAGTGCCAGTATAAAAAAATGTTTTGGTTCATCTTTTTTCAACTTTTCTTGCAGAGACCTTTGTGTGGAAACGCGCTGCAACATCAGGCATCCCACCATCTGCACGTGATAGCCATACTTGCTCATCTTGGAAGAACAAAATCATCGTGATTGGTGGTGAAGATGGACATGATTATTATCTATCTGATGTCCATATCCTTGATGCAGGTTTAAGATTCTTTTCATAAATATGGTTGATTGATAATTTGTTTAACTCATGTATAAAATGCCATGTCGAGTTTTTATTACTCAATTACACATTATCTGTGCTGCTTTTAATATTTATTTTGGTATTATTTTCTATTTTGTTAGATACTCTGACTTGGAAGGAGCTGAATACTTCAGGCCAGGTGTTGTCACCTCGAGCTGGTCATGCCACAGCTGCTTTTGGAAAGAACTTATTTGTGTTTGGTGGATTTACGGATTCCCAAAATCTCTACGATGACTTGTATTTGCTTGATGTTGGTATGTATGATGTAGTTATCTATGATGATTGATGATTAAAATCCATCGAACTATCCACCTCTCGTTTCTGTTTCAAAAAATTTCTAGCATCATGGGATAATCTGTCTTAGAAATCTAATGTGCATGAGGGGGAAGCTCATAGATGTATACTGCTATACTGTCACACCCCATACTGTGCATTGGTGAATTTGATTATTTATTTGCTTTAACTTATGTTCTTAATTACATTGACCATTCAATCTTATGGAAACTTAGTTAGAATTTGTGATTTAATTGATGCAAGCTGGTAGCTGTATATGGTAATGCAGTATTTGTCATTTTTTTAACTCCTTATTTTCTTTATGGTGGATTATTTAGGATATGAATTGATTATATGATGCAATTATACTATTAATAACCTTTTCTTTTCTTTTAGCATTCATATCTTCCACTGCAAATGCAGATACTGGCTTATGGACGAAGGTGATGACTACAGGAGAAGGGCCTTCTGCTAGATTTTCTGTTGCTGGGGACTGTTTGGATCCCTTGAAGGGTGGTGTTCTTGTGTTCGTAGGTGGTTGCAATAAGAGTCTTGAGGCTTTGGATGACATGTATTACTTATACACAGGTAAAGCATAATCTTTTTGCTTTTCCTTGAATTAAAACATTTGGCTGCTTCTGCTTCTGAGTAATGGTTGGGTTCTGGAAATAATTCCTCCTGAAAGTAATCATATATATATATATAGTCTAATTAATGTTTTAGCTGCTACTGAGATATCATATATTTCTGAGCTGTAATGTGTTAATAGTTGTAGATAATGTTTAATGTCAGGGCTTACAAGTGAGCAGAAGTTGGAGAAGTTGTCCCTGAAGAAACAATTGAAGCTGAAGTGCCAAGAACAAAATCTTATTTCTGCACCTGATAGAGCTATGGTTAGAATTGAGACAATTCCTGATGTGCACCATCCTATGCCACTCTCAAGTTATGGCCAACCAAGTAAGAACTATTTTACCATCTTCTATAGGTGCACCTTAATTTCCCATTAAAACTTGCACAGTGGTAGTTCATATTTATCTAAATTGCACATTGGTAGTTCATATTTATCTAAATTGAGGAGCTTAACAATTGGTCTTACATATATACTGTAGTGTAAATTCGCTGAACTGCATTTGTAATCCATTCATTATGCTAATTGTTAATTGATTGTATGACTCTCCAAATTTATTGATGTTAACATGTCAAATTGGATTTGAAATGATGGATTGGAGGCTAGGCTTCATAATTTACATGTTGTTTCTTTCCGCCATTAAGATGGGAGTGCAAATCGTTAGATTCAGTATAACATATCTCCACTCTATAAATAGATGATGGACTCTCTCTATTGGTGAATTATGAACAGTTTTCTTTAGCGGACATCATTTGTATGAAAGTTGTTGGAAATAATTTGAAGGTAGAAGCAAAGAGCAAAAGGTGGTATGTTTTTGAGGCGGCCTTTCCTTATGATACTTTTGCTTGAGATGGTAGAGTTCATGAAAATTACCAACATTGTTGGAGATTAATGCTTAAGGTTATAACGAGGATAAAATCACAAATTATGGAGATAAGATGATCAGCCATGAAGATGTTATTAGAAGCTATGACTATGCAAAAAAAGACTCAAACTAGAGTAGAAATCTCTAGAAACACTCTAGGAACGTTTTAATTATGAATATGAGGATCAAGCTTTTGTAATTCTTGATATGTTTTCCAATTCCTATTAATTTGTCCTCCTCTTTCTATTTATTTCCCACTTATAAGTAGTACTTTACCTAGGAACCAATAATTGTGTGCTACAAACTGACTGAATTTGCTCCTTTTACCCAACATTTGGATCTCCAAGGTGGTTTCAATAATTTGACCAAATTTGCTTCTTTAAGGTTGATGTTTTTCTCATAAGTTATATTTTGGAAAAGTGCAATAAAGGTGTTAGTAATAGCTAGACCAAAAGTTTAAGCTATTGGGAAAATGCCAAACAATAGTATTTAAATACTGTAGCACGCCCCCTCGCGTGCAAGACCAAAGAGCTTGCCATGTGGCTTAAGTTCAAACACAAACACATAACATATTCAAATAATAGATAACAATAATCAAGTGGGGTGATTTGAACCTATGCACTTTTGACAAAAGAAGTCAATGATACCAAGTTAGTAATCACTAGATCCAGAAGCTTAAGCTATTAGGAAATGGCCATTTAAGCACTCTAACAAGCAAAAATTGAATGAAAGTTTGTAGGAAAACAATTTCAACTTTTGTATGATGTATTTTCATAAGAAAAATTTAGGGTATATGAGGGAATCAAATTATTCCTTTGATTATATTATGTATGAAGATAGATAATGCTTATTTTGACAATGACACTTGTAAAGTGAGTGAATTAGTTATTATTATTATTTATTTGTCTGTTAGGACCATAGTTTAAATTTCCATCAGCTTTAGGGCTTAAAACTTCCATAGGGAAAATCAGATGTTTCTAAGTGGATCAAAGTTTGCAATGTTTTTGATTTTAAACTTTTAAGTAATCACTAGTTCCAAAACATTAAGCTTGTAGCTAAGGAGACAAATGACGCACCCTTGTACGTGCAAAATCAATAAGCGTTATGCTACGAGCCACATGGCTAGCAGAGCTTGTTGAGTCTGTGCCAGAAGTTCCAACTATCCGGACACCCTTTAATATCCCTTTCTTGGCCTTTGATACAAAGTAGACTTCTCTTGAACTTGGTCTTCTGGTATTAACTGGGCCAGCCTATGCAAACATTTGTGGAAACTCCTCTTGGATCAATATCACCTTGAACAATAATGGAATAAGATGTCTTTTGGTTCATATTATTGTCCCTCTTATTGAAATAATGAGGAAACACTAATCATGGATGCTGTAACTGGCACATGAGATGTATACATCAAGTCACCAACATTTAATATCCTAGACTTGAATTTGTCTTTGATTCGCCTCATTTTTTGCTCATCTCACCACTGTAATAATTTTGGGGATTTTGGGTTTTTGTTTCAGCTTCTGAGAGCTTTATTGGGTTGTTTTTGTATAGTGACTATAATCTTCTGACTGTCCTCAGATGGCCCCCTTTTTTTTTGAATTGCCTTTGTGGACTGCAGTTGTTCACATGCATTCACAAAAGTATTTTTGTTTCCTACAAAAGAAAATTACAATTTTTGTTGCTGAACAATCTTCCAAATTTAGCTTGTGGGAAGTGGATTCAAACCATTTTGACATGATCTAAAGTGGTTCAGCGGTGGCCAACCTCCAAATATAGACATTGACAGACCAGTATAATGTCACAAAGCTCGTGTTCTTTTTTATGGCTGTGGTTTCTACCTCCTGGCAAATCATATCAAAAGTGCTCTTACGCATCCAAGAATCATATTGAGACTGTTCATCATGAAAATTTGGGTGGTTTGTTCCCACATTCCTTTGATTGGTCTTTTGCCCAAACTGTTTGTGCTGACTTCATCCACCTGAAGACCTGTCTGGGTTGATTTATTAAGATTGGCTTGCTCAAATGTTGCAGCCATGGTGGCAACCACTGAAGCCATACAGCAAGTTCCCTTGGTTTTCAGTTGATCCATTACAACCAGTTCACTGTAGTGGTCTTACAATTGATTGTAATATTCGTTTATCACCCGAGTGTTTCACTTCTGATTCTCTTCAAATAGAGCTTTATCTTGTTGAGACTCAATCAATCACTGTTCTTGTTCTAGTTTCTCTTCTTCGTCAACAAAATCAATGAAACATGGACCACTTCTTCAATTATTGTGTGTCTCCTCTTTTTTACTATCACCACTTTCATTGTCCTTTGTTGCTTTTTAAAATTCATGTTCCCACTGAAACTACCATTATTGGTTTCATTTTCCATTTTAGGAAACAAACTAAAGATTGAAAGAAATGAGAATAAGAAATGCTTAAATGAAGAAACATGAATACGACCGAGTTCAAATTGGAGAAGGAATTGGTAAGGTATGGAGAGTGAATGCTGGTAAAATAAATAGAGAGAAAGGGACGAGTATAAGGAAGTGTGAACACTGGTGCAGGGGGGCTTTGTTGGTGACTTGTTGGATTATTGTGTTAATTTTTGTTGTGGAGTTTATTTCTTTTGGTTAGATAGTATTATAATTGTGGGGTTTGAGAAATGTTGGGAAATATGAAACTTCTTAAAACTTAGGGCTAAAAGGATTAAAGGGAAGGCCGAAAGGAAACAGATGAAACAAGGGAATTTTATATAAAAGGGTTTTTTCAGTAGTACCCAAGTGCAATCACCTTTTATTAAGAAAATTATCTAGAAAGTTACTCTTAAGATAAAGTTATTATGCAACAGCGCCTTAAGTTTACATATTGTCATTCAGCTATAGTATAACTAGAAGTGTAAATTGGGTTAGGCCAACACGGGCATGACACGACCAAGCACAATGATATACGATTATAGTGTGGGTTTTCAAGCTCTGAGTGAATTTTGAAGAGAGGGTATGCTCTCCAGGCATGGCTTTCTTGATCAAACCTTTTTATATCTAAATGAACAACTTGGAGTAAAACTAATTTTTGTGATCCCAAGTATTCTTGGCAAACCCTGATATGTTGACTTTCATTGGTTTTTTTATTTTTATTTTTTATTTTTTTACTTGGAACCAAAAGCTCAGTGGTAATGTTGATTTTTTTATTTCAAAAGTGCTCTTTCAGTTTACTTGATTTTTTAGTTTTTTTTTTTTTTTTTGAAAGTACTTGATTTCCTAGTTTCTGATTGCAGGAATAGAGAATTTTTCATTAAATAAAGTGGCCATACAAGGAAAGAAGTCATTTCAAGCTAAGCTTACCGAAAGCTTTCCTCATGGATATACTATTGAAACCAGTATTGATGGAAAGCCTCTACGTGGAATATTATTTGCAAACAAGCCGAGCTCTGCCTATGCAACCAATCATAATTCCAGTAGGTGAGAATATGGTCAATTTGGGATGTCATTTTCTTTATATATCTAATTTTTTAGTAGTTTTGGTTTATGTTGTTTTACCTTGATACCTTATTCTGTCAGGAAAAGGGCTGCTGGGGAAATCGGTGGTGTTATGTTGAATGGTGATTGCAACAGCAATCCAAAAGCTTCTAAAACCATCAGGCGGGAAGCAATAGATCAGAGACAAACTGATGGTTTTCAAAGAAAGGAATTCACTTCACTTGAGACAGCAGCTGCCGCTGCTGCTCCTGATATGAAGAGTCCAGCGGATTCTAATGCTTTTCCACCTGTTAAGGTCATACACATTTTTTTTCCTTCTATAAAGGCTCTAAAAGTTTTCTTAAACTACGTAGTTCGCAACATGGATCAACTTAAACTCTGTTTTATGTTTTGGATACTGTGAGACTGTTGTATACAAGTACTGCAAATTTCCTGATTTGATTTATCTGTAGGCTTCATATCTATTTTGTGGAGGTTTACTGTTTTATGTGAACTCTTCTGGATCATATATTGCAGTCTCTCATGAATTATAATTATGTGACTATCAGAATGCATCTCTTAGTGTGAAAACACTTCTGCCATTGAAGCAAGTCTATGTAGTTTGCTTTTGAGGACTCTTAAAATGGTTCCTCAATATATATGGCATGCTTTCCTGTGTTTGCTGATGAAACTCATGTACATATATCCATCCATGCCCTCTTAAGATACCCGTTAATTGTCTTTGTTCATCATGATGTTTGCTACGTTGTTATCTGTTTGGCTTCCTTCAAATGCTGTAGTGAATGAATGACTGATCATGAAAAGTCTGCAAATAATCCTTTTATGTTGACTTTTGTTTAACTTTCTGCAGGATTCTGTAGATCCAGAACCATCAGTTACACCTTTGAACCTAAATGATGATAAGATGAACAATGCACTAAACTCCACCGCTGAAGTTTCTAAAGAGTCAATACGCTCCATAGAAAAGGACTCTGCGACTTTGTCCACAAATCAAGGTATGAATGTCTAGTACACTCCAAAAATTCTGCAGTTGTGTGGTTTTGATCTGATGAATGCTCTATTTTCTTTGAATCGGTTGTCTGCTAGTCTACAATTTGCAGCAATTTCTTTGGAGCCATTCCACCGGACTAGGCTTACTTGTTCTTGACAAACACTGCTTTAAATGCTATATGAAACAGAATAAAATCTGACTTTCCAAAATGTTTAAGAAAGCTTGGATGTTTAAACTTCATAGGGTTTTAATTTTAGTTCATCTCTTCCCTTATCAATTTAAGTGCTACAGGAAGCAAAAACAGAATCTCCTGATGAATATGTTAAGGTTTTATGTGTTTGCAGATGACAAGACACTGACCACTGAAGGAAACAGCAATCCAACAAAATCAATTTGATAGTCAAACTATCTTTAACCGTTAGGAATGAATTTTGAACAGAAGGACCATACAAATGACAAGCCATCTTGTACATTCAACATTTCGGGGTGGCCACAGATGCGTTTGACCTGTGATATACAGAATCTTCTAACCGGTGTGGTCTGCCACCTGCTAACACTCTTATTTTGTTACTCTACTACAAACTGATCCTTCTTTATTTGAATGTCAACTAGTTGTATGCAGTAGGTTTTCTTTAACTGATGATATTTTGATTAGTTATAGCTTCAGCCCGATCTGCTTCATACGCCGAAGGGAAAAGAAGTTGCTTATCCGAAATTGGTGGTTGTGGGTGCAGAAAAAAAGGACTGTTGCTTTCCGACAAAAACACATCGGTCCAGCTAGAATTTATCTCATCTGGGGTTATCTTTTCTCACTCTTTTGATATGTTTCCACCTATCCAATGCAATTCTGTTCCCTGGGAATGTTCTGTAAAAGAATTTTGTTACTTGGAAGGCACATTTTTTTGAATGTGTTACCTTTCAGCTTAAAAAATGGTAGTCATATTCTTTCTGTCTATGGATTCTTTCTCATCATTTATTCTCTAAAATGCCAATGAACTGATGGTTAGGTCAATTAACAATACCACCTCAATCCCATTCCAAAACTAAATATGTACTAGCATGATATGCTATTTTAGAGTAGATAATTTTTCTCAGGTTTGGGACCCTGCACGGTTTTATTTCTAATGTTATGCATGGGTCCCGGATTCTCTACATCAGAAAATCACTAATCTAATCCCATATATATAAAAATGCGTGGAATCTCGAACTTGGGTAACTAATTTTGTCAAAGTTGGCGTCCGCAGATAAGCTATCTTGGTATAACATTGAGACGTTGACGGACCAAAACGCATATCCTTAATATTTTGATCCTAATTTCTTACCATTCTGAGCAAATAGATTGGTATTTGGTACCAAAACATTATTTTTTCAAGCAAATTCCATTGCTGTCACGGCTCTTCCATTAACCAAGAAATAATAAATTAGTGTTCAAAATTTCAAATGATGTAATTGTAATTGCCATGTAAAAAGTAAGATGATTTGGAGAGGAGGTTTTATATAAAAATAAAATTAAAAGAAAAGTTAAGCTTATGTAGTATACTTTTAACCCAAAGTCGATCAGTATTAGCTAACTTCCATTAAAAATATCTTCATGGTCGCAAAAGTAAAATCGTAAAATATCACAATGTTTGAACTTTGAACATAATAAATAGGAACGGCAATGAAAGACAATAACTAATCTGATCCATAGAAGAAAACCAAGACTATCATCATGTACCATATTGCTCCATCCTAATGATACCACAGAAAATGAATGGCTGACAAACTTTGTTCAATAGACAGAAATCAACTGCACACGTGGATACTCAGAACCCATACACATATTTAACGTTTCAAAGGTTTAAGCACTCATTTGTTCCCAGTGCCATTATATATTACACACCTCAACTATCTAACAAATTTAATATTGCTTCACTCAAACTTTAAAATGCCGCTGAAACATCAGTAAGCAAAGGTTTCTACCTCAAACAATCTGAGGCCTCATTTTCCGCCACCACCGAATAGGTAATCCAAGGAAGATCCACCACCGGGGGCTGCATGGACCTTAGTTGTAGGCCGATCCTGTAAACAAAGAGTTTTCAAGCATCATGAATACATTCAAGCATTGCAAATACCATAGTAAAAGCTTAGATTAGAGGAAAGCAAAGTCATTCATGCATTAATCGGCGGAACATGCCTGTAAGCCAGTGACTATCATGCAATCCACACCCAATGATATGCTTTTAAAAGATCTGGAGGAATTATATCCCATATCAAATTTCCAGGAAGTCAATTTACAGTTCAGCTAATTGGCCTTGATTACCAAATTCATATCAGCTAAAAAGCAGTCCACATTACTTGTTTCGAAAAATGGTCTAGCAAACAACTGCCATTCTACTGATTTATTCTGAACCCAAGTTGTACCAGCTAAAAACAAGCCTACAAGGATAGATAGCCAGGCAGTTGTTGGGGCATAAAACCAGTATAGGTAAAATATATAGATCTTATGGAAATGTGCCGGACATAGACCATGGAACCCAAGTTGTACCAGATAAAAACAAGCCTACAAGGATAGATAGCCAGGCAGTTGTTGGTGCATAAAACCAGTATTGGTAAAATATATAAATCTCATGGAAATGCGCTGGACATAGACCATGGAATGGTCCTCACAACAAACCACAGTTTAAAGCTTAGACCTATATTTACTTGTTCCACTAGCTATATATGCCGATCTATAGATACTTAAAAGGACAGCATTGCTAAGTGTAAATTGACATATCAGCATGTTTTTGGTTAGATCCCTCAATACCAACCAACAAATTACTGTATACTCTAAATTGAAGTTAAACTATTTGTTTTTGTACCAAGCAAATAGACAAAAGAGGCAACCATGAGTTTGCAAACAAAACCAGAATGAACAATGAAAAACAATTCCTTATCTTTGTCAGAAATACTAATCTTCTTGTAAGGCTTTTGGTAGCATCAGTTTGTTTATTGCTATAAAATGATAAAATGACTCGTATTTCATTTCCGGTTAACCAAATGAGTCTCATTCTACGTTAATAGAATGATTCAGTATTGGTAACAATTTCGCATATAAAGAAGCATTTAGCATTAATAATGCATTCTTTAAAAAAAAAAAAACATTAATAATGCATAACAAACAAGCGGTACAATGGTAAGACGCACTCATCAACAAGAAATTGATGAGGAAGAAACCACAAATCAGTTATTAAACGTTGTTTTGTTTTGTGCTGTTTGGAAATCTACTGTAAGGCCTCTATCTCTTTAAACTTATTGAAGATAGGAATTTTCCAGGTGGTGGCTCCCAAGCAAATCACTCATAAAAAAGTTACTTAGGATATTAAGAAATTGATGAGGAAGAAACCACAAATCATTTATTAAACATTGTTTCATGTTGTTTGGAAATCTACTGAGCTAAGGCCTCTATCTCATTAAGCTTATTGAAGATTGGAATTTTCCTGAAGGTGGCTCCCAAGCAGATCACTCATAAAAAAGTTACTTTTGAGAATATTTGCACGTGACAAGGTTACTATCTTACATGTTGTCATGACAATTTATTCTTGATAATAGACAGTTCATGAAACAAACCCCATAATATGTATAAATTATAAGCATAAAGAACGAAAAAAAGAGTGACATCCAGTAAAATCCCAAAAACCTTAAACCTAACAAGAATACTTTAGCTTCACATAAACCTCTTCTATTCTATATCCAAGCTTCAAGGGCACATTTGTCAAGCAGGATATGAGAGTGGGATGGGACACAATGCTTCCCATACCACGATTTTTATAATTGCAGCCAGGATTGGTAGCCAATCCTGGCTGCTAGTCAAATTGCCCTACAGCAGGATTTGACAATCGTCCCACTCCCCATAGGATGTGGGGGAACAAGAATGAATTGTTATTTAAAAAAAAAACTATTTCATTTTATTTAAATGATGTTTAAAATTGTTTTTTTCTTTCCATTTTTTAGATAGTGTAACAAAATTATTATATATTAATAAATAAAATTTTATTTTAATAATTTTATTCTATACAAAAACATTAAAATAATTTTATAAAATTGATTTAATCAAAATTCCACGTCACAGCAACAAAGGATGTAATTTTTTCAATCTAATTTCAATTCCATCCCACATGCCAAGGGCAGCCTAATGATCATCTATAAACAGGATTCTATACATTATTTTTATATTCTTATCCGGTCTTTATTACCAACTCTAAGCTTCAGTCTTGTTAAAGAATAAAAACCCTTTGCACCTTAAAAAGATGATGTCTTTTTATAAAAGTGAGAAGTGTAATAAGTCATTTGTCAGCATATTAAAGATTACTGCAGACACCACCAACTACCAAAATTGAACGCAAAACATGTTCAACTTGCAAAAAATAGAGTCATGGATAAGAACTTACTGTGAGGAAGTTGCCACAGTTCTGGCCATCAGCACGGAAGTAGTTATTTGCATTGTTCCCTGGAACCCCAGCTGGCTTATTGGGATCCACTGGTGGTGAAGCTGGGGCAGATTTCTGAGGAGTTTCAGTGCTAGCACTCACTGCCTGGTTCTTAGGAACTTCAATAGCAGTTGTGGTTGGCTTAGGAGCTTCAGTCGTGATTGGGGCAGGCTTAGGAGCCTCTCCACTTCCAAAAAGGTACCCCAAAGAACTTTGGCCCCCGCCGCTGCTCACTCCACGACCCATGATCTTTGTTTTGAACTTTTATGTTAGAACCGCAAGAAAACTGCCAAAATTTTCCAACATAAACCAACATTCTAAAGTTGATATGCCAACAAGAAAATTCCAGTTATGCTAGCAATCAGCAAGGAGTATAAACAACTCTCATATGAACCCAACCTCAATAAAGCTTAAATGCGCTTGTGTTCCGAAACGCAATATGATTTGTATTGTATTACAGTAAAACCTCAAACTATGTTTTTCTGTATCATTCATTTCCACTAGCCTAATGCTAATTTTACCTATATTAGACTGGAAAAGGTTAAGAAAGATAACAAAAACCTAAAAAAGTGACCGTGAATCCATGCACAATGCAAACTAAAATCCTAAATTTTATATGTAGAAATTCATGACAATTAGAAAGAAAATATAAATTTTTAAGGCTTTCAAAAAAGAAAAGGAAACCTGAAATGGTCATAAAAACTAATGGAACAACTAACAATTATCAATGTCATTTTCAGCTAATCTAATCTGAGCCTCGACATCTAAAATAAGATGAGATCTGATCCGATAATAAGATGTAACAAAAAGTAGTAGAGATTTGACAATGAATCATGTTTGGTAGCCGAGAAAGCAATAGAAAATAGCTCACCTAGTGGCTAGTGCTGCCGTTGAGTTGTTGTTTGGATCACAGATCTGAAAGCAAAATTATGAATATGGTGGAGAGCATCGGCACTCTATTCAACTTTTGAATTTACGTGGGAGTGGGACCCTCAATTTAAGATTCTTCTTATTTTTATTTTTAACTTTAAATTCTCAAATTCAAATAATTGTTGGACGCTGATACCGGATATTGGATCACGTCACGTGCCCGGGTTTGATCCAATTGCTCATGCAATACAAGGATGTTCCCTTTTACTAATTGAATTTAATTATAAATGTATTACAGAATGTTAAAAGTGAGTCTTTAGTTTCATATTTGGTACTTTATATTTAGAGTACCGATCTTTGAAACTCTAAAATAAAAAATTAGAAACATCAATTTAGAGTACGGTGGAAGAATTGTGAGATGCTAGTGTTTCGATGTGTTAGTTTGTGATTTGGCAATGGGCAGCGATGGCAAGGGTGTGCTTGTGTGTTTGGCATAAGTAGCTACTTATGGGTAGTGTGTCTAGCTTACTGTGTGTTGAGTTAATAGCTAATATGCATGTACGTCGTACCATTTTATGATTGACTTATTTATATGACAAACCATAATGATATTTTAAGTTCCTTATGTGGTCATCAAAGTTTGTGATTATGTATAGAAAGCTTCCCGATATCTCGAGTGCTTCAAGAACAAGAGCTTCAAATGTATATCACTTGACTTGTTATCTTGAAGAGATTAAATGCATACTCACATTATTCATTCATATGTGTTCATGCATCGTTGAGCAACCTTATTAGCACACACAAACAATTTGTATATTTATACCCCTGCATTGTTGTACATCATTCATTGCACACATATACAACTTGATTTCATGTGTCACTGCATTTGTTGTACTTACTACACATACACACACATGCATCACGATACCTTAGTATTAGTGTATGTCTCATTATTTGAGTTTCGTGAACTCATTTACGTGTTCCATAATTCAGATTTACGATTTGCATGTTTGTGTTTATAATTTGTTTCCTTTTATTGATCGGAAACATTCGCACTTGCACGTTAGTGTGTTTGTCCTAGCAAAGGTTCAACCGCTTAAGAAGGCCACAACTTCTCTCTTTATATTTCTCTATGGCAAAATGCGGTCAGCAACCATATCGTAGGCTCAAGCATTTCACTCCAGATAATTGCCTGGAGTTGATCCGGTTAGCGCATTATGGCTGGCAACCTATTTTCCAATGCCTGTTTTTCACTCTAGAGAATTGTCTAGAGTTTATGCGATTAGCTCATATCGAGTGGCAACCGCTTTGCCAACGCTAGCTTTTTTCTCCAGAGAATTGCTAGTGAAAATAACGGTTGGTGCATTTCGGTCAACAACCGCTTTGCTTGCTCGTTTTGATGCTTTTTTTGTCAAAATGACATCATCTTATTTAGGGCTTATATATACATTTTTTTTATGTTTCCAGCCCTAGGTAACTCACAAGACTTTTCAAAAATCATATATTTATAGTGAGAATAAAATTTTCAAGAGTGAAAGGTTCCAAGAAACCTTCTTTAACTTTCCAACCTCAAATCCATATGCATCTAAGCTTCATCTAGCATCATCAAGCATGGTTGTGCATCATATGTTCACTTGATATGCAAGAACAAACATCTCATCTCTTTCATTATTCTACTTGTCCAAGATTATATCTTTATTGCATAGTTTTTGCAAAGATTTCAATTTTATTACATATCTTTGTGAAGTTGTGATGTTGTGATTTTAATTGGGATTAGCTTATAGCTAGGTTGTTATATTTGCATTTTCTACATCTAGTTAAGCATTTAGTGTTATATAGCACTCATTTGCATTAGAGCATTGTTATATGTTCACATAGACATTAATTCTCTTCATTGAGTCAGTCTTATGGTTATATGTGGTAGTTGCACAAGCAAGAGAACTCTTACAACCAAAGGTGTTAGTTGGCAAACATTGTCAAGACCCACTATTAAAGGTCTGCAGGTAGAATATGTTGAGTTACGATCTTGATAAAAGTGACGAGGTGTCAAATTATGATGTAATCATATATTCAAATAGTTAATTTCTGTGACTTGGCTAGCGAGGCTAGTCATGTGGGTTTTTACTGGTTGAAGGGTTTTCCACATAAAAAATCAAGTGTCATTTATATTCCACATTTTACTTGATTTTATTGCTATTTGTGATGTTTTTTTTTGTTTAATTTTGACTAATCGAAAAAGTTGGTAATTAATCAATTAACAACTCATTCACCCATATATGTTGTTTAGACATATTTAGAATTATTTACAGTGCAGGTGTGCAAGATGTGTAAGGGGGAACACGTGTGCGGGCATATGTGTGAGAACATGTGTGGCAGGCACACATGTGCGAGGCAATTACTAGCAAGCATGTGGGAAAACTCAATTGTTGGTGCTTGTGGTGATGCACAGTTATCAACGGTTATTATGACTAGTGGCAATTTTGATGTGTTATGGTATGTTGGTGCCAGCTATACATTGTTAGTTGGGGTTGTTAATTGAATTGTGATTGCCTACACTAGATACATACATATATATATATATATATATATATATATATATATGTGTGTGTGTGTGTGTGTGTGTGTATAAAATTTTGTATTCTATAAAGACATCATATGGTGTGATGATCATGCAAGCATTGTATGGTTCCTGATTGTTAATTTAATTGGCTTGAGAAAGATTCTTATAAAGCTTTGTATTCTTACTTCTACATTTGTACGTGTATGTGTGTAAATTTTATATTCTATAGAGACATCAAATGGTGTGATGATCATGCAAGCATTGTATGGTTCCGGATTGTTAATTTGATTGGGTTGGGAAGGATTCCCATAAAGTTTTTTGTTCTTATTTCTACATGTGTGTGTGTGTGTGTTTTGTGAGAATCTAGCAAGTTTTTATGTTTGTTGCATGATATAATTGTGTAATGCTTGTGTGTAACATTTAGGTTGAGTGACTGAGTACTGTGAGAGATTTCAAAGCACTAAAAACGTCACACTTGATGTGTGTGAGTGTGAGCAAGTGATTGGTTGGCTGAAAAAGGTTTTCAACACCAACATGAAGTAAAAAATCGTAAACAATTTTAATTTGTGTAACATTGGTTTTAGTGTTGCAGTTTGAAGTAGATTCTTCTTAATTTCTGGTGCAAGGATAACACTTGTGGATACGAAGCAACGAGTTACTCGGTTTGATAGATTTCTTGACTAACCACCCACTAAAGGTACATTATAAGAAATAGAGTCTTTTTCGAGCACTAAATGTGGTAGAAAAATGTCAAAAAGTTGTCGGAAATGTGTATTTCATATGAAAAATGTCATTAGTCTCCATCGAAAATAATATCATTGGAAATAATGATTTTTTGACGAACCGTAGAAAATACAACAATTTTTAGAGCTATAAGTGGCTTGAGATAATGAAACTATGTCGTCACAAAAGGTTTTGAAAACCAAGGTAGGAGATCATTTACAACAGTATTTGAAAAGTCATAACTTGTTGCCGAGGGAAATGATGATCGAAATATTGTATTACCAGTGAGCATTGTGGTAAAAAATAATGATTTTTCAACGAAACATATCGTTGGGAATAATGCATTTCCAAGGGATACAATGGTCGAAAATAATGTATTTTTTATGAGTGTAGTGGTCAGAATTAATGTATTTTTTAGGAGTGAAGTTGTCGGAAATAATGTAATTCAGATGAGCGTCATAGTCTAAAATAATGTATTTCTAAGGACCACATCAATAATTAATTATTTTTTATTACAATCTCCCTTTTTAATACATTATTTCTGATAGTGTTACGTTGATAATAAAATGATGGTCTTTAGGCCAACAGCTAACCCAAGAACATGACTATTATAGGGTTTTTTTGATAGCACAACAAGTCAGCATGATTAGATATGCAATGTTACAAGAGTCAGGAAAGATCAACCCAAGACAATTAATAGATGATCTCAAGGCCTAGTCAAGATTATCCAAGATGGTCGGAAAAACTAACCGATCGAGCATAAATAACCTGGTTGGGGAAACTAGCCGATCGGGTAGAGACAACTTGGTCAGGGCCATCCGATCGGGATAAAAGAAGTCTGATTGGGATTAGACAATTAGTCAGTTGGACAACGCGTGTGAGACATTAAAGGCAACTACGACTCAAATATGAAAAAGAATAGTCTTACTTAAACAAGAAATCTAGAATCACACTCCAATAAGGAAATATCTTTATTTTCTCTCCAGTATCAGAGAATTCTATTCAAGAAAGAACTCAAGGTTTCCAGAAGGATAAACACCAAAGAGGAAACGAGTCAAAATCAAACAATAACTCTGCTCTTTTAGAATACTGCACACCTATGAGGAAATAAGTCTTAAACGGATTATTCAACCAGAATCCTACGAAGACTCTAATTCAATACACAAGATCTCCGAAACAGGAAAGAATGCAAAACCGACTTCAACAAGTAACTAGTTTTAATTAAACACTATCACATTTCTTTATTTGTATAACAAGGATTAGGGTTCTGTACACATATAAATAGACTCATAATCTCATTGTAAAATATATATGAGAGTATATAGAAAATATACAAGAAAAAAATAGAGACACCAAAAAAGAAGGAGAGATTGAGTGTGTAATCATTCTATTCATAGTGAATTCTTCTCATCATCATTGGTAACCGTGGATGTTTCCTCACCTTGGGGTTTTACCACGTAAATTTATGTGTGCATACTTTTCCATTTTTTCTATTTTCTCCATAACATCTTCGACAATTAGCAAAACCTGTTAGACGCGTGATCAATCTTACGTGATCCAAAAATCACCGTCAACAGCGACCATGTCTAGGGTTTCTAGTAACCTTCATATATATCTCACACCAAGCTTGGAATGAGCTTAAATTGATAAGGAAAAAAAATGACTTGCAATCAACATGAACCGACATTCCACTTCTAAAAACACGTACCTTTTTAATAAGTAGAACAACATATATGTGATATATTTAACTTTATAACATAAAGCACTAAAAAATTAACATATATTGCATGGATGTTATAAATACGACATAATCCAACATTTCAAAGTCTCGACGCAAACATAGTAGAGAAGTATTCAATTGACTATTCATAAGTTACGATGTACATCATGATAGATAAAATACTTGAATAGCTAGCTAGCTAGTTTACCAATTATTCCATCATTTTTTAGGATTGAACTTCCACATCATTCTAGGGTTCATTCATACCATGTATTAATTTTTTTAGGTACTAATATGGATATGAATACTATAAATTATGCAATTTCACTGGATAACACACCACCAACAACTATATTAGAAACACTAAACATAAAAATAAAGAATCTGAACAACTCTCATCACTTATGCCAAAACCCATAAACAATCTCAGTAAATACAACTAAAATGGTTAGAGATCATAAATTTCTTTTGAAATCAAAGCCCATAAATAATTGTAGCTAAGTTGATGAATAAAAGTAATGAGAAAATTATATAACCGAAAACCAAATATAAATCAGCCACTACACAAGGTTTATATGATGGCTAAAAAAAGATATAATTCCAAAAAATCTAAATAATTCTTTTCTTATATTGAAACTTCTATTATTATTTTAGATTAAGAATTGTTAGATCTAGAAATTGTCATTTAGGAATATTGTAAAATGAATGAAATTTTGATAGTTTTATAACAATTCATAAAATCAAAATTCGTAAAACACAAATCACCAATTTTTATACTGTTCACATATTTCGATTATAATATATATTTAGTTCATAAAAAAAGACAGATACTTACATTCTAAAAGAGAGTAAAACTTATTGGATGATCAACTTCAAACTAAATTTTTTCGGCCAATGCTTCCTGTATATGAACAAATACTATTGAACTTAATTTCATGAATAATACATTAATATCTCTATTATGGACGATCATGTATTCAATATTATATGAAGAAAAAATAAATTCACATTGATAAAAGACTTGTTTAAACCCTAAAAGAAATTATGACTCTTAGATATAAGGCTTATAAGAGAAATAAAGAGGTATAGTTAAATAGAAATATTTTTTTTCTTAAAACGAAAATAGGTTTTTGAAACCAAAACGTGAAAAAGAAAAGGGCAAAAAAATCACGCTAAAAAGAGTGAGAGGCAAAACAAAATCCAGCAAAAAAATAAAAATTTGGGATGATTGACTGATGATACGAGATCACATAATTTTTAAAAAGAAAATTAAAAACTTACTTTATAATAAGATATTATTAAAATATTATTAATTAAAGTAGATAAAATTTGGAATCCTAATTCTACTGCGACACTACATATTTTATTCATATTAAAAAAACAAATGTCAAACTAAATGTACAATATACTCTCCAAATTAAACTAAAAAACGTACAAACACAAAATGTAACTCTAATTTTTTTTTAATTTTTATTTATTTATGTAAATTTATCATATAAGAATTTGATAAAATGAATCTAAGTGCAACTAATTCCCTTAACCCTTAAGCATGTGCTAATATGCTAAATACACTATGACTAATACAATCCTACTAAATTTAATAGTTTATATATATATATATATATATATATATATATATATAGAGAAACTTTCTGGTGCATGATTTCACTTTATCTGGATTGTTGAACATAGAGAGCTAACTATGGTTATACAACAATCCTATAACTATTTGTTTCAGAATTTGGAAACTAAGTTTAATAATTATCAGTTAGAACAAGCCAGTGTGGGAGATAGTATGATTCAGAAGATGGAAAAATTGGAGGGTGAGACAATAGTGTTGCAAAGAGCACTAAACAACTCTAGTACTTATAGTGAAGACTCTTTATTTATGATCAAATTACCGGAACCAAAACAATTCAATGGCAGTAGGACTGCCAAAGAGTTTGAGAACTTTCTATGGGATATGTAGCAATACTATCAGGTTGCTAGGATCTATGACAAGTATGCACATGAGTGGTGATGCAAAGTTGTGGTGGCGTCTAAAAATGGTTGATGATTTGAGTGCTAGCAAGTCTAGTATTGTAACATGGGAATAGTTGGAGAAAGAATTGAATGATAAATTTCTTACCATGCAACACCATTTCGTTGGTGAGAGAGTTTATCAAGAAACTGAAGCTAACGAGGTATGTGAGGAAGTACGTAAAATAGTTCAGTTTCATGATGTTTGGACATTTAGAATATGATTAAGGACACATTGTTCAATTTCATGCCTAGTTTGCAGACGTGGCCACAAGCTAAATTAAGAAGACAACGTGTGAATGACATACCTTCAACCATTGTTGTTGTAGAAGGCTAAGTCGATTTCCATGTAAGTAATTCTATTCCTTCTAACTCTAAGAAGAAAAAGACAACAGATAATAAAAAGGGAAACAACAAAGAGTAGAAGAAAAAGGTTGAAGGAATGAAGGAAGGTGAAACCACTATAGGGAATGACCAATACCAGAACAAAGGTAAAACACATGGGGTCTTTTATTTGTAATGGCCATCATCTTATGAAAGATTGTCTGAAAATAAAGATGACCAGTGCACTGATTAACCATGATACTGATGCATTTGATGCTTTGGGGGTTGGTCTGTCTCGTGTGAACCCACTATAGCTGTTGAACACAATATATGTAGAGAAATAACATAGTTGTAAGTTTCTTAAAACCTTACTATATAGAGTCAGCTGATCAAAGAAGGGTGCAATAGAGGCAGGCATTTCTTATGATTAGAAAAAGAATTTGGTAAAGCAATTTAAAGAGTTTTGGATCGTCGAATAGTTGGTGAACAAAAGTTGAATTATACAAATTTTATGATTGTGAAAATGGGAGTACCTGGGAGGCCGCATGTGAAAAAATGAGCAATTTTCAGGCAGTTTAAAGATTAGATTCAACAATATTTGAGAAACTTCCTGACAAGGATGTCAGCTTCCTCAAGTGGGGGAGGTCTGTTAAAGCTTCAAAATGTAAGCATAAGTTGATGTTATGCATAGGATTTATCAAGCCAAACAAAGGTATGTTGGTGGCATAACCAAGGGACATTATATGCAGTGTGTTAGTTTAAGTGAGAGCTAATAATGTGTGACAACATGTGGCAATGTTACGCAATGCTAGTTCTTCAATGTGTAGGTTTATGGCTTGGCAATGGGCAGTGATGCAAGCAAATGTGTGTTTATGTGTTTTGTGGTAGGCACTAAGGGCTGTACAGAGTGCGCTGCTTGTGGGTAGTGTATGCAGCAAAATATAATATTGGGCTGATTGCTAATGTGCACATGCACAAGGCATGCAATAGAGGACACACGTGTGAAGGCAGTTACGAACAAGCACGTGGGAAAACTCAACTTGATATACGTAAGTGTTAGGGAGTGATTAGTTGGGTAGGCTTAGGTTGCTGTGTGGTCTTTGAAAATATATTTTTTTAAAAAATATTACAGTGATTTGGGTTTTGTGGCAAGGGGACAAACTCAAACCCACAACTTCCTGATGTAGGTGTGAGAGGCAAACCACTGAACCGACATCATATTGTCTATTAAATCAATTTATTTAATATGATGAGACATAATTGAAAATAATAGACAAATAAAATTATTTGACAAATTTGAAAGTAACATAATGGATAGTCATAACTCATACATTTAATTTACCTATCATCATCACCATTTGCCCAAATTTCTCCGACTCCCGCCAATCGATCACTCCCTTTTATCTCTCTCAATCCAGATTAACTTTATGGAGATTCCAATATAGTTAAGACTAAACATGAAATGTCAAGAAAAAACAAAACAAATGTGATCGACATGACCATGATGTTGTAGCTTCTCGTTATAGTAAAAACGAGACTATTGTATGAGTTGAATGGTATGCTGATTTAGACCCCCGGTGTAGATTTAATGGGTGGGGATTGAGATTTGTATTTGTTGGAGTTAAAGACTTGTATTATGTGTAATAGAGGTGGTGAGGTGATGTTTTTGTTGTAGTGAAAGTGACTATCTAGTTGCTAATCGTAAGAGGTCCTTAAAACCACTTCCACCTAAATTTGATGAATTGAGAAATTTTTGCTTTTTTTATTGTTCTTTTAAGTTTGCAACATTGATGAAGTTAAAGTTTAGAAAGAATTTCATGGAAGCAAAGAATATTTGTTGGCTTTTTTAACTTTTAAAGTTTCTAGTGATGATAATGTGATGATGAATGAAGGAAGAGATTGACCTCCTAAGGAAGAGAAACATTATTGTGATTGTGAGGATATGGTGGTCACTATTTAAGTTGAGGATCACTTTGTGCCATTGGAGAGTGAAAACAAGATAACGAAGACAATATTAAACTAGCTGACTTTTTGGTTCAATTTAACATGGTGGTTGAGCATCCAAATGACTCTTTAACTCCTATTCCCTACCAATGTGACAAAATAAGTTGTGATCAAGTGAAGTTGCTTGAGGTCAAGTTACTTTTGGGCTTCGTTAACAAAGAATAATCAAGTTAGAAAAATGTTACCATAAATTAGAAACCCAAAATTTTAGAAGAAAGATAAGCAATACAAGTGGAGGATGTAGAACAAGATGATGACGATGGCCATGAGACCATCGAAAATCCAATGCAAGCAAATCCTTAAATTCCTAGTTGTGCAGAAGAAGAGAATGAGAACAATATTAAATTAGCCAATTTTTTTGCTCAATATAAGACAATGTCTGACCATCCAAAGACTCATTATCACATATTCTCCATCAAGGTGACAAAATATGTCATGTTCAAAAGAAGTTGCATGAGGTCGAGTTACTTGCAAACTCCATTAGCAAAAAACATCCAGTTAGAAAAATGTCACCATAAATCATAAGCCTACAATTTTAGAAAAAATAGAAGCAATACATGTGAAGGGTGTATAGGAGAAGTTGATGACGGTGACCATGAGACCATCGAAAATCCAATGCAAGCAAAACCTTCAATTTCTAGTTGTGCAAAATAATAGAATGAGGACAATATTAAATTAGCTGACTTTTTTGCTCAATCTAAGGCAATGGTTGACCATCCAAGGGACTCTTTATCACCTATTCCCCATTAAAGTGACAAAATACATCGTGGTCAAAAGAAGTTGCATGGGGTCGACTTACTAGCAAACTCCATTAGTAAAAAAAAATCGAGTTAGAAAAATGTCACCATAAATTAGAAACCTAAGATAGTGGTTGAGCATCAGATGGACTCTTTAGCACCCATTCCCCTCATCAAAGTGACAAAATATGTATTGGTTAAGAGTAGTTGTATGGGTTCGAGTTACTTGCGGATTCCATTAGCAAAGAATAATCCAATGAACAAAAGGTCACTATAAATTAAAAAGCATGAAATTTTAGAAGAAATATAAGCAATACAAGTGAAAGATGTATGATAAGTTGATGACAGTGGAAATGAGACGATCGAAAATCCAATGCAAGCAAAGCCTTCAATTCCTAGTTATGTAGAATAAGAGAATGAGCACAATATTAAATTAGCCGACTTTTTTGCTCAATCTAAGGCAATGGTTGACCATTCAAGGGACTCTTTATCACTTAATCCCCATCAAGGTGGCAAAATACGTTATGGTCAAGAGAAATTACATGGGGTTGACCTACTAGCAGACTCCATTAGTAAAAAACAATCCAGTTAGAAAAATGTCACAATACAAGTGGAGGATATATGACAAGTTGATGATAGTGGACATTAGTCCATCAAATATATAATGCAAGAAAAGCCTTCAATTCCTTGTTGTGCAGAAGAAGTGAATATTATGGATAGTTCTTGTCATCCTTCCAAAAAAGGGGTATGTGACACTGTGAAGATAAAGCGAAAAAGGGAAAAAGGGAAAACGCACCTTGAAGCATTAGGAACTTAAAATTTTTAATCATATTAATATATTACGGAGATACTCTTAATGCGTTAGAGACATCGAATTGGTGAAAAGAAAGCAGAGCCTCAGAATGTTCGCTCACTAAAATAAGTTTTCTCTCCAAAAGGTTTCAACCCAGAGGAAATTACTAGATCCCAGCATATGACAATAACTGTCTCTAAAAAGTAAACAAAACAACAAACATTTGCTAGAAACTTCACAAACTTTTCATTTCTATTAAGAAGCGTAAGAGACAACAATGGAAAACTAAAAAGGATAAAATGTTAAGGGAAGCAATGCACAAATTTTATGGTACATGTATAAAGGAGCCATTAAGTTCACATGTTCATCGAATAGCATACAATACTTAATGTCGTACAAGGGAGGCTAGGACTTGCCTTCTCACTTAGGATGAGCCAATATCAATGATGATAGTGGACATGAGGTGATGTTGTCCAATGCAGGCTGACAAACTTTCTATAATTCAAGAGAAGTCAGTAAGTCCAACGTTAGAAATACCTGAGTCCCTTATGAAAGAGGTGAATGTATCGTCTTCCTAGAGTCCTGATGATTCTGAGTCCGTTATGGAGGAGAAGGTGAATGAATCACTTCTTGAGGGTCCCGAAGATCTTAAGTGCTTACTGAAGGATGAGGTGAATGAAGTGTTTATTAGGGGACCCGATGATACTTCAATATTGAAGAGTTTCAAAACCCATATATTAGTTGCAATTTTGCTGCAACGAGAACGTCCTCTATTAAAATGTATATATCATGAATCTAAGTTGATTAAGTAGGCATATGATGACCAATGAAACAATATTCAATTTAGGAACATCATCTTTGGATACGATTTATCACAACAGACCAGGTGTTAAAAATGTATCAATTGAACCCTTGTTTCTGCATTCGTGGAGAGGTGACAACCTGAGACAAACACTTTTCACATTTTTTTAGTAAGGTGTCTGTTACTCTCCATGATGTATCTAAAATTTTTGTAATTCTTATTATAGGTAGATCAGTGTCTATATCTACCTATAGTTTTTCATTTGAAAGGACCAAGATATTAGCTATGTAAGCCTTAGAAGTCACGAGCGATGAGGCATCTACATAATTGGGAATACTTAGCTGTCGATATGTAAGTTTAAGGTGGTTGAAGAAAAGAGTTTAGTGAAGTCACATATACATGCTCTGATAGGTTTATTCAGTGTAGCTACATATTTGTTATATCTTTTGGGAATCACTTTATTTATTGACAAGAGTAATGGTAGAGTATCAATCATATATCTTAGTCTATATATGGACTTAGATCAAGTTAGAAAAAAAAAACATGTATGCTAGACTGAATCATTGAACTTTAATAGTTAGGATATACGACTAGGACTAATGTTAGACAAATATGGTCATTGGGGAAATAGGGATGGGCATTGATCCCCCTCATCCATATCCCTATTTCCCAACCCTTTATATCATCTTCCACACGTTATTTACTAGAAAAAGTAGTGGTAGAGTACCAGTCATATATCTTAGTCTACTTATGGACCTAGATATAGTTAAAGAATATACATAGGGTACTATATCATTGACCTTTTTTATATCAACAATTGAGATATACGACTAGGATGACTAGGACCAATACTAGGAAAATAACTAGATTATGGATGGACATTGGGGAAATGAGGATTCTCTCATCCCATTGTACTCATTTCTACAATTCCCTCGATTCCCTCATTTTTCAATATGAATTTTTTCTTTGATTCCCTTGTTTGACTAAAAATTTGCATATAAAAAACTAACATTCCATAGTAAGTTATATTATGTAATACAAATAAGGTAGGGTTTATATTAGGAAAGTGAAGAAATTGAGAAAATAGAAAAAATAATAAATGTTAATATATATATATATATATATATATATATATATATATTAATATTAACATTTATTATTTTTCCTATTTTCTCCATTTCTTCACTTTCCTAATATATAATAACATATATATATATATATATATATATATATATATATACACACACACACACACATAGGTTTTGGGGAAAATGAGGATGTGAGGACCTCATTCCCCATCCTTATTTCAATTTGGGATGATTTTTCTCCCCAATTAAGGATGGGGAAATGAGGATTTGGAGATTTGAGGAAAATTGTCCATCCTTAAGCTGAATACCTAACATTGCTCAAAACACATTCTCTATACTCGTTCACTCAAAAACTTGACATATAAAGATATTCTGTCACGATAATATCGTTAGGGACTTTAAAGAGAGCATCGCTTGTCTAATTCATATTTGCAAGTATTTCGAGAGAAACTTGACACATTATCAGCTATTGATGTTGACTGAAATTCGTATAGTCATGATTTCCATGAAATCAACTTCTACTTTGGATGCATCAAATGTTTTAATTTTTTGAGCCTTATCATCCTGAAAGGGTGCTTCAACAATTTAATTTGGTTTAGACAATTCCCACAAAATCTCTTATATCTTTACGTGTTAAGAGTATAACAAATTCAGAGGTATGCATAGTATATGATCAGTATTAAGATAGTTGTGAGAGTCATATATTGTATTCCTCAACACACGGGGAGCATGTATAGCATCCATATGATTATTCTTATGGCTATCGTGAATGATTCTATCAAATCCCTCATGTTATGATTTAGCACCCTGATCATCGATCCAATTTTAGTGCTTGCGAGCAGCAATGACAACATGCTGGGTCTAGTAGTCATACCGACTTTGAGACGTGTGTTCGTGGAGCATACACAATTCTCAACAATACTGTATGTTTGGGTTATGATCAACCTTCTACCTTTCTTTATGATTGAATTGTAGAGGCATATGACTTGTTAGGTGAATTGTGTGTAGATGGCATTGACAATGCATATAGATCATATCTTGTAGAGTATTTGCTTATGAAGATTAACCTAGATTGGTATATGTTAGATGTATTCATATAAGAAAAAGATGGAGAATATTTGTTTCACAATATGTTAATTTTTCAAGATTTTGGTTATTGTGAATTTAATATTTTACATATAACTTTGAATGAAGAGATACTGAATTTATCTTTTGCAATATGTAAATATTTCAATATTTTGAATTTGGGTTACTGGGTTGAAAAAAAAATACAACTAAAGAAAATTATATAAATACTTTTAAAAGATTTACAATTTATTCCCTAAGATTTTGTATAAACACACAATTTGAAGATCCAAAATCATTGTTTGTATTAGATATTTGGTTTTCATTTGCACTTTCATTCTCCATGTGAAGCTCTACATTTTCTTACGTAGAAAATAATACATCATTAATTGATTTGTTGAGAAGAAAATTGTATAGTATCATACATGTCATCACTATATTTATTTATGTACCAAATTGATATGGTGCTATCCTTTTAAATATTGGAAAATGAGCTTTCAAAACACTAAAAACACGTTTTATAACATTCCTCAATCTTGAATGACAATGGTTGAATATCTTCAATTTTCCTCTAGCTCTACCACCACTACCAAAGTCTTTCAACCAATAATGAAATGCCGATAAGGAGTCATAAATCATTTTGTATGCGTATATGTAGCATATACTAAATAGTATTTATTTGAATAAAAATAGTATATTTAATTAGAAGACAAAAAATGTGTGTTAATGTGTATTTTTTAAATTAATATCATACCATGTGGTGCTATAGGAAAATTATAACTTGTGTTGTGAATAGTTTTCGTCCAGATCCTTGAATCATACATCGTTCCTTCCCATCCAACAACATACTTGAATATTATTTTAAATTTGCAAAATGCTATAACAATTTGAAAACAATCCCCTCTCCCACGAGCCTTATATGGTGTTTGTTT
This sequence comes from Dipteronia dyeriana, assembly GCA_032871835.1. Classification (NCBI taxonomy): domain Eukaryota; kingdom Viridiplantae; phylum Streptophyta; class Magnoliopsida; order Sapindales; family Sapindaceae; genus Dipteronia; species Dipteronia dyeriana. Next base: position 68,728,732 of record CM065295.1, on the reverse strand, counting down.
ATTAGCTTGAATACATTGATGAATTGAAGTTCCATCATAGGCACCGATAACACCTTACATCATTCATCAATTTTATTTTGATGTAAGAATAATTAAAATATGATATATACCTTAAAAATATTTAATAAATAAAAATAATGTACTTTAAACACTACATGACATAGTCCATAAAATTAATAGTTAAACATGATGATTCAAACACAGTCCATAAATTTATTACTTAAACATAATAATTCAACACACGGTCCATACCAATGGAAAAATTGGTTTAACTTCATTTTGGCAAGCTTTTGATCCAACCAAGGCGTTCTCGACCACTTTCCATATCCATCCATAGATCATGATACTCCTTTAGCTTTAATAATGCATTAGCTGCTAAAAAGTATAGTGTATCCTCACAATCTAAAAGTAGTCTAAAAAAATTTGTTCACTCTTGCACAGTTGACCTTAATTTATTATCATTATCCTTCAAAGCACTTATTATTTCTAGCATTTCTTCACACTTCTCGTTCCATTTTCTTTTATTTTATTTTTTTGGTAATAGGTTGCTCTTCAGACTCATTAGGTTGACATGAAGAGTTTGTACCATGAATGTGGTGTTTTTGGCATACCATCATCTCTTTTTAATAAATTAACGAAACTTGCTGCATATACCAGATGTGAAAAGGGATCAGATGTGCTGGCCATAAATGGTATTCCTTCCATACCAGAGCTTCAGTTACTTGCCCCTGTAGCGGCCATCCTAAAAAACAATGCTTCCAAACCTTTATGATTTGATAAGTGTTTATTGCGAAATTGTTTAGTATCTGGATATTTTTATAAATGGGTAATTAGAATAAAAAATAAATTTTAATAATTTAAAAAACTATTAAAAAGGTTAAATCGTTTTTTTAGTTTGATGTAACTATCTTTCAAATGTCTAATCAATAGTATATGTCTCCGCATTGTAGCCATGTCCGATTGTTGTTATCATTCTATGCCATGTAGCTTATTGCTTTCTCAAGGATTAGACTATCCAAACCTAAATTCAATAGCTAACTAATGAAACCAGTAGAAACCAAAATGTTTTTTTCTTTCAAGTTTTTATTATTTGTACGTGGTTATCTCTCGTGACATGTTTTTTATGATTATTTTTTTAATTTTTTATCACATTGCATATACAATATAGAATTATTATTAATAGGATTCACACCAAGGAAATATTGAAAGAAAGGGAAGAATTGTAGAAAAATATAAATTATGGATGTTGGAAGAGAGCAATAAGTTGCTAAAACTCATGATCGATGTCGCCACTCGTGGGTGGCATGATAGTAATGGCTTTTTTTTAAAAGAATAATAATGGCTTATTGAACAAGATAACTGTAGAAAGAAAGATACTCACCGCTCTTAATGAAAAGCTCGGGTGCCAAATGACTTATCCTCAATACCTAAGCCTTTTGAAATGGTTTAAACTACGATATAGTAACTTTGCTGAGCTTATGCACCATAGCTCTGGGTTTGTATAGGACCCTGTGATAAAGAAATTCATTACAAGTCTACAAGTGATGATTACTTAATTATGAGTTTTTATTACAAGTCTACAAGTGATGATTACTTAATTGTGAGTTTTTATTTATTTAAAACAATATATATATATATATATATATAAACGATACAAATTACTGATGTGCATGTTTCATATGGTAACACTTATATTTCGTTCTTAATTAGTCTCATCCTACCCATAGAATTTATCGCACAGACTTTTTGGCGGAGTATGAGGATTTGAGAATTACATTTGGAAATTGAACTTATGTTAGGAGTTACTCAATTGGATTAGGGGATGAGATTAATGTGAGAACATTTGGGGTAAAAAAGTAGAGGTGGTCGTTTAGATGACTTGATATATGATCTTGGTACCGAGACATTTATACAAAGTGATCAACATGAACCTTTATATAGTTCTCTATCTCCTAAGCACTCCATTTCACCGTTACCTTCTCAGCCCATAAGTTCAAAAGTTCCCCTAATAACTTGAAAATGCAATAGAACCGAGTATGAAGGAAAATATAGGTCATTCGAGACCAACAATACTCAATCATATGCTATAGACAAGCTTACTCATAACATTAACAAGCTCAATCATACTATTAATTCAGTTGCCACAAGAGAGCATAGTTGTTGGAATCTTATCAACGACATCTTAAGCTTGGATAATTGTGCTCATTTTAAGGCGCTTAAGTTGCTTAATACTATAGCAAAAAAAGATTGGGTTCTTGAAAATGATATCTAAAGAGCGTTCTGATTGGATATTTTATGAATTGATGGAATGAGTGATTTTTTTTTTTGAATGATCAACATGGTTTTGAAGCTATTTGATTTTAACTAACCGGGACATCAAATTGTTTGGATGAATGAAAATTTTGAATTGATTTTTTTTGGGTTTGAATATGTTTTATTTGACTAAACTTTTGGAATAGTGATCATATTTGAATTGTTGCTAACGACGATTTGCCTACAATTTTGAATTATTAATGAAATTTATTTTGTGACTGTTATCGATTGTGTTTATTTATTAGCAGAGTTTTAATGCTCTTACTACTCCTTAATATGTTTCAAATGCATCAAGTTTTATGAATAATGCATCATATAGTTTATGTTTCACTACAACTTTAATTATACTTTTCTATTATTCTTTTAAGAAAGTATATAGAAGTATAATTTTATCAAAACAAAGTATATATTATTTTTAGAAGTCAATGGACATCTATTGATAAGTATGAAAGTCTATCATTATTTATAAAAATCTATTAAAATGAAAGTCTTTAATTATTTTGTAAAATTTATAAAAGTTAATAGATATCTATAAATTCTACAAAAGTCGGCTACTTAAAAAAGTTTATAAAAGTCTTTAAAATCTAAATCTAATACGCACCTCTTTGCGATGTTGCATAATTTGACAACGAATGTACTATGCAACTACACTTAGACTACATTTAGGACTGATTATTATTGTAATGAATGACAAATGGATAATATTTGAAACTAACCAAAATATTAGTGGAGTTATTATATTTACCCAACATTAATAGTTTGGTTGATTTTACCAAACAATCCACTATTTGGACGGGAATTCCTTAACGATTTTTGAATTAAAAATACTTTTAATTTTATTGTTATTATTATTATTGGAGGCCAATGGAGGTCGGCGAGACCTTCAATACGGGAATACTCTTTAAGTTTTTTATTAAAAAAACTTAAAAAAAAACATATATATATATTTTTTAAATACTTTTAATTTATTATTATTATTATTATTGGAGGCCAATGAAGGTCTCGTCGACCTCCAATAGAGGCTCCATTGGAGGTATTCTGGTCTAAATAAAGAAGAAGAAGAAGAAGAAGAAGAAGAAGAAGAAGAAGAAGAAGAAGAAGAAGAAGAAGAAGAAGAAGAAGAAATTCGTGGTTTGTTTAATCTATGTGTGTTTAATTTCTAGCGTGTTTAATTCTTAATGCATTTAATTCTAAAAAAATGAGAAGAGGAAGAAAGAAAATAAGTTTTAGTGGTATGTTTAATCCAGCTTTTTTTTATATATTATTAAACACACTAGGGTGTTTAATCTATACGTGTTTAATTCCTAATGTGTTTTTTTTATGTGTATTTAATTCATAGTATGTTAAATAATAATAATAATAATAAAATTAAACATGCCAGATTTTGTTTCCTTCTTCCCAATTTTTTTTTTGTGTAGCCAATGACTTCCGTAGGTCACTTAGATGGAGGTTTGATTGTGACCTCCAATAATTTTAAAAGAAATTTAAGAAAAGTTATTTTTAAAAAAAAACATAGTTTTAAAAACAAAAATAAATAGAAAAAACAGAGGTAATTTGACTCTTTAGTATATTGTTTGGTAAAAACATCGAAAACACTAATTCATACTAAGAATAGAAAACCAATTAATTATATGGTTAGAATTGATAGGTATAAAGATATGGTAATAGAATGAGTAAAGTAGGATTTGTTCCCACATTGCAAGAAATTAGTGGGAACCGGTCCCCTTGAAATAACAAGAGAGAGATAGAAAATATTATTATTTTTAAATAATTTAAATTTCATATTTGTTGTAATTACCTATTTACCCTTTGGATTTTTCAAAATTTTAATGATTTATTAACCATGGTGTATTTGTGTATTAATTGGAAGTTGAAACTATAAAGGGTGTTGTCTCGGCAATATAGAAAAATACAGGGGCTTTTAGATAATATCCCCTGATTTTTTCTTTAAACCATTAAAAGAAGAGGTATTTGTTAGTTGTTTTTCTAAGTGAAAATCAAAGTTTTGTTTATTCTCACGCTGAATGGAATCGAAACGTAGCAGGAGACGAAGAAGCATATACCTGGAACTGAAACAACACTCTCTCAACAAAACCCCATTTAATTAATTAATCCTATATTTTCCAGTTTTAATTTCTCGCTTTCTAGGGCACCAGATCCTCCGATTCTTTCTCCCGTTCTCTTTGATTTGTAAGTATCCAATTTCTCATTCACTTTTTACTTTAATTCATTGTTTTTCTTCTTTTAATGAACATTGTGTATTTAGGGATATGAATTTGAACTTTAATTCATTGTTTTTCTTCTTTTAATGAACATTGTGTATTTAGGGATATGAATTTGACTTGTTCATGTTCGTTTTCCAATGTTGAGTCGAAATTGGCTTCTTTTTTATTATTGTTTCATTTTGTCATTCAGGGTGGTTTGTTTTTATAACACAACTTTTTTGCCCTTGTTTTTGTTATTGTAGTTGCTACTTTTGTTTTTTCCCCTACGGAAAGAAGAACTAATTTTGTTGATATCATTATTTTGCATGTATTCAATGACTTTGTTCTTGTTTGAACAACAATAAGCTGAATGTATTGCCTTCTTTATTGGAAATTTTGCAGGGATTTGCTAAGTTATAAGTTGAAGATCCAAGAAAGTTTTTGTATTAGCTACAAGATTGGGTTTTGGACCATTGTTTTAGTTTTAGCAGTTGAGATGTACGGTCAAGGTAGCTATAATTCTCAGTTTGGGCAGGGTTCTCACACACCATACCCGCAGCGGCTGCCTGGTCCACCTCCACTTGCCCCTCATTTTCAACGAGGTCCTCCGGGCCCTCCTCCTTCAGTAATTCAACCAGGCCTTCCTATATATCAACATGCTCCTCCTGGTGCTATGCCAAACACAAGCCAATCTTATTCAAACCCACAATCTACGCTTCATGGAAGTACCCCGTTTACCCAACCGCCTTCACACTTGGGGAGCCAAAATGTGCATCATATGCCACGATCATTACCACCACCTCCCCCTTCTAGAGTATTACCACCTCCCCCTCCTCCTCCGGCAGCAATGTATAGAGGTCCGGTGCTTCAGCAGTTACAACAGCATGTTGGTGTCCAAGGTCTTCAGCATATCCCACCTCCCCCTCCCCCTTCCCCTCCCACTTCTAGTTTTATCCCTTCTAGTTCATTTGGAAGTTTTGTACACTCAAATAGTGGAAACTCTCATTTGCCTTCCATGGCTGCCGTGTCAAAACCACCTCCACCTTCATCTCCACCACCGGTTCCACCTTCACCACCACCACCTACTTCTCCTTTGTTGTCTTCTATGAATCAGCAAGCTGCTTCCAATTTGACTAGTTCCAATGAAGTATCCACTTCCAACGTGATCAGATCCAATATGCCCCTGGATGATGGCTATTCAAATCAGGAACAAATTCAACTAGGAGATGGGTTTTCATCAAGGGGAAATGTTATGTTGGATTTTCCTCCACATCCGCCTAAGCCAGCAGATGAAAGAGTTGTTCAGAAGATTAAGGAATTATGTCAGCTTATTGCTGACAAAGGTCCCTGTTATGAAGATTCGGTTCGCCAAAGTGAATCGGGTAATCCAGAGTTTCAATTTTTATTTGCTGGTGTTCCGGGAAGTGAAGGTGCAATTTCACATGAATATTTTCTGTGGATGAAGAAATATAATTTATCTTGTCATTTGGATGGAGTAAAGAGTGATTCACCTTTGAGGCCTTTGGGAATCAATTCGTTAATGCAACCTGATGTTTCGGTGGTTGCAGCAGGATCTTGTTCTCCAGCTGATTCTGATATGGAGATGGAAGGTACATTCTTGCAATTAAAATCGATCCTGCTTCCAACTATTATGATGTTTTATATGTTTTGAAATTATGCACATGTGGTATCATGTGCTGTGCAGATCTTTGTTTCTATTTCCGGATGATTTAAATATCTGGAATTGGAAGCATATAACATTGCCATAAATTATAATTTGTTTTGCTGGGAAGCTCTCCGCATGAAGTCGATGGTATTTCAAGTTGTGTTTAAAATTTGAATAGAATATTTTCCTTTTTTTTCCGACCGGTTGTCTGACATTCTAAGCAATTTTTCATGTGTGATCAATTTGGCTGATCATATTGGAATTTAATCATTTATTTGTGAAGTGTTAAATTTAAGTAAGATTCCCTTTTTTATTTTCTAAACCAGCTCGTGTGATCTTTCTGTTCTTGGACATCACCTCATTTGAGTAAAGCTATGCTGTGAAGAAGCCATGAGCCATGGGCTGATGGGAATTATGCCTCGATATCATCTGTCAGTTATCCTGCAATTCTGGTCAAGTTTGTATGTACTAGGCTGGATAGTGTTCATACCTCATGTATAATTTTGTCAATTTAACCACACAACATTTAATTTAGCATAAAAGTTTACATCAGGTGACTGCAGTAAAGATGGGTTATTAGGGTAGGGCACTGGGCTTATGTTTAATAGTCATAGGCTTATTAACCATTTCTCATTTGTCATTTATGAAATATTATGCAAAGTTGATGTGGAAGTTTCTGTAAGGCCTTTTAATGAGTTGAGTTTATGAATGCTACTATTCATATCTTTCTAATGATCATTGACCTTGTTCTTTTCCCCCTCCTACTGAGATTGTCACTGATTAAATGTATGATTGTTCAGTGTGAAGCATTAATTATCCCAATTCCCAAGTGATCTAGCTGTTCTAGCACAGTTTATCTAACTAATTATATTTCGACCTTTCTGGTAATGGACCGACCGACCGAGATTGTCATCTTTCCTTTCTTACCTCCTCGAGTTTCTCTTTCTAAAATGTGTAATAGTGTTGTGAATTTCGATTTACAGGTACATATCATGTAAAACTGGAAAAGCTTAAATTATTGTAATGCATTTGTAGTAATGACCTATACTAATCTGATTTGAGACTTTTAGTATTCGTTCTCAGTATTAATTTGTGATTCATAGAAATAATAATTGTATAAGTCTAGATTTATTTCTGTAAAATGTGTGCTGGTTTGTATAAACCAGGGTTGTTCGGATTTGTTTTCTTTTCAGTTTTCAATAGTATTGTTTGTTTTATCTATTGATTAACTGGCATATATGGCTGCTATTGTGGTTGATTTCTTTTTCTCATTTTCTTTTTTTCCCCTTCTCCTTCTTTCTGTGGGTTGTTTGAAGATGATATCACCCGGTCTGACTATGACCAGGGGGTGAATCCCTCAACTGAATGTACAAATAGCGGATACAGTTTGGTTCACAATGAGCTTGTTGTAAAAGAGCGGTTACAGTCACACATTTCATCAGGATGTTATCCAGCCGAGAATATTTCATCTGAAAAGATGTCATTTTCTGTCTCCCCAGTGGTGGTTTGTCATGGTAAATATCTCATTTAAAATTGTTTCCATTTCCTGTAAGCATTTTCTTCCCCTTGTTGTTATCTCCCTTAATATTGTTGATATGAATATTGACTATTCCAGAATGTTAAATTTGTTCCCTGGCATTTAATATTATTTCAGAATGCTCCTAGGAATTTATTTTCGGTCATGTTTTCTGTTCATAATGATCATTTCAGAATGACCTTTATATCTGCTGCATGTTCAAAAGGTTTGAGTTTATTACTTTATTAAAATTCATTTGAAAAGTCATTTTTGATCATGACCAATTAGCATTTGAGACTTGTAGGCTGTAGCCCAGTGTTGAATTCAGATGATGAGTGGTCCTTTGGCAGTAATTTAAAGAAACCTGTTACCCTGTTAGCTGATCATAAAAATTTATCTACAGCTTCTGTTGTTGGTGAACACGATAATTTTGGGAAGAATTCTCAACTTTTAAAAGGTGGCAGCCCATTTAGACTTCTTCAAGACTATGATTCTGCTGAAAGCTCGGAAGATGATGCTGACGTGGGCCTTGAATGTGCTACTCCTTCAAAAGACTCGTCATCGATTGCAGTTAGAGCTACAAGTTTGCATAGAGATACTGAATGCAATTTCAAAACAGAAGCAGCCAAGGGTCTGAACGAGACTGGATTAAGTGTGTCACTTAAAGCTGGGAATGTTCCCCGAGATTCAGGAACAGAGGTTGAGGAAACTGTGACCACATCCATTGCCAGTGCGACAACCGATGACGATGTTAATGATAAAAATATTACAACTATTAGTCATGCCACATCTCCTCGGGCTATCCCGAAAAAGGATGCTTTGGGAGGTGCTTGTTTCGAAGCTTCTTTAAATGGTAAGTTTGAGAAGGAAAATGAGGAAAAAGGTATGAAGTCTGCTTCAGATTCACTTAAAGTAGATAAATTTGGGAGACTAGTCAGAGAAGGTGCTAGTGACAGTGACTCTGATGATCTACGCCATAATGGGAGGCAGAGTAAGAGAGGTAGAAGCAGGAGCCGATCACCGCTAAATAGACGGAGGAGGAGGAGCCCATGGAAAAGAAGGCAGAAACGAAGCAGATCACGCAGGTATTGACAGTTTGATTCATGCTTACTTGCTTATGCATTTTAAGTTTACCTATTATTAAATTGTAGGTCCTAGGCTTTTGACTGTTTAAGAAATTTCAATTTGCCTTGATATTATAAATTTAGTTCATTGTTCGTTGCTGAATTGTCTTGGTTCTTTTTAGCTGGTCTCCTAGGAAACGCAAAAGCAGGAGCAGGTCTCCGAGAAGTCGAAGAAGCAGGAGCAGGTCCCCTAGAAAGCGAAGAAGCAGGAGCAGATCCCCTGCTTTTAGGCATGTGGGTGAGTTCAGTGGTGAAAATATTAGACAGGACAGGGGTCAGATTCCAGACTGTTTTGATTTTCGTCGAGGCAAGTGCTATCGTGGAGCTTCTTGCCGGTATCTGCACCATGAGTCTGACAAGAGTGACGGATCAAGGCGCCATAGGAGCAAAAATCTGTTTTCTGAAGTTCAACCTATTTCAAAGAATTCTGATATTCATGAAGAGACCATGAATAATTTACAGAATGCATCTGATATGCCTGGTAGCAGCTCTGGTGCTAAAGAAGATGGAAACATTGACCGGAAAAGAGAAAATTCTGTTAGCAATGCTTCGCAATGCACAAGTTTAAATCAAGATAATGGATTAGTTGATTCTCACAAAATTAGTTCTGACAGTTCTAGTGAGGTTGCTGCCAGAGTATTGAGCTCCCAAGTACTTCAAGAAGAGATAAAAGTGCCTACCACTCTCACTACTGAGTGCTGTCAAGAAGCAGTGGAGTGTCACCACCCAAAATCGGTAGATGGTGTTAATACCTATCCTATATCTGATGATGATGCATTGAAGTTACATGGCCATGCTTCTCAGGACATACTTTCTCAAAACAATTCTGCATTTAAGCATTCTCAATCCAATGTGTCGGATGCAATGCTTCACAATTCTGATTGTCCCACACAGCTGACAGATAACTCTTCTATATTTGATATTTCTTCTCAACGAACATCCATGACTTCTGTAACCAAGCTTCCCGTGACTGAAGCTTTACCAACCACTACACAATTTAAACACCATTCTTCCTTGCTGCCCCCTCCTCCCCCCACATTCACACAAGGTGTAGCTGCTCAGAATATGACGCAGCCCCCAGGAAATTTTGGCTTGATCCCACAGACTGCATCCTTACCAGTACATTCAGCTTCTGGTGAACGGTTTCCTTCTTATATGTTGCCCAACCAACAGTCTCATTTCTCCTTGTCACCAATACCCTCTTGGACATCATTGCCACCTCCTCCACCTGGAGTTTCTTCACAGGTGCAGCAGAGCCGCATGCCTCCTGGGAATGACTTTGGTTCTCAGACAATCTCAAGACCTCTAACTGCTGAATTCCAGAATCATTCCCTGGTTAGTGATTTGCAGCAGCGAGCATATCCTCCAATGCATGGTAAAGATTTGAGGTTCAGACCTCCACCATCATACAATTCTCCAAGTCAACAATTTGTAGGCCATAGTCTTTTGAGAGAAGATCACTTGGCGCAACGCTCGATACTGGGTTTAAATGCTCCGAGCTCCTTTGCTCAGGGTGACAATCAACCTCTACCTAGACCCTTTTTGCGGGAATTACCTGCTATCAAAATGCAACAGTTTTCAGGTGACAGCCTACCTCCAGGTGAACTTTTAAAATCATCTTCTCAGATTCATCCCTACCCACAGCAACAACAGCCACCCTATGGTTTGCACCACCCTGAAACAATGAGTTCCTCTTCCAGATATCCACCCGATCTCCAGGAAACAAATCAGGCATCTCACCTGCCAGATTTCAGAGGATCAAGAAATTTGTCGAATTTTAATCCTTATGCATCTACTTTTGAGCAGCCATTGGGCTCCAATTTCAGATCTGATGGTTTTAGGCAAGAGAAGGATGCCACGCACTGTAGTAATTATGCTGCTTCTTTCAATTTAAGCCATACTCAAGTTGATGGTCAAGATATTGGCAGTGCCAGGTCAAGACAGGCAACTTCCTCCCCAAACTCTGCCAGAGCTGTTGGACAGAATTTTCCAATGTCAGGTGGGGACCAGTATGATCCACTTTTTGACAGTATTGAGCCATCTTCAAAGTTGTCCAAAAAGTTTAATAATTTTCGAAAGTGGGAACCCAGCAGTGACTCTGACATCATGTTGAGGAACAGTGGTTCCAACAAACCATTGGATGTGGAAGAAAATAACAAGAAGAAAGAGGTTGGGGGTGTTGTGCTTGAAACTTCTGTGGACAATGAGGAATGTGGCGAGACTGCTGATGCCGAAGTAGGTGCTGTTGAGAATGAGAGTCCAAGCAATCCTAATGATGATTCCACCAGCTTGCCTCCTGGTGAGATTGAGATTGATCAGGTAAAGTCCCCAGGGAAGAGCAAAAAGAGCAAAGAGTCCAGATCAATGAAGCTTTTCAAGGTTGCCCTTGCAGAGTTTGTGAAGGAGGTTTTAAAACCGTCTTGGCGACAGGGTAACATGAGTAAGGAAGCATTTAAGACCATTGTCAAGAAGACTGTCGATAAGGTGTCAGGAGCTATGAAGAGTCACCAGATACCTAAGTCTCGGGCAAAGATAGATCAATATATTGATTCATCACAGCGGAAACTGACAAAACTTGTGACGGTAAATTCTCTGTATAGTCCTTTTATTTGTTAAATGGGGATATGAACTTGAACTAACATTAATTTTATTTATGTGATTGAATGACCGATATGAGCACCGCCTGCATACATTTGTAACCTTTTTGTTTAGATTTTCCTTTTTTTTTTATCTCTAGGCCACAACATGCTTATAATAAAACTTTTGCTCTCATATGAACTGAAACACCTCTTGTGATGGACAAAACTAAAAAGTGAACTTTTTGTTTCATAAATCATTTTTTAAGTTCTTGAAACATAGAATACAAATTCAACTGATCTGGTTGATGAATTGACAATCTGATCATGTTTTGCAGGGTTATGTTGACAAGTATGTCAAAATGTGAAAGTTGGTATGTGAGTCCCAACCTTCAGTATTCACTATATTTGTTATGTTAGAATCAACGGAGCTCCAATTCGAATTTTTTTCAGCTTGCGGTGACTTTAGGATGGATGGGATATTTTCAACTCATTGGTAGAATGTTGCTTATCCTCTAAATTTCATATCTGGTTGCCGAAAGGAGATACGAAGATGGACTACCTCAGCCAAGTTCTGAGGAAGTTCCAGAACATGTATGCAATGTGTTTCTTCAATGTAAAAATTGTGTTCTTATCTACTTACAGATATTATTATCTTCAGTGTAGTGTATTATCTGTATAGTATCCACACCTTGGACTTAGTGTTGCCTTGTTGGTTGGTAGTCAGTATGTTCTCGGTTACTATTTAGCATCAATCACCAGTAAGGATTCAAGACTTTGGGCCATGGATAGAATGGGTAGATTTTCGGTGAAGTCTTCTTTTAGCTTGATTGAAGACCCGTGTAGTGTTCCGGTAGAGTCTTAAATAAGGAATTTGGAAGGCAAATATTGCTAGAAAAGTTAAGAATATTAATCAGAACAAGATTAACATGAATGATAAGCCTTTTTTGGGGTGGGGGCTGGCCTGGATAATAATTAGGATGGACAGGAACAAATGAGTTTTTGAGGATGATAATAAGGTGGTAGGACTTTAAAGGAGTTATTTTTGGTTTTTTCTTGATTAACTTTGATTGGGAGACTGTTACAACCTGGACAAGGTTTGTTCTTTTTGTTTTTATGTAGTCCTATTGTTGTTGATCCATTTATGTGAATTTTTGTGAGCTAGGATCTGGATTGGCTTCTTCTTTTTTCCCTTGTATATATATGCTTCTTTGATTTAATGGTATTGTCTTGCTATTGTTGAAAAAAATTAATCAATCAGTGGTTGCCTGGTAGTGGTAGATGTGATCTCTAATCTGGAAGCATGTACTTAAATGTTTTATTATGTATTTGTACAACAAATAAATAATGTAAAATTAAATAAGTTAAGACATTCACAATTCTTTTGAAGCATATTGTATTCAAATGAACGGACTGTCTTTAACAGTGCATCAATTTCATATTGTATTTGAAATTCCAGAAATTATAGTTTGGGCACCGTTTGGTCATTGGTGCATGGGGAGATAAGCGGGATTATAAGGGATAGATGTAAGAGATATTATCATTTCTACGGTGACGTTTGCCATATTGATCGAAACCCCCTTAGTTCTATTAGTGATCATTTTCCTTTTGTTTCTCATACTATTCGTTATTTTCCCATTTAACCCTTTTAATGTTGACTTATGATAATATTTTGAATGAAAATATCGTTTTGCCCTTCAATATAATCTAAAATGACCTCTCTACTTTCAAGATATTTATAAACTAAAAATAAAAATGAATAACAGAATAAGTAATATTTTGAATAAAATAAAGGGTAATAAAATTATTAATAAAAACAATATTGAAAAATAAAAAAGAATAACCATCGTCCATTGGATAATGGAGATAAATAAATAAATAAAAAAATAAAAAACAAAAAACAAAAGAAATTCAACGGTCTATTGCTATCATTTTCAGATTCAATCACTATTGTTAATCTCTGAGATGGATGATGGATGATGGAGATAAATCAAAAATAAAAAACGAAAAGAAATTCATCCGTTCATCACAATCATCTCAAGATTCCATCTCCAAGAAAAAAAAAACAATTTATCATTAGTTCATCTCTAGATTCAACCAGCTCCACCATCATTTTCAAAATTCAATACCCACATCCACACCATCAATCTCTTCAAATAAGCACATGCATAATTAATGGCCAAAATCCTAACCCTTGAATCCAACAATCACCACCTCCATTGGCAACCACCCTCATTAGTAACGACTAACGACCACCACCTACACCGATTGATTCTCAGTGGAGGAGATCAATGCTTGAATTCTGGCTGACATCCAAAGTCCAAACCAAACACTACCCCCACCACCCCTAAAACAAAACATAATATTAATTTAGTCAAATTCCATGTTATAATTCAATCTACTCTAATGTAATTTCAATTACATTTCAATCCCATCCAATAGCATTAGATAGTCGACAAGATGAGATTGATTTAGTGGCATGCAGCTCATATTTACGCTATAAGGTTATAGATTCGAGTCGTGTCCTCCTCTAAAAAAAACCCGTATTTCAAAAAAAAAAAAACATAAGATAGTCCAATCAAATATCAAGCACCAACCTGTGCTCTGGTGACACTGTTTATGAGATTTCATTAGTTAAATAAGTTGAATTCTTTTTTAGCACCAAACCAATGTAGTGCACTTCATTAAAGGTCGTAAAAGCTGATGAGTTGGAGCTGGTTGCTTTCTTTCTCCTCACTCTTCTGTTTCGTTTCTCACTTTCTTACCCTATAAATCTTAAGAAATCGCTGATTTAACAACTCAAAGCTGGAATCTTAGCTTGAACAATGAAAATCACTAAATCCACTATTTGATTTAAAAAATAATCTCTTTGTCGAGGACTTGAACTTGCAATCATATTAATGTTGCTCTTTAATCTTTTTGTCCTTGCTTTGTACTAAAAATCTATCTTTGGAGTTGAAAACATGCATAAAATGAAGAAAATAGTAGTGCCTACTATTTTCTTCATTTGACAGTGATCTATTTTCTTTGATTCGTAATCCATTTTCTTATACCGTGAATTATTTAATTTTATAGTGATCTATTTTCACGATTGAAATAAAATTTAAAATACTTTTGAAATACTTTTAAAATGACAATGATGTCAGATTCAAACTCATAATATGACGTTAGAATCATCTTGACGATGAAGATACTATTGTTCTCGTCAATAGTATTTGTCTAAATGATTTTGCATCACTTTTGTCCAAGTTTGTTCATTTCCCTCTCTAATTTCTAATATTTTATTTCTCTACTATTGAATTTTGTGAGTTTTGGTTTGAGAAGGTAACCAAGAGTATATTTGTCATAATCTTCCGCGTCCGTGGACCAATAACATATTTATCTTTCCTTTCTTTTATTTAATTTTCTGTGATCGTATGTGTATATATTAAGGACGTGTTTGGTGTGAAATCTAGGCACAACAGACTCCTAATCTGCACCTAACGAAAACCGCTTGTTTATCATAAATTTTCCAACAATTCCCCACATTAATGAAATTGACCTAGGAGACACGAGTAGGCCTGGAAAAATGGGTTTGTGGGTCGGGTTGGACCAAACCCGACACGACCCATTTATTAAATGGGTCGTGTCGGGTCAACCCGTTTAATAAACGGGTTGAACTTCTCAAACCCGACCCAACCCATTTAATAAACGTATAACCCAACCCGATCCGTTTAACCCATTTGTAATATGTTTGATTTTTTCTATATTAATAATTATTAAAAATATAATATAAATCTAAACTAAAATATCCTTAAAAAACCAACATAATAACCAACTAAACCATATATCAATTTAGACGAGCCACAAAAAGACTATAAAGTTTATACAATCCACAAATGATATAATATATATATATAACCAAACAATTAAAACTAATAAAAAACGATAAATAAAGACCGATAGTTCAACTGTTGTGGTCTTCAAACTTCATATTCCGTAAACTATTGGCAATTGCAAGATGAAAGTTAAAACAATGTAAAAATTAGTTATTTATCATTGAACTATAATTGTTGTTGCAAGTATTCCCCCATTTAATTTTAAGTTACACATTTTTTCCAAACTAATCGTGTCAACCCGCTAACCCGTTTATGAAACCCAACCCAACCCGTTTATTAAACGGGTTAAATGGGTCAACTCGTTTACCAACCCGAACCCATTTAGCTCCACCCAACCCAACCCAACCCAACCCAAATTTGTTAGGTTCGTGTCGACCCATCGTGTGGTGACCCAAATTGCCAGGCCTAGACATGAGAGATGAATTTTGGTAAGTTCAAACGGTCAAAACCTACATAGGATAGGTATGTGTTACCCTTTGAACATTCCCTTATAAATGCATGCTTACTTTGCTGGTTGTTCAGTAGATGTGTTATCCTTAAGTTGTTCCGCCGTTTTATGTAAACATCTGCACACCTCACACAGGCATCTTTCAGACCCAATTTGGTTCTTATTATTATGTTCGTTTTGGCCATGAGCATGCGCCTGGTTCTGTGAGAATCGCTAGAGAATGTAGCCCATCACTATTCTCTTTTAGAAATGGCCCCAGTTCTCTCTCACATAGGTGATTTCTTAATTAAGAGTAACACGTATTACTCTGCTCGGATTTCTATTGCATGGAATTATGACGCATAAGAATCATTAAAACCACAGTTTAATCTTTTCCCTACGGGCATCATAGGAACTGTCTAGATGGTACCCCCCCCCCCCCCCCCCCCCCCCCCACACACACACACACACACACACAGTGATCCAACTAAGTCTTACAACTTGGTTGTCCCATTGAACATAGATCCAACTAAGTCTTACAACTTGGTTGTCCCATTGAACATAGATATTGGGATCTTCAGTCAACTAGGTTGGGTTTCCATTGTATCGACTCTTTATTTCATAGGCTTTAGTCTCATTCCTCTTGATGAAGTCTCAACTAACTCTCTATTTAACAATTTGTTTAGCGGATCCGTAATATTATCTTTTGACTTTACATAGTCGATAGAGATAACTCCAGTTGAGAGTAACTGTCTAATGGTGTTATGTTTCGACGTATATGTATAGACTTTCCATTATACATGTTGTTCTGTGCTCTTCATATTGCTGATTGACTATCACAGTGGATACAAATCGCTGGCATAGGCTTTGGCCATCTTGGAATATCCTCTAAGAATTGGTGTAACCATTCAGCCTCCTCTCCATATTTATCTAAAGCAATAAACTCAGATTCCATGGATGATCTGACTATACATGTCTGTTTTAAAGATTTCCAAGATACAGTCGCACCTCCTAGTGTGAATACATATACACTAGTGAATTTTGAATCTTTCATATCAGATATCCAATTTACATCAGTGTATCATTCTAGGACTATATGATAACTGGTATAATGTAGACCATAATTACAACTGAATCGTAAGTATTTCAGTACTCTTACTATTCCTTTCCAGTGATCAGTTCCTGGATTACTCGTGTATCTGCTTAATTTACTGACTGCATTAGCTATATCTGGTCTTATATAACTTGTTTTGTATATCAGACTTCCTATCACTCTAGAATATTCTAGTTGAGAAACACTCTCATATTTCTTCTTGGATATGTGTAGATTTGTATCTACTGGTGTTCTGGATATTCCTGAATCATTTTTGTTGAATTTTTTAAGAATCTCGTTAATATAATATGACTGACTAAGAATGATACCGCTCTATGTTCAACATTACATCAGTCGGTCCCATCTTTCATTTCCCAGGCAACACTGTACTTTTAATGGCTTAATTTAGTGTTTGATGAGTTTTTTCATCAAGAGGGCTTATTTATAGAAATCCAAGACTTTTGGGGCAATTATGCAATTTCAAAGAGTTAGGATGTCATCTTTCGCCTAAGCTTCAAACGAAGTCTCGCATGGAAAAGATTTCAGTCATTTGCACGAGAAATGTCTTCGTGCGAGCATCAAGCGAAGTCTCCAACGGACGTTGTTGATGCCTACTCTGTGCCACAACTTTCGCTTGAATGTCGAGCGAAAACCCATCCAGCCATTTTCGATCGAGAAGTCTTCGCCCAAGCCTCGTGCGAACTCTCCAGCGAACATGCCTTGTGCTTCATAGAAGCCAGATTTTGCTACAAGTTTTGGCCCTTCGTCGAGTGAAACCTCGAGCGAAAATGTCACCTCTATCTTTCCATGTTTAAAATCTTGATCCCCCGAAAATCCAAGATTTGGTGTCCTATCTCTGAGTAGGAGTCACTTCTCTTACCTTTTTCCCTTTTCATCATTCCTAGCTTTCCCACACTCCACCTCCCACCAATCACCACACATGCAATTTCTTTACATCTCCCACTCACAAACTTTCATTCAAAGAAATCACACTTTCTCTTCTTTCTCTACACACAACCGACCCCATCTCTCCCTTCTCTCATTTCCTTTCCTTTCCATATTCTCCACTAAATAAAAAAGAGCACCAAGCTCCCATAGAGGTTTTTTCTCTATGGGAGCTCAGCATACACCTCCACCATCTTAGAGTAGATTGCAATGAGCTAGGAATGGTTTTTGGACCAATTTTGAGCTAGAAAAGCATGAAGCATCTTTAGAGGAGTTGTCTTTAAGGGTTGTCTCTTTTATACTCTTTTCCTTGTATATCTTGATTTCTTTCATGTAATCACCAATTTGGAAATTTTGTAAACCTACACTTGTACAATATATATATATATATATGTATGTATGTATGTATGATTGTTCTTAAATTCGTTATAGTTTTGTTATACTCTTTGATTATGCATGATTAAATCTCTTGTTATGAAATTCATGTGTCGAGGGCTAAAATTGACATACATGCATGATTGAGATTAGGGGTTGAGTAATTTAGAGTAGGAGTAGAGTAATTTAACATCCCATGTTTGTTTATATGTTGGTTGATGAGCCAAAATACCATGCTTTGAATGGCTTAAGTGCTAGAGGTTTAGCTCTAAAGATTAGGAAAGGCTTGGTTGATGCATTTATATGCTAAATTAAGTTTGGTTCAATATTCTTATGCTTAAACGGTCTTTGTAGTAAGATACAATTATCCATCCTTGGACGGATTGAGTGATGAATTGATCTTGGTGTATTCCTTAATCAAGAGAATGAACTCTTGACAAAAATTGAATGGTCTTAATGAATAATAATCAACTTTGTTGCATATTGTTGTTTGGTGAACTTGTTTCCCATGTCTAGCTATCCTAAAGAGGTTGATAAAACCGAATCCTTGACGTAGAAGAAAAGATAAACCGAATTCCTATTATGCTTATGTTGTAATATGGATATTTAGTATGTTTAATGCTTTAACTCGGTTAGCCACCTTGTAAATGACATTTAGGTTGTGTGTTATGTATCGCATGGTTTACATTAACATGCTCAACGTTATATCCTCTACATTTGACCATAAAGTTGAGAGATCACTAGGCTGACGTGTAGAACTCATGTGTCTGTCCCACCATACTTAATGGATTCATGCTTTTACATGGATGCAATCTCTATGCGCTCAAAAGAGGGTAGAAATAAGTTAAGGGGACACAAGTATATAACATACGTGTTATATGGGTATCTCGTATTCTTAATGCTTTTACTTTGTTGTTATCCCGTATTTGGTTAGCTTCCTGGATGATTCATTGGTTGTAGTATGGCCCACACGGTTGCGTATAACATGCCTAACTAAATGTCTTGTGTATATGATCAGAAAGTGAGAGATCACTAGGCTGGCATACATGTCTTTTTATGTGTTCCATGTCACTTAATGAATCCATACTTTGTGTGGATGTGATCTCTAAGGCATCGAGAGAGATTAGACATTAATTAAGGGGACACGAGCATATGATATACTTGCGCATTTGAGGGACTAAGTGTAATTAGGAGGATTGTCACGGTTGAGTCATTCCCTAGTATATCCACATTTCATGCATTCTCTCCATTCGATCCTATCTTTGTATATATTTTATTTATGTAGTTTGTTTGTTAGTTTAGCATTTACTTTCCGCACATTCCTTTTGCATACGCAACACACGAGTTTGTTCAGAGTGTTGTAATAATAGCTAGAACTAGAGACGGTCGATGAATCCTACCTCCCTGTAGAATAATACCCTCGCTTGCCGCTTTACTAGTCTTTTTCTAGTTTAGAGCACATTGCATAGGAACTTTTTATAAATATCTTTTTGGAATCCGCAATTCCCTAATGACAGAATCCGTGGGTATCAATAAGACACCCCCATATTCATAAGAATTTATAGGAAGATTTTCTTCCTTTCTATAGCTTATATGGGGTCTTGTTTACTTTCTTTCGGGGTGCCTTATTTAAAAGGAAAATGCTAGACAATATAGCTTCACCCATGTGTTCTGAGGCAATTCAGAACTTATCAGCATTGCGTCCTTTCAAGGAATGATCTTTCCTTTCAATAGCTCCGTCAACGTAGTGGTTTGATTTATGATTCCATTTTGTTCACAGAATTCACTAAATGGTGCTTCATACTCACTACATCAGTCGTTTCTCAGTGACAGCAACCACCAGAAGGTTTCACTTAAGGTCATCCCTTCTATATGAATCTTATGCAAAATCACTTGAAGCTCTTGGACTTGACTCATAACTGTCTTGGAGTCCCTCATCTTGTAATCCAGAAACCAGCCCACAACTAACTTTTTGGATCCAATATCCCCAATCTTGTGTTTCCGGTCTAATGACTCAAACAATTCTTTGGTTGTTTTCTTTGAAGAATATAAAATACAACGAATCTGACAACCAGTTCAGTATGTTGTTTCGGCATAGAAAGTCCGAATGGTTCCACCCATCAATAGCATTTCATACATGAACATTTCGCTCTTCACCACTATTGGGTTTATGAGCTACTTTAGTCAAGAACCTAGCTAGGTTCAGTGTAGTCAAATAAAACAGTATCTTTTGCTGCTACCACTAAAAGTTCTCGTGACTCACATACTGGATCATCATCTGTTCTGCCATGTTTCTCACAAATGAGTTGATGGTCAGAGTCGATGTTGCCACACTTGGTAACACAATACGCACTTCACCTTCAAGCAAAGATTTAACACCGAAGTGCCTAATCCTACACTTGGATTAACATTTGGAGTCACCAGTGGAATGCTCGAGTTCACGTTGATTTATCCACCATAATATCAGGAGGTGATCAACTGAATCAATATGAAAATTAATTCTCATTAAAATTGACAATATCAAAGTCAAATCAATTTTGTTTCGAATTCAAAATTTAATATTTCAATTGATCCGGAATTAATAGAAATAAATCATCATTAATTGATAATTACAATTTTGAAGTTAAAAATAATAATTGATTTTGACAATAATCACCATTTTAAGCTAATACATCCAACTCGTTACCATTGTTGGCCTTAGAAGCCTCGTCAGTTAAGAATCTCGCACGATTCTATATGGATTGAAATTATCTGGTTTCTCTATATGGTTCATAAGAACTGAACCGGTGACACAAATGAATTCACCATCAGGGTATTCATTTGACCCACAAAAAGGTTCACCATCGAGTCGGTCAACTAAACCACAATTGAGTTAACCACCAGAGTCTTTTGTGCCACACTCAAGTTCAAAGCTGATTCGGAAGTCATCTTACATAGAAAACCAAATCAATTTTTTTTTTAAACTACAAATAAACAAGGGTAAATCATATTTTAGTCTCTGTAGTTTACTTTAATCTGTGTTTAGTCCACGGTTTTTTCGAATTATAATTTTTAGTCCATCATTTCTTTGAAAATACATATTCGAGTCCCTACCATCCAATTCTGTTAGGGTTCCGACAAGTGAACTATGGTCAATAAGGGTAAAAAGGTAAAATAACTTTTGATGTTCTAGAATCTTATTTAACTAGGGTTATACTAGTAATTTACATATTAATTTTTAAAAAACAAATAGAAATTATTAAATTAAATATTAAAAACAAATAATAAAAATAAAAAACAACAAAAAAACCCTAACTTAATCTCTCTCTCTCTCTCTCTCTCTCTCTATATCCAGCCTCACCACCTGTCTCTTATTCATCTCTTTCCCTTCATCTTCTTCAACCCCATCCCGATCCATAACAAATTTCGGTCCATCTCTAACAAAGCTTCTATCGGTTTCCACCACATCGATCATCACACCATCATCCCATCTCCAATCACCAATCCCTAACCTTCATATCCAACCACCCAAATCCAAATCCAAATGCAAACCCAGCTCCAATCAAAACAAAATCGACCGGAGCAGCAACGAAGAGGAGACGATGACCAGAAGCGGCGGCGACGATGATGACCCGATCTCTCACTCTTCTTCTTCTTCTTCTTTCTCGGCTGGTTTTGGTTTGATGAGATCAGATCATGGGTGGTTTTGGTTTGATGAGATCTCGGTTCGAGAGAGAAAATGAGAGAGAGAGAGAAGATGAAGAATTTACAGAAATGGAGAGAGAGAAGATGAAGTTTGTATTTCAAGAAGAAGATGAAGTTGTTGTGGGTTGTTGTCTGTTGTGTTGGGGTTCTGGGTTTCATTGAATTGATTTTGTGTTCTGGTGAGTTCTTGTGAGTTCTTGTGTTGGGGTTCTGGGTTTCATTGAATTCGATTTGTGATTTTGTGTTCATGTAAAAATAGTGAAGATTTTTGGTGGATGTGATTGTGTTAATAGAAATTGTTAAAAAAAAAATCTAGATCTTGTTTTACTAAAACAATAGTTAAGATAAGTAATTGTTGGTTCTAGTTTTGTTCAATTTACTGGAAATGAGTTGAAGTACATTTATGGAAAAGTTAATGAATATGTTTGAGATGGTGTTGGACAGATGGAGGCAATCCATATTTTATTTTTTATTTTTTTTTTGTTTTAAAATTCTTTTAATTTTTTAATTTTTGTTTTTAAATTTAAATAAAAAATAAAAAATGAATTATCTCCACCGTTCATTTTTAAGATGGATGGTGGAGAACATTTTTTTTATTTAATAATAATAATAATGTTTATTTAGTTTGTTATATATTTTAAATTTAATTTGTTTAATTCAATTTTTTTTAAAAAAATTTAAATAAAAAATATAAATAAATAAAGAAAGAGAGATATTCCATTTTTTGTTTTTTATTTTTATTATTTTATCAATGGATATATTTTCCAATAACACAACAGTATATATAACATATAATCTATTTACTAGATTAAAACAAATATGAACCACACTTCTCTATCAGTGCAACACGTAAAGTATGTATATAGAAACATAGTGTCTACACTAATATAATATATTAACTACAGTGATATAAAATGTTCCGCACGCTGATATGAAACTATAAACCAGTGTGTTTATATAGTGATGTTCATAAAACTATATATGTATATATCATATACCAAGTATATAAATCTGTTGACTAGTTGTATAGGTACAACATGTTTTTTGTTATCATTATATATATAACAATATTTAATTGTTTAATCATCCATAGATTGAATATTTACCAAGTATGTAAATAATATCTTTGAATATTATAAACGCATATACACGCTACATTTTATCAACTATTTAACCGGTTTCTCGGATGCAAGCACAACGACTTGTGTGTATATATATATATATATCAAATATTTATCAAAAATTCTTCATAATTTTAAAAACAAAAAAAATATTGTTTTAGAATTATAAAATCTCATAAAATAGCACGGATATCAATCGGTTGATATTATACCTGTGAATCAATAATTGATTCCAGATTTCACAATTGAGATCACAATCAGGATCTGATATCAGACTCGATTACACAATCAAAATCACATTTGATTTCTAAACCAATGTCTGTTAATAGACCCGATTTACCAAAATATAAATCTGTTAATTAATTGAGATTGGTGTCTTAAAACATACTCAATTCCCGATTAATATTATTAACCCAATACAATGATGTTTAAGAAACAAGTCTGTCGCAATCCATAAGAAAACAGAAACCGAACCAGAAGGTTTTAAAAGAAAATAAAACATAAGGAAAAAAAAGATTAAGTAGAAAATCATCTTAAGATTGTTGTTTGTAATACGTAAAACTAATCTGGTTCGAATTTGCAAGAGATTGAAAAACAATAAACTGAAACATCACGTTAGGGAATTCATACGGTGTCCTTAAGAAAATTTCACCGTATATAACACCGTATGTGTATAGCGATTGTCTCATAAGATTCAACAATTTAACAGTGGAAGTACAAAGCACAAACCACTTTCAGCGAACTCAAATTAGGTTCAAACTTATCAAGCACAAAGATAGAAGAACGAGAAGAGAGAGTAAGTAATTTCGTGATTCTAAGAATGTGTGTTTGAAGTGTAGACTAGGGTTTCTTATATGATATAAATCAAAGAGATTGATTTGAAAATTACTTGATAGCTACGTTTTAAATGATAAAGGAAATTTAATTAAAGAATAACATTCTAGAAGATTTATTCCTGGTTGATCATTGATTCTGATTACTTAGCGATCAAGTAAGTATCAAAATCCCAAATTGATCACTGATTCTGATTACTTAGTGATCAAATAAGTATCAGAATCCAAACGAAAATCAACTATTTCCTTAATTTTCTTAACCAAGGCGAAAATTACTCTTTTCCTTATCATTCATTTAAAACTGTCTGACTTAGGAAAAATAATTAATTTTTTCCTTATCAATAAACTGACTTAGGAAAAAATAAATTTAGAATAGTAACAAAAATTCGGTTGTGTTCTCACAGTCCAACCAGAACGACAGTTCAATCAAAGGTTCGAGGTCCTTGATTAATGACGATCAGTCAACTTTTTAATGGTTATTCATAACGTCATTAATGGAGAAAGTCAAACCAATCAATACCAAATCGGTGTTCTGAAGACAACAAACAATTGGAACATATAATTACGATGAAGCTCTCTCCAAGAAGAGGAGGCTAAAAAATACACGCCAAAATACATACTCTTATAAGGGGGATTCGACGCGAGAGAGAGCCTTTATGCTATACATGTTGATAATCTACTATCATATAACTACTTATATACTGTATATAAGTGTTTTACCCAACTAATGTGGGGTGCAACCGTGCACATATTTCCCTACACAATGAGCTCACTTTGAGACTTAAATTCTCATTCACCCATTAATCGATTTGTGAATTTGAGTATATTACTTCGAATCTCTCACGAAGGAGAATTCAAATATATATTGATATTTCATTTTCATGAAACCGTTCATACTCAAATAATGCTCTTAGACCGCTTGTTTATCATAAATTTTTCAACAATGTCGTTTCTGTAGAACAGATACTGGATATTACATCACTGCAAAAGCATCCCAAACGAGAAAAGACTCGTATTTTCTTCGCTGGTTCGTCTTTTCAATTATTATTTTTATATAAATTCACATGCAAGCTTTGATTTTTTATTTCAATTTTTTTTATCGATTTATTGACGAGGATGATGATGGTAACAGAAAAATGGAATGCATCAAAGTATTTATGATCAAAGTATTTATTTGATCATATACTTTAATTTATATGAGTAATGCCATACTCATCGGAGAATAATTAGATAACATATTATATGCAAAGAAGTTCAATATGGAGTAAGACTTCAACAGCATAAGCATCACATCAGTTTTGGTGATTAAAATAGTAATACAAATAATGTATTCAAATAAGTATCAGTAATGGCCGACGAAGCTTTAGGTGTAAGATCCCATATTTTTTTTTCCTACAGACAATCTGTTTTGATTAGAGGTATTTCTTGGTACAATTTCTCATGTATTTCCATGATTTTATCTAATAATATATTGGATTTGAAAGAATCGGAAATCAAGATTGATAAGATTGGAAGAAATTTCGATATAAAGGTTGAAATCAAATTCATTTTCTCCAACTACCATTCAGCCAACGGACATGTTGCTTGTCTTTGTAATACTATTTTTATCACAACCAAAGCTGGTGATGGCTGATGCAATCTCACACCAAGTACAACAAATTTTCAATTTAGTATTTGACCTAATTATTTCTCAATCCACATGTTCATGTTGTCATCTTTAGAGAAACAAACAACAAGTTATAAATGTCAAATTTACAATCAAATGAATGGTGAGATAAGTTCTATCCAGCTTGAATTCACTTACACCCCCGTACATTAGTGGGATCAGGACCCAGTAAGTCCCGACAGAACTCTAAGAGCATCTCTAATGGTCTCCCTCGGAAACTCCCTTATTTAATAGTGTATGTTATTATAAAGACCATTAAAGAAGTATGTGTTCCAATAATATTTCCTTAAATGATCCATATAATATATATATATTTTATTTAAATGTTAGATATTATCATTAATAGATATTAGATAAATCAAATATATGTAGTTTTTCAAGAAAATAAGATAACATTAAATTGGTAGAGCCAAGGGGTTCTGAAAACATCCCTTAATTTAGGAAATGAATTGCTCTTGAACACAATTAAAAGAGTCATTTAGAGAGCTGTCAGAGCTAAAAAAATAAACATACTTCCTTAATTAAGTTAAAGAACGTCTTCAAGAGGGCTTTGACCCCTGTTCAGTAGAAAAATTTATTATAATACTTCTTTATATAAGATTATGGTGTTCAATTACATAGAGTTGTCCATTTAAATTATTTTCTATTCTACCTTCTCTTCTCAACCGTGAATGTATAATACGAACATTCTAATTGTTTTCTAGATACTATTAGCATCCAAAATGCCTTTCGTATAACATAATCATACAGAGTGACCGAACCTATCGATATGAAACGAAACATAATCAAATAATGAAGCTAACAACGGATCAGAAGTTTCGTAAAACCAGTATCAGTTTTAAGATACATAAGGTCTCGTCATGTAGCTGTTTTTCAGTCTGTTTTCGTTTTTATTTTTCAAAAACTATTTCAAAAACGCGTTCGTTAACCGTTTTTCATTTTATTTTCGAAAAAAAAAATATCAGGATAAAAGTGAAAGATTTGAAAAATACAAGATACTTGTTTTTTGTTTTTATTTTTGTTTTTTACTTTTTTTATATATAAAAAAAATTAAAACTATTAATTGTACTGTTATGCGTTTGAAATGGTTAGAACAAGACGGGACACGATTTTTAAATGACCAAAGTACCCCTCTTATATATATAATATTATAATATATATATATATATATATATATATTATAAATATTTATTTCTAATTTAAGAGTTAATTTTTGATTAATTCATTTTTTGATATGTTTTTTTGAATTAATTTTTGATATGTTACTTTTGTTTAATTTAAAAATTACAATACAAAAATTAAATAAAATGTCAAAATTGATATTTCAATTTTTGATAGTTTTCGGTTAACCTAACTGACGCGTTTTTTTCGTTTTCATTTTCAAAATACAGCTTTCGGTATATACAACTAGACGCGTTTTCAGAATTCGAAACTGAAACAAAAAATATTGTTTTCATTTTCATTTTTAATTTTAAAAAACAGCAACTGGACGGGTCCTAACCTTCTACGATACTCAAAAGATAGAACAAATTCATGACAAAAAGAATTATGAGAACCTTACTAGTTACTACAAGCTTTGACTAAACTATGGGATCAACTCAATTTAATTTCAGGAAAAAAAAAAATGATAGCCTCGATATTGTTTTTAATTGTAAAAAAATGTGAAATAATATTCCAGTACTTGAAAGATAATATTACAGGTCTTTTCGATCAATCAAGATTAGCAATGGCATCATCAAAGACCTCTGATATTAAGCGTTTCACGGAACTCTCAAGTCGATCAGCAAACGAAGGGAGCTGCAAGTGTCTTAGCATCATGACTGATGAAAGGAGCAAAGCTACCGGGTTTGCCTTCTTTTGTTCCATTATCTTATCGTTCCCCGCATTTCTTGCAGAAGCACACTGCTCGAAGACCGCATGTTCAGCTCCCACGTTACCTGTAGTCATCACACACTTAATGAGATTCGCCCATACACTAACAACAATAAACCCCATCATCCCCTATTTCAGATCACAACTCAAGAATGTATTATGATTTTGTATCTTAATAAATTCAAATGAATTAGAAGTTGTTAATAAATAATTTTTACCTCCGGGCATGACAATAGTTCCTCCTGCAATACCAGCTGTTGTATCTGCCACTAGATTTCCATAAAGATTTGGGGTGACCTACGGAACATATTACAAGTCCATCAGTTACATAATACACGGCTAAAATGCTGAAATTTTGTCGGTGCCAAACTGGCCAAACTCATTCTTTAGTATTGCGAAACAATTAATTGAACATGAATAGATATAGAATCACTAAATGTAGTGGGGAAGCCAATTATTCAGTATCTTTCAACATCAACTTAGAATAGCAAAAAAATAAAATAATAATAAGCCTTTAAGGTGCGTTTGGTATACGGGACATGACAGGACAGGACAACTTGGACAGTTTGTTCTTATCCCACGTTTGACGCATCCTTAACATGGGACAAGACGGAACAATGTGGGATAAAAATCACAAAATTATATATATATTAATATATATTTATATAAAAAATTATATACATATATTAACACATAATAAGTTAAGCTAAACTTATAAGTTAAGCTAAACTAGATCAATCTTTGAAAGTAACCCATACCATAACATCAAATTGCTCGGGCATTGAAACCAGTAGCATACAGCAATTGTCAACAGTGATCTCATTGTGCTTGGTACTGGGATATTTTGTAGCGATTTCCCGGCAAGATTCCAAAAGCATACTATCAGCAAGTTTCATAGTGTTGGCTTTGTGCACGGCTGTCACTTTCCTCCGGTTGTTTATTAGGCATACATCAGAAACCTAAAGTTATCATTTCAGTTCTTTCAAGGACTTAGAGCATTCCAAATTTACGAAAAATCAGTGAATTTGGAGTGTTTTTTAAAAAGTCATAACAAGCCTTTTTAGTAAATTTACTTCTTACGTTTGGTCTCTCAAAACTAGGAATTTGAATGTATGTAAGCTCTTTGACCTAAAAAAGTCTATTTCACGAGACTCTAACAAGTCCTATTCATTATAATTGAACAATTTCAATAATGAAACAATTAAATATACAGAGCTTTCTATTGAAACCGAATTCAACCAGTTCATAATTCAATTACACAAACTTCATACAAAATCAAATCTTGGAACAAAAAAAAAATTTGAACTTGAAATTGAAATTGAAATAACAGCAGCTACTTACCGTAAGACTCTCAACGACTCTGGGAACGACTTTGTGCTCGAGCCCTAAAAATTCACCTCCAGTGTTCTTTAAGGCTTACGTGCCAATACACGCCAGCATTAAGCGATGAGGCGGACATGACACATCAGTGTCAGATTCAAAATATTTACTTTTTTGAAAAAAAAAAACAGATTACAAATTTCTAAAACTGACATTTATTAATATCTTTAAGAATAAACTAATGAAATTGAACAAGAATATCTGTCTTAAGTAGATGGAATTATATTATGATGATCCAAATAATAAAATTTCAGTCAACACAGAGCTGTAAAAAAACAAATATTTCACCGTTAACATTTCAATTATAACATCGATAAAAACAGATATATTCTGTCGTGAAGACAGTTAACAGTATCCGACTTGAATTAAAATAAAATAAAAAAAGCTTTTAAACCGCAAATACCTATCATAAAAGCTAAAGCAATTCTTCTAAATTCTCAACAAAAAAGAAGCGTGCAACGTAATGTAATCAAGTAACAAGCACATAGATGTACATTCAACTACCAAGCCTGTATTTTCCAAAAAATGTTCGAAGAACATATACCAAACGAAAGGCGAGCCTTCAAAACCTGAATTAATGGGTTGAAGGAGGAGCACCTGTATTGCCCAATCCCATCTTCTGACCCAAGAGCGTTAGCTGATCGACAAACTCTACTCCGGTGAGAATTTCCGTTGTTCCGTATATAACATGCTTGATGGGCTGCTGGCGCTTTGCATGCTCTTGCAAGCTGCCATACTCCATGTAGTTACCTCCACCGATCATGAAGACAATAGCTTCTTTAAATGGTCCCTTCAGATGGCTGCTGCCTCCCCCAGAGCTAGACTTGGGAGCACGAGGATCGAACACAAGGTAGGAGTCGATCTCCGGATTTGGCTTTCCTTCAACCAAAGCTTCCACTGTCCTTGTCAATGCAAGCTGCCTGTCACTAGCTAACAGATTCTTCACACCGGCTGTCACAGCACTAATCGACTGCCCATATAGCTTCTCCGCCCAATCAACAATGTTACTTCTACTTGCAGAATTTACTGATGCTAATGAGACATTCAATGACTTGATCTTTTTCACGTACTGGAATGCGCTAGTATCAACCTCAGACTCCCTGAGGGCTGCTTCCACCGACTCGACTTCTGACTGATTAATGGTTTCCGAAGAGATTAGATATATAATTGCAAACCGCAACTTATCCATCTTACTGCCTTTTCCTTTAAGTGTGCCCAGCAGTTCATTTCGATCAATGCCTCCTCTGACCATCATGTCATTTTCCTTTTTAGCATATGAATCAAGAGACCTCTCCTTGATCTCGCCCAACAAGACAGTTGCAATATTTGTGTGCTTATCAATCACCTGCTTCCTCTCAGTCAGTTCAGGCAATGAATTCACTGCATTCATCAAATGTTTAGTGTTGCCGATCAAATCAGTTCCATCAAACTCAGCCCCATCGGTACCCCCAGTTCTTCTATTAACATCATCAACATCCTTCTTATACTTATTCAGTTGAGTCTCGATCTCCACTGCAACTTCAGGAAATTCCAACCAGCCATTGGCCACCCAAAACGGGTCTGAACTGTCCAACTCAAATGACTTCATCCCACCTTTTTCTCCGTGAACACTCAACCTATTAAGCTTCAATCCAAGCACATCATGCACAAGTGGACGGTACCTAAAGTCATGCTGTATCCCAACAGACAACTCAAAATTCCTATCAAAAATACACAAAATGGGACGCTGAAACGAGCTCACAAAATTCCCGCCTTCTGAAAACAAATTGTTCTTGGACAGCAAATGATCACGCAACCTCTGGTCCAATGCCGATGCAACCATCTCTGCTGGCCCACCACGTGGACACCTTATGATTGGCACCACACCCAGGGTAGCCAATACACAAAATAACCCGGCAACAATCTTCTCAATGATCTCCTCAATTTCTCTATCCCCTGCCTTCGGATCATTCAACTGAACATAACTGTTCTTTTGAGCCAACGAAAATAAATTATCCTCTAAAGTAACAAACTCCAAATACTGATCACAGACCTTGGAAATCCTCTGAATCGAATCCGAATTTAAGGTCCCGGATGCTAAATCCTCAAGCAGCGTCCGTGGTATGGAGGATGAAAAGTTCAGGTGAAAACTATCATAAAGAGAAGCAGAAGCATCCGCTATGATTCTTTGTACATTTTGCTGGCTTGCTTGAACAAAGTACACAGCAGGCACATCGTGAACAGGCTTGCGGTCTTTATCAATGAGGAAATAAAGGGTCACACCATGTTTACGGAGATCCTTAACATGGATCAACGGTGACAAAATATTCTGGCAAAATCTATCATATATCAGGATCTTATAAACCTCCTCGTTGGCAGTTCCAGTTGCGTTCACAGGTTGGTTCAGATTCAGCATCCGGATTATACATTCTGTACCGTAAAGTATTAATGGATAGATCAGATTCAATCCAAAACACACAATCACCATACCAAAGAATATTAACTAAATTCACTAAGTAGTCAAAAAACTACGATGGGTTTTCGTTTTCTTTTATATGTAGACGAAATAGAACAACTAATTTGGTAAATTCCTGCCCAGAAATGGGATTTTGATGAATTCTATCTACTTGTTGATTTAACAAAAAATAGAGAATTACCGGTTTGTTTCTGACGAAGATTGAGAGCCATCGAAGGCTGAAATCCAAGTCCTTGACACTAATTAAACTTGCTCCAACTGTAGATTTGCTCTCTTCAGTTTCTAAAACATGATTCATGAAATCATAAAGAATATATTAAATAAATGAAAGAAGTTGAGTTGGGGATTCGAGATCTCATTTACCGCGCTTTATCAGTTACTTGACTTGAAGCGGCCTCTGAAGTAATTAAAGTGATTGAGAATTGAGACTTGAGAATGATGTATTTAGCTGTAATTTGTGATTTCTGGAAATTCCAGATATGTGAATTGAACGGAGTAGAAGTGAAGAGAAGTAAAACAAATTCGTTGAATTCCCAATTGCCCAAAACAAAAGAAGGCCTCTTTAAGGCAGGCTTGGCACAATTAAACTGACCAGGACCAATAGGCCCAACACCCGGATCCGTTAACAAAAGTGAAAATATCATTTAACCACCTCACGTCTGTCCTATTGTTAAGACAAGAACTGGATTTGACTATATTCACCGTTTTCCCTCTTAAAATCAAAGAAACATTAAAAAAAGCTTATTCCGTTACTTTTTTCATCTATTAAATGTATTATTTGACCCTTTGACTATTAAAATTGAACAAATGACCATTTTATCTTTCAATATCGACTGTGGGTTAGAAATATAAATTTACAATAATATATGGTGCGTTTGGTACGGATACATAGTGGTAATTGGGTCTCGTTTGATTCTTGTATCTATGAAATATGTTGTCATGAATTGTGTTATATACGTTATATAGAGGCCAGCGTATGCAAATTGTGACTCTGGATTTTCGATATTTTTGGGTTCATAATCCGTGTAATGAAATGCAGTTTACTAGTTGGTGTTTTTGGAATTCCTAACTAAGTTAGGAATTTCCAACATCATTGGGAACTCCCAACAACGTTGGGATTTCTAACGCTGTTGGGAATTCCCAATACAGTTAGGAATTTTAATTTTTGACTATCATCATTTAATCGAATATGAAATAAAGTTGTACATCTTGAGCTAAAATGTATTCAGTAAGATGATTTACATTTTTTAATGTTGTTTTGTTACATTTCAGGAAAATAGAATGGGAGAAGAGGTTGATTTGTTAGCAAGGTTCCAGAATATTTTCCGGTGAAGATTAACAACAGTTCGTCAACGGTTGCTGTAAAGTGCATTAAGGAAAAGTTGACGGAGGAGCAGTTGGCTCTATTTCATACAACATGCTTCGGAAAACTGTTAGAGATGCATGAGCTAAATTTTTTTGGCCAGCTAGTTCATCATCTGCTTCTTAGACAAATAGTTGCATAATAAGTCAGTGATGTGGTTTGCAGTTGGTGGGAAGACATTTTGGTTTTCAATTGAAGAATTTTGTCTCATCACAGGTTTAGAGTGTGGGTCTGACCCACTGTTGGTGGTTAAGGAAAAAAAGGGATGGTAGTGGAAGTTTCCGGTTGTCCATGTTGAATGGTGAAGTGTTGTTCGATAACAAAACTTTAGAGGCCATTTTCAAAGTTGCTTCTTCAGATAGTGACGAAGACATGGGTAAGCTAGCATTACTTTACTTTTTGGAGATTGTTTTGTTTGGGAAGGATCAAAAAGTCTTTATCGGAGCCCATCCTATTGAACTTTTGGAAGATTTAGATACATTCAACAAGTACTCGTGGGGCCGAAAGTGTTTTGAAACAACCTTGAATAGTCTTCAAAGGGATTTGAGGAAAATGGCTCAAGATTATCATATAACCTTGAAAAAGACTGTATCAGGCAAGAAAAGGAAACAACAGGAGAACAAGGAAAATGAAGGTATCAGACAATATGTGTTGCATGGGTTTCCTTATGCATTTCAAGTTATTGCATCTAACTTTGAACTATGCAATTATTTAATTTGTAATTTTTATATACTATTATTCACATACTTTTTGTTCTTCATATAAGTAGATTTGGGTGTGTGAGGCAATTCCCGCTATTGGAGTTCAGATTGCCAATAAATCTGATGCTTTGCTTCCTAGAATCGTTAATTGAATTATACATGGAAGTATGGAACGTCTGATGCAACAAATGTTATCAAGTAGTTGGATCGTAAGAATGTAAGTTCGAAAATGTATTAAATTTCAAAAATAATTCCAAACATATACTAACCCATACTACTTTTCATCTATTGTAGACCCAAGTTTTGAAGAAGCTGAAACCCACTCTTCGAGAAAGGGAGAGGAGTATGTGAAATCTTTATTCACTACTGAATACGAGTTAGAACCATCAGATGTAGACGGTGAAGTTGAAGAGGACATTGTAGGCGTTAATGTGGCTAAAAATGATTCACGTTTAGGGGATGAATAAGACCGTCCAAAAAATACTCAGTATAAGTCAAAACGTGTTTGTCCGGTGAGCTAACACTTATTACCCCATTGTCATGTTATTAAGTTATTGTAAGATATATATTTAATGTAATATTAAAATGAATGATAGGATTGTGATGCCAGACATGAGAACAAGTTGAAATTAGATGATCTTGTCAAGCATATGGACGGTATGGACAAGAAGCTGGATTTGATAATCGATTTATTAGAAGTTAGAGGACAGACACCCGTAAAAGATGAAAAATCAAATAATGCTATGAAAATGGATGGTGCACAAATGGATGAAAAAGATGAGTTGGAGTTGGTTGGTAGTAATGGTGAAGAGAAAGGTGTCTATGTAGACTTTGAAGCACAAGAACACTTTGAAGCACAAGTGCATGACGATGATAGAAGTGATGATGAAGTAAGCATACCTGTTGAGAAGGTGAATACACTATGTATTCTTCTTTATTTTTTCTTATTTTTTTCTATGAATAGTTATGACAGTTTGAGGAAAATTGCAACACATGGATGAGTATCATTATGTATGAAAAACCTCCACCAATTGTTCCCAAGAGACGCTAAAAAAAGGTTGTTGCATTGAAGTCTCCTTATACAGACACACAGGGATTCAAGCCTAAAAAATTACCCAAATTCAATCCACCTCCTAAGTTGCCGCAGACCGAGTTGAAAAAATTCGAGGCATGGCTACAAAAAGAGGATTCTGAAGATCAAAAGTATGTATTTGTTTTTAATTGTTAAAACTATCAAATACATAGCTATAGTTTGTGCGCCTAACACGGTTTGAATAATTATTTTAGCAAAAATGAGGTACACCTACCATTGTGTACGATTAGTCAGGATTGGTTCAAGACCCTCTATACGCTTGACAAATGGTTGAATGACGAGGTATGTATTACATTACATAACATATATTTTTATTTATTTATTTATTTATTTGCTTTGCCCTAAGTTAGAACCTTTTTTTTTTGTATTAGCATATAGATTTCGCTTTGTACTGGATTTGTAAAACGAAATTTGAATCTCTCACCGCTAAAATGGAGATGTGTACTACCACGAATGTACTTTTCTAGGTAAAAATGGTTGTGCACTTTCACCTTCCCTGATAAACTTTTGAAAAAATTAATTTACTGATTCTTAGATTGTATGTTGATGGCTAGCATATTTACTCGCTGCAGTTTAATCATGTGTTGTAATTTTTTAGATTAATGTGATGGGAATTTGCTGAACATGTCAAAGTTTGTTGAATATTTGTTAATTTTGTTCAACTATCATGAATTAACATAGATAATTGATGTACAAGACAATTAATTTGTTGTACAGAACATCTAATTTTGTTGTACAAAACATGAATATTTGCTGTATAAAACAGTTCAATGTAGATTTGTATTTGTTGTACAAAACAGTTCAGTTCAGAATACATAAATTGAATATTTGTTAGTTGAGTTAACTTAGTTTAGTGTACAGAACAGTTAAATTTGCTGAATTGTCATGAATTAACTTAGATAATTGTGATTTGTATTTATGATTTCCTCAACAGTTAAATCCTAACATTTATCAATATTTCCTACATTGTTTTCAAAATAGCAACACTTTGACGTAAGGTTTCAACGGTTTACTAAGCAAGAAGGATTGTGGTTCGAAAATGACAAATTATTTGAGTATACTATTGGTGCAGCACCACTGTTAGCTAATCCTTGAATAGGAGTTTACAAAGTAAGTTTATTGTTGGTTGAATGTTTTTAGTAAACCTTAAGTTCAGTTAATCAAATGCTTTTAGGAGTTTACAAAGTAAGTTTAGTGTGGGTTTGACAAATGTTTTGATGTTACAGGTGTATCTCCCTCTAAATTATGATAGCACACATTGGATCTTAGCTGAAATTGATTTGATTGCTCGAAAGATCAAGGTGTACGACTCTGATACAAACCTCATTTGTGATAGGAAATTCAACAAATTCATGAAACCATTATCTACCATGCTCCCTCTACTGCATCAAAAGGTTGAGTTCTTCGATAAAAGACAGAACATTGTCCACGGTGGAAATATGATACATTGGTGTGTAAAGTGTTGTCAGCTTGTGTTGCAATGTGATTGTGGACTTTTTATCATCAAAGTTTTTGAGCATTTGGTA
This sequence comes from Dipteronia dyeriana, assembly GCA_032871835.1. Taxonomy (NCBI): domain Eukaryota; kingdom Viridiplantae; phylum Streptophyta; class Magnoliopsida; order Sapindales; family Sapindaceae; genus Dipteronia; species Dipteronia dyeriana. The sequence continues at coordinate 68,692,921 of CM065295.1, read as the reverse complement.
CATAGTGAATCTATCGATTTGGTCCAACCTGATAAAGTCTAGTATTTCAGAACATATTTGTGTTTAAATCTTTGGCGATCTCGAATAATCGCGTGAACAACATTATGATTTTTGCTATGTAATTTTGACGATGTTAACATATTGCCCTGTTAATGTAACTACATGTGCATAATGGAATTATTATTTGACTTTCAAACACAAATTTTGAAACTGTTATGGATGGAATTGTGTAGATTTTGACTGTTATGAATGAAATTGTCCAATTTTTTTGCACTGTATTGATATTAAAATTGTGTAGAAATTGAAATTTTCATCTTAATAAAAGTACAGATTTTTGTTTGAATTTAATCTAACTGTTATGAATTCAATTATGCAGTTTTTTGCAGTTTTGTGATAATAAAATTGTACAGATTTTAAGATTTTCATCTTATAAACAGTGTATATTTTTACAGTTTTCTATCCATTAACAGCAATTGAGAATTGCAAAACAGAAATCTAAACATTACACAACACTGTCAACATTACACGACACTATCAACATCAGATAAAAAAATATACCAAACAAATGTACTAATGTACCAACCAATACTGTCAACATTACACACAAAATATACCAACAAACTGTAATATCAACTAATACTGAAATCAAAATTACACAAAACTTCCTGTAAATGTAGACAGCATGTAGCAACACTTCCAACGTAACACACATTCAGGTACCTACAAATAAACACACATCATTATTAGTTTTTAAAACACGGGATACATTTTAAAAAATAATTACTAATTTAACGAAATTATTTAGCAACACTCAACAACATATTTATTATACCTCTTGGGTTTCCACTTTAATCGGTCAATGGAATTTGTGCCTTACATTTTTGCCTATTATGTCCTAATCCTTCGCATCTACCACACTTCCGATTGAAAATTTCTTCACCTTGAGACGGTTTACGTTTCTTTGGCGTACGTCCGCTTGGTTTGCGTCCTTTTGGTGCTAGAACAACAACACTTTGTATATCATCGGGAACATCCCACTCTTGCATAGGGCCAACCGGGTAAATGGAATCAGCATACGTTGTAGCCAATGTTTTCTTATAGTAATAAGGGGAGCAATAGTCATAACAAAAGATACGGTGAAGGCTACCTGCAGCAAGTGCAGGTCTACAAGGGAGTTGATCCAACTGAAATTTTCGACAAGTACAAATCTTATCACTTAGGTTAACCAACCCATTTAAGTATCGTCAACCACATGGTGTTCGTATTTATGGATAAGATGCACACGGTAACAACTTGATTTATTACTTCTACGACCTAGCCTTTTTTCTGCCCACTTCGTCAATGGAGTACTCATTTTTGCAGTAGTTTCAAGCATTTCCCAAAACTACTTTTGTAGTAAACCACGTATATGTTCAACTAATTTTGCAACCGACAACTTTCGTCATCCTTCAAAATGCCATTTAAACACTCTGCAATGTTTGTTGTCATTATGCAATATCTTCGTCTATCAAAATGACTTCTAGCCCACTTCTTAGAATTGGCCTCAATCAAATATCGTGCAACCCTCGCATTTGTTCTTCTTATTTGACCCATAATCTGATTAAACTCAACCACCCGATAAGCTTTTGAACACTTGTAAAATATATCATTGACTTTAACACCTCTAAATTTTGCCTTCATGTTTTGACCAAGGTGATACATACATATACCATGCAATGAATTAGGGAACACACGTGCTATTGCCTTTGCAATGCTTGAGTTTCTGTCCGAGATAAATACAAGATCATTCATTTCACCAATCAACTCATGTAACTTTGTCAAAAACCAATGCCATGATAAGTCATTTTCTAAATCACCAATTCTAAAGGCCAATGGGTAGCCTTGGTTATTTCCATCCAAACGTGTTGAAATAAACAGGGTTCAAGAAAGTTCCATCAACTGCTACCACCGGACGAATACAAGATTAAAACCTTCAATGGAAGGTCCTAATGCCATGCTAAAAATACTTGAACCGATTGTCTGAGTCAGTTTCAATGAATGTGACTGTCTGTGGATTTTTCCTTTCAAGCATGTGACAATATAAAGGAAGAATGCTAAATGAGTCATCTGGTGAACCCTTAGCTAAACCCAATGCGACCTCTCTAGCCCTCCATGCTTTGTTATAACTACAAGTCATTCCACAATGCTTTTTCATATCTTTAATTATGGTGTTCTGTCTGTATGACTATGAAGTTCCCTCAAACTTTGATTTTATACAATGTCCAATAAGTTTGCTACTTGCTTATCGATGATCAAAGTGGAGGGTGTCAAGAGAGCATGTGTGCTCATGCTGGTATTTTTGAACACGAAATGATTCACAATTGTTAAGCTTTGTTGCACGAACACGCCATTTGCAATCTTCGACCATACATGTCAAAACCAATAAAGCTTTGGTGGACTTGTTCACTTTAAACTAAAAATGATTAGCAATTGACAACAAACTAATCTTCATATGCAACTCTTCCTTACTAAGAAATAAATCACCAACCCCAACTTCCTTAACATTGTTGACTACACTCTCCAACGATGTATAACTTCCATGTAGTTTTGATGATTTTGTCCCAAAACCCTCAGACTTCATTTTTGATGGCCGACTACCTTCAATTTCATCTTCATTGTCCGCCCCAATAGAAAATACATCAGCATTCTCAAATTCATTTGGACCGAATACACTTTCATGTATATTATCAACACTAACTCTATTAGGATTATTTGATTCTAAAACATTGGCAATGTCTTTGTCCACATGTTCATTGTCATGACCTTATGTGTTTGGCATTATTCATGTTTTTCGTTCCATTGAGACACATAATGTAGTTCGCGTTTTCACAACAGAATTTTCACACAAGAACATTTGCATATCATCATCATTCACAACTTCAAACGGTGCTAAAACCTCCGGCGAGTTAAACAAGTACTTCATTTTGATGGAGAACTTGTTTGGATTGACATTAGTAAGACAAGATATGATATCTTGTAACGATTCATATGAGGTTTCCCTTGAAACTGAAATTAGTCTTGACTTTTCAGATTGATACTTGGACTTTCCTTCACTTCATTCCCCATCATATAAAACAACGAACCGAACTTTATCTATGAAACCTTTAAAATGAATAATAAATCTATGATTAAATTCCTAAACAAATATTCTATACTCATGGTATAGTGAATTTACAAAATATTCTAAATCTAAACAATGTTAATCTTGATGCTGCTAGAATTTCTAACTGTATTGAAAATTCTCAATTGCGTTAAGAATTCCCAACTGGATTAGGAGTTCCCAACTGAGTTGGGAATTCCTCGCAGTTAGGAATGACCAACACTGTTAGGGATTCCCAACGCTGTTAGGAAAAACTGTACTGGACACTTTTAAAAAAAAATACTATCAATTGTGTATATTCAATCCAACAATGGAAAATTAATCATACCAACATCAAATTCACACAAGACTCATGCTCTATTACATTCATGTCAACTATTTTGATAAAAATAAGTAACCCTAATGCACAAATTAAACTAAAAAAAAATTCAAACATGAAATAAACTATACATTTATGTATAAAATTAAAATTGAACACATCAACATCAAATTCAACCAAGACCCATGCTCTATTATATTGATGAAAACAATTTTCATAAAAATAAGCAACCTTAATGCATAAAGGAAAGTAAAAAAGAGATGAAAAATAGAAATATACTTTAGATTTATGTTTAAACTTTAAATTGATCATAACAACATCAAATTCACACAAGACTCATGCTTTATTATGTAAATGTAAACTATTTCCACAACCAATTAACATAAATACAATTAATCGGAAGTTCAACTATTTTTTTTTTAAAAAAAAAAACTCACCTCAAAGTTTGAATACAAAGGTACCCTTGTTGTGGATGAATATTTTTGAGTTGTTCAATGGTGGAGAATATAAATAATTACTAAAAATCGAAATGAAGGAAGAGGGAACAAAAAAAATTGAGATAGGAGAAAGAGAGAAACCGAAATTGGGTGTTGTGGTGGAGAGAGATGTGGAAATAAGAGGAAAAGAATGGTGTTGTGGTGGGATAATAGGTATAGATAGAATGGATAGGTTAAGTGAAATGAAAAATTGAGTAAGGGGTCGTTTGTTTTTTGTTTGAATACTGAACAGTCATGAATTTTTCTAATAACTGAATAGAGACTGAAATCTAAATCTGAATGACATGTTTGTTTGTTTTTCTCACATCTGAATGTATTGTCAACAAGTTTGTTTTTTAAAAGTAAAATTGTCTGAATATAAGTAATTTTACATTTATACCTATATAAAACAATTATACATATAATATGAAATAAAAACAATCCAAAAATAATAATTATATATGAACACATATGATCATGATCTTCATCTTTGATTACAAACAAACTTCATTTTTTTAAGAAAAGAAAATGTTTTTTGTTTTTCAAAAAATAAAAAAGATATCAGGAAAACTCGTACAAAACACTCTAATATATATACATCACCATAATATCATACTAAAGTATCGATATTAAACACCAATATAAACAGTGATTAGATTTATTTTTTATTTGGGTTCTTTTTTATTTTTAAAACTATTTAAAATAAATAATATATTAAAATAAAGATATATATACCATATGTAATTTTGATGAAATTGGAAATATGTTATATATTGGGATAGTATCGGAAGAAAGTATTTTAGATTGCATTTAATGCAATTCAGTGATTTGTAATTATGTTAAAAATCATGTTTTTTTTACTTTTTATTTTAAGCGGTTTTTTAGGATTTTTAAGTTGTTTGACCACTTAAAAAAATAAACAAATCAACTTAATGACTCAGACCAATTAGGTTTTAAGTGGAAAAAACAAATGACCCCTAAGTAAGGGTATAGTAGTACTTACACATCAAAAAGAAGTTAGTTTTGTAATTTTTTTCAAAAAGAGATTAGTTATTGACTTGAGCCTCATAAATGGGTTAGTTTTAAAAAAAAAACCTAAAAAAAATGCTATCAATTGTGTACATTCAATCCAACAATGGAAAATTAACCGCACCAACATCAAATTCTTACAAGACCCATTCTATAATATATTCATGTCAACTTTTTTGATAAAAATAAGTAACCTTAATGCACAAATTAAACTAAAAAAATATATTCAAACATGAAATAAATTATAAATTTATGTATAAAATTAAAATTGATCACACCAACATCAAATTCAACGAAGACCCATGCTCTATTATATTGATGAAAACAATTTTCAAAAAAATATGTAACCCTAATGTACAGAGGAAAGTAAAAAAGAGATGAAAAATATAAATATACTTTAGATTTATGTTTAAACTTTAAATTGATCACAACAACATCAAATTCACATAAGATTCATGTTTTATTATGTAAATGTAAACTATTTCCACAACAAATTAACACAAATACAATTAAATCCGAGATTCAACTAAAATTGTTTTAAACAAAAAAACATATCAAAGCTTGAATACAAATGTACCCTTGTTGTGGATGAATATTTTTGAGTTGTTCAATGTTAGAGAATGTAAATAATTACTAAAATTTGAATGAAGGAAGAGATAACAAAAAAAAATCGAGAGAGGAGAATGGGATAAACCGAAATAGGGAGTTGCGGTGGAGAGAGAGGTGGAAATAAGAGGAAAAGAATGGTGTTGTGGTGGGATAATAGGTATAAAAAATGGATAGGTTAAGTTAAATGAAAAAGTGAGTAAGTAATGGTATAGTTGTACTTACACAGCAAAAAGAAGTTAGTTTTGCAATTTTTAAAAAAAAGAGGTTAGTTATTGACTTGAGGCTTTCAAATGGATTAGTTTCCAATAAAACCCAAATAATTTCTACTTCTTTTACATTTGATTGATTCAAAATTTCAGAAAAATCTTCTATTGAACCGACGAACTACATGTTAAGAAAACAATTATACAGATAACTCATTAAAACTTGAAGGCTTCTAAAAGTAATCTCAAGTGATCTTTATTTCTGCTAATTCTTATTATTATATTTCTTCTTTCTTCTGCTGTTCCAGATCTTTTAAACCTATAATGTAATATTTTTAATAAATCTCTACAGTTTTTATAGGCCTCTTATAAATTCTTTTGATTGATGTAGGGGAACCGGTGGCATTTAATCTGATCAGGCTGATTTAGTTTTGATTATGATGCTTGACTTTCTAAACTACTCTTCTTTCCTCCATCTTATTCTCAGAGTTTGTTTCAAGGTTTTCTAATGTTCTTTTTCGAATGATAGGAAAGGTTGTCTACTTTGGCTACACACTTGATCAAATAAAATTATAGTAGTTTAGATGAATAATGCTTTTCTAGTGCTTTAGGAATCCGGACAACTAGGGTACTTTTCTGCATAACTAATCATATAAGCATATCATTAAATTCAAAGAGCAAATAGCTCTAATACCAGAGAGAAGGGGAGGGTGCAATAGAACAGAAGGTTTGAACATAGACCGGAACAGGCCTTTCAAAACACATTGTTTCTGTCACCATGGTTGGCGTGTGTGGACTTCTGGAGAATTTGAGAACACGTCTTGCTGTAAACAGAAACCATATTTGTTTTAGCTTAGAAACAAATATGAACGTAACATAATCAGATAATGAAGCGCAACAGCGAACAGAAGCTTCATAAAACCAGTATCAGTTTTAGTTTCTGATACATAACCGTCTACCGAAACTCAAAAGATCGAAGGAAACCACAACAAAAAGAATTAAGAGAACCTTACTGTAAGCTTTGACTAGACTGAACAATTGCAACAAGTAACAAGATTTTTCTTGGTACATTTCCGGGAGACTGGGATCAACTCAATCTAATTTCAGGATTAAATATGATTGCCTCAATATTGTTTTTAATTGTAAAAAAATTGTGAAATAATATTCCAGTACTTGAAAGATAATATTACAGGTCTTTTTGTTCAATCCAGATTAGCAATGACAACATCAAAGACCTCTGATATTACGCGTTTCACGGAACTCTCAAGTCGATCAGCAAACAAAGGGAACTGCAAGTGTCTTAGCATCATGGCTGATGAAAGGAGCAAAGCTACCGGGTTTTCCTTCTTTTGTTCCATTATCTTATCGTTCCCCACATTTCCTGCTGAAACACCCAGCTCGAAGACAGCATGTGCAGCTCCCACGATACCTGTTGTCATCACACATTTAATGAGACTCCTCATATACTAACAATAAAACTCATCATCCTCTATTTGATATCACAACTCAAGAATGTATTATGTTTTTATATCTTAATAAATTAAAATGAATTAGAAATTGTTAATCAGTAATTTTTACCTCCGGGCGTGGCACCAGTTCCTCATGCAATACCGGCTGCTGTATTTGCCACTAGATTGCCATAAAGATTCTGTGACCTAAAGCACATATTACGGGTCCATCAGTTACTTGGCTAAAATGCTGAAATTTTGTCGGTGCCAAACTTGCCCAACTCATTCTTTAATATTACGAAACAATTAATTGAACATAAATAGATATATGTAAACACTAGATGTAGTGGGGAAGCAAATTATTCAGTATCTTTCAACATCAACTTAGAATAGCAAAAAATTAAGCCTTTGCGGAACAATGGAACAGAAAGGTAAAACAATGCATACGTGCTAACAGATAAGCTACGCTAAACTAGATCAATCTTTGAAAGTAACACAACCATAACATCAAATTACTTGGGCTTTGAAACCAGTTGCATACAGCAATTGTCAACAATGATCTCATTGTACTTGATACTGGGATATTTTGTACTGTCTTCCCAGCAAGATTCCAAAAACAAACCATCAGCAAGTTACATAATGTTGGCTTTGTGCACGGCTGCCACTTTTTTTCTGTTTTTTAAATGGGCATACTCAAACGCATATTTTGCAATAAGTTCAGAGCAAAATTTTGCCATCACCTAGCAAAGGCAAAACCGCTAAATGAGAATCAGAAAAACGCCAAATCCCCACAGTAAAAATACTTCTAATTTTCAAATTTCTAAAAGACATTATCCATCCAATGTAATGTTGTAGCATTGTTTACGGATAACATGAATATGAATGAAATATATAGACACACCATGAGTTTAACATCATAAACCTAAAGTTATCATATCAGTTCTTCCGAGGATTTGGAGCATTCGAAATTTACGAAAAATCAGTGAACTTGGAACGTTTTTGAACAAGTCATAACAAGCTTTTTCAGTAAATTTACTTCCTGCGTTTAGTCTCTCAAAACTATGAATTTGAATGTAAGCTATTTGACCTGAACAAGCCTATTTCATGAGACTCTAACAAGTCCTATTCATTATAATTGGGCAATTTCAATAACGAAACAAGTAAATTTACTGAGCTTCTATTGAAACCGAATTGAAACAGTTCATACTTCAATTACACAAGCTAATCAATAAGAACTTCATACAAAATCAAATCTTGGTACAAAAAACAATTGAACTTGAACTTGAAATTGAAATAACAGCAGCTACTTACCTTGAGACTATCAACGACTCCGGGAACGACTTCGTGCTCGAGCCCTAAATATTTGCCTTCGGTGTTCTTTAAGGCTTACGTGCCTTCGCACGTCAGATTTAGAGGCTGACATGCCAATACACGTCAGCAATAAGCGATGACGTGGACACGACACATCAGTGTCAGATTCAAAGTAATTACTTTTTTGAAAAATACAGATTACAAATTTCTAAAACTTTTATTTATCAATATCTTTAAGAATAAACTAATGAAATTGAAAAAAAATCTGTCTAAAAGTAGATGGAATTATAGTATGATAAAATTTCTGTCATCGCAGCGGAAAAAAATACATATATTTCTCTGTTAACATTTCAATTACAACATAAATAAAAACAGATAACAGTATCCGACTTGAATTAAAATAAAATAAAAAAAGCTTTTAAACTGCAAATACCTATCATAAAAGCTAAAGCCATTCTTCTAAATTCTCAACAAAAAAGAAGTGTGCAATGTAATGTAATCAAGTAACAAGCACATAGATGTACATTCAACTACCAAGCCTGTATTTTCCGAAAAATGTTCGATGGACATATACCAAACGAAAGGCAGGCTTTCAAAACATGTATTAATGGGTTGAAGAAGGAGGAACACCTGTGTTGCCCAATCCCATCTTCTGACCCAAGAGCATTAGCTGCTCGACAAACTCTACTCCTGTGAGAATTTCCGTTGTTCCGTATATAACATGCTTGACGGGCTGCTGGCGCTTTGCATGCTCTTGCAAGCTGCCATACTCCATGTAGTTACCACCACCGATCATGAAGACAATAGCTTCTTTAAATGGTCCCTTCAGATGGCTGCTGCCTCCCCCAGTGCTAGACTTGGGAGCACGAGGATCGAACACAAGGTAGGAGTCGATCTCTGGATTTGGCTTTCCTTCAACCAAAGCTTCCACTGTCCTTGTCAATGCAAGCTGCCTGTCACTAGCTAACAGATTCTTCACACCGGTTGTCACAGCACTAATCGACTGCCCATATAGCTTCTCCGCCCAATCAACAATGTTACTTCTACTTGCAGAATTTGCTGATGCTAATGAGACATTCAATGACTTGATCTTTTTCACATACTGGAATGCGCTAGTATCAACCTCAGACTCCCTGAGGACTGCTTCCACCGACTCGACTTCTGACTGATTAATGGTTTCCGAAGAGATTACATATATAATTGCAAACCGCAACTTATCCATCTTACTGCCTTTTCCTTTAAGTGTGCCCAGCAGTTCATTTCGATCAATGCCTCCTCTGACCATCATGTCATTTTCCTTTTTAGCATATGAATCAAGAGACCTCTCCTTGATCTCGCCCAACAAGACAGTTGCAATATTTGTGTGCTTATCAATCACCTGCTTCCTCTCAGTCAGTTCAGGCAATGAATTCACTGCATTCATCAAATGTTTAGTGTTGCCGATCAAATCAGTTCCATCAAACTCAGCCCCATCGGTACCCCCAGTTCTTCTATTAACATCATCAACATCCTTCTTATACTTATTCAGTTGAGTCTCGATCTCCACTGCAACTTCAGGAAATTCCAACCAGCCATTGGCCACCCAAAACGGGTCTGAACTGTCCAACTCAAATGACTTCATCCCACCTTTTTCTCCGTGAACACTCAACCTATTAAGCTTCAATCCAAGCACATCATGCACAAGTGGACGGTACCTAAAGTCATGCTGTATCCCAACAGACAACTCAAAATTCCTATCAAAAATACACAAAATGGGACGCTGAAACGAGCTCACAAAATTCCCGCCTTCTGAAAACAAATTGTTCTTGGACAGCAAATGATCACGCAACCTCTGGTCCAATGCCGATGCAACCATCTCTGCTGGCCCACCACGTGGACACCTTATGATTGGCACCACACCCAGGGTAGCCAATACACAAAATAACCCGGCAACAATCTTCTCAATGATCTCCTCAATTTCTCTATCCCCTGCCTTCGGATCATTCAACTGAACATAACTGTTCTTTTGAGCCAACGAAAATAAATTATCCTCTAAAGTAACAAACTCCAAATACTGATCACAGACCTTGGAAATCCTCTGAATCGAATCCGAATTTAAGGTCCCGGATGCTAAATCCTCAAGCAGCGTCCGTGGTATGGAGGATGAAAAGTTCAGGTGAAAACTATCATAAAGAGAAGCAGAAGCATCCGCTATGATTCTTTGTACATTTTGCTGGCTTGCTTGAACAAAGTACACAGCAGGCACATCGTGAACAGGCTTGCGGTCTTTATCAATGAGGAAATAAAGGGTCACACCATGTTTACGGAGATCCTTAACATGGATCAACGGTGACAAAATATTCTGGCAAAATCTATCATATATCAGGATCTTATAAACCTCCTCGTTGGCAGTTCCAGTTGCGTTCACAGGTTGGTTCAGATTCAGCATCCGGATTATACATTCTGTACCGTAAAGTATTAATGGATAGATCAGATTCAATCCAAAACACACAATCACCATACCAAAGAATATTAACTAAATTCACTAAGTAGTCAAAAAACTACGATGGGTTTTCGTTTTCTTTTATATGTAGACGAAATAGAACAACTAATTTGGTAAATTCCTGCCCAGAAATGGGATTTTGATGAATTCTATCTACTTGTTGATTTAACAAAAAATAGAGAATTACCGGTTTGTTTCTGACGAAGATTGAGAGCCATCGAAGGCTGAAATCCAAGTCCTTGACACTAATTAAACTTGCTCCAACTGTAGATTTGCTCTCTTCAGTTTCTAAAACATGATTCATGAAATCATAAAGAATATATTAAATAAATGAAAGAAGTTGAGTTGGGGATTCGAGATCTCATTTACCGCGCTTTATCAGTTACTTGACTTGAAGCGGCCTCTGAAGTAATTAAAGTGATTGAGAATTGAGACTTGAGAATGATGTATTTAGCTGTAATTTGTGATTTCTGGAAATTCCAGATATGTGAATTGAACGGAGTAGAAGTGAAGAGAAGTAAAACAAATTCGTTGAATTCCCAATTGCCCAAAACAAAAGAAGGCCTCTTTAAGGCAGGCTTGGCACAATTAAACTGACCAGGACCAATAGGCCCAACACCCGGATCCGTTAACAAAAGTGAAAATATCATTTAACCACCTCACGTCTGTCCTATTGTTAAGACAAGAACTGGATTTGACTATATTCACCGTTTTCCCTCTTAAAATCAAAGAAACATTAAAAAAAGCTTATTCCGTTACTTTTTTCATCTATTAAATGTATTATTTGACCCTTTGACTATTAAAATTGAACAAATGACCATTTTATCTTTCAATATCGACTGTGGGTTAGAAATATAAATTTACAATAATATATGATGCGTTTGGTACGGATACAGGATAAGATGGAACGAGATTGGACTGGACATGACAGTTGTTTCGTATTGTGTTTGAAATATCTGGGGCATAACTTTTATCTTTACTGTTATATGTTTAGTATGACTGAGACAAGACGAGATAAGTGGTTCAATGATCAAAGCACCCCTCTTGTTCTGTATAATATTTGTTACCACATATGGGTGACAAATAATATATTAATATATGATATTTAACAAAAATGAAATATTAAAAGAAAAGAAAATGGAAAAATATATTAATCAAAATCTGATTTTTTTTAAAATGAAAATGAAACGAAAAATAAAAATATTTCAAAATTAGTATTTCATATAGCACATCCAATTAAAAAGCTTTTGAAGTGAAAGAAAAAGGTTTTGAAGAGATCTGGAATTTTTCCAGAACTCTTCAAAAACAAAAAAAAAGACAAAAAAGTTTTTTGTTTGCTAGAGAAATCAAGTGATCCAGAGCAACAAGTGATAATGTGTTTTAGTATTAAGTATCCAGCATCATTGACTTCTTACATTGATACATTACTTCAGAGAAAAAATTTATAGGTTTCATATCTTCCGGTTTCTTCTTGGTGGTGATTTTTTCTAGTTATCTTCTTCTTCTTCTTTTTTTAATTTCTGGGTTTCATTTTTTTTTCAAGGTCGATAATGATGGAAGCTTGAAGGCTGAAGATTGATGATGATGATGATCCAGAGATGAACATACAAAGGAGAGAAAGAGAGAGAGAAGGATTCAGTATTTCAGTTGTTGTAATGGACAAATTTGTAATTTTTGAAAATCTTAAGGGCAATAAATCATTTTCAGACTTATCCTATGTTCTACAAATTTGATAGGGACAAATTTGTACGAATTTTATCCCATATTGTTCATTACACTTTTAAAAGACACACCAAAAGTGGGATAAGAGTATAGGTGTAAGTTTGGGCCGGCCCGGTCTGTTTGGGCACGGTCTACCGAGCCTGTGTTCCAAAACAGGTCGGCCCTGGCACGCCATGCCCATTGGGCGTGCCGTGCCAGGCCCGGCCTGTCTTGGAAAACAGGGCCCTGCACGGCTCGTGGGCACGACCATGGCAAGCCGTGCCGACGGGCCGGGTCATGCTGTCTCGTTTGCCCGGCTAGACGGGCCAAATCGGCCAGCCCACTTTAATTTTTTTTTTTTAAAATATTAATAATATAATTTTATATATATATATAACTGGACCCACTGTATCGGCCCACCGTACCGATGGTTGAACCTGGCACACCGGCTAGACGTGCCGAGCCGGGCCGGCACGGCGTGCCTCGGTTGGAGGCCCAACAAGGCCTGTAATTATGGGCCGTGCTAGGCACAGCCTGCCTTCTTGGATAGGCCCAACGGGGTCGGCCCACCTTGAACCGGCCCATATTTACACCACTAGATAAGAGGGGATTGTCCAATCTAATCACATATTCATTACACGTTAAAAGTGGGATAAAAGGAGAATGTCCTATGTTATCCTATCCCCTACCATATACCAAATGCAACCATAAAGATCTTATCGAGCTGTGTACAATTTCTCTTTATTTTTAGTCGATCCATAGGTACATGTCATAATCACAGTACACGTGTACCAATAACAAATTTATTTCTCCTGTTATTTAATTTTTTGTTATAGTATATATTAAAGACATGCTTGGTTTGTAATCCAAACACAACAGACACCGATCAACACTTAGATTCAGTTTAGCATGGCTTCTTTAGCTGTTTTGGGGATCAAAAGTGATTCTGAACCTAAGATAGGGTGTTTAGTAAAATCACGGGAAAATACTTTTGGTCACTTTTAGTTTCTCCCAACTGAGTTTTTGAGAAGCTATAAATACATGCTTTTGGATTTTGGCCTCTGCTTTTAGAAAACGTGCTACAGTGATCGTAAATGAAATTTTACTAACTTTTCAACTTTGTCATTACCTTTAACGAAATTTAACAAAAAAAATTAGACTTATATTTCTGTAAAAAAAAATTGTTGCCATAACTGTATAAAAAAAATTGGGATAATTAATTCAATAAAGTAGAATAAAAATGAAATAAAAAATAAAGTAGAATAAAATAATGAAATAATGAAATAAAGAAATGAGGCTAATTAATTAAATAAAGTAGAATAAAAAATGGGGCTAATTAATTCAATAAAATACCATAATTATATAACACTTAACACTAAACACGAATAAACAAGAAAAATGTAAAGTATAGCACATTAGTACCATTTAGATGTCTATGTCCTTTTAGTAATTTTACACACTCACAACACTTTTTATTTCAGTTTACCAAACATATTGAAATTGTTTTTAGTTCTCACAGCACTTTTGAAAATCAGTTTACCAAACACTCAACTGATTCTTCCCACAGCAATTACAAAAGCAATTACCCACACAGCAATTACAAAAACACTTCTCCCCACAGCACAACAATACCAAACTGAGCATTAATGTTCAACCTCCAAACACGACCTTAACAGTAACCGAGAGACTAAGGATGTCAATGGAATAGGTTCAGGATAGAGACAACAAATCTTGACCCTGTATCGAAAAAAAAAATACTTTATCCCAACGCTGATTATTAAAGACCTGGTTCGGGACAGGGAATTTTTGAGGTGGGGGAGGTGGGCATCCCAATTTTGTTTTCGAAAATATGGATATGGTACGATTTCTATATATTTAATAGTTATCTATAATAAAATGAATTTTTATAAAGTGAATAAATAGTATGAAATGGTATTAAAAACAATCATATCTGAATAAACTTTAAAATATATCTTACATATAAAGTTTCAACCAAGAGTTACCTTTATTAGTTAAATATACTTTAATCTTCTTTTGGACCAGATGTCAACGATTACTACCTTACCCTAATCGAGCGAGACAAAGAACCAACTGTTCTTGGTTCTTCCAAAACTTGTTCGACGAAGTGAACCCACAAATGAAGACTTTATGATCTTTGTGAGACAAGGAATAAGGCTTTTCTTTAAACCCTTTGGGAACCTAGTAGTTCACAAAGTTGGATTGAAGATGGATATTACATCCAGCATCTGATCGACCAAGAGAATAGAAATGGTGAATCTCTCGGGGGGTCGGCGAGTTCTTTGCACCGATTTGTTTTCCATAAGTGCCACAAACCGACCAATATCCTATAAGAACTGGGGGTTAGCTGAGCGGGCGTGATTCCAGCCTCCGCCAAGAACCTGGCAGTAAAGGGTTGGATGGGTAAGATTTCCCCAGAAAAGAGCATAGCCTTGAGATGGCGACAACGCCTGAAGGTGGATTCTAGATGGCTTACCGATCATCAAGGAAGAGTTTGACAGAAACTGGGATATCGAACCTCAAGCCAAAAAAATGTTTGGATTGAACTTTGTATTTTGATAGGGTTGTCGACATAAAGTAAACCGATGTGACTGAAAATTAATATATAATAATTGGGTTTTTCTTTTATCTGATGTAAGTTTACAATTTACATTAGATAATAAAAAATTAATATTAAGTATTTATTATATAATTAATTAAAAAAGGAGGATCAGTGACCGCGTCCACAATCCGCGGGAATCTGACATATTACGAAGGCACAAGAAAAGGCGAAACTCGATCAAATGCATGTTCAGTGTGCCTCCAGGAAGTTATTGGGTTACCAGATGCATCAAAGAAGAATAGAAGCAAATTCGAAAAAAATCTCAGGGATAAGAAAGACGAAAGCACTGGAAAGTGGAAACACTTGAAGAATTCTAGCAACTGACCGACTGTCTAGTGTCGATAAACAGATTCATCTCAAGGTCTACAGAGAAATCTTTACCTTTCTTCAAAGCCCTGAAAAAAGGAGCATGAGTAAAATGCGATGAACATGCATATTAAAGTACATGAGCTCATGCGAAACAACTATTTTAATTGAACTTTGAACTTTTTAGGGTTGTGGAAATTAAGTAAACTGATGTGATTGAAAAATAATATATAATAATTAGGTTTTTCTTTTATCTGATGCAGGTTTACAATTTACATTAGATAAAAAATAAATTATTATTAATTCTTTATTAAAAAAAGGAGGATCAGTGACCACGACCACGATCCGCGGGAATTTGATGTATTACGAAGGCACAAGAAGAGACTAAATCTGACCAAATGCATGTTCGATGTGCCCTTTAGGAAGTTCTTGGGTTTCCAGATGCATCAAAGAAGAAAGAAGCAAACCCAGAAAAAAACTTTGATAAAAAAGATGAAAGCACCGGAAACATTCAAAGAAATCTTTACAATTTTTCAAAGCCTTGAAAAAAGGGACATGCGTAATGGGATGAACAGTGTGAAAAGGCTTTCCAACCGTTAAAGGATTACATGGGGCGAGCTCATTTATTATCAAACGGTTGGCAAGAGAAACTCTGTGCTTGTATCTATCAGTTACAGACGTCGCCGTCAGCTCTGCACTCATGGGACAAGATGAAGGCGTACAACACCCCATCTACAACACCAATAAAGCCCTATTGCCCGCCGAGACTAGATATCCTCTAGCTAAGAAGATGGCATGAGCATTAGTGATCTCGGTGAGAATGCTCTGTCCATATTTCTAAGCTCATAAGATCGGTATGTATACCAGTTGCCCATTAAAGCAAATACTGTAAAAAACTGAAAGTATCCGACAGACTGATGAAATAGGCAACTGAACTAAGCGAATTCGACATCGAATACAACCCTAGATCTTCAATCAAAAGGCAGATGGTGGAGGACTTCATCGCCGAGTTCACGGAGCCTGATGTTGAAGTCGCCAGATCGCTCGAGGAGAAAGGAGAGACCAAAGGATTTAAATGGAGACTACATGTGGATCGATTTAGTAAGTAGTCAGTACACATAGATTTAGTCAAAAAAAAAAAAACTACATCATGGGTTTTCATTTTCATTTATATGTAGACGAAATCGAATAACTAATTTGGCGAATTCCTGCATAGAAATGGGATTTTGATGAATTCTATCTACTTCTTTTCAATTTAATGATTTAACAAAAAATAGAGAATTACCGGTTTGTTTCTGATGAAGATTGAGAGCCATTGAAGGCTGAAATCCAAGTTGCTTGATGCTAATTAAACTTGCTCCACTTGTAGATTTGCTATCTTCGGTTTGTAAAACATGATTAATAAAATCGTAAATAACATATAAAAAGGAAAACTTGAGTTAGGGATTTTAAGATCCCATTTACTGTGCTTTATTAGTTACTAGTTACTTGACTGATTTATATCTCCATGTAATGATTGAGATTTTAGAATGATGTATTTAGTTGTAATTTGTGATTTTTGGAAATTACATAAATGTGAATTGTACAGAGTAGGTGGTAAGATAAGTGATAGGAAATGAAACAAATTTGTTGAATTCCCAATTGCCCAAAATAAAAGGCCCCTTAAGGTAATCCTCTAAGGCAGGCTCATCACAATTAAATTGACCGGGACAAATAGGCCCGATAATAGAACATGTCTAACACATAGAGATAATCAAAACCCTAGCACCAAACAGTGTGTTTAGAGTTTGGTTTTGAAAAAAAAAAATCCAACTTCACTTCAGTTTTGTTCCAAAATCACTTATTGTCCTCAGTAAACCCTAAAATTTTAGTTTTCTCAATTCAGCGATTAGAGACGGTGCGAGAAGAGCCACGACGACGTTTTCACTTTGGAAATTGATAGAAATTCGTGAGAATTTGGGGTGCGTGGCATTGATCTTAATTTTGATTCTTATTCTAGATTTTAGATTTTACAACAAAAAAAAAATTGTTAAAATCAATGGGTTAAAAATATAAATTTACAATACTACAAGGATCTTATCAATTGTTGTTCATTTTCTTTTTATTTTTAGCCAAACCATTGTTGACGCGTAATGAATCAATACTTGGTTAATACACGTCATAATCGTTGTACACGTGGACTAATAACAAACTTATTTATTTATTTATTTATTTATTTATTTTGTTATCGTATATATTAAGGATGTGTAACGTGTTTGGTTGGTAATCCAAACACAATAGACACTAATCTACACTTAATGTACAACCTCCAAACAAGACCTTAAAAGTAACTAAGAGACTAGGTATGTTTATATGGTGGGTTCGGGACAAGGAAACAAATCTCGACCACCGTCCCGAAAAAAAAAACTATTTTACCCCAACCCTAACTATTGAAGACCTGGTTTGGGGCGGGGAATTTCCGGAGTGGGGGAGGTGGCCCTAACCCCGTCCCGTCTCGCCCAATTTTGTTTTTAAAAATGTAGATATTGAACAATTTCTATATATTTAATAGTTATTTATAATAAAATAAACTCCTATAAAGTGAATGAATAGTATGAAATGGTATTGAAAACAATTTTCCTTGAATAAACTTTAAACTAAATCTTTTATATAAAGTTTCAACTAAGAACTACTTGTATTAGTTACATATACTTTAATCTTCATACACTTTTTTTTTCATTTTACTATATCAACATATTTGTTAAAAAAAACACATAATATATCAAGAGATATAAAATGTTATATGTACATAATTTAAAAATTAAAAGCAAAAACATGAATATTTAAATACCCGAATTCAAGCGAAACAACCGTTTGAATTGAACTTTGTATTTTTTAGGGTTGATGACTTAAAATAAATAGATGTGACAGAAAAATAATATATAATAATTTGTTTTTTCTTTTATCTAATGTAAGTTTAAAATTTACATTAGATAAAAAATAAATTAATATTAATTATTTATATCTTAATATTACTAATAAAATATATATTATTTAATTAATTAAAAAATGAGGATTAGTGACCACATCCACGATCTGCGGGAAATCTTCGACGTATTACGATGGCACAAGAGGAGGCTAAACCCAACCAAATGCATGTTCAGTGTACCCTCTGGAAAGGTTTTGGATTTCCAAGTGCATCAAAGAAGAATAGAAGTAAATCTGAAAAAAAAAATCTATGCGATAAGAACGACAAAAGCACTAGAAAGTGAAAACAATCAAATAATTCTAGCGAGTGATTAGCTGTCTAGCATTGCTAAACAGATTCATCTCAAGGTCAACAGAGAAATCTTTACCTTTTTTCATAACCCTAAAAAAGGGAGCATTAGTAAAATGAGATGAGCAGTGCGAGAAGACTTTTCAGCAGTTAAATGATTACTTGGGGTGAGCTCACTTACTGTCAAAACCATCGGCAGGAGAATCTCTGTATTTGTACTGTCAATTACAAATGTTGCCGTCAGCTCTGCACTCATGAGACAAGATGAATGCGCACAACGCCTGATCTACGACACCAATAGAGCCCTGTTGCCCGCGGAGACCAGTTATCCTTTAGCCAAGAATATGATATAAACACTAGTGATCACGATGAGAAAGCTCTGTCCATATTTCTAAGTTCATAAGACCTGTGTGTATACCATTTGTCCATTAAAGTAAATAATGTAGAAACCAAAAGTATCCAATAGACTGACAAAATGTGCAATTGAAGTAAGTGAATTAGACATCGAATACATCCCCTGGTCTTCAATCAAAGGGCATACGGTGGTGGACTTTATCGTTAAGTTCACAAAGCCTGATATTGAAGTCGCTAGATTGCTCGTGGAGAAAGGAGAGACCAAATGCTTTAAATGAGACTATATATGGATGGATCCTCCAATACCCACGAGAGCGGAGCATGAATTATAATCATCACTCTTAAAGAAGATACAGTTAAATGCATTTAACTCTTTAACTTTAAGGCTACCGATAATCAAGTAGAGTACGAGGTTCTGCTCGTCGAACTGAGAATATCGACGGCTCTTGGGGCCGACGAGATCCATATATTAAATTATCCGTAAGTAGTGGTAAACCAGGTCAGCGGTGAATACTAGACCAAAGAAGATACCATGGCAGCATATATGGCGATTGCCGAAAGAATGCTGCAACGCTTCAAGAATTTTAAAATCACTCAAATTCTTCTAGAAGAAAATGTAAAGGTGAACTCTCTCTCAAAACTCGTCAACGCAACCACATGAATATATCTGATATCCGTCTTAGTATTGCATCTCGTCCGACCAAGTACATAAGGTTAGGAAAAGGTATTGGAGGTGAATGAATTGGACATATGAGAAGATACTTGATTGACACCCATATGGAGATACCTTGTTAGCAACACTTACCAATAGACCCACTGGAAGCCAAATGCATCAAGTATCGTTGAAATATATAAACATGGTTAAATTGCCAAAAGCTAACCTAGATGAGGGTGAATAAGTTTTTAAACCTCTTTTCAATCCCTTAGAAACAAACAAAAGTTTGACCCTCTAGATACCTTGAATAACTGCACATTAAAGATATGAAAGCACATATAGACTATTGAAAAACATATTCAATTCAGCATGTCAATTAAAGTCTACAATTTACAAGTGAAGAGATCAAACTAAAACATAAATCAACTAACACTTGTATTCATATATATGTCCAATATACACAAGTACAAATAAATGAATGACTATATACAAATAAATCAATTTACAAAGATAAATGATATATACAACTTTGATCAAAAGACTGTTTACATCTCTTTATTTACAAATATATTGTTTACAAAAATATGAAGAAATGATTATCTAAACAAGATACAATCAATCACATATAAAAATATAAAAGAGAGAGATAGAGACATTTGACATGTTATCTTTTACATGGTAAAACCTCTAAAGAGGAACATCCACAGGTTGATTCCATAACCATCGGTAACACTATATTTCACTAGTTGTATAAAAGTACACCCTTAAAAGTGACAAATCCTCATACTCGTCTACTTCCTATTAGATATCCCTTTTACCTTGTCCGTGAACATTTTACTAATGAAAGACTTGTGACTTTCTATCAAAGACACTTCATATGTCTCTAGAAAGTTTTCTTGCTCAACTTTCCATATCACATCGATCCAAGTCAAGATTTCTTTGCTCATGTTAGAACTTCACATCCCAACAAGAGACTTCATACATTTTACAAGGACTTCCTAAACATGAATGTATTCAAATGCAAACATATGCACCATAGAATATATGATCAAGATATCCTATGGAAACTTGAAATGATCAATGCACACAATGTATATTTTCTAGTTTATCACCCAAACAATTGACATCACACAAATGATGTAAATCATATACGAAATGTATGGATTATGTAGACTCCATGAAGAACTAGACATAGATATGAAAGTTCACAAACAAAGTTTCATAGTTCTTTATACATGAACAACAACCTAAAATATGCAATTTAATCAATTCACACTTAAATCTTAGATATTACTCATGCAAACTAAAACTTGAAATCATAACATATTCATTAAACACATATTCAAGACTTTAGAACTAAAATAAGAAAATGCTAGAATAAAAAATATGTTCAATGAAATTCTTTAGCAAATATTTAGAGTCACATTCACAAAATAATCAATTAACTCTCTAAGACTCTAAATATAAAATTAAATGTGATAATTGTAAATATATTCAACTAAAGAGTCCTAACACATGTAAAGACTATCAATCATCAAGTTAAAATCAATCCAAATAGCCATAGTATATAAGCTAGTCATAATACAACTCCCAAACATGTGAAATTTTAGATTTAAGAAAACTTAAATCACATTTAAGTTTCTAATTAGACAAATCTAACTTATAATTGAAGATTTATCTTCTAACAACATTTGCTCAAGTCACATACACTAAAATGAGAAGAAGACCCAAGGTATTTGAGCATTTAAAAACTTAGAAATCAAAAGAAAAACACATACATTGTCAATTTGAGTGCATCCACGGAATTAATGTAGAACACCAAAAATACTTGGGCAAAAGACTTCAAGACCACTTGGAAAAGATAAAAGACTTCAAAACGATTATCTCATTTTTTAAATCACTCAATTTTGTTGAGAAACGAGTGAGATATGAAGATTTGAAGTTGAGAGAAAAACAACGAAAATTTCTGCACAAGTCATCTTGGTTTTGAAAAAGGAGAGGGAGATGATATTTAAAAGAGATTGGAAGGGAAAGTGATGTGGAGAGAAGGGAGCCATGGATGAGCAATCACAACATGCCACCTAGGCTTCCCGTGGAGGTACGTGGCCTCCACGAGGGTTAAGTGGTTCCCCTAATATGGGGCCACACGCCTCCACGGGAGAGGGGATGTTGTGGATAATTGCCACCCACTCTTCCCATGTACTTTTTCGTGCACCTCTCGCGTTCTCCGACTTTCGAACCCTGATTTCGAATTCGTTTTCAGATTACGAATCAGGACTCTCTCACAGACATGGACGTCTATGAAAATTTAACCAAAAACTTGGAAATCGACTCGATATACAAGAACGAATACCAATAACGATAAATACACGGAAAGTTTCGTAACCTCCAACTCAGAACTCGAAAACTTATGAATGAGTAACCGAGATGTTCGAAACTTAATAAGAAAATAATATAAGAATATATTCAAGTTCGATACCAATAAAATACAAACAAATAAATACAAAAACATAAAAATATATTATTTACTAAAGCTAGTATTAGAACAAGCATTTTTAATAAGTATTACTCTTGGTCTTCTGCCAAAGTCAATATGTGATACGTTACTATGTAAGTCTTCGACTATACTCTTCCTCTTCCTTCCTAGGTTGTTCTATGGGCTTATTTATGCCCTCCTTCGCACAAAAAATATTTATGTGGATCAGGATTCATATTTACATCCGGCTCGGTATTATCCAGATTGACATATCCGAACCGGGTCGGACTGTTCAGCCAACCCTAAATGGCTAAATGTAATTGTTGAAGAACGTCGTTTGGTAAGACTTGGAATATGGAAATCAAGGAGTAGCGGAAGTCAAGTCGCCGTTCAAGTGTTTGAGTATGTATCTGACGCCAATCTTTCTATATGTATCTTCTCCATTAAAACCATCTATTTATCATTTTATCTTTCTTATATTTCTTCTGATTTCGTCTTCTGCTACTTCAGGTTCACTTCTTCTTTTGTTTTTCATTTTTTGATTTCTGTCTATTTCTTCTTTCTTTTACTATCAACAAGTCTTTGCTTTGAATCTGAAGAAATTGGGTGTAATTCATTTGTAAACAGATATGAAAATTCGGTCAAACGAATAGAAGATTACGTAAGTCAGAGTATTTCTATTGGTTTTTGTTCTGAGGAGCATAGCAGATCACTTGAAATGAAACGATTATGTGAATAAATGCATATATATGTGTTTTTTACTTTCCTATTTTTATTTTGAACTTCTTCTGCTATTGGATTATGTAATATATGAAAATAGTTGGTATTTTTGCTGGTTTCTTCAAGTTCAAAATATATGAAATCAAAGTAAGTTTAGTTCAAGTTTATATTCTGTTGCTGTGACAACTTGATAAGAATTCAGTTTCGTGTAGTAATTATTTGGACAAGTTAGTCATACTTTGTGTTCATGGAAATTGAATCGTCTCCAATGTGATTAAAGTAATTTATTTTATCTATCCAACAACACAGACAAGAAACAAAAAGCATAGCGTCGCCTGCTAAGTCGTTGTATGGTTAATATATTTAAGATGTTTGAGTATATGTCTCATAGAAATATTTGCATAATTATTTGTTTGTTGCTTTTCCCACTGCCACAGTCCTCTCTCTCACCCTTTTATTGATCATCATCACTAGCAGGTCATTGTTTTATCTTTTGCTGTTTTGTTTTATTGTTCAAATCTTTATATTTTATCTAGGTTGGATTCTGTTTGTAGTAAAGGTAGCTGATTTATGGTAAAGGCGCTGATTAATGTGTTTATCTGTGTATATTTATATGTTTGTGGTGAATTATTGGTGGGTTTGGTGGATTTCGGATTGATTTGGTTTTTGTTGGGTTTGAACTGAGGTGGTTTTTTTTTTTTTTTTTTTAAATGAATATAATTTCGTTTTTACAAATTATTTTTTTGAAATATTGAGAATTGTTTTGGATAGTTGGTATATTGCAGGATTTTGGATTCCCCTTGATGATTTGGCAGGCGGTTTAATTGTACACATCATAGAAGAAGATTTTGCATCTTCTGGAACTCATGTGGAAGAGGATGTGGATAAGGCATTGTGTAATCTCAATTTTCTGTTATGGTAAAGTGAGTGAATGTCTCTGATTTTGTATGCTTGAAATCTCTCGGAGATGCTGCATTGGTTCAATTCAGAGTAGTCCCTGTTAGTAAAAGTTATTATTTAAGGAGTCGGGTTGTTGTTGGTGTGAAGATGGATTTTGAAATGCAGTTACATAACGAGGATTCAAATTTGTGTTCTGCAAAGAAGAAGAAGAGGCGGAATAGGAAGACCAAAGCTTCATGTGGCAGTAATAATACACATCACGAGGGAGATTCTTTGGTGCCAGATGTCCTCCTACAAAAAGACTCATGTGTAGAATCTACTGCTAATGTTAGCTCTAATTCAGGTTTAATTGAGGTGCAATCTAATTCCAATATGAATTGTTCAGAAAATAAGAGTAAGGTGAAAAAAGAGAAGTGGAAGAGGCATAAGGCCCGAAAAGCTGTTAACAGGGATGTTGGTCTTCACGAAGTTGCTTCTGAAACTAAGACCGCTCCCTTCAGAATAGAGGCTCCGGTTGATGAGAGCATAAAACCAGTTTTAGAGAAAGACTCATATGTGGAACCTATCGTGAATCTTAGCTCTAATTCAGGTTTGATTGAGGTGCAACCTAATTCCAATTTGAATTTTTCAGAAAATAAGAACAAGAGACAAAGGGAGAGGAACAAGAGGCGTACGGCCCAAAAAGCTGATAACCCAGATGTTGATCCTCATAAAGTTGCTTCTGAAATTAAGATTGCTCCTGTCAGAATAGAGGCTCCGGTTGATGAGAGCATAAAACCGGTTTCAGAAAAAGACTCATGTGTGGAACCTACTGCGAATATTAGCTGTAATTCAGGTTTAACTGAGGTGCAATCCAATTCTAATTTGAATTTTTCAGAAAATAAGAACAAGAGAAAAAGGAAGAGGAAGAAGAGGCGTAATGCCTTAGAAGCTGATAACATCAATGTTGACCTTCATAAAGTTGCTTCTGAAACTAAGACTGCTCCATTCAGAATAGAGGCTCTGGTTGATGGGTGCATAAAACTGGTTTCAGAATCTACTCCCCTTGAAGTAGATGTTCCTGATGATTTAAACAATAAGACGGATTCCGTAGCCGCTTCTGTTGAAATAGAAGCAGCAGTTGGCACGAGCACAAAGACAGATCCAGCACCAAATTTGACTCTTGTGCAGAAAAGGAAAAGGAAAAAAGAGAAAAGGAAGCAGAGACATAAATCCCTTGAACATGATGCTACAGATCATGTTCATCCAGAAGATAATTCTGTAACAAAGAATACAGTTCTAGAAAAGGACACATCTTCACTGCCATCAGTCAATATGTTCTCAGAAAAGCAACCGAATGGACAAATTAGTCTGTGTCCGGAAATGAGTGAGGTGAAGGAGCTGAATGATGGGCATAATGACTGTGAAAATAAAAGTTTAGCAAATTTTCATATGGATATTGGAAGGCCTTGTGAAAAAAAGGATGTGAAGTTTGCTCCAGCTGTTGTAGAGTTGGATTTGACTACAGTGAAGGAAGATCTTCTGGTCTCTGAAAAGCTAGGTAATTCTTCAAAGATTGAAGATACAAGTTTGTTAGAGAAACATAATGTCCATGCCGAGAGTGTTAACATCTATAAGAGAAAGAAAATAGTCGAAACCTATTCCAGGAATATAAGGAGAGATTCCTCTGATTCTGGGGAAAATAACTGCATTAAGGAAGATGGTACAGGATTTACTTCATTTGGCCATTCAGAAGATCCCCTTGTCACTGGCTTTTCTGAGAATAAGTTAGATATTGAATTGGAGCGAAAGAACGATGCCTCGGTGCAAGTTTTGGAAGACATTATGATGAGGGAAGCCTTAGTTGATTGTTCAGATGGTAAACCGGTATGCATGGACAATGAGAATGGAATGGAAAAGAAGATTTTGAAAGAGGATGAAGACATTTTTGAACAGACAAACAGACGCAAATTAAAGGAGAAAACATCTGATAGTATATCTGGTATTGATACTTTCTGCAGTCACCAAGTTCAAATGAACGCGGAGGTAGAAACCAATGTGGGAGAAATATCTTCAAGCTCATCCCATTTGGGTGTAACAAAAAATGATGTAGATGTCACTGGTAAAGAAGACAATCTTCCGCAAAAAGCACACCCTTCACCCGAAAGAGTTGGCCGTTGTAAGAAAAAGCTTCTTGTACTTGATGTGAATGGACTTCTTGCAGACATTGTTTCATATCCTTCTCATGGATACAAGCCAGACATAATGATATCCAATAAATCAGGTGAAGAATAAAATTGAAATTCTTGTTTTTTGTGACAATTTTAAATTTTTGGTTATATGTCAATTGTTAAGCCTAACTTGATTCTTACATGCCATTGTCAGTGTTTAAGAGGCCTTATTGTGATGATTTTCTGCGATTTTGCTTTGAGAGATTCAATGTAGGAATTTGGTCATCAAGAATCAAGTATTCTTCAATCTATGGCTGATTTTAGTTTTTCCTCTTTTTTATTAGTATATATCTAGGGTATATTTTCTTCAGAAATATACCCTTTTGTTAGTTATCTAGAAAATCTGCATTGTTTTACGATTTACATCTTGCCCGCACCATTCTTCATAATGTCTTGCAGGAAAAATGTGGAGAAAGTGATCGAGTTTCTTATGGGTGATTCCAGACGCAATTTACTTTTTATTTGGGTAAGCATTTCTTATTTTTCTTCTTGTTTGCATTGGTTTAACTGTTGCTATTATCATTGATGTTAGATTGATGTTTTGGATATTGGAGCAGTTTCGTATAAAGTTGCCACTTTTATGTTGTCTACAATTATTTTAGTCAAACTATTTTAATATCCTTGATGTTTTTTTAAGTATATATTGACACAAAGTGTTTTAACCCTTTTCTCCAAGAAAGCTTTAATTTTTCAACACATTGTAATGTATGTTGCATATATTCTATTTTTAGTGAATAGAATATGATTTCGACAGTGCTTAAGGTCTTTCCTTGATAAGATGTTCTTATATCTTCTGTGATCAGAATGCGAAGGGGAGCCGGTAATTGTTGATATTTTTGGACTTAAATTGAAAGATTATTCATTTATTCTGTCTATAAACATGAGATGCTTTTATTTTGTTTCCATGGTTTCATTAACTTTAATCCTTTTATACTCTTTATCTGTTACAAATGCAATTACAGTTCATTTAGCCTCACTTGTTCAATTTTTTTGATGCCATGGAACGTAAAGCCATAGTTGTAAGTAAATATAGGCTAAGGAGTAAGGCCAAACCTTGTCTTCAGGTTGATCTACAGGAACTTTGAAAATACAACTCGTATGATATGTGTGTATTGGAAACTCATGAAAAACTGGTTTAGAGTACTTAAAAATTGCTGCAAACCATCCTACTCACTTTAGTTGCATGCTACTATGAGTGGCGTGGTACTGTTGTCAAAAAGTAGTCTTCAATTTGGTAATATTTTTGGTTAATCCTACAATGATTGGTTCTATGCAGGATGCCTATCACTGCAGTGAAACTGGACTCAACACAATTGAGAATAAGGATAAACCCCTGGTTTTGAAGGAGTTAAAAAAATTATGGGACAAGCTTGAGCCTGATCTTCCATGGGAGAAAGGAGAGTATAATAAAACAAACACTTTGTTGTTGGATGATTCTCCGTACAAGGCCTTACGCAACCCAGTATGTTTTTTCGAACTTCCTTTCTCTCATTTTGGAAATATGACTTATTCAAAACTCTATTTATATTCTTATCATCATGCTAATATAATCTGAATCCTCATTTCATCTTTTAGGCGCACACTGCAATATTTCCCTATTCGTACATGTACAAGGATTCTAATGACTGTTCACTAGGTAAGCCATTCCGAGAGTAGGACAGTGCATGAAGACTTTTCTTGCTTTTCCCAAAATGTAAGGTGCACTAAGGGTTGTTTGTAACCAGATTGACACAACAGTCAAAGAAGAATAGTGGGACTTGGTTTTGTCTTGCCTCTATTTCTTGGTCAAACTCTAACCCTTGTGTGCACCTTGTCTTGTTACAGTTACTAATTTCATTTAGTCTTTAAAACCGTAGATTGGCATTTCATCTATTTTATTACCGTCTTGTACTGCAATTGCTCGAATTTTTATCGAATTCATGTCTTTATTTATTTTATCATTTTTTTACGATTATAATTATCATTGTTTTATGTTGTACGGTTTCATCTGGAATGTTATCGACGTTATTGCTAATATGGTTCACAACAGGACCTGGTGGTGATCTCCGGGTATACCTGGAAGGGTTAGCCGCTGCCGAGAATGTTCAAGAGTATGTTCAACAAAACCCATTTGGGCAACGGGCTATTACAAAATCAAATCCGTCTTGGGGTTTCTATAGTAAGATTATTGACGTCAAGCCAAACCAACCGCATTATAATAGCAGTACTTCAGTTCCAGATGGCCATGTAGTTAGCAGGATGTCTTTAGAAGAAACTTACATTTATGAAAGTGGTTTTGGATCCAAAGTGACTTTACACCAAGCTGCTTCTGCTTCTGACACATGCAACAATAATACCGAAACTCCTAAGGATATTCATTGTAGTTAGTCAATTAGTGTAATTGATTATTTTTTTCCACATTAAAACATAATTGCTGCTATTTTGACAATCTTACGGGCCTTGCATATTTGTACCATGGTGGGTTCCACCCGGAGATGAGAACATCCCTGTTGCAATAAGTCCTTGATTTTATTGAAATCGTACATGTTGAGTGTTGATTAAAGTAAGATTTGGCAGCAAGTCCGCAACTATATAACAAGACAAGGTTGTTGAATGTTGTATTCTAGATTTTCCATAACGTTTTCAGTTTAAAGTCGATAGTATTTTGAGTGTTTTGACAGTATTGTTTGTATTGTTAAAAATTTAGTGTCTTGACCTGAGAGTTGATTATGTGACTGAAATCAGTTACTGTGGAAGATGGCCTGAAAGTTTGTGATGTGAGTAATTTCTTCTACTTGTTGACTCTTGTTGCATGTGCCATAAATATTGCTGCTTAGTTAAAATTTGCAGGGAAAACAAAGAAAAAGAAAAATCCCCCGTTGTTGACATGGTGAGAGAAGGTTTGTAGTTCATCCATCGACAATCATTCATTTTCTTTGAATATATTGAGTTTGATTTGTGATTTAGATACAATTATCCTCTGTGAAAACGAAGGATACCAAATTTTGAAAATTAGTTCAAAATCATTACTTCAATGCTTAAATTGTCCTATCCGTCGGTTGTCTGTGCACTATACTAAAATTGAGGCAAACATTAATGGTGAATTTAGACCATAGCACGCCTACATGATACATATGTATTTTCTTTGTCTTGTCTATTTTTTGTCTGTACATAATTAATTTCTATAAACAAATAATTGCAATGATTTTCATTTTTTTGCGTAAAGGAAAAGATGTAGAAATCCGGAATGATTCACAGCTGATCATGTGGTTGCCTCTTATTTTGAAGTATACAAAGCTTCCATGTGCCTCTAAAGCTATTTTAATTTTTAAGAGAGTAGTTACTTGTTAGTTATGAATTATATATATTCATGGCTTTGTTGATTAATGATTCACAGCTGATGGACCCACCAGGGACTTATTGTTTGGCCCACAACATTAATTAAGAAAATGGAAGGTTAGGTCCATTGGACAGCTAAGGGAAAAGCCCATTAAGTCCAATGAATTAAGATTGGTAATTATGAGAAGATAATGAAGTTGAAAAATGGGGTTGCTGTCTTTCTAATTATATGTCTGACTACTTGCATGTGGCTTCTGATGCGTTTTGATTTTGAAGACCTGGCAATTTTATAGCTTGACTCCTTAACTTATATATACTAATTAACATCCGTTGATGCCAGTTTTTTTTTTATATATATCCTCTTGGGTAACAAGAAACCTAGCTGGATTGGTACCGAACAATGTAATATTATCAACCTCTCTACTGCTATAGTATATGCATTTGATAACCATTAAGAAATTTATTTTGCTAAATTAGTGTGAAATACTAATAGATCATCCCAGGGGCAAATCTTCATGGGGCTACACCGGGCTCTGTCTTTTTTTAAAAAAATTACAAGTTTTTCATAATATATTAAATTTATATGAATCCAATTGTCTGATATAAGTGATCCATGTTATCATATAGGTATGTAGACATTATTATGAGTAATAACCTAATAGTATATTAAATTTTTACAAACCCAAGTGTAACTGTGCAAGTCTTGACTTTTACACGTCCCCTTATGTTTTATTAACAGATCCTACCACATCACCACTCTTCTCTATCAAATATTCATACTTCATTTTTTTTTCTATTTTTTTTCTTCTCCTCTCTAATATTTTTCTTAATTCTTCAATCTTACTCTATTAGTTAGGTCAGTACCTTGGGTACTGACTACCTAGATATTGTTCTACATTTATTACATCTTATGACTCATTATGTATTTACGTTTTATTAATGAAATTCATCTTTATACTAAGGTTGTTTTAAAAAATTTATAACTAGTATTTGGTTCAACCCCGCTGAATAGAAAATCCTGGATTCTCCTCTGGTTCATCATCCTCCACACAAACACAAGATAAACTCTTCATGTAAATTATAAATGACCATCAGTACCATAATAATACAATAGTCAATAGATATATTATTAATGGGCTACCGGAGTTATGGAGATTAGTAATTGTGTTAGTATTAATATATTGAACCTTTTAAAAAAGTTGTGTTAGTCCTTTAAGAAAGTTCTTTAGTTAGTACTTAGTAGTATGGTTGGAGAATCCCTTAATAGATATAACTCTCACATCAATATTATAGCTAGCTAGTGCCATGCTAAGTAAAAAACAAAAAGAAAAAAGAAACTTATAAGATTTGGCTTAAGTAGAAGAAAACAAAATTTTTAATTCTTGAGTCACTTTTCTTACAAAAGCCATATACTACTAGTCTTACTTCTCAACCCTCATTAATGCATATAAATAAGCTACCCTACAATATATTCATATAATGCTAGATATCTAGTTCAATATTGTAGTGGGATACTCTCCCCCTTGTTTCATGATGATCATGCTCACTCTCTCTCTCAACCTGACATGCATACCTTTTGGAATCGAAAAACTTGATCTCTCTATCTCATTTCATGACTTTTAACATTATTGATTGGATAGACTTTTAACATTATTGATTGGATAAACCCTTTAAAGGGGGGTTTGGATCCCACCTTCGTTATATTGATGTGCATATACAATGATTTTGGTGGGGATGATGATTTTAATTTTAATTTTATTTTATTTTGGTGAGAAAGTAAGGCATGCATAATGTGGCAATCAAAGAGGGTGAGTGGATGAGTTATGTTTGTTGGAACATGGGTTATGATGATTGGATGGGTGAGTTGGTGTAACCTAATGGAGTTGAAACACACCACATGTGTTTCCCTTCACTTTGTGCATGTGGGGTACATCTCTTCTTCAATCCTTTGTTTTTTGTCCCAATATATCGCCATCATCACCTTTTCAATCTCCTCTTCTAGTTAAATGAATGTGCAATTCTGCAAGCTTTCTTGTTTATGTTAAGCTACTTCATCATCTTATTTATATGTAAGAAAATTAATTTGGGTACATGCATGAGGGTCACACGTGTGCATGTATATGAAAAATTTAGGGTTTGTAGGCCAAAGTTGAGTAAGCAATTTGAGAGATATCCATTACACAAGTCATTGTCATTTGCATAAGTAAGACAAGTTTGCTTATATCATTGGGGCCCTTTTTAAAAAAAAAAAATAAGAACCATTTGGGGGAATTGGGTATGAGAGCATTTGGGGGAGGTTCCCCCACCCCACCCCCAAACTCCATTTTCCCCCATTTCTTTTCATTTTTAATTCTAAATTATCAATTTTCAATCTGAAAATCGGAATTTAGAATTTAGAATCCGGTCATCCAAATTCTAGTTTGATCCTGTTAATATATTAGTTTTTTTAATTGTTTAGACTTTAGATATAAAATAAAAATAAAAATAAAAATAATTCTTGGAGAAATGGGGAATGGGGGTGAGGGGTGTCCCCTACCACCTCCCCCATTTATTAAAATCGGGGCCAAGTTTGCCCCAACCCCAACCCCAATCCCAACCCCAAGTTCTATGGGGGTAGGGCTCAATAGGAAAATGCCTATCCCTAACTAGTTATAACATAATAAAATTTAAAAATAATAATTACAATAATAATAATAATATATGTAAAAAAAAACAACAATAAAATTAAAAACTAAATACAGGACTTTGGAAAGGGCATCCGTTATCCCCTTAATTTTTTTTTGGTTTGTACCGAAGGATTCTCTAGTCTGATTAATACTAGGCAGAAGATGGTGTGGTGTCCGGTTTTAAAAGTACCAAGTTTGGTCGTACAATCAAGCATCTATTCTTCATTAATGCTGTTGGGGTTTAAGCCATAAAGCTTGTAATTTGTAAATGTGAATGAAACATTAATAAAATAAGTAGTTTATTTATTCTATATACTTGTCTCATATATTTATATAATGTGTACATAACATCCAAGATTACCGGATGTATTCTCTAACTTAGTATATGAGTGTCATATACAGAGGTATTCAGTTTGAGATGAGCAGTCTAAAGAGTCCGTAGATAGCAAGTAGAATCAGGTACTTTATTTGTGGTTAATCTACAGTTGCGGTCTATTCCGTAATGTATGGTGATCTTAACCTAAGCTATTCATATAGTGATATGAGAATGGAGACACCTTATATGATGTGATTATATAGAACTGAGTCATGATCTATATGAATCTCTTATCAAGATCCGTTACAACATAAGATTCATATATATCAACAAATGATGGCTATATATGGGTGATTATAATCCTGAGTGTCTTATCGACTCATTCAGATTAGATCGTGGTTTTTGATATACCATGGGTGAAATCTGAGTTGCATTCCCGCTCAATAACTTCGTATGTTGGAATCGCGGTTTGACTTGTGGTTGGGAAGGTCTGTGCACAATAGTGAAATCCACTCCTAGCGAGAAATAGATGGTAGTTCTCTTGAGCGTTGATTCGGGGCTTGAACAATATGAGCGCTATCTTTCTTCCATTAAGGAAGTTAAAATTTATTGTTCATTAGAGAACCAATGGTACTTAATGGAAAAGATATAATTAGAGGGGTATAACGGACTTTATGAGCTAGCTCTAATTATGAATTACTTGTGAAGGATCATACCATATGCAATAGCTATATCGATGGATAACTGTAATTTCGGTTTGTGTAATACATCTATAGTTGGGAGAATGCAACCTCGAGTCTTTAGTGGAATAATTCCGATGTTAATAATCATAAAATATTAATTAAAAAACATGATTAATTATTTCTAAGTATTATTGGAGCTCAAAACTATGGTCCATTAGATCCCTTTGCTAGCCCGATTGATTAAAGGTAACAAGGGCCACGGTTAATTAGTTGGATAGTCCAATTAATTGTGTTACGTAAGTGACACATATTTATTTAGGGATTATTTGGATAATGAGATTATTTAATTAATATATTAATAATTAAATTAATTAGATAATTAGATTATTTAATTAATAAATTAATAATTAATTGTAAATTGGAATTTGCAGGGTCAAATCATGACTGAGACAAAGATTAAAATAATTAGATTATTTTATTCTTCACTTAGTCTAGTATTTAAGTTTAAGTCAACTAGGGTTATATGTGAGTTAATTTTCTATTTTACCTAGGACACTTAAATACTAATATCCTTTAATATATGGAAATATATTTGGAAAAAGATTGGTATCTAGTTATATATATATATATATATATATATATATATATATTTACATAACTAGGATACAAGAGACTAATTGTGATTCTTGGAACCAAAAACTCAAAAAGCAAAACCCTAGAAAGTCTAGGAAGATTTCGGCCAAAAGAAAAAAAAATATTCTTGCTTGTGGTGGCCGAATTTGCCAAGAAGAAAAGAATGAGTTCTATTCTTCAACCCTTTGCATCCTCTTGTACGTTCATAGAAGATCGTGACGTGACCACACATAGTTACCGGATCGCGGGACATAGCGATGAAGACTTGATGGTTCGTAATCGAATTAAAGCTTAAAGAAACGAAGGAGTTAGCATCAAGGGTATGATCTAAATCCATATTTATATATTCCCCGTTTTCACTGTGCAACGTAAATCCGGGTTCCTACAATTGGTAACAGAGCCCTATTATACAATAGTTTTATTCTTTGATTTGCATGTATGGTATGTGTATGCACTTTCTAATGATTGTATGATGTTTATAATTTTTTTAGGGATATTATTGATTTAGTCCTTATGTTTTTTCAAATTATCTCTGTTTTACTCACTTATTTATTTTTCACTAGATTGATCCTTATGTTTTCAAAAAGCACTCAATTTTGTCCTTCTGTTGGTCTACTGTTAGTCAAATTAAACGGGTTCTAAGGGTATTTTTATCTTTAAGCAATTATATGTCACGTGTCAACACACAAATAAATATAATTTATATATAATAAAAATTAAATTAATATATAAATACAAATTGAATAATTATAAAAAAACAATTAAAAAATTATAAAAAAGAAAAGAAAAATAAAATCTCCCTTTCTTCTACAATTGAGCAACAGAGCAAAGCCCCCACTCCATTTCTTCTTCAAGGAACAATTCCCATATCTCGATCTCGATATCATCTCTCTCTCTCTCTCACATGATCTCGATTTCAATCACTCCATGACTGTTTTTGTGGTTACACAGACACATCAGAGACTCACTAATACACACAACACATACACATGACACATCCATCACAAACACCACACTGAAATCATGACCTAAACCTGAACCAACGAATCCCACCACCTTCTGAACTATAACCTCTCTCTCTCTCTCTATTTTTTCCGTTCTTAATCAAACCCTAGCTCTCAAATTTGTTCCTCACCCACTGCGACTGGAATCCCATTCTCGAGAGTGTTGTCAATGGGGTTCCGTTAATTACTTGGCTGCTTATGCTGAGCAAAGGATGAATGCGGCAATATTGACGGAGGACATCGGATTGGCTTTAAGACCAAAACAAAGTGAAAATGGGTTGCTAGGTAGAGACAAAATTGTTAGAGTTTAAAAATTGAAGTGAAAGAGATGAATTGGGGATTTGATTTGGGTGATCGAAGTGAAGGAGATGAATTGGGGATTTGATTTGTGTGTCATTTTGTTAAGAAGTTAGAGGGGTAGGACTTGAATCTGGTTTTGAAAGGGAAAAATCAGATATGTGAATGAGGGAATCAAGAGAGAAAATCTGTCGTGCTTGAGTGTTTGAGTGAAAATGAGTCGTTAAATTGCGTGTTTATGAGATTAATTTGCTATGTATCTACAAATTGTGAAGTTAAGATATTCCGAAAAAAATTGAAGAAGGCAAGAAGAAGAAGATATAACTGATTGAAAATAAGGAGCTGGAGAAATGACTGGAGATGTTGGTGGGGACCAATCTCCAAATTAGATCTCCACCGTTCATCAATCATGATCGACGGTGCAGATCAGGATCTTTACCTTTTTTTTTTTTTCCATTTTTTGCCTTTTTAAGAAAATAAAAGTCTTATTTTTTATTTATTTTGATTTTAGAGTTAAGGGTAAAAATGTCATTTAGTATTTTCTGTGACGGTTGACCGTCAAAATTCTGGTCAGATGGACAAAATTGAATGATTTTTAAAAACATAGGGGACAATCCAGTGAAAAATGAATAAGTGAGTAAAAAAGAGATGATTTGAAAAAACATAAGGACTAAATCAATTTTTTTTTTATATAAACATAGTTGATCATTAATAGTACGACAAAATGGGTTTAGGGTTCATTTTAAAGGTTGTAATATTTTTTCTCATGTAAAATTAATGTCGAGATGTACTTTAATATATATTTTCCTTTTGCTATATATTCTTTGTTTTGTTTTTTTTCTGTAATATATTTTATTATAAAATATGTACGAAGAAATCAGATGAAGAAGATGAAAGGCGGAAGAGCGAAATCAGAAATGTGTGCGCGCTTGAGATGCCCATAGGCGTGAGACGCGGACACCTGTGTAGCAGCCAGGTAGTGCGCCAAGGCAGGCTACACGCATAACAACCATGCCTTGTGCCTGCGCGTGTTGTGCACACAGTAGCCAGGCTGTGCACCTGAGTTGCTGGCAGTGCGAGTCTGCTGTGTGCGGAATGGCTGCGTGTGAGGCAGCCTTGCATTGT
The DNA here is from genome assembly GCA_032871835.1 of Dipteronia dyeriana. Taxonomy (NCBI): domain Eukaryota; kingdom Viridiplantae; phylum Streptophyta; class Magnoliopsida; order Sapindales; family Sapindaceae; genus Dipteronia; species Dipteronia dyeriana. The sequence continues at coordinate 68,656,665 of CM065295.1, read as the reverse complement.
CTTCGCGCTGGCTGGTTTCTTGTGCGAGACTGCCTGGCTGCATATGCTTGCTGCTACGTGATTGTCTCATATACGGTTGCGGGCAAGCCATGCATGCGAATGACGACCACATATGAAAGCGCTAGGGTTTCGAATTTGTAACAGTAGGGTTTTCGAATTCAAAATGAATTTTGGGTTTTTTTTTTTTTATAAAAAATACGCCTTTGTCCTCCAATAAGTGTTAAAATAACACTTGGGCTTTAGGTTTGATTCATGAGATGGGTATGATATTAAAAAAAAAAAAATCCTATTTAATCAAGTTAGACTTAATTAAAAGCCCAGAATAAAAAGAATCGAAAAGAACTTGAAGAATATTGGAATTACTTAAAGACCAAGGACTGCCTTGGGTAATTTTTAAAATTAGACATTTTTTGTTATTAAATAACCTATTGTACTCGGTCAACTCATGTATGCTTTTTATTATGAAATGATTAAAGCATTGCCATGCATATATATGTCATTTAAAATAAGCGTGCCTACACATATGAATATATGCACACATATGAATATATATTTTGGATATATCATACGTGCATAATAGCTATGGATAATTACGTGTTTTTATATTTTTTTAATTGATTAAAAATTAGTGTAATTCACATAATTTACTATTAAATAATGAGATTAGTTTTTTAGACTAAAAACTTAGTAATTCTCACTAAGAACTAGTCTATTAATTAAATCATTTAATTTGTTTGATTAGTTAGGTCTGTCACTTAATATTAGGTTTAATTAGATTAAAGCCATAATATAATTGGACCTAATAATGTGATTAGTATTAATAGTTAAAACTTGGTAAATCACATTAAATAATTCTAGTCTTAGTAAAATTGTTTACATAGATTTGAATTTGAATAATGAACTAGATTTTCAATTAGTTAATAATCGGATTAGTTCATTTGAATAAGATTCTAATAATTTATTATGCCCTAGAGATTTAGATTGAAATTATCCTTTTAATCTTAGTAATATCTAGGTGCATTAATAATTGAAAACCCTAACTCTAAAATAGTAAGTGAGAGAGGGATATATGACATTATATCCCACAATCTCCATCATTAGTTCAATACCGTGAGATTCAAGTGGGGCCTCCAGATGACTTTGTTTTCGTCCTTCCTAAGAAGGGTCTCCATGAGAGGCAATACCAAGGTTGACTTCTTATCAGACAGGGTTTCTGAGTGTATTTTTGGATTGACCGACCATAATGCAGCAATTCTCAAGTTAAGCTTAAGAGATATGAAATTATGGGTTACACTCACAAGGTTTTAATTAAATTTATTAATTATAAACCTGACTGAAGTAAACGATGGTTGAATGATAGAGAAATAAGAGTTATTATGACATATCATTTGATTGAGAATGTCTCGATCCAACATATAAGAATTTGACCGACCCTAAGGTGGCACTTGCTTATTGTATGTTGGATTGTCGTGGTCTAGAAACAAATTTTTAGGGATTTTGTTGTTCATTCAATATGTTCATGCATCATATTTAATTTTATGCCAGACATTTACACATGAATTAAATGTATGATTGAATGAATTCCTTATTTATGTTGTTTCCAGCAATGTTTTCTACACTATTACAAATCCTTGCTAATGATAAATTAACCAAAGAAAACTATACTAAGTACAAAAATAGTATCAACACAATCTTGGTAATTGTTGACGGTGATTTCTGGATTACGTAAACTTAACTGCGCACTTAACAAAGGGACATGAATTAATAACTAAACAATAGTTAGAAAAAGAGAGCAAGCATTCAAACACAGGATTTTATGTGGACAACCCAAGAAGGGAAAAAAATCACGGTTGTAGGAGGCGGCAAGGGAAAGATCATTACTATAAATAAATTTTTTACACGCTTTATCTCTCATTTTCACTCTTGCTATGATTTTTAGGTCTATTTATACATGTGATTCTTGGTGTACAAGTAAGGAAAGTTGTTGAGATTTAATGATACTCTGACTTGTTGGAGTCATTTTGTCATTCTTTCCTATTCCGCATCATTTATGTTCTGAAAGCATTAGATCTCTTGCCTAATCTGGACTCTGGTATCTCTAAGGAAATTTGCTTCCTTATCGGAGTGTCCTTCGAGACACCTTATTCGAGTAAGACTCATTTTCTACGTATTGCAGTCGTGATTGCATTGAATTCAACGTTGTCCATGTGACGCTCAACTAACCATTTGCCAGACCTCGACCAAACCCTATTCATCCCAACCAGTGATTCGATCCCGACCAAAGGCTTCAACCTGACCATATCGATAGTCCCAATCGGATTATCTCTACCTGGCCAATCTAATCAGTCTAGTTTAATTATTTTCACCTGATCATTCAGGTGACTTCAATCAGGAATCATAAGGCCATTTTTGGTCAACTTAGGTTGGCTTAGTCTTGTTGACTTTTGGTGACGTGGCGTCCTTTCAAATTTTACTAATAACAGTACCCCCTTAAACATTCGAACCGAGTATCTTGCGTAATTAGAAAAGAACTCACTCGACAAGATATGTTTATTTTTGTCTTTGGTTTTTGTCTCATAGCTCATTAATACTTAACAACTAAGCATTTAGTTTTAGCCACAAACGTTTGATTTGCCCAAATGAAGCGACATGAATAACACAATCGTTGGCAGTTTTTTGAATTTCGAATAGCGCGTGATCTTCGGGCTTGTGCACCAACCTTTACTCTCACACGCACGTTGTTTGTTTATGGGATGGCATCACCTTTCTTTAGATATTTGAAAGATTTTCAATTTCCCATTTTCACACTCTTTCTTCGCAACCTTTTTTAGCACTGAAACCTTAATTTCTCAAACTCTCTTTCAGCGCTTCTTACTGCCTTAGTTCCTCTTGTATCCATCTTCAGTCTATCTCACCCAGCTATTGGATCCCTCACAATTTTGAGGAAAAATCCACCCTCGCGTCTAGCAAGGATCATAAGAGATCCAATAAATACTGGAAGAACAACTGGTTCTTTATTAAGGGTGACTGAGGTGAAACAATTGTAGCAGACCCCCTTCAGAATTTATCCAAAAATAGTGTCCCTAAACACTTTCGTAACCCTGAGTTGTGGAACAAAATGCTGTCAGAATTAACTCTGAGCCAGACCAATTTAGTGGTCACGGCGGCCTAGACATCTTGGGAGGTTAGGGACTATCGTTCATTGTTCATAGAAAAGGACTTGATCGATTTAGGGCTCTTCCTGACCATTTCCAGCAGATGTAAACGTTGTAAGTCTTGATTCCTTTGTTGTTTTAGTTTATGTCATCCATACCAACTTTCATTTCTTTAAGTATATGAAATGGATATCATAACTGGCGATCAAGTAAAGAAGGCTAAGAACCTAGACAGGCTTAGAAAGAGAGAAGCCACTGACCAAGTGGCTAAAGGAATCACATCCTCTGTGCATGACCTGGTTGAACACATTTGTGTGCCTGATCATAACACGTCCATAAGCCAGACCGGACAGGTTCAAGGGAGTAAGCATGACGCCTCCATGAGGGATAGTAGGAGAGGATCTTCTAGGGAAAGATCTGCTAGGGAAAGGCCTACCTAGGAGAGGTCCACCAGAGAGAGATCCACCAAGGAAACGACCAGTAGAAAGGTGGCCAAAACTGCGTAAGGGTCTTCCGCCCCCGAGGTTGCCCTTAAACATAAGTAGGTCAAGTTGTTACAGATTTAGAGATTTCCCATGTAGGGGTTAAACTTGTCGATTTTGAGGAAGAAGATGACGATCAGGAGACTTTAACTGATCTGATCTTGAGGGAGCAACAGTCCAAGAAGAGGGATGATTGTGTTTCCATGACATCTATCTCCATTCCTTCTGAACAGACCAGAGTTATTGACCAGGCCTAGGCTGAGGCGGAAGGAGGTTAGCCTTCAATATACATAACTCCCATCTCAACCTGAATCATCTCAAGCCCAAGCCCGATCGGTCAGGTTTTAGTCGATCCACCCACACAGCGTTCCGGTAAGGCCCCGATGTAATTTTTTGTTAAACGTCAGATAATTTTTATTGACTCTGACTCTAATGGTGGTGAGATCGGCCCCAATGAGCCTGTCACTGAAGAAAACGTACTTAAGCTCATTGAAGAACATGTCGACAATGTGTTAGTGCAGTTAAGTAGGTCGTCCGGGGTCTTGCCAAATGTTGAAGTTGCTCGTTTGACAAGAAATGCTGGGACCAACTTGGCTAGGATTGTCACTCGGGATCAATCTACTCCCGCTTCTCTTGACGTGCCCTTAGAGCCTCATCGTGGTGATAATGATGGTGAAGTTCAGGCTCTTGGGGTACATGACGATGCTACCCCCTCGGCGGGCCTTTAAAATGAAGAGGTTGATGAGACTGTTGAAGCACAAGTTGTTGTAGGCCGGACCTCTTCCATGATATCTCCAACCATCCCTTCATTGTGCTGTGAATTAGTGATCCCTCCACCTCATCTGATCAGAATGACATCTGGACCTTTTCCTCTTTTCAAGCTCAGGTGAATCGTTTTCCGACCCCCTTACCATGATACGTTCCATGTCTGCTGGCGAAGGGTACATTAAGGGTAGATATTAGAAGTAGTTTAGAATTTCTAGCACCTCTGAGCGAATACGCGTGATCTTCAACAACAGTGTGTATGTAAGTGTTCGTCATTCCCCTTTATTTCTCAGGCTTATCTCCACCCTCACTCTTCATGCATACATGTTTTTATTTTAGGCTATGGAGGAATTGACTCGAGTAGACAGGCTACGAAAATATCCCCGACTGACAAGAGAGCTCGTTGAAAAAATTGAGGCTTTCAAATCCTCTCTGACCAGCGAGTCTAAAATTAAGCAATCATATAAAGAAAAGCTGAAGAAACTTGATGCAACCGATATTGCCTTGAGGAAGACGGTGGCCTATGTTCAGAGTATAGCTTCCGCAACCAATGAGAGTGTCAGAAAACTTACCACGAAGAATGGTTAATTGGAAGTGAATGTTGCCAAGGTGAAATTATGGAGCATCGAGTTTGAATCACGGGCCATCCTGGCTGAAGAGGAGGCCGCCAAACTCAAAAAAGAGGCCAACATGGCTAGATTGGCCAGGGATACTCTTATTTCCACTCAACAATCTATACTCGAGTCCCGACAATCATCTGATGAAGCTCGACTCCACTATAAGTAGCTAGCCAAAGATCTCGAGCATCAACGGGTCAGTGTGAAAGTGCTTTCCAGGAGGCCAAATTAGCCCTTGAAGTTTAGAACATTGATCGATATAATAGGTTTCTTGCTTTCAAAGCTGTTATGCTGAGGGAGCTTAAGTGAGGGTTGGTCACCGCTCAGATGTTTTTAGGTGGTAAAGAGCGGTCTTTTGGGAAGGCTCACCGGAAATGGGACAGGACTATCTAGAAGCATTAGGCTGAGTCTCTGGATGCCATAAAAAATTCAAAGAATTAGATGAAGGGCTTATAGCAAATCGATCGGGAAGGACCCCCACATCATGCATCTCGAACTCCCCTCTAAGTCTTCATTGGTGACCTTCCATATGGAAAAGGAGAGTGGTTCTTTGATGAAGGGAGCTGACCTTGGACCCTCGCCTGATACTGATTACTCTTCTTTCATGACCAACGACTTGGATGTCGATATCTGTTAGCTAAACTTTAGAGACCTAACCAAAGGCTATGAAGACAATGATAAGCCCTCAGGCAGTTTTGGGCCTGGGGGTCCCTCAAGCACACTTGGAGTTTGATTCTGCTTCACCATTGCTCGTTTTTGTTCATGTACTTTTCTTTCAATCTTCGTTTTTATAAATTTTCTTAAAGTTGTATAGATGATTCTTCGATTGGAAAAATACAATTTTCTGATTGTCATTTTTGTCACTTTAAGTTGAAGGACTTATCTTGACCGAACAATTCATATACAGTCTGGGTCACTTACTAACTTAAACTATGCGTACAATGGAGTCAAGTGGCAATAACTTTGCCTCGATCGATTACCCGACCGTTTCGTTGACCTGACCAGTTTCCTGATCGCTAATCATCAACCCAATCAACTACCCTTCTAACTAACCAAACTAGGTTTGTCTTAATTAGTTATCTTGTTAACTGATTACCTTTATTTTTACCTGACCAGTTATCTCTTTAACCGACCAAACTTGGTCTAATCCAATTTGTTGTTTTTGTCAAGTACTGTTCTTTTTGTGGACCATTTGCATGGTATCTAATTTATAGATGCTTGTTTTTTTTCTGTCAACTAAGTCACTGTAACGTCTACCAGTAGTCTGTTGCTTAAGATTCGCTATAATGGGGGAAGTTTATATTTCACCTTATCTCATCACCGTTCAATATTTTATTGGTACTGATTAAAGTATGAGTGCAGTATTTCCCCGTTCAGTTTTCTACACATGACATCAAGTACCTATGACCTGAAGGCGCTCTAACAATTTTTCTATACACCAAGTTAGTTTCAGTAAGTGTGCTTTGTCTTTGCAACGTATGCTTTCAGACTTCCCACTGGGCCCCCGATTACCCATTTGGCACTTGCAATCTTAAGTATTATGAGATTGCCTTTGTAAACGAAGACAAAATTAGAACACGTTTTCTTGACTACTTGGAATTAGGGGTGGGCATAAAGTTGCGATTTGAACCGATTCGAACCGAATCGAACCGAAAAAAGGGTATTTGATTCGATTCGTAAGGGTAATTCAGTTTAAACCGGTTTAAAAATTGAAAATCGATTTTTTTTTCTGTTCAAACCGGTTTGATTTTCTTAAATCCGGATTGAACCGAATAAACCGAGTATATAAGTTATAAAAAAACCTAATATATTTAATATATTTAAGGGTAATATGTTTTTAACTGATTTATATTTTTTAATATATTTTTAAGTTAGGTTTGATTTGTTTTTTTGGTTATTCTAATGTCCAAAATTAGTATCTAACAACCCATTAATGTTAATGTTTTTTTTCAAAAAACCCATTAAGCTAGCCGGCCCATTAGGTCCAAAACCAAATCGAATCGATTAAAATAGGTTCAATTCAATTCGGTTTCCATTTCTTATTAGGTTTTAACCGGTTCAATTTTGGATGAATCGAAATATTTTAGGTTCAATTGGGTTTGACCTAAAATCGAATCGAATCGAACCATTTCCACTCCTACTTGGAATTCCTCCCTCAAGGGGACTTTTAATGATAACTTCAAACTGAAATAACAATTGATTAGAAATGAATAAATGAAACTTACACTAATTCTAACATCTATTTAACAAAAGCTAAAAAGGGTAAATCATGTAGGTTGAGTCCTCTACGGATATAAGATTTTTCAAGTATTGGGTGTTGCATGGTGAAAAGTACAAGCACGGTTAATTTGCCTTAAGCTAACCTAGAAAGGGGGGGGGGGGGGGGGGGGGGGGGAATAGGTTAGAACATCCTTTTCATTTTATTCAAACAAACTTAAGTTTGTCCCTTTAGATAGCTTGTATCACAATTTTATTAATCAAACACAAGAAAAATCAATACAATAAAGATATTCTTAGTCAGACAAAATCAATTCAGATAACAACTTGCATGTGATACAAGCTTAATTTTTTATATAGGCTATCAAGCATAAGCCTTTAAAATATACAAAGCTTGATATAAAATGAATATCAATTATAGGTACATCAAAACAAAAATATATGTCAACATATATACAAATATCAAGAGATAGGGAGAGAGGAAAAAAATTAACACATGATTTTTACGTGGTAAAACCTGCGAAGAGGAAACATCCATGTACTGGTTGATTCCACAACCACCGGCACACACCTTTCACTAGTAAGTTAAAAGATACAATCTCTCAAGTGACCAACTTCATCTAGAAATCTACCCTTCAACGCTACACAATGAAAGAGATGCCACCTTGCACAAATTGAAGAATCACTCTAAGAAATGGGACTTCCATGCTTAGCTATCCAAATCATCCTGACTCTAGCCAAGACTTCCAATGCATAAATCAAAGAATCACTATAAGAAATGTGACTTCCATTGCATAACTTGAAGAATCATTCTCCAAATGTGACTTCCAATGCTCAATCCAAAGAATCACTATAAGGAATGAGATTTACAACCCTTTCACAAGGCCATCTATGTGATCATGAATGCAAAATGCAAACAAGCTTGCAACATATAATATGATGATCAACACATCCTATGGGAACTAGACTTATGCATGAAAAGTTCACAAATAAAATATGTCTAGTTACTATGCATGAATAACACATCTAGAAAAATGTGAAACACCAAAACACATTTAACTTCTAAATTTATTCATGTCACTAAACCTTGAATCAATCATATACATTTAAGCACATAATCAAGATTTGGTATCGGACAAAAATCATGCTAGAATCATAACATGTGATCAATAAAAATTCTAGCAAGAATTATAGAGCATGTTGATCAGAACGATTTATATACCTATTTGAGGTCCCCATTACCTAGCTTTTGTTCTTGTTTTTGAGTATATTTTGGTATTTGATATGTTTGTGAGCCTTGTGTAGATACATGTTCCCTACAGAAGGTATTTGAGCTTAATTGAAGAGTTTTGGAGGTTAAAGGGCAGAATTTGGAATAGTTTATGCAGACACCCCAACTTCAAAAGGTCATATCTCTCTCCTCCGATCAAACTACATCGTCCATAACCACTTTTCGAAAATCCCCGGAGGTCTTATTTCCAACGCACTTTACAGATTGTGATTCCGAGGGTTTTGGAGAAAGTTATGAATGTTTTTGTAACGGTGCACAGATATGTACGGTACGCCGTGTTGATGTGTACCACAATTTTTGGCAGTAGGTTCCAAAAGTGATGTACGATATGCCTGTTGATGCGTACCGTGTGACGTACTGTATATATGAGCAGAAATATATTTTTTGACCATTTTTTTAAGGGTATTCTTATCTTTTCACCCCAATATCTTACCCTAACTTCCAAGCCTATAAATAACCCACTTTCTTTCCTCTCTTGAGAGCTCTCACGCCCAAACTCTTTTTCTCTTCATCTTCTTCACCAAGGAAGGAGAGATTCAAGCTCCCATGGAGGATTTTCTTCCATGGGAGTTCACCATAAACCTTCACCACCCTTTTTCACTTCCTCAATCACAATTTAGAGTAGATTGTAAGGAGAATATGAGGGGTCTATGACCAAATTCGAGCTAGGCATGGAAATGAGCTCTTGGAGGGTTTTCTTCAAGGGTGGTTGTAACTCCTTTTACTCATTCTCTTTGTATTTTTTGTTTTCTTAATTGATGTATTCCACCAATTTTGGGATATAGTAAACCTACACTTATGTAATAAATGTATTGATTGTTCTTAAATTCATTTGGGTTTTGTTTGCTCTTTGCTATATGTGTTTTTATGCTCTTAATATGATATGTATGTTTATGAATTGTTAGAAATTAATATGTGTCCATGATTGGGTTTAGGATTAGTTGTAATTTAGAGTAGAAATTAGATACCCATGATTGTTGATTGATTGATGGATGGATGACTTGAAATTCCATATATTGAGTAATTTGAGTAATAGGGATTTTAGCCCCAAGGAGTAGAAAAGGTTTCAGTTCAGGCTTTTAGTTGCTAAATTGACCTTGGTTTATATCCTTGTTCTTAACGGGTCTTTGTATTAAGACACAATTATCCATCCATGTGACAGGATTGGGTGATGAATTGATTGTGGAAAAATTCCCTAATCAAGAGGATGAACCTTTAACCTAAATTGAATATTCTTAATGATATAACAATCACATTGTTGCATGTAGTTGTTAGGTAAACTTGTTTCCCATGTTTAGCCATCCTAGGGAGTTGACTAAACCGAATCTTTGACCTAGAAGTAATGACCACCAACATTTTTTTTGTGCTTGTGTTTTTATATGGATGTTTTGAGTGCTTAAAGCCTTTGCTTAATTGATCACTTTGTAATTGATCCATGGTTAGATGCTATGTACCGAGATGAGACGTGTTTGACAATGCTTAGATAAACATTCACTATGCTTGACTAGAAAGTGCTAGAACCACTAGGCTAGCGTATAGGGTTCGATTTGTATTCCATGTGCTTAATGGGTTCATATATATTGTTCGGATTGCTCGAGAGAGATTTCAGGTATATATGGATACTATCTCTAAGACATCGAGAGAGATTAGAGATTAGAGATTAATTAAGGGTATACGAGCCTATGTATACTTGCACACTTGAGGATTAGGTGAGTCTAGAACGTAATTAGGAGGATTGTCACGGTTGAGTCATTTCCCTAGTGTAACCACATTTCATGCATATCTCCATTCCATCTATCATTGTATATATCATTTATATAAGTTATTTAGTTATATTATTATTCACTTTTTTCACACACGCAACACACGAGTCCGCTTGGAGTGTTGTAATAATAGCTAGAGTTAGAGACGATAAGTGAATCCCACCTCCCTATGGATCGATCCCTTGCTTGCTGCTGTGCTAGTCTCTGTGACTTGCGCCCTTGCGAAGCCGAACTTAAATGTTTATATTTGATGACACTGCAACGACGTGTCCCCGTCACATGTATTCACAAAGTATTCAATATAAACCTATTAAGCTTTATATATACAAGAAATTGTGCTAATCATGAAAATAGTCAATTAAGGAGACCTAGTACAAGTAAAGACTATTATTCATAAAAATCAATCAATCAAAATCCAAAATAGTCCTAGATAAAAAACTAGCACAATACAAAACACAAACATGTGAAAATATAGGCTTTGATAAACATCTAACTCAATATGTAAGATTTAGTTGAGTTCAATCTAGCTTTAATAGAGTCTAAAACTCTAATCAAAATTTACACAAAATACATACATGTAATGAAGAAGAAAACCCAAGGTAATTAAAAACTTGAAGCTAAAAAATCAAAAGAGAAATCGATACGTCAAGTGAAAAAATGTGCAGTACAGTTTTTATAAGTGAAACTACCAAAAAACTTAATCAAATGACTCTAAACTTAAGAAAAAAATAGAGGACTGAAAGATGAGAATTTTCCAACTTGAATCACTCGAATCGGACTCCGAATGAAAAATATATGATGTTTGGAAGATAGGAAAGTTGGAGAGAAAAAATCTGCACTAGTTTTTCAAGTTTTTCTTCTTACAAAAGAATGAGAGGGAATCAAGATATTTAAATGAAAAAAGAAAGAGGGAAAAGACCAACCAATGGGAGAGGGCCACCTCTGTATCTCGTGGAGGCATGTGGCCCTCCACAGGGGCAAAAGGCCTCATTTCCCGTGAGGCTCCATGTGCCTCCACGGGAAAGGGGTGCTGACCCTTCCTTCCTCCTTTGAGTCCTCTTTTGTCCTTCGACCATTTCTTCAGTCTCTGAACTCCGATTTTGAATCCATTTTTCAGATTATGAACTGGGACACCCTCATGTACAAAAGAGATCAAGAATTATTTTTCAAGAAATACATAATTCAACTTGAAAAATGAAAATGAAAACCATGCACAATAAAATCACAAAAAATTTCTTAACTTCTTAATTTGAACTTGAAACTTAATGAATGATAACTGAAATAATCAGAACTCAATACGGAATATTATAAGCACAAATTCAAGTTCATCAAACAATTACAATAAAATAAACATAAAAACACACAAATATGCTATGTCCTCGAGATAGTCCTAGAACATGCAATTTACAAATATTGTCAACTTTAAATCTAATGCATATGCATACACGAATATGTGTGCATGTGTTATACCAAATTTTACACAGTGATGCATGGACATATATGAATGTTATGTATGTGTGTGTTTAGGCCTTGCAAGAGAAAAGAGGTCTCGATATACCTTTTGCTATGCAATTAAGCTTTGTTCCTTTTGTAGCCACCACTTTTCTTGAAATGTTGTCCAATCTTCCTTAAAGCTAGATAATTCTAAAATCCTAGACAACTAATCAATACAAAGCTAATGTCGTTTTGATAAAGAATTATGCCAACAAAAACTCAGAAACCTAACAATCTTCCCCTTTGGCAAATTCTATGTAAAAACACCTATACATATATTAAAACATACAAAATGAAGATTGGTAACAAAATCACACCCTCATATTAGACTAATCTTCATAGAGTTTTACCATGTAGTATTCTCTTGTCACCACCTAAAAACAACATGAAGCACAAAGTATATACAAGAGAAACATAGATATATGGCAAGATATTTAGATAAATGTCAATAAAGTTCAAATGGATACACACGTCTCCCCCTAAATACATGCATACTATCCATCAACAAAATATCATCATCCAAATATTACAAATCAAAAATTCAAGATACTTAATGAAATATTCATCAACAAAAAAAAAAAAACTAAAAACTAAACAATCCTAAGATTAAGAGCACATAGGTTTTAGTATCATTGTTTTTTTTCTTCCTTTTTTTGACATAAAATGAAACCAAAAGGTTAAGCAAACATACCAAACCTCAAGATCAAGCATTATCAAAGAAAGTTCTTGTTGTTGTTGATCTCTCAAAATGCTTTGTAGTGGATGAATTACTAGAGGCAAGTTTGTCTTCTAGGTACTTGATCTTTTCATCATGTTGTTTCACCTTTGCACCTAGTTCCACTACTTTAGCATAAAGCTCTTCAATCTTGGTCATAAACCCTCATGAAATTGCAAAGCCCATACTAGTAGACTACTTGTGCTTGACACAATACTTAGCTCATGGTGCACACCAAAAAGTCTACGAGTGTCACTAGCCTTCCTTTTTTCTTTGTATGATATGAATGCTAATCGATTTTCATAAAAAAACATTCTAAGAGAGGTAGAAACACATCATCATCAAGCTTTGGAACTCCTAGCTTCATGCAAAAATAAGTAATGGACCCTGGAAAAGCCAACTTTTTATCCAATCTAGATAAAGTTGCCGCACTCTCTATATGTTCTATCATGTGATCACCAAGGTTCAAGGGCTTGTTTGTCACCAAGGCGTACACAATATTGATATTCTCTTTGTTTAGCTCAGAAGCATCAGTAGATCTTACAACATTGGCACATACAAATAGATGCCAAAAGGCACTAACCTTGGTTAACTCACTTTAACTTATATAAGCTCTCTTGCCCCAATCAAATCCATCATCCTCACATAAAGTTCTCCCCATAAGATTTAAGTGATCTATGTTTTTCACATCAAGTAGTTCCAACACAATCTCATTAGAGAGACCAATGAACTTGTTGATGCTATCCGGAGAGACCCTAAATGTTTTTCCCCTCACATTCATGAAAGCATTTTCGAAGGTTGTACTATCCTTATACTCAAAGTAAAATTCTCTTATAAAGCTCTCATTTACAACCCCAATAGTATTTATCCATGCTTCCCAATGCTTTTCATGAAAAACAAGATGAATGTAGGAACCCTCTACCAAATCAATACCTCTATCTTGAATAAGCTTTTTGGTTCCTATAACTCCTAAGGTTTTCAACTTTTTGGGTTTGGGGGTTGTTGGTGTGGATTTGTGTTTGGCTATGGGTTTTGGTGGATGGATAGGATTAGAAATATTGTTTCTTCCCATGGTTTAGTTGCCAACACTACAACACAAAACACATGAGTGGAAAAAGAGATCCAGTGAGTATTAGACAACAATATAAACTTAAAAAGACATGATAAAATAATGAATCATAAGTGCATAAATGTTTCTTTTAAGCATAAATGTACAATTTACCAAGATCAACAAATGCATTTAACAACAAACAACAATCCTAAAAATGAAGGAATTGGTATCAATCACAATTACTATCAACCTCAAAACATGAAGGAATTGGTTGTAACAACCACTACTATCAACTCCAAGCAAGAAGAAACTTAATCAACTCAAGCAAGAAGGAATTGTTCGTAATCACAACTACTATCAACCGCATGAATGAAGGAATTCATTGCAATATCAACTACTATCAACCTTAACCAAGGATATATTCATTGCCAACACTTTCATGCAATTATTTCAAAATATATATCATGCATCTCATAATTCAATTATTATTATCAAACAATATGTCAACAACTAACAAAGCAAATCATGTGAACATATCATGAAAGTGAACAAAGTCTAACATGCAATGCTCCCCCTTGATAGATGCTCTTTCTAAGATCAAGATAGCATATTGTTCATAATGATATTCACACATTCACATATTCAAGCAATTTTAAAGAAATCAAACAAGATAAGCTCTACAAACTATGAGAGATACACCAAGATTTTCAGTCATTCTCATAATTCTTCTTTGATTGCTAGAATATCAAAATACTTATAAACAAAACTGTGTGCGTGTGTGTGTGTGTGTGTGTGTGTGTGTGTGTGTGTGTGTGTGTGAGTTGGCTTCAAATACATGAAAGGAGTAATTTGATAATCAACATGCAAATCACATCCATATCTATTAATCTTAAGCTTTTTCATAAAAGGTCAAACTGATTATCCTTCAGATTTTTACTTTTAAGAGAATATAATTCAATATATGAACGAGTGTGTGCATATGGCTCGTCATCCCATTTTTTTTTTCAACCCGAGCATACAAGATTTTCAATTATACTCTTTTTAAGCCTTATTCCTTTCTTTATAGGCTTGAATTAAAGAATTTTCTTTTTATTTATTCTTTTTAACACTTAATTGATTTTTCTAACATAAACATATACGCTTCATGACGGCTTTCACTCATTATAATGGTGTAGCATTTTCCTACATTGAGAGGCTTCATAACCACTATGTGTAGTCCTTTTCATGAAGGTGCTTATTGAGTTCTATGTAGTTACCGAAGTAAAATGGATACTAATCATTGGGTATCTTTAATGTACTAGTCAAAAGACTTCAAGATATATCCACAACTTACATATTAGCAAACTCAACTTACTTAACAAAACATACAAGTGAAGAAAAGTGCATTTTTGAAAACCAAGTTTTTATGGCTTATAAGCACATGATCTAAAATCAATACAAGTGATTTACTAAAGATCATTACTGCTTAAGAGAGTAGCTTTCAAAGAATATGAAGTTCATATTTTTCAAAGCATGACACTCATCATTAAAACAAATATTTCACACATCATGTTCAAGATCTTTGTGAACAATATCACTATAAGATCTTTAGAGAGAAAATTTCAATGAGAACCATATGTAACTTATACTAAGTTAATTCTCTAACATGACAAGTTACATGATGTAGTGCAAACAATGAGTTGAGAGATGAAAAACTTAGAATGCAAGCATTAAGATATAAAGATCCTTATCAAGGAATTTTCATTAAATGTAAAGTCTTTGACTTTTTTATGAGCTTTCTTGGCTTGTTTGTCCCCAACGACAATAAGTTATTGGTTGAAAAACAATGATGAAAACCATGCACGAAAAAATCACAAAAAGTTTCTTAACTTCTTAATTTTAACTCGAAACATAATGAATGAGTAACCGAATAAACCGAAACTCGAAACAGAATATCATAAGCACAAATTCAAGCTCTATATCAAACAATTACAATAAAATGAACACAAAAACACACAAGTATGATATTTCCTAGAGATAGTCCTAGAACATGCAATTTACAAAAATTGTCAACTTTAAATCTAATGCATGTGCATACATGAATAAGTGTGTGTATGTGTTATACTACACAACGATGTAGGGACATATATGAATGCTATATATGTGTGTGCCTAGGCCTTGCAAGAGGAAAGAGGTATCGATATACCTTTTGCTATACAATTAAGCTTAGTTCCTCTTGTAGCCACCACTTTGCTTGAAATATTGTCCAATCTTCCTTGAAGCTCGATAGTCCTCAAATCCTATACATTTAATCAATAAAAAGCAAAAGTTGTTTTGATATAAAATTATGCCAACACAAAACTTAAAAACCTAACACATGGTAGGGGCAATTCTCCCACATCTTGTCGGGCAAGGTGATATGCTCCTTGACCAGCTATCCCGACCACATGATAGGGTTCTTCCCACTTGTCCACCATTGATCCTGATGGTCTCTCCCTTGTATTCGAGGATACTCTTTTGAGAACCAGATCTTCAAGCTGAACTCTTCTTTCTGAGACATGTGAGTTGTAGTAACTGGCTACCCTCTGTTGGTAGGTAGCGTTCTTACTAGGGGTGGACATGGTTCGATTCGATTCGATTCGATTCGATTTTAGGTCAAACCCAATTGAACTTAAAATATTTCGATTCATCCAAAACTGAACTGGTTTAAACCTAATAAAAAATGGAAACCGAATTGAATTGAACCTATTTTAATCTATTCGATTCGATTCGATTCAATTTGGTTTTGGGCCTAATGGGCCAGCTAGTTTAATGGGTTTTTTGATTTTTTTTAACATTAATGGGTTGTTGGATACTAATTTTGGACATTAGAATAGCCAAAAACCCAAATCAAACCTAACTTAAAAATATATATAAAAAAATTAAATCAGTTACAAACATATTACCCTTAAATATATTAAATATATTAGGTTTTTTTTTTACTTATATATTCGGTTCATTCGGTTCAATCCAGTTTTAAGAAAATCAAACCGGTTTGAACCGAATTTTTTTTTGATTTTAATTTTTAAACCGGTTTAAACCAAGTTACCCTTATGAATCGAATTGAATCGAATACCCTTTTTTCGGTTCGAATCGCAACTTAATGCCCACCTTTAGTTCTTACTTTCGCCAAGGCCTTTTTCTCATCTAGTTCATCTAGGTTCATTTCTAGTATGTTCATGTTTGTGTTGGGGTCATACAGCCGTATTCTTGGGGAGGTGTAAATTACCTCGACTTGGATTACTGCTTCACTCCCAAATGCCAATGAATATGGAGTTTCTCCTATCAACGTTCTTTCAATCCTCCGGTAGGCTCAAAGCATCTCATGTAGCTTGTTTGCTCAGTTCCTTTTTTTAGCATCAAGCTTGGACTTCAGGGTATGCTTGATGATCTTGTTTACAACCTCATCCTACCCATTTGTCTGCGGATGGGCATGCATTGCATAGTAGTTTTTGATATTGTAGTTCTGACACATCTTTCTGAATTTATCACTATCGAACTGGGACCCGTTGTCAGTAATGATAGTATCTGGGTTCCTAAACCGATATATGATATTCTTTTTTACGAAGCTGGTTGTGTTGGCCCTAGTTATATGTGTGGGTGCTTCCGCCTCTACCCATTTCATGAAGTAATCCACCACCACAATATCATGTTTTGCACCTCCTTTGGTTACTGTTGCATTAGGCCGATCAAGTATAGCCCCCACATCGCAAATGGCCACGGGGAGGTCAGATTCTTCAAGCGCTCGGGTGGCTACTTGATATCATTCATTGTCCTCTGGCATGTGTTACACTTTTTCGCCATTGACTGTGCATCTTGGAATAGGGTTGGCCAATAGAAACCTTGTCTAAGGGTTTTATAGGCCAAACTTTTACCCCCAGTGTGGTTTCCGCATACCCCTTTGTGAATGCTTACTAGAATCTTACTGACTTCTGTCGGGCCTACACACCTTTACAGTGCTTTTGAAAACCCCATTTTGTAGAGTTCTCTTCCAATTATTGAATACCTTGCGCCCTATATTTAATGCACTTTGCTTCAGCTATATCTTCAGGGAGTTTTCGATCCTTCAGATATTTCTAATTGGAGTCATCCAAGTGACCTATCCTTCCTCGACTGCTTCAATCCTTAGCACATCCTTTCCTTTAATGTTGTGTTTCATGAGATGGGCCACTGGTATTGTTTTGGACCATATACATGAGGTTGCTGATGCCAACCTTGATAAGGCATCAACTTTCTCATTCTTCTCTTTCAGGATCTGAACAATTCTGAAGGTCTTGAACCTTCCGAGTAACACCTATCTTTAGATAAGTCGCCATGTTGTTATCTTTTGCTTGGTACTCATCCAAAACTTGGTTGACTACAACCTACGAATCACTGAATATCTCCAACTCATCTGCTTCTAGTGCGGTGCAAACTATAGGTCCTGCCAACAATGCCTCATATTTGGCCATGTTGTTAGTGCCCTTGAAGTCAAACCGTAAGACACATTCTACCTAATCACCTTCTAGGGTGGATACCACTATCCCTACCTCGCTGACATACGTGTTTGATGACCCATCAACATTTAATTTTCAGTGAATAACTTTTCTTTCTTTGTCTTCAAGCATTTTGATCACCTCACTGTTTGACTAAGTGAACTCGGTGATTAGATCTGCTTTCTCCTGACCTTTTACTACAGTCCTTGGTAGGTAAGTGGTATCGAACTCGCTTATTTCAACCGTCCTTTTAGTCAAGCTTCCTGACACTTCCGGTATGGATAAGATTTGCTTGAGCGGACAATCTGTGTAGACCTTGATCTTGAGTGCCTGAAAGTAAGGTCTCAATTTTCTTACTGCCTTTACTAGTACTTATACCAGTTGCTCGACTGCTTAGTATCTTGTTTATACTGGTAACAAGGCCTTGCTGGTGTAGTATGCTGATTTTTACACTCCTTCATCTAGCTTGAAAATTACTGACCCCCTGGCCATTGCTGTAACCGACAGATATAGGTATATCACCTCTTCTTCCAGTGACTTTAACAAAATTGGGGGCCTTACCAAAATATTCTTTGATTTTCTAGAAAGTTTTTTCACATTCTTCCATCCACTCAAATCCTTTGCCTTTTTATATGGCCCTGAAGAAAGGCAAAGCACTTATCTGTGGATTTACTAATGAACCGGTATAGTGAGGCCATGCAGCCCGTCAACATTTGAATGTCTTTTAACCTGATTGGGGATCTCATTTTCTCCAAAGCCTTTATCATTTCGAGATTCACCTCAATTCCCCTTCAATTGAGCTTCATTGAGGAGCTTCCCCAATGGTACTCCAAAAACACACATTTTTTCGGGTTGAGCTTCATTCTAAATTTCCTCAATATCCTGCATGTCTCTTTGGGATCTGATACAAGCTTCCCAGCTGTGATGTTTCTTATTAACGTGCAGCCAACGTACCTCCATGTTCCTGTCGATCTATCGGACAAACATCTTGTTTACCAATCTTTGGCAAGTTGCCTTGGCATTCTTGAGGCTAAAAGGCTTCACCTTGTAACAGTAAAGCCCTTAGTCAATTGTGAAGGAAAACTTATCTTCATCTGGTTTGAACATTCTGGTATGGTTGTATCTGGAGTAGACATCTATGAAACTTAACAACTCATGCCCCGTAGTCGTATCGACCAGCTGGTCAATCTATGATAGAAGGAAACTATCTTTCGAGCATGTTTTGTTGAGGTTAGTGAAATCCAGTCACATCCTTCATTAACTATTTTTCTTTTTCACAAGCACCATATTGGCAAGCCATTCGTGATACCATACCTTTCTTATTGATCCTACTGCCAACAACTTTTCGACCTTTTCTTTGATGGCTTGACTTTTTTCATGGTTAAAATGTCTCCTCTTTTAGCTAACTAGCGTTCAATCAGGATCAACCGCCAAGTAGTGGGAGGTCACTTTAGCATCGATTCTCTGTATATCCTCATGCTTCCTCGTGAACACGTCCCTGTACTACTTCAAAAGGTTGGCCATTTCATTATGGACTTGTCATGTCAACCGAGCCCCTAACTATACTGTCTGTTCGGGGTTACTCTCATCAATTATAACTTCGATGGTTGGCTCTTCTTCCTGGCTTTTCCCATCTTTTGATGATATCTCCTTGGGGTCCAGGTCGAAGTGGGTCGGTGTTTTCGTATTGGTTTCATCCTTGCTCATCTTCGGGTAACCTTCTTCATTATGGAAGTCTATCTGTATTACGATGGACTCCATTTTTTCCCTGTACACCATTAGGTTTGCTTTCCTTACCCATTCTTGGGAGCTTCTCATGACGCCTACTCCCACCTCGGTTTGAATTTTCACTTTCAGGGTATAAGTTACAGTTACAATCTTTGATTTGTTTAGGAATGGGCTTCCCAAAAGAGCGTTATAGGGCTAGTTTTCGATGTTTATGACCACAATGTTCAGACGTATTGTCTTTTAACAGGGGTAACTTCTGATTTCCATGGGTAGCTTACTTGTATCAATTCCTTAAAGTTCCTGATCGACCCTCCAGTAAGGCCGCTGAACCACCTGGACCCTGGGTCCCCAATGTTTGAAAGAACATCCAACACATGAGTGCATCATTATAATCGTATTGTGTTATCGCACTCTAATACCTTCTGACATGTTCTTGCATGTCGGTGTTGGCTTTAAATTGCTCCACATGCGACATCCTAAACTTTTCTAAAAAGCATGCTTATCTTATAGATTCAACAAATGGTCTGTTGAAGTTTCCAATTAACAGATTTCTTCAATCATGCCTTCGCTCTAGGGCTTCTATCCTCCTCAACAAGACTTCTCGTTCGCTCTCTGGCTCTCCATGCTCATCAAATCTCTGACGTATGGTGAGGACATAGGGGTCTCTTGAAACTCATCCTATAACCTGGGCATCATGGAGATTGTATTTAACTGCATGATATTTCTTTACGTCTTCTGGGTTGAGCATCCTCACCAGTCAAAACTAATCGGGATCTCTACTTTCAACCGCCATATATGTCTTCCCAATCGTACCTTATTCCCCCTTCATGATACTTCCCTACGTCAGCCTGTAAACTGGACTCCCTACGTCCCCCTGCTTCTTGATTTTCTCGACCTCCGCGCTATTTATGATCTTAGTCATCTTGGCAGTTATCCTTTTTTTTGTTAGTGTTCCCTCCTTTCACAACGATTCGTCCTATCTTTATTAGATTTCTACAGTGCTCTAGAGGTTGTTGCTACCATCTCAGAACGTATCTTGGGGTCCTGTGCCATCACCAGCGTAGATAGTTGATATGGTGAGTTCAAACTGGTGGTGGTAGTTATGTTGATTCCCCGTCTGGTGGCGTCTTCAATGACTCTCCGTGAATTTCCTGAATCTGCCGAATGGTATCTAGGGAAACGCTAGGGACATCATCTGTAGAAATTATCACCTCTTGTCTAGTAGAAGTCATAGTCCTTGAAAGTAGGTCTCCTTTGACAAAACTGGTGTTTACTAAACCATGGTTGCTAACCCCACGTGGGGTACCAAGGTCACGTGGAGATTGACTTCCATCTCTGTTGTTTCCTATGTTATTGTTTCGTAAGTTTTTGAAAAGAATTAAAGTTTTCACCCCCTTCTTCTAGCATCAATTGTTGATAGCGATTTCCGGATTAAGAAAACTTAACCGCGCACTTAACAAAGGGACACAAATTAATAACTAAACAGTGGTCAGAAAAAGAGAGCAAACATGCAAACATAAGATTTTACTTGGAAAACCCAAAAGGGAAAAAATCACGGTTACCGGAGGCGGCGAGGGAAAGATCTTTACTATAAATAAATTGTTTACACGTTCTATCTCTCCTTTCACTATTGCTATGAGTGGTGTTGTTAACCCTTATGGGCATTTTATGGGTATATTTATACGTGCATATAACTCTAATTCTTGGTGTACAAGTAAGGAAAGTTGTTGAGATTTAATAAGACTCTGACTTGTTGGAGCCATTTTGTCCTTCTTTCTTGTTCCATATTGTTTATGTTATGAATGCATTAAATCTTTTTCCTAATCTGAACTCTGGTATCTCTAAGAAAATTTACTTCCTTATCGAAGTTTGC
The DNA here is from genome assembly GCA_032871835.1 of Dipteronia dyeriana. Classification (NCBI taxonomy): domain Eukaryota; kingdom Viridiplantae; phylum Streptophyta; class Magnoliopsida; order Sapindales; family Sapindaceae; genus Dipteronia; species Dipteronia dyeriana. The sequence continues at coordinate 68,635,021 of CM065295.1, read as the reverse complement.
TTCGAGACATCTTATTCGAGTAAGACTCATTTTTTACATATTGGAGTCGTGATTGCATTGAATTCAACGTTGCCCACGTGTTGCTTAGCTAACCATCTGTTAGACCTGACCTGACTCTATTCATCCCTACCAGTGATTCGATCCCGACCAAAGGCTTCAACCCGACCATCTCGATAGTTCTAACCGGGTTATCTCTACTTGGTTAATCTAATCACTCTAGTTGAATTATTTCTACCCGATAATTCAGATGACTCCAATCGGGTATCATGAGGTCATCTTTGGTCAACTTAGGTAAGCTCAGTTTTGTTGACTTTTGGTGACACAGTGTCTTTTCAAATTTTACAAATAACATTAACAAAAGACCTAAAATTCGTGTTAACTGAGGAATGTCCCTCAAAGCCTGTTGCCAATGCCACATGAAATGTTCGTGAGACACAACAAAAATGGGTCTCAGATGATAAGAAGTCTCGAATATATCTGTTAGCTAGCATGATAGATGTGATTGTCACCAAGCACGAGGTAATGACTACAACATTCAAAATCATTGAGTCATTACAGGCTATGTTCGGGCATCCATCCCAGCAAAAGTGGCACGGAACTGTTTTTCTGCAATGCTTGCAAGGATAAAGGAGGGTTCATTAGTCTAGAAACATGCCTTGGGCATGATGTCTTACTTCAACACAGCTGAGTTCAATGACGAACTGAGCTAGAGGAGGGGACCTTTTCATTACGCGTTAGGTCAGGGGGTGTCGTGTCAGTAAGAGCAGTGAGAGTAGTTAGACTCTAGTTTGAAATTGTTTTCTTATTTTAAATTCTATTTATTTTATTCCTGAATTCACAAGGAATTTGATTTTTGTATCCAAAATATTGATCATTTATATTCTATTTTTTTTAATAATAAGTAAGTTATTATTTCTTGAAATGGTTTAAATATTTGTTCAGGTTTGAATGAAAACAACCTGTATGTTTTAAGACCGTTAATTCATTCATCATTGCTCAATGCTGAATTGTTTAAAGTTAAAAAAACCTAAAACAAAACGACATAAAATTTCTCCAGATAAACGAAACGTATCTATGACATTTAAGACTTGACTATATTAATGTTGACAGGATATATAGACTAGTTAAAAGTGGGCCTTTAAGCCAGTTAAAGGTTGACACCTTACCTGTCTGCGAATCATGTTTAAAAGGTAAAATGACCGAGAGACCTTTTGCTGGAAAAAAGGCTTAGAGCTACAGAACCAATAGAGCTTATACATTTAGACGTCTGTGAACCGATGAATGTTAAAGCAAGGGGTGATTGTGAGTATTTGTCACCTTTATAGATGACTACTCTAGATACGGATATGTCTACCTAATGGAACGGAAGTCGAAAACTTTTGAAAAGTTCAAAGAATTTCGAGCTGAAGTTGAGAATCAATTAGACAAGACTATCAAGGCTCTACGATCAGATCGTGGAGGTGAGTACCTTGACTAATAGTTTAAAGACTACTTGGTTGAACATGGGATCATATCCCAACTCATAGCTCCTGGAACACCACAACAGAGTGGTGTTATGGAGAGGAGAAATAGAATCCTGATTGATATAGTGAGATCTATGATTAGTTTATCATAATTACCAAATTCCTTTTGAGATATACACCATAAATGGTGGCCTACATTTTGAATATAATCCCATCCAAATCTGTTCATAAGACTCCTCTAGAGTTCTGGAATGGTTGTAAAGCTAGTTTGTGACATTTTCGTATATGGGGGTGTCCAGTATATGTAGTGAAGAACAAAACTGGAAAGCTGGACCCTAAGTCTATGGTTTGCTTGTTTGTAGGTTATTCCAAGGAGACTAGATGTGGATACTTCTGTGTTCTTAGGAGAACAAAATGTTTGTATCGATAAATGTAAAGTTTCTTGAGGATAACTATATGAGTGATCATAAATCTTGAAGCAATATTGTATTAAATGAGTTAGAGTCAGGTACGATCAACAAGAGTTATTGTTCCACCTACCTCTGAGAGTAAGACGATTTCTAGTCAGATCACACTACCACCTAAGCGTAGTGGGAGAGTTGTACGACAACCTAATCGCTATTTAAGTATTGGAAAGGCACAAGTTGTCATCGCTGATAATAGTGTGGATGATCTATTGTCATTTAAACATGCAATGGAATATTCTGACAAAGAGGAATGACTTAAAGCCATGAATCTCTAGATGAAGTCCATGTACTCCAACTCGATATGAGAACTTGTAGACTTACCTGATGGGATAAAACTCATAGGTTGTAAGTAGATCTACAAGAGAAAAAGAAGAGTAGATGGGAAGATAGAGACCTTCAAAGCAAGGCTAGTGGCAAATGGTTATACCTAAAGGAGGGGGTCGATTGTAAAGAGACCTTCTTTCTAGTAGCTATGTTTAAGTCTATTTGGATTCTCTTATCCATTGCTGCATATTTTGATTATAAAATTTGGCAAATGGATGTGAAAACTGTAATTTTGAATGGCAATCATGATGAAAACATCTATATGATGCAACTAATGGGATTCGTGTCTCAGGATCAAGAGCAAAAGCTTTACAAACTGTAAAGGTTCATCTATAAACTGAAACACGTATCTAGATCTTGGAACATTAGGTTTGATAATGTTATCAAAACCTATGGCTTTGAGCAAAACATCGATGAGCCTTGTGTTTACAAGCGGATTGTTGACAATAAAGTAGTTTTCTTAATCCTATACGTAGATGATATCCTACTCATTGGGATAACGTAAGGGTATTATCGGAAGTAGAGGACTGGCTGGCTAGCTAGCCAATTTCAAATGAAAGATTTGGGAGAGATGAGTTATGTTTTAGGGATCCAATTAATTAGGGATCGTAAGAACAAACTCTTAGCATTGTCTCAGACATCGTATATCGACAAGGTACTTAATCGTTTTTCTATGCATGACTCCAAGAAAGGTAACTTACATTCTAGGCATGGAGTTCACTTGTCTAAGGAACAGTGTCCTAAGACACCTCAAGAAGTTAAGGATATGAGACATGTTCCTTATGCGTCTGTAATAGGCAGTCTTATGTAAGCTATGTTATGCACGATACCTGACATCTGCTTCACAGTGGGAGTAGCCAGTAGGTTTCAGTCCAACCCAGGATTGAATCATTAGGTTGATGTAAAGGCCATTCTTAAGTATCTCTACAGAACGAGAAACAATATGCTAGTATATTCAGGGTAGAATTGGATTCCGTTAGGATATACAGACTCTAATTTTTAGTCAGATAGAGATTCTAGAAAATCCACGTCTAGATCAGATTTTACCCTTGGTGGTACAACCATAGTATGGATGAGTGTTAAGCAATCATGTATTACTGACTCCATCATGGAAGCCGAATATGTAGCAGCTTGTGAATCAGCTAAACAGGTTGTCTGGCTCCGTAAGTTCTTGACTGATCTGGAAGTTGTTACAGGTTTGGACAAGCCCATCACATTTTATTGTGATGATAGTGATGCTGTGGCTAATTCCAAAGAACCTAGAAGCCACAAGAGAGTGAAGCATATAGAGAGAAAATATCATCTCATTAGAGAGATAGTGTAGAGAGAGGATGTGATTGTGACCAAAAAAGCATCGTTGGACAATCATACTGATCCATTTACGAAGACCGTAGCGGTTAAAGTGTTTGAAGGTCATCTAGAGGGTTTATGGTTACGAGATATGTCTCACATGCTTTACTGCAAGTGGGAGATTGTTGGGGATTATGTCCTAAAACTTGTAATTTATAAATGTGAATGAAACATTAATAAAATAAGTAGTTTGTTCATTCTATATCATGCGTACTTAACATCCAAGATTGCCAGATATAATCTCTAACTGAGTATATGAGTGTCATATACAGATGTATTCAGTTTGAGATGAGCAATCTAAAGAGTCCTTAGATAGCAAGTAGAGTTTGGTACTTTATTTATGGTTAATCTATAGCTGTGGTCCATTCCGTAATGTATGGTGGTCTTAACCTAGACTATTCATATGGTGATATGAGAATGGAGGTACCTTATATAATGTGATCAATAGTGGAATCCACTCCTTCTTGCGAGAAGTAGATGGTAGTTCCCTTAAGGAATGATTCGGGGTTTGAACAATATGAGCTCTCCCCTTCTTCCGTAAAGGAAATTAGGATTTATTGTTCATTAGAGAATCAATGATTCTTAATGGAAAAGATATAATTAGAGGGGTATAATGGGCTTTATGACTTAACTCTAATTATGAACTTCGTGTGGAGGATCATACCATATGCAATAACTATATCGATGGACAACTGTAATTTCGGTTTGTGTAATATATCTACAGTTGAGAGAGTGCAACCTCGGGTTTTTAATGGGATAACTCCAAGGTTAATAATCATGAAATATTAATTAAAGAGTTTAATTAATTATTTTTAAGTTTAATTCATTATTTTTAAGTATTATTAGAGCTTAAAAGTACTGTGAGTCTATTAGGTCCCCTTACTAGTCAGATTGATTAAAGATAATAAGAGTCACGGTTAATTAGATGAATTGTCCAGTTAATTGTGTTACGAAAGTGATACATATTTATCTAGGGATGAATTGAATAATAAGATTATTTAATGAATATATTAATACTTAAATTAATTAGATAATTAGATTATTTAATTAATGAGTTAATAATTATGAATTATGAATTAATTATTAATTGGAGGTTACAGGTTCAAATCATTACAGAGACAAATATTAAAATAATTAGATTATTTTATTATTTACTTAGTCTAGTATTTAAGTTTAAGTCAACTAGGGTTATGTGGGAGTTAGTTTCCTATTTTACATTGGACACTTAAATACTAATATCCTTTAATGTATGGAAATATATTTGGAAAATGATTGATATCTATATATGTGTGTGTGCGTATGTGGGTATAGATATATTTACATAACTAGGATACAAGAGACTAATTGTGATTCTTTGAACCAAAATCACAAAAAGCAAAACCCTAGAAAGTCTAGGAAGATTTCGGCCAAAAGAAAAAAAAAATATTCTTGCTTATGGTGGCCGAATTTGCCAAGAAAGAGTTCTATTCTTCAATCATGTGCATACCCTGTATGTTCCTGGAAGATTGTGACGTGTCCATACACAGTTACTGGATCACGGGACATAGTGAGGAAGACTTGGTGGTTCGTGAATGGGATAAAGCTTAAAGAAACAAAGGAGTTAGTATTAAGAGTATGATTTAAATCCATCTTTATATATTCTTAGATATTGTATATAGTTTACAAGTTGTATAAAAATTTTAAAACCCCATTTCTACTATGCAACGTAAATCTGGGTTTCTACAAATGCAACCTTATATTTCTTAAGCCGATAAATTCAAATTGTGAAGCTATTAAGAAGATTTTAGATGTGTACGCTAGAGCTTCAGAGCAGGAAGTGAATTTTTAAAAATCACGTAATGGCTTGTCATGAAAAGTACCTAGGCTTGCCGAGTTACGTGGGTCGGAATAAAAGGAAACTCTTTATGGATGTGGTGGATAGGATTTGGAGTAAAGTTAAAGCTTGGCAAGATAAAATGTTATTGATTGGCAGAATAGAAATTCTAATTAAAGTGGTTGTCCAGTCAATATCGGCTTATTCTATGAGCTTATTCCAACTGCCAAAGTGACTGATTGAGGAGCTACATCGTTTATTTGTTAGATTCTGGTGGGTAGTATACAAAATTCACGTAAAGTTCATTGGTGCAATTGGTTACATATGTGGAAAGCAAAAAAAGGATAAGGGACTTGGTTTCAAGGATTTAACTATCTTTAATAGAGCTATGTTGGCAAAACAGTGTTGGTTGATTCTAAAAAGCCCGACATCGATGGCCGTGAAGGCGCTTAAAGACCGCTACTTGAATAAGATGAAGATTAGGATATGGTAATAAAATCTATATACAAAGGAATTTGGATCCTCTACTGATCTGATTTTTTTTCTGACCTTATCTAATCTCATGACACATAAGCATCGTAATAAATGTATGGTTAAGATGTGATTGGTTTCCACAACCACTTTACCAACAACTAAACACATGATTTAAAAAGGTCGGGAAAAGAATCAGATCAATAGAGGATCCAAATCCTATACAGAGATCGTTGGTATCCAACGCCAACAACTTTTATGGTATTGACAGCTCCTACTCTTGATGAGAATTTGACTATGAAGCATCTAATGAGTGCTTCAGGGGGATGGGATGTGGGGTTTCTTAGAGAAAATTTTTCGAAGAAAGATTTTGAGGCCATTTTAAGCTTGTTAGTTGGGGTGTGTCAAGCGATTGATTCTCGAATTTGGCACTATGAGCAAACAGGCTGCTATACTGTTATGAGTGGTTATCGGGTTGGTTGTGCAGTGTTAGGCTCTCCAAGTTCTTCAGGTTTGAATGTAACTGAGTCTTGATGGAAGTTCTTGTGGCAAATTGCAGTTCCGTTGAAGGTAAACATTTTCATATGGAGAGCGAACTTTGATTGGATTCCAGTAAAACAGAATTTGTTAAGGCGGGGAATTCAGCTGGCTGATATTTGCCCTCTCTGTCAACATAAACCGGAAATGACACTTCATGCTGTTTGGTCTTGCATGTCATGCTTTTTAGGAGGTCCGTCCATGTGAGGTTCTGGGAAGAAGTGTTGGTTGAGGCAAGAGAATGAATTTTCTAGATTTCATGTTAGAATGTTTTGGCAGGTTGAGCGACGAGGATACGTGCTTGTTGTGTGTGGTGCTTTGGAGGAATTGGGGTCATCGAAACTTGGTGGCCCATGGTTTGCCAGGACTGTGCTTAAATGATGTTGTTAGCTGGTCTCAGGCATATCTCAGGAATTTTAGGGCAGCAAAAGAATCAAGGGTTAGAGATGTAATATCGGTTCAGAAGCGGGCTGTTCGATGGACACCTCCAAGGCCTGATCGATACAAGTTGAATACAGATATGGCGATATATGGAGCAAGAGCGGCGGGTAGGATAGGTCTGGTTATTAGAGACTTAGATGGGTTTGTGACGGCGTCTAGCTCATAAAAAATCCAAGCGACTGATACTGTCCAGTCGCGGAGGCAATAACGTTATACAGGGGTCTCCAGTTTGCTTGAGAATCTGGTTTAGGTATGTTGGAGGTGGAGTCGGATGCAAAAATGGTGGTTGACTAGATTAATGGGTGTAGTAATAACGGTACTGAATTGGGTCTGGTTATAGATGAAATTCAAAAGCTGCTGCAAGGGATGGATAACAGTGTTGGTCGTTTTGTGCATAGAGATGCAAATCAAGTTGCACGCAATTTAGCTAAACTGGCTTTATCTTCTAATGAAGACCTTTTCTGGATGGAGGATTTCCCTCATTTTATTAGAAAATATATTATGAGAGAGATTTCCACAAGACCTTTTGTCAATGTGGTTGGACTCTCCTTTGGGAGTCTCCACCATCACGGTTCAACGCCTGTTGTGCCTCGGTGTGTAAGGTTTTGTTTCATTAAATTTGTTTGTTGTAAAAAAAAGGGATAATTATCCGGTGACCATCAACTCTTGCCACTACTATCAAAATGGCCACCGGATAGGGAATTGGTTTCAAAATGACAATTTTTGGTAAATAAGGAGATATTATTAATTTATTTTAAATATTTTTTGGAAATCAATTTTTTCTTTTGATTTTTAAAACAAATAATTATATTTCATGTGTGTATATACATATAGCATATCCCAAATATGTATATATATGTTTCTTTTTAGAGAATATTAAGGTTTCAAAATTTAAAAATTCTAAAAAATATATTTGAGATAAATTGAAAAGAAATATATATATAATTTTTTTTCTTTTTTTAAGAGATTAAAATTCTAAAAAGTATATTTGAGATAAGTTGAAAATATATATATATAGTGGAAATGGACCAAAATGTCACCTTTTTTTTATCCCTTGCGATGATGTCACCATATTAATAACTTATATTTCAAATGCACCTATTATGGTGAACTACCAAAATTGCCCTTAAAAGTTGTATTTGTGATTTCATCTTCGGTTTCAGAAAGATAAGTTTATTTCTCTCTCCAAAAAAGTAGCGTGTTTTTCAAATCTCCAGGTAACTGATTTTTGTGTTCTCCCTAATGTTTTGTCATGCTTTTACGAGTGATTTAAGATGTATGCAACAAATGTATGAACATTTAGTCTCCAGAATGTGCACTAGGTTTATTTTCTTACTTTCCGAGAATATAGGTCGAGCTTGTGGGTTTGTTATAAAAGCTCGAGGTTTTGTAAAAGCTCGGGTTTTTTAAAAAAAGCTCGGTCCGGGCTTATGAGAGTGGTCCAAGCTTTTATAACAGTTGCGAGCTTTTAAAAGCTCGATCCTATCTGTTATAAAAGCTCGGAGCTGTTATATAAAAGCTCGGAGCTGTTATATAAAAGCTCACAGCTGTTATAAAAGCTCACAGCTGTTATAAAAGCTCAGGGTTTATATAAAAAGCTCGGATCGAGCTTTTTTAGATAAAAACTCGATCCGAGCTCTTGTACTATGCTTATCCGAGATGTTATTGTATTGGATCGAGATTTTATTTTGCTTTTCTGAGAGTTTAGTGTATTGGCTCGAGCTTGTACTTTGATTATCCTAGTATTTTTTGTTCCGAATGAATTTTTTTAATTCCGACATTTGTTATTATTTTTGAGCTTTTTTATAACATTCATTTGGTTATTTAATTGTTATTTGAAATTGAATTTAGATATTGTTATTGTTAATAATGGTTTGTGATTTTGATTTTGATAGGAGAATGAATCAGGTGAGAATAGTCATCTTTTACAATGGTCGATGAGAGCAGTTACCCGGTGAAAGTCAAGTTTTTAGGTGCTGATAATCAAGGAATGTATGTCTCAAAGAGTATGACTTACCAAGAGTTGGTGTCGATCGTGGAAACCGTTGTGAAGTATGATGTCGACAAATACAGTGTTGATCTACTGTGTATATTATGGTTCATGGGACTACATGACGCACGTTTATAAGAAACGACAATGATGTTCAGTTTATGTTGGGGAAGATAGGGTGATCCCTCAAGTATGTGTCAGTCTAATTGAGAGGGAAGCATGAGGTGTCATTGGTGAAGAAATCCCTCCTCGTGATAACACCCAACAATTTTGATCTTCAGGCAGAAGCAACCAGTTGTTCACAGAAAGAAGTTGGAATAGCGGTAGGGAAAACCTGTGTGGTGTCCCACCGGAAGTAGCTGACCATGGTGAATTAGTCAGTGGCCAATTCGACTATATGTTTGGATGTCAAATTGAGATGAATGATGGGCAGTTCAACCACCATTATAATGACTTCTACAATGACATAAACAATGAGCAGAACAGTGAACCAAATGTTGGGCCGACACAACAGCTGGATGATGACGAAAATTTACATCAGGTTGATAATGTAGCTAACAATGAGGAAGAGGAAGAGGTTGTCGAACCAGAAAGATATGCAACACGTGTACAAAGATTTACTTGCATTGCAGCAGATGTAGCTGGGACTTCTGAGGTTCGGCCTAATTTAACTACATTTGATTCTGACAATGTTAGAACGTGGGTTATTCCAGAAGTACAATCATACTCGTTTGGTATTGGTAAAAGCAAGAACTCGGTTCAAGAAGAGCCTACAAGCATGATATATAAAGGGCAAATTTTTCCTACCAAAAAGGATTTGAAGAGACTCGTTGGGCATTTTGCAATGCAACTTCGAATGGAAGGTGAAAATGTCAAATAAGACAACGTTACATTTGGTTTGTTGAATGGACAACTGTAAATGGAAATTAAGAGCAGTTAGGAGAGATGAAGGGACATACTTCCAAGTAAGAAGTTTTGTAAACGAACACACATGTCCTTTGGAGGAGATTCACTGTCGTCACTGACAAGCTAGTGTAGTCATAATTGGAGAAGTGGTTGCACCTAGACTTCAACAACAAGATGGTCAACTAATGCGTTCGAATGACATAATCGCTGATATAAAAACAATGTATGGTATCCAAATCTTGTACAGTAAGGCATATCAAGCCTTGCAATATGCGTTGCCACTGACCTATGGAACACATGAGGAAACCATCAAACTACTGTAATCATTTGGCTACATGTTAGAGCAACAAAATTCAGGGACAATAACTGACTTATAGTGCGACGAAGATGGTAGATTTCTCTATTTTTTCATGTCGTTGGGTGCCTCACTCATAGGATTCTGAGGTGTATGCGTCCAGTTATTTTTGTAAATGGTACTTATTTAAAAGGAAGATTCGGGGGCACAATGATTGTTGCAAATATAAAAGATGGGAGCGAACAGGTGTATCCAATTGCTTTTGGGTACGGTGACTCAGAAAACAACCTTTCATGGGAGTGGTTTTTGGATTGCTTGAAGGATGCCCTAGGCCATATTGATGATCTGGTTTTCATTTCCGATCGGCATGCAAGCATTGAAGCTGGAATTTCTAAAGTTTTTCCCGATGCAACCCATACGATATGTTGTTGGCAATTTTTGAAAATGTGAACACACAATTTCACATAAAGGATGTAGCATCCATAATGGATAAAACAACTAGATCATACACTGAGTTGAAATATAATCGCCACATGGAAGAGCTACGTAACCTGCACAAGAATGCATTCAATTATGTCATTGAAGCTGGTCCACACAAGTGGTCCCGCGTACATTGTCCAGAAAGATGGTATAGGATCATGACAACAAATGTTGCTGAATGCATAAACTCATGCCTCAAATTTGCATGACAAATGCCTATGCTGACACTGGTAAAGTTAATTAGGAATATGCTACAGAGGTGGTTTTATGATCGCCTTCGTACTGCACAGTCCATGCGTCATCAATTGACCGACGCAACACATCTTGTGATCCTCAAACGTGTTGAGAAGTGTGCTTATATGACCGTCAATCTAGTTGACTGGAACATATTCTCCGTCAAACGGTCCAGATAGCAGTGGACTGTTGACTTAGCCCGGAAGACTTGCACGTGCAACAAATTTCAAATGGACATGTTTCCATATTCACACGCACTTGCAACAGCAAGGTATAGTACTTTTACTTAATATATTTTAGGTACTTGCAAATGAATTTGACACCCCATGTAATTGTTGTTGTAGGGAGCGAATTTGGATTACACATCTTTGTGTGCGGACTTCTACAAGAGATAGACATTAATCGATGTGTACTCGGTTCCTATTATGCCTGTTGGCCATCCGTCAGAATGGATAGTCCCCACTGATATTGCCGATCGTGTGGTGTTAAATCCATTGTCGAGGAGGCAAGCAGGACGTCCGAGGGGGGGGGGGGGGGGGGGGGGGGGGGGGGCGACATGCCTCATATTTGGAAAGAACAACCACTCAATCGTGTAGAAGATGTGGAGAATCAGGTCATAATGCTAGATGATGTCATAATCCACCTTTGATTAATGATGGTCCGAGCAGAATTGTTCCGCCAGAATACCAGTGCAAGTGTAGCATCTATCATTCAGTTGGACACAACAAACAGACTTGCCCTAATAATGGACCTACCATAGTATGACTGAGCGCATTTGGAAAGAACCCATATTTCTTAGTTGTAATTGCACGATGTGAAAATGTTGCGTTATTATTTTCAAATTAAATAGGGATGAATGAATATTATTACATAATTTAATACAACTCTACTACTGTACAACATTCATGTCTCGTATTTGTGGTTGGGAGTTACAAAACACCATCACTGCCATCTTCTCCCGTATGGTAGGCATATCATCTTCTATCCAATCGTACTAGATCCTGTCTGCCAGTATGTACTTTATCAGCCTCAACGTATGCGCCCCACAATTACCGTTGCAATGCACAACATAGACACTAGTTACAAAGATAATAATTTTTATTGGATCGTGTGTACGTACTATTATATAATAATACCTTTGTTGTTGTTGCGGTAGAGCTATTTTCGATCGCATGCTCACCCCAAAAGCCCTATTCTTCCTCTTGAACTTCTCCCTACCGAGTGGCCTGTCATCGTGAAACCCAGACTGATTCAACATGGAAGGGAGAAACCACCTAAGTGGTCGTACTTAGCATTTCTTTATGTTGATAGGGACCTCCTGTCTGAAAGGGTCTAGGATATGTATCATCCCGACAGTCAAGTCCAGGCTGGCCGCAAGCCAATGCTGGCGTCCGATGTTGCAAGGAATAAGAACTTGTACCAAGGAATAACACAACTTATGTTCACCACAATTATGGGAGAAACAAAATATGGAAATCATTTTAACACTTACCATGTCAACCTCGTGCCAGGGCTGGCTTCCTGCTTCCGCAGACCACCTGTACTGCAAGACCTTCCACCCCAGCGTCTTGACTTCACCATCATCACTGTGAGGCATTATTTTCTCCCACTGGTACTCCAATAATGGCTGTGGACAAACAAATTGTCATTGTGAGTGAGGATCAATTCATTGATAAATAAGTACATACAAACCAACAAACACTTACAAAGAATTGAGTTCTCAGAATGTTTATCTTTTAGTTGTAAACATTGGGGTATGCTCATTGAGGCTTCCGAAAGATGGCCAGGTACGCGTCCATATGCTGTAACAAGATTTGGAAACACTGTTACAATTCAAGCGTAAAAAAAGTCAAACCCAGAAAAATTTTGTTGCCTACCGAGTCAAACAACTCCATGTAGTTCTCTTCAAATCTGTGGAACTAACCCACGTTTACCGGCTCCATGATATCAACATCGTGCCTGTATAAACCAATTTTTTGAATATCAGACAAATTAAACAGATTAACGTTGGTGCATAAATAAAGTAACACATCTGATACTTACTCCACCCCTGTTGAACTGTTCTTCTTATATGTTTTGTATGCCTCTAACTGCCCAGCATCTACCGACGCTGTAAGATTGAATGCATGCTCTGATGCTACCGGCATTGTCCTAGGCCTCTTTGGGGGAGTCGGGTTAGTGTATGGGCTGACCAGCTGTCACCCATGCTTACGCGTACAGAGCATATGGAGGACGCGGGGTGTGTCGGTGGGAGGAGGTAGGATCTCGCGGGATGACCCGGGTGTGATGATGGGAGGAGGAGGGATCCCATGGGATGATACGGCTATGACAGTGGGAGGATGAGGGGTCTTATGAGGTGTAACTATAGAGCCAATTCCGGTGGAAGAACCCCTAAGACGGCGATTTTGTTCGGACGAAGACTCCTACATCTCCAGAAGCAGGGGAAACTCATGTGTACTGTCAGTACGAGTCTCCTGTTGTCGACCAGAGCCTCTAGTGTCTATATCGGTACCCTATGTATCAAGTCCGGCCACCTGTGTATCGGGTACGGTACCATATGTCTCTGGTCGGGTATCGGGCATACCATCTACGTCTCTGGCCAGGTCTTCCCCGTCAACAGGACTACGTCTACCCATGAAGTCTCTGTATGAATCATCTCGATCATAGGATTGTGGGCCCTCTCCTGCTGTTTGTGATGTCAATCCCCACAAAGCTTGGACTAAGTCCATCAGCTGCTGATGTTGTCTGTTTCGTTCTTCATCACTTCTCCGCAGATCATCCCTTAAAGCTAGGACTGAACCCTCCAATGCTTGGATTCTAAGCTCCAGCCGGTCCTGAAAACAAGTACACAATGTCAGTCATGCACACGTACTTACGTTTGAAACAAATAAATACAGAACAATAGTTTTAACATACCTCGCGCGCCCCTACATCGACTCCTCGTGAGCTATCTGCAGCATTTTATCCCGTCATCGTAAATCGTATGTGTCGTTGCCTCCAGGGTCTTTCACGGGGCAACTCTGTGTCCGTATGCATCTCTTCATTGACACAACGTTGCTCTACCTTCGATATAACGTCGTGCTCACTCGGACTCACCCTCACTGAATCCGGTATACCTTCTTGTCCGCCATCCAAAGGATTTGGTATCGCCTCCGCTATGCCCGTATAATAGGGTTCACCCCTTTCAGCTTGGGTGGCCACCAATTCCGTCATTGCAAACATCTGAAAACGTTGTTAGAACATTGTGTAATTGAATTTAGTTATTAACATTAACAAGTTAGACACTTACATGATCTGTGAATATATTCAACAACCTATCCCCCATCGGTTAGATCTTTAACGCCCACTTTAGAATTCGGGGATACATATCGGTAGCCACCAGAGTCCCGAATTGGGTCCTAAGTTCGGGGATCATCTAGAAAGCAAAAATCTACAAATAAATTTATGATATTTCAAAATTCCGTACAGACGATTACAAACGTAAATGATTTTATTCATAAAACGCTTACCAAAAGGGCATAAGATAAACAATAAATGTTGTACGCCTCTACCATATGTTTGTCACGTCCCTTTGCCTGCTGGCGTCTCTGGAACCGCTATCGTCACCTATCAAGCGCATGCTTGAATGAAATTAGGGAATGACTATACACGTGTGCACCCCATGGGAACACGTCAAAACCGTCCGGATCATCCACGAGCCGTAATTGCCAAACTGGAATTTTGACTCTCTCGTCCAATCCCATAAGTATCCAGTTCATCATATAGATGAGGCATGGTTTCACACTATCGTATGCCTGCTGAAACTCACCTCGCCTCAGGACATCTCTCAACTCGAAGGACGAAATCTCATCCTTACCACCAAAGTACCGGTGATGTAGGCCATTATCCATGATAACATAGTTGCTCGTATCTGGTACTACTTCGAACCTTGATCCGATGATTATGCAGAATTTTACCTTCGAGAACCTCACCTCATGATTGCCTAACATAAGCCACATCTCGTCTGAGGGCCCATTATGATGCACCTCCCGCAGATGTAGCTGGTGGATAATACCACCTGAAAACTTCACTGTGAGGGGCATGGTCAATAAATGCCCAAAACAGGACGCCATAAACCGTCGTCGGTCTTCCTCAGCCCATTCTGTAGGGACCCCGTTAATGGTGTCGTTTATCTGGCCAAGGGCATCGAAATGGTCATGGTGAGTGACTTGCCCTCGTACCACTCTCCCACTGGAGTTTTAAGTGACTCCCTCAACCGATTCGTCATCTGAAATTAAACAACAACATAATTAATTTTTTGGACCTGTGAAATCCTCAGAAATAACAAGCTCTAACCTTAACAAAAGCTTGGAGCTTGAATATAAAAGCTAGGACAGAACTTTTATAAAATCTCGAAACGAGCTTTTATCATCAAGATCCGAGCTTTTGTATACAAGCTGCGTGCTTTTGCATAAAACTCCGAGCTTATGTATAAAAGCTTCGATATTCTGTATAAAAGCTCGGATCGAGGTTATATTAAAGCGTCGAGCTTTTAAATAAAAGCTCAGATCGAGGTTTTATAAAAGCTCGAAGCTTTTATAAAACCTCGATCCGAGCTTTTGTATAAAACTTCGAGAGCTTGAAGATAAAAGCTCGGACAGAACTTTTATAAAATCTCGAAACGAGCTTTTATCATCAAGCTCTGAGCTTTTGTATACAAGCTGTCAGCTTTTGTATAAAACTCCGAGCTCATGTATAAAAGCTTCGAGATTCTGTATAAAAGCTCGGATCGAGGTTATATTAAAGCATCGAGCTTTTATATAAAAACTCAGATTGAGGTTTTATAAAAGCTCGGAGCTTTTATTAAAGCTCGGAGCTTTTATTAAAGCTCGATCCGAGCTTTTGTATAAAGCTTCGAGAATTTGTACAAAAGCTCGGATCGAGGTTTTGTAAAAGCTTGATTCGAGCTTTTATATAAAAGCTCGACGCTGTTATAAAAGCTCGGATCTATTTTTTATACAAAAGCTCGGATTGAGCTTTTGTAAAGAAGCTTCGAGATTTTATATAAAAGCTCGACGCTTTTATAATCGAGCTTTTGTATAAGTGCTTCGAGCTTTTGTATAAAAGCTCCAAGATTTTATACAAATACTCGAAGCTCGATTTCATCTTCTTCAACAACTTCTTTACAAATACAAAACTCTAACCTAACCCATTTTCATTCTCAGATCCACAAATAAAACATAATCTAACATTTCATTCAATTAATCAACAACCAAAACGATACATATTCAATGCTCAACTAACCTCGATCGATTGCAATATTCTGCTCAACGATAAACTGGTTTTCAAGTTCCGGTACCGTTGCCGTAAACACGAAGCCGTCGATTCACTTTTTTTGTTTTTAATTTTTCTCTCTTTCTTCACAACAAAAGTGATGGCATGAGTATTTTGGTCTCCACACTTTAAATGATGCCTTTTAAACATGATTTATTAATGTAATGCTATTTACACAACATCCCCCTATAAATGTGCCATTAATTTTTTAAACCATATATATATATATATATTTGGGATATGATATACGTATATACACACATTAAATATAATTATTTGTTTCAAAAATCAAAGAAAAAATTGATATTCAAAAAATATCTAAAATAAATTAATGATATCTCATTCTTTATCCAAATACCACTTATTGGATGGAATCCACTTATTGGATGGAATCCACTTATTGGATGGAATTGGATGAAATGACCATTAGTGTAACATTGTTTACTAAAAATAGTCATTTTGAAACCAATTCCCCATCTAATGGCTATTTTGATAGTGGTGACAAGAGTTAATAGCCACCAGAGTAATTATCCCTAAAAAAAATATTTGTTGTTAAAAAAAAAGGTAGATTGATAAACTTGCAATTAAATGTTACGGGGGCTTTGCGTTTTAGTTGTAATTATTTTTTTAGATATATTTAGACCCAATCAACAATCACGAGAGTTATTTAAACAAGTTTAAATTAAATTATAATTCAGTTAAAAAATAAT
The DNA here is from genome assembly GCA_032871835.1 of Dipteronia dyeriana. NCBI lineage: Eukaryota > Viridiplantae > Streptophyta > Magnoliopsida > Sapindales > Sapindaceae > Dipteronia > Dipteronia dyeriana. The sequence continues at coordinate 68,618,227 of CM065295.1, read as the reverse complement.
TTTAGAAGATTTTAAGATCTGTATTAAAAAAAAATACCCACTAGGTCTTAGGGCTCATTAGACATGCCCACGGTTCCGGTTCCGGTTACGTCGGTTTCGGTTCGATTCCTCCGGTTCTGGTGGTTCGGTTTTTTTTTTTTAACATTTTTGCTTAAGAAAATAATAGATATATATATATATATATATAAATAAAAATTTGGAACTGGCGGTTCCAGAACCGGAACTGAACCGCCAGTTCCTGGCCGATTTTTTTAGGAGATGAACTGGAACCGAACCTTCACCCCCACTGTTCCGGTTACGGTTACGGTTACGGTTACGGTTCATTTCACATGGTTACGGTTCGGTTCCACACCGTGGTCATATCTAGGGCTCATTAACTGCCTCTGTCCCTTCTTGCGAAGAATATTCCCTAATTTTCCATTTTCTCTCTTTATGTCTTATGTTCTCTCCCACAATTTCTAACAGAGGGGCGTCCATACAAATTTTCATTATGTGTTTAACTAGGAATTGATTAATGTTAGGATTTCCAAATATTTTTTCGAAATCCTTCTTAAATGGTATTGATACGTGAGATGTCAACATTTATATATCACAAGATTATATAGTGAGTGATGTGATGTTGACATCTCACGTGCCAAGATGTTGACATCTCACGTGCCAAGATGTTGACATCTCACGTGCCAACACCATTTAATAAAATATTTTGAAAACCTAGTATTACTCATAAGAATTATATACAAGCCAAGAGTAGTTACGAGAGAGTTATTTTCTTTTGGTTTTAATATTTCTTTTAGTTTTCAAATTTTTGATTTTTATAACCTTCGATTGAAATCCAATTACTAACAACTAACCTTGTAACTCTGTACACTACTTATAAACGTCAGGGAAAAAAAAACAATAGCTATATAGTAGTCGAACCATTTCTTATTTTCCTTATATTCCTTGTTTCTATTTTCCTAATAATCTTTGTTTCTATTTGACTCATGCATACACACATACATATAATATAACAAACAATTTACAATTCGATGTTTGTATTTCTTTGTATCACAATTAACATATTGAGTGTCTATATTGTCATCCATAAAACAAATTAGTCTATTCATATTTTATTAAAAAAAAATTATAAAAATATCTCAATAGAAATTTACCAATGAGGATATATTACTTTAATTAAAAATAAACCAAATACTTATGTACACTCATTAATTATACATATATCTTCAACTATATATCTTTATTAAAAAAATAAATTATGATAAACTCTAACTTATAATAAATCCTACGTTTTATGACAAAACCATAATTAAACTCGAATTTTATTTCAAGTATCAAACTTTCTCATCATCACATGGTTATCATATAACAAAGTAATGAAAAAAGACTTTTCAGAGGACTCCGATCAAACATATGAAGGTATTATTTTACTCTTTTTTTTGTCTTTATTTTATGTCTGGTATGGAAATCTATGAATAAACAATATATATATATATATATATATATATATATATATATATATATATATATATATATATATATATATATAAGATAACCGTAGATATCAATGTGTTTTTTTATATATAACAATATATAAGAGAATTCCAGTATGAAAATCTCTAAACCACATATACAATCCATTTATACATCTTCCCTTTCAATAAGGCTCCTAATTTTAAGACATTTCCAAAAGTAAATTAGATCATTATTAGAAGAAGATTTGACTCCAAAATTAATATGAATTTTTTTCAGATTCATCGAGTGTGTTTATAATTTAAGAGGGTTATAAATAAAATGTATTAAAATGAATATATTCATTTTGTCATATGTGAATTTTATCGTACGTACACGTCATCAACAAAGAGGATAAATTACCAGGTGAACATCCAAATAGGAATTCAGAAAATATCATACAAGACATCACAGAAGAAGAGAAAACCCGAGTAAGCAGATGTTGAACGATACCTACTCAGGGTCAATCGACGTCATATACTACTCGGGATCAGTTAATGACACTCGGGACTAGTTAAATGACATTTCTACTCGAGATCAAATGATGTTACTCGGGACCAGCGGGTATTGTCCTTACTCGAGACAAACATGAAGAAAACTGAATAAAAAGCCCAGCACATAGCTCACACGGATCAAGTCATTAAAATACACGAAGATATCCATATAAAAAAGGAACCCCAATAAGAACATGATATTAAACATGAAAGGTTCCTAATCAGGCAACAACTTTATTTCTTCAAAAAGACTACGCTCTTACAAGGAAATAAGTCCTAATTGGACTATATTACTAGAGTTCCATTCGATCTCAATACAAGATTCCGAAACAGGAAAGAAGACAATCAGCTTCAAGCAAGTAAATAATCACAATTAAATACAAAGATCTTCTATTACTTGTACAAAGCAGATTAGGGTTCTATAAATATATTAATAGACCTATAATCTCATCACAAAAATAGATGGAAAGCAATCAAAGAAAAATACGAAGAGAAGAAAGAGAGATCGAGAATTGTATTTTTATTATTTCATAGTGGATTTTGGCTTGGTTGATCATTCAACCACCCGTGGATGTTTCTCCGGTCATCGAAGTTTTACCACGTAAAAAACTTACGTCCGATTACTTTCTCCTTATCTTTCTCTTTGAAATCACAGCTAAAATCCAATCCTTGTTAGCTATTTCTCACACATTCAGAAATCGACGTTAACAATTGGCGCTAGAAGGAGAGGCTGAACCTCCGATTTAATTAAAAGCAGTGGCAGGAAGCAGAACCAGTTCCGGGGATATCCAAAAATATCCAAATAACTTTCACGATGATAGCAGCTCGGGAGATCTCGCTGCAACCACGGAGAACCAACCTACATTCCTGGCGGGGATCCAACAAGTTCCTCCAACCAGTGGACACCTGACATAATGTTTTCGAGAAGCGTTGCAACAATTGGTGGCGGACGCATCAAAGGAAGGAGTTGATCTACTGGCTACAGAGGCACAAACTCCTAACCTCCCGTCTGTGAGGCTTCGTTCAATTATGGTAGGGCCAGAACTAAATGCATCGAAAGCCGGAATGAACTCTGTTCCAATCAATCAGGCTGGACTTGAAACACTTGAAGAGGAACGACCACGTCTGAAGCAGAACCAGAGACACCACAAACATGATTGGCACAGGGATCGGTCGTCATTAGAAGATAGCGATCGGCACCATCGCAAGCGTCATCATGAAATCATACTTGAAACCCGACATCAAAGTGAAGAGCCAGAAAGAGGAATGACAATCACCCAGCGGTTCAACCATTAGGGAAGTCCGGTGGGAGACAGAGATGTCGTAATCCAGAGCCTAACTCGAGAAGTAGAGAACAGTAGGCGTCAAATGGACGCACTGGTCAGACGTTATGGGTAAAACGTTTTATCTGATGAGGATTCTGACAGCTCATTCACCAGGGACATCCTACGGACTTCATTCCCAGAAAGATTCAGGATGCCACACGTGGAGTAGTTCAAGAAGGATACATGCCCAAAAGAACATGTCAGACGTTATACAAGTGCTATGGCCCAGTATGCCCATAGCGATCCTTACTATGCCTCAATTTTCCACAAACTCTAGGAGACATGGGCTCAAGATGGTTCGGGAGATTGCCCTTAGCAAGCATCAGAAGTTTTAATGAACTGAGCAGGAGTTTTTTCAAGGTAATTTTTGAGCAATGTTCACAGGAAAAAATCAGTGGCTCATTTTTCTCAAATAAAACAAGGGAAAGATGAGTCGCTGAAGAAATACCTGGGAAGGTTTGGCCAAGCAGTATCAGAAATCGACAGTGCAAATGATGAAGCAATAATTGTTGCATTCATCAACAACCTACAGAATGGATGATTGTCTTTTGACATAAGAAAAGCCCGTCTGACCAGATATGCAGATATGATGGACATGGCAAGAGGATATGCACTAGCCGGGGAAGAAGAGTTAGCCACTGGAGGATGCTACATGCATGGAGGAAAACCCGAAAAGGATGCTGAGTCCAAGGTGCAGAACCGAAAGGAAAAACAGAAAGGAAACGGTAAAGAAAAGAGCAAGGACGGGGAAAACAGACGTAATGCCGAACTGACCATGGAAAAATACCGAGGCATGTACACCAACTACACCCCTATTTGAAAAAAGCAGGAGAAAATCCTGGCCATTCTGGAAACAAAGAATATGGTACAAGAGCCTCGACGACAGTCTCAATTTGCCCGACGAGATACCACCAAATACTGTAGATTCCATAAGGAAACCGGTCATGAAACTTTCAAGTGTTACCAGCTTATAGATTACATAGAAACCCTCATTCGGGAATGACATATACAAGATGTAATCTTGAAAAGGGATGAGAAATTAGAAACAAAGAAAGAGATCAGGGTCGATCACAGCTCTGGTCGAAATCAAGGGCCAGTCCAGAGGCCAATTAAGTAATACATACAATCTTTGGAGGACTATCTACTAGGAGAAGTAACCGAGAGCGAACACAAGAAATCAGAGAAGCAGTAGAAGCAAGAAATAACTTTGAAGTAAACTCGGTCGAGCCGGACCCGAAAAGGGTAAAGGAAGGATGGGACCCAATAACATTCACAGAAGCAGATTCACATGGGGTCGATGTTCGTCCAAATGACGCCTTGGTCATAAGTGCCTGGATTGGTCACCGGGAAGTTAGGAGAATCTTGAAAATTAATGGAAGTTCGGCAGACATTCTCAATGTAGCCGTCTATTATCAACTCAGGTTGGACCGAAATGATCTATAACCTTTCCATACCCCACTCAGAGGATTCAGAGGAATTGAGGTCAGGTCACTCGGGACAGTAAAGCTACCTGTGAAGATCGGAGTGGCACCTTATCAGAGAACTGTATTGCTCGACTTCGTGGTAGTAGACTTAGACCATTGACCATATAATGCGTTGTTGGGTCGGCCATTCTTAAATAAAACTAAGGCCGTAACAACCACTTATGCCTTAATGATCAAATTCCTGACCAAACAGGGGGTCGGGGTAGTCAAGGGATCCCAAGAGATGGCCTGAAGAGCTAACCTGTCAGTATACAAAGACAAGAATGATGAACAGGTTTGCACTATAACACATCCAAGTCAAAACAAAGAGCCACTGTCATTCGAGTTCGATCCAAGGGAAGAGCCGAATGAATCCAAAACTGAACCGGTCTAAGAAATTATCTTGAAAGAAGATGAACCAGATAAGAGGATCAAGATCGGGGCCAACTTGGAAGGAAAAGTCAAACAAAGCCTCATTGATCTACTCAAAGAATACATGGACGTATTCGCTTGAGGTCATGAAGACATGGTCGGGATAAATGCCCGAATAATATCTCACCATCTCACAGTAGACCCGAATGCAAAACCGGTGATACAAACGAGAAAATCATTCAATCTCGAGAGAAGTCAGGCAATCAAACAGGAAGTAGAGAAACTACTCGTTGTAGGGTCAATTAGAGAGGTCAACTACCCCAATGGGTAGCTAATGTAGTCCTCATCCAAAAGAAGAATGGACAATGGAGAATGTGCGTAGATTTCATAGATCTGAACAAGGCATGCCCAAAAGACAGTTTTCCACTTCCGATGATAGATCAATTGGTGGACGGGACATCAGGCCATGAGTTGCTCAGTTTCATGGATGCCTATTCGGGATATAACCAATTCCGGATGAAAAAAGTTGACGAAGAAAAGACAACATTCACAACTGATCAGGGTTTGTACTGTTACACAGTAATGCTATTCGGATTAAAAAATGCAAGGGCAACATATCAAAGGTTGGTCAACAGAATCTTCGCATGGCAAATAGGAAGGAACATGGAAGTATACATTGATGATATGTTGACCAAGAGCATCACGGTAGACAAGCATACTTCAGACCTGCGAGAGATATTTGATGTCTTGAGGAGATACCAAATGAAGCTAAATCCGAACAAGTGTTTATTCGGAGTTCCTCCGGGAAGATTCCTGGGTTTTCAAGTCCACCAAAGAGGAATCAAAGTCAACCCCAAGAAGATCCAGACCCTGCAGAAAATGACTTCACCGAGGACCCTCAAAGAAGTACAGTGCCTAACAGGATGCTTAGCTTCCTTGGGTAGATTCATCTCAAAGGCCACGGATAGATGCGCACCATTTTTCAAAGTAATTAAAAAAAAAGAAAGGACTCGAATGGAATGAAAAGTGCGAGCAAGCATTCTTAAAAATTAAAGAATACCTAGGGCAGGCTCTCATCCTTTCAAAACCTCAGATGGGAGAGACACTCCATCTGTACTTATCAATTACAGAACTAGCAGCAAGCTCAGTCCTAGTTAGAATAGAAGATGGAGTACAGAAGCCAGTATACTATACCAGCAAGACACTTCTACCAGCCGAGACCAAGTATTCACAGACAGAGAAAATGGCCCAAGCATTGGTTTCAGCAGCAAGGAAACTAAGACCATATTTTCAGGCTCATACAATCTAGGTACTCACTGACTGTCCATTAAAGCAAATTCTACAGAAGCCAGAGATTTCGGGGAGACTGACCAAATGGGCTATCGAGCTAAGTGAATTTGATATCCACTACGTCCTCAGGACATCCCTCAAAGGGCAAGCAGTGACAAATTTATAACAGAGTTCACAGAGCCGAACCTGGAAGCAAAAAGGATGTTGGGAAAAAATTTCCCATGGAAATTGTATGTTGATGGCTCTTCAAACACTCATAGCAGCGGGGCAGGGATTGTAGTATGCACTCCAGAAAGAGATGATGTCGAATGTGCCATGAGATTTGACTTCAAAGCAACCAACAATCAAGCCGAGTACGAGGCGCTACTAGCTGGACTCAGAGTCTGCATAGCTCTCGGGGCAGATGAAGTCGAGATATTCAGCGATTCACAGGTAGTTGTCAACCAAGTCCTGGACGAATACCAAGCCAAGGATGAAGGCATGATAGCCTACCGAGACATTGCAAAACAGCTCCTCCAAAAATTCAAAGAATATAAGATTGCCCAGATCCCAGGGAGGAGAATGAAAATGCAGATGCATTATCCAAACTAGCGTCAACAACAACCGCAATCTGGCTAAAGACTATTCCGGTTGCAAATCTCCTCAAACCGAGCACAGATGAATCGAGAAATTTTGAAATTTCAAAAATCCGAACACCGCCAGATGGTTAGATGACTCAGCTAAAAAGGTTCTTGGAAGAAGACGTGCTCCCTGAAGATCCCTTACAAGCAAAATGTATCAGGTATAGATCAACAAGGTACACATTGATTGGAGGAGAACTATACAGAAGAGGGTATTCCCAAACACTCCAAAGATATGTGTCAGAGGAGGATAAATATCGAATATTACAGGAATTCCATGGAGGAGTTTGCGGAAACCACATTGGGGGTAAAAGTTTGGCACACAAGGTACTCAAGCAAGGTTATTATTGGCCTGCTTTGTTCTCAGATGCACAACAATGTTCAGAGAGTTGCAATACTTGCTAGAGGATTGCTAATGACTTCCGACAACCCCCTAAGCAACTCAGAAACCTCACATCCCCATGACCATTTTCCATGTGGGGTTTGGATTTAATCGGCCCAATGCTAGCTGGGACAGAGGGTGGAGCGAAGTATGCCATATTAGCCGTTGATTATTTCTTAAAGTGGGTAGAAGTTGAAGCATTGGTGCATATCACAGAAGCAAACACCGAAATTTTTATGAAAAAGAATATACTTTATAGGTTTGGAGTCCCAAACACTATAATCACTGACAACGGCACCCAGTTCGATAATCTGAAATTCAGACAGCTGTGCAAAGAGTATCAGATTGCCAATTACTATGCCACACCTGCCCACCTACAAACAAATGGGCATGTCGAAGCAGTAAACAAAATCATCAAGCACACAATGAAAGCAAAGCTAGATGCCAAGAAATGAAACTGGGTCGAAAAGCTTCCCGAAGTATTATGAGCATACCAGACAACAACAAGAGCGTCAACCGGAGAGACTCCATTCACTTTAGCGTTTGGAACAGAAGCTGTTAGAAACGTCATATGCGTTACCCCTGTTCAGGTTATATGATGAAGAACAGAATGTTGATATGCTATTGCAAAGTTTAGATCAGCTAGAAGAGAAAATGGAGAAGTCCCCGAATATGAAATATGGCATATCAGCAAAGAGTAACTCGCCACTACAACTCTCATGTTCGGGTCAGGAAATTCCAGTTAGGAGACCTGATACTCAAGAAGGTGTCATTGAACACAAAAAATAAAGCTGCAGGTTCCCTGGCTGACAAATGGGAAGGCCCGTACAAAATCGAATGATAAGCTGGCCATGGAGCATATTGGATTGCACGACCCAATGGAGGGGTTTTACCCCGACCATGCAATGCCCAATATCTGAAGATTTTCTATCCTTAAATTATTTTTTGTTCTTTTTTCTAGTCAAGACAATTTTAGTTACGTTAAATATTAATTGTGGAATTTAAAACTTTGTTGATTTTGCAGTTATGAATAAAAATCAAACTCGGGATTTCCGAAAGATAAAGTACCAAACTTGGGATTTTCGAAAGAACATATAATAATAAGATCATGCAAATAGAATACTCGGGACCATTGATTCCCGAATGGATGGAGAAGCTAATAGGAGCATGCCAGCCAAGCAAGGTCAATTGACCTTAGCAAAAAGGTAAACCCGATGCACCAGCTCGGGACGCTATCGGAAAAAATTCTTGTGAAATGCGTAGCTGTGTTAAACGATTCAAAAAACTTAACGATGCAAACACTTGCGTATAAAAACTAGGGAGACGTCCTCGGTAATGCGTAAGGACTCGAACATATGATCATGGTGAGCCTTGATGTAATGTTCGGGTAGCAACCGTGTATGAAACACAAGTATAAACCTACTTATCTGTTTTAAGATGACTCGGTAAATAATACTAGCCAGTTTAACAAGATACTTGGCATAAAAACTGCAAGAGCCAGTTTAATAAGATACTTGGCATTAAAATTATTCGGGTGACAACCGGTTTAATAAGATACTCGATGAAGTTACTCGAACATCAGAGTTAGCCAGTTTAATAAGACACTTGACATAAAGATTGCAAGAGCCAGTTTAATAAGATACTTGGCAATAAAATTATTCGGGTGACAACCGGTTTAATAAGATACTCGGTGAAGTTACCCGAACATCAGAGTTAGCCAGTTTAATAAGATACTTGGCATCAAGATTGCAACAACCAATTTAATAAGATACTTAGCGTTAAAAATTATTCAGGGAACAAAATCGGTTTAATAAGATACTCGGTTAAGTTACCCGAACAGAAATAGTTGGTTTAATAAAATACTCGACAACAACAAGTTGAAGAAATCCCTTGAAGCAATAAATTGGATCAAGACCATTTGGTTCAGAAAAGTTACCGGGATTTTATTAATCTCCAAAGAATAGTTATAAAAATTATTACAGAGAATTCTTTACAAAAGAATTGTCACAGAATTACAAAGAGAATTACAGAGTTTCTACAAAACTTATAAAAATTCTACAAAAATTAAGGTTGTGAGGATTTCGAACTCTTGCCAATACTCGGGTCGGGCACCATCTCGTACTCGCGGAGCAGACTTTCGTTAGAAGGCCAATCGATTGTGTCGACTGAGTTATCCATCCAATGGCTGTAATCATCTCTTGGGATCGGTCCGACATCGGTGACCACACCCTCAACGACCAACTCTTGACTACTATAAAAAGTTGAGAGGAAGTGTTCGGATGGAACCTCCAAATGCATAGGACGGGGCTCTTTGCCTCGGCTACGGCAGTAAGCTCTCCACTCTTTCATCTGAGTCCAAAGAGATTCCAATGACCGATCCACATGATGTTTGATTGACAGCTCCCAGTTGATTTGAGCCTTCTCAGTCGCCCTATTCTTAACTTTGAAGAACTCGCCAGCTAAAACTATCCCTCGCTGAAACTCCCGAAAAAGAAGGGCATCGTAGGCAGGGGATCTTTTAAAACGATCAACCATCTGGACTTCAAGTTCCAGCCTAGCCTCTTTAGATAGGGATTCGACTGTCAGAGCTTGGCGTTCCAAGTCCTCGATCTTCTGTTCATATGCCGACTTGGACTGCTCCGCTTCCTGCTCGGCCTTAAGCATTGATTCTTGGGCAGAAGACAATAAGTTTTGAAGTGATGTAGCCTTCTCTTCTGCCGAAGAAGCTCTCTCCTCGGCCTCCATCTGCTTCGCCAGACAGTGGTCGATAAAAACCTGGGCAGAACCAACCTCTTGTTGATAAGTCGTTTCGACCCGAGCACGGTGATCCTCGCTTTCCTTCAGCTGAGCTTTGAGTCACCTTATTCTATCAGCTTGATGTTGCTGCGTCTGAACTAGCTCAACAAAATCGGTCATCATCTACAAAAAGTTTAATTAAAAATCTAAAAATCTGGCAAACATGACAATTGAAGAAAAGGATAACTTACATAAGATGCACCATTGAAAAAATTCTAAAGACAGTCTGTCAGAGAGCCATCCAGAAAATAGCTCCAGCGGTAGTCCCCGATGAAAGCCCGACAGGATAACATCTCCCGCAGCATATCCTGGGAAGAAGGATATGAAGGAACCCCCGAGGGTTCAGCCCTTAGATCTTTAACCTTAGAGGGAAAGGGGCCCCTGTTCGGTTCATAAGTCTCCACACCCGTCGATGTTACAACGTCAACACTCGGGGGAATCTCAACCCCAGTATCTTCATCATTGGAGTCGATGAATGAGACCACCCGAGGGATCTTATGAGGGCGAGTAGGAGAATCCACCGCTTTCCGTTTCTCGGCCCAAGAACCGTGGAAGCTGAGATCAGTTGAGGGATCTTCCTGAGTATCATCCAGGAAGACTTTAAAAAATTCAGGATCTGCAGGTGCTTGTCCTACGGAGATATTGCCTCCATCACCGGCGTCTGACCGTCTGACAGGCTCCTCACTAGGACCCTTATTTTGCCTCTCCCCGTCATCAAGTAGTTGGGTATGATCCGTTGCGCCGCTCGAACCACTAGTCTCCCCTGCAGTCGGTTGAACGACATCCTCGGGGACATATTCGGGAACTTGCTCTTCGACCGCATCAAGTTCCTCGTCAGACTCAGGTGGGGTAATGCCGTCATTGCTCTGACGATAAGCTTCTTTTCGACTCGCCTAAAGAATAGACTTCACTTGGCGAGCTTGGAGGTCGCAGACGATATCCGTGTTGTATACTTAAAAAGGGGAAATCACGTCAGAGTATAAAAGCAAAAAAATAATAATAGAAAGAGGGCCACAAAGATCACTTACATTGCTTGCGATAGCCCGAAATCTATTTGAAGAAGTCAAACTCTATCATCTTCGCATCAGTAAAGAGATAAGTCTTGCTCCTCTTTTCCAGAGTGCGAACTACTGCCCGAGCAAGTCTGGTCAGCTCAGTATCGCTGTAATCAATTTTCTTCTTGTTCCATATCTCGGGGAACAAAATAAACGGGGGACTTTCAACTCCGTCCGAGTATCCCTAGTTGTAACGGTGACATCAAGTCCGAGACTCCCTCCTGCGAAAAACCAATTGTTCTTCCAAAACTTGTTGGATGTAGGGAATCCACATACGAAGCCCCTCTTTTTAGGGTCATCAGAGATATCAGCTCCCCGATTCACCTTTGTCCCCTTGGGGACCCAACAGTCTGGCGGATTAGACATAAGGAAATAGGTTCCTGTCTTGCCAGACTGCCTCAGCGTAAAGAAATGCCTGATTTCACTTGGGAAGGGCGACGACAAGTTCACCCGGTTGTACATGTGCCACATGCACATCAAGATTTTCCCTGCTTCAGCTAGAAACCAGGCAATGAATGGCTGAAGAGGGAGAGTGATGCCACAACAGAGCATGAATCCATAGATCGCCACCATGCCAGGGGGAGGATTCTACGCAGCTCTATCACCTACTGGAATCAGAGTGACCGAATTGGACAGATCAAATCGGGCACGATACTTTTCTATCTCATCTGCCCCGACTACATTCGGCTCGACGTCAAACCCACTCAGGGGAGTAGCAGAGAAAGAAATGCAAGATATTCTGAACGCCTCTTCGACATCATTCTCGTCAACAGTCTGCTCCCTAATCCGAATGTTGCCCGAGTTGTGCTTGTGGACTTCACTTCTGCTTTGATGTTTCCCCATCCTTCGTAGAGGTGCCCTGTGATTAGAAACATCAGATTCATAACTAGATAAAGAATCAGAACTGGATATAGGACTAAAAGTGACGTCAAGGTGAAGCCCATAAACATCAACTTCTAAAAATGGAGGTTCATTAGGGGGATTTCCCCCAACAATCTTTGAATGTAGGAAACTAATTGAAAGTCCCCACGATCTAATGCTTCAAGAGCTATAGTACATAGACGAATACGAGATGTTGGCTCCATTAAAACTAACCTTGAATAAAAATTGATGCAAGATCTTCAACGGAGAATCATGACCTTCTGCGTAGAGAAATCTGGGTTTGAGAAATTTTTTCTGCTGAAAATTTTGAGAATGAACCAACTCTGTCTCTCAGTGAAGAATTTAAAGAGATGATGACACAAAACCCTAGGATCTCAAGGTGGGAAAAAACAATGATGAGGTTTGATGACGTAGGCGATGCACGGGAAACCGCATAGGTCGTTTCTCATAAATGATATCGAAAAACGAAGAGACAAGGAATACGTGTCAAAAAGAGAACTGGCTTTAGCCGTCAGAACTCCAAAACGTCGCCGCCATTAAAGATCTCAGGTGAGGAGGCAAATCGAATTTATATGGTCACCATTAAGACACACTATTATGACAAGACATTTACTCGGGTACTGAAAAGATATTGAAAACTAATTAAAATACTTTTACCCGAAACAAAATCCTGTTCAGTAAAAATATTTTAAGGGGGTATTGTCATATGTGAATTTTATCGTACGTACAAGTCATCAACAAAGAGGATAAATTTCCAAGTGGACATCCGAATAGACATTCAGAAAATATCCTACAAGCCATCACCGAAGAAGAGAAAACCCGAGTAAGCAGATGTTGAACAAAACCTACTTAGGGTCCATCGACGCCATATACTACTCGGGATCAGTTAATGACACTCGAGACTGGTTAAATGACATTTCTACTCGAGATCAAATGATGTTACTCGGGACCAGCGGGTATTGTTCTTACTCGGGACAAACATGAAGAAAACTTAATAAAAAACCCAGCGCATAGCTCACACGGATCAAGTCATTAAAATACACTAAGATATCCATATCAAAAAGGAATCCCAATAAGAACAGGATATTAAACAGGAAAGATTCCTAATCAGGCAACAACTTTATTTCTTCAAAAAGACTACACTCTTACAAGGAAATAAGTCCTAATTGGACTATATTACTAGAGTTCCATTCGATCTCAATACAAGATTCCGAAACAGGAAAGAAGACAATCAGCTTCAAGCAAGTAAATAATCACAATTAAATACAAAGATCTTCTATTACTTGTACAAAGCAGATTATGGTTCTATAAACATATAAATAGACTCATAATCTCATCACAAAAAGAGATAGAGATCAATCATAGAAAAATACGGAAAGAAGAAAGAGAGATCGAGAATTGTATTTTTATTATTTCATAGTGGATTTTGGCTTGGTTGATCATTCAACCACCCGTGGATGTTTCTCCGGTCATCAAAGTTTTACCACGTAAAAAACTTACGTCCGATTACTTTCTCATTATCTTTCTCTTTGAAATCACAGCTAAAATCCAATCCTTGTTGGCTATTTCTCACACATCCAGAAATCGACGTCAACACATTTCAATAAGGATACTAATGGCATTAGGATGACTGCTTATAATAATATTTATTTTTAAAAATTTAGACATTAATGTACTAATTAATTTTACAGGTGACAATATTCGCATCCTAACATATTTCACATCAATTTTATAAGGGGAATGATCTAATAAGTCCAAGACTTTTTTTTTCTTAATTTCGAATAGTTTGCGACTTTTTTTACTTTTGATCCAATCAGTCTTCATGTTTTTCGTAAGTATAGAATAAATTCCCGAATTTCCAAAAGTGAAAAGTAACCGAATTGCTTTCTCACATAGTTAAACCTAATATTTAAATTTAACATAGGACCAGTTTGGTATTACTGTAACTTTTGTAATAATTACTGTTAGTTGTGCTGAAGGAATAATCAGTTGTGAAATTAATCAGCAGATGTTTGGTGTATTTTTAAAATCACTGTATAGCTCAAAAGCAGTATACATATGTTTGATAATTTTATTGCAAAAGTACTGAGATTAGTTACAATGACTAAAATGTACTTAGTCCGTATTTCATTTTTTTTTCATTAATTACATATATTAAATGAATATTTAAGTAGAATATTTAAATTGGAAAAAAAAATCCATAAGAACAACAAATTTTTTTCAATAGATTTTATAAATCAAATCAATATTTAAATAGAATATTTAATTTTGAGATGAAATAAGGAATATAAATGATTTTAACTTGATTTCATAAGGATAATAATGATATTTTAAAATAAGTATTAAATACTGAAATAGATTATTCTATAATCACTTTCAAAAAGTAACCCCTCACCTACTTCTTAAAATCACTGTCAAAACTTGTTAGATTATCAATTAGTCACTTTTGAAAGTTTTACCAAACATCATTTTATGTTTGTCTTATTTGAATAAATTTGATTAAATTAGGAATTAAAAACTTAATTAAAATAAACAAGAAAATAATAATTTTATATTTGGTAATAAAATAAATTAATATTTTGAAAAAAAACACATGATATTTGTAAGGGAAACCAAATAAGTCCAATATTTTTTTCTTAATTTCAAATGATTAAATTGGTATCCATATTTGTCACAAGCAAAAAAATCGACTTTACAAAAGTGAAAAGTGACCAAATTGCTCTCTTTTATGCCCAAATCTAATATTTAACTTTCACATCTAATGTTTAACTTTAACATAATGTACAAAAGGATATTAATACCCCATTTGTCTTATTTGTATAAAATTGATTAAATAAAATAATATACTTATTATATTTTGGAAAACAATTTAAGTTATCGTAGATATGAATTTATATTAATAATAAATTAATCTAAAATAATAATATTAAAAAATTTAATAAAAATTATTAAAATAATTGAAAACATAAAAAAGGCAAACAACCTCTGAGGCTCCACCAGGTTATGTTTCTGTTTATATATTAAACATTGTATGTATGTCAGTTTTGTAAGAGATTTGAATTAAAATATATTTTTACTTTTATAATAATTAAAGTTGACTGATAAAAGTTAGTAAGAAAGAACGATTTTATACATATGAAAAATATAAGGATTAATCATGTTAAAAAAGGAAAAAGTTGTAAACTATTTAAAATTATATATAAAAAAAAGTTTGGGACTTATTTGATAATTACCCGATTATGACGAATATGTAACAAAACATTTATAATAATTTAGAAATTAGTATATAATCAATTGTACTTAACAATATAGAGATAAGACCAAAAAAAAAAAAAAAAAGGGGGTAAAAATTACATATTAAGAGAGTTAAGAATAGGGGAAGTGGTTGGCAGGTAAAATCGGTGGGCAGCCATGTGAGTTTTAGGAATCTAAATTACAAGTATACAACCCATATATTACAAGGACATCAGCCATTTAGTGGATAATTAATATAATTATTTACTTCTAAAATATGATCAATCAATCTTGAATATTCCTAAAATAAAATAAATTATGTATATATATTTATTAAATGGGGTTAGGACATAGGCTTGAGTTCTGACATAATGCCATAATGGTCTCCACGTATGGTTTTTGTTTTCATTATTAGTTTATTAATCTCCAACTACTTTCAATTAACTATCAAACTTTATATAATCTAAGAATAAATTAATTTAGGAAATAAAGCCTACCTTTATTTTAATGTGACAAAAGAGAATTGCCATTATAAGTATTATACACATTGTAATAATCTGTGAAAGAAAAAGGCCAATCTTAGCTTTTATAATCATATTTTACCCCTCCCTTATAAGATTAATAACAGCAGTTTCTCATTAATCACTCTTACCTAACATAACCTATACTAACATTTGATAATGTGAATTGCCATTAATGGCATCTCCTAGCAATTGCAAGCATTTTTGTTTTTTAAAAAAAAAACCATTATGCTTTTGGGAACTTCAATACTGTGCGGCCAGTCCAGACAGATCATGCGAGAATGAGAGAGAAGTGGTCAAACATGTAACAATGTAAAGGGCATGTCATGTCCCCTGTTGCCCAATAATACAACCTTAATCACTTTCTTCAACTTGTGCAAGTTGACATTAAAAAACATAAAACCTTCCAACCACTGCTCACTACAAGATTGGCTATTTTTCCCTTTTCACATGATAGACTTAACCATTACACAGTGCATTTCACATGAATTTTAATTTAATTTCATTACTAAAGAGTTAAAAGAGAAGGATTTAGCTACTATATATAAAGTCTATATTGTATAATTATACACCGATACTAGTCGATCAAAAAATTTAATCCAAATAATGTCATATGTTGTGTAATTATAACAATTCACTTGTCACATCATTTGGATTAAAATTTAAACTGAATTTTAGATAGTCTAACACTATTCGTAATTATAATAGTACTTCTAAGAGAGCATCAATTTTTAAAATACAGTGTTCACGTGTGCTTCTAACATGTTAAAACCATAAAAATGGGTATAAAAAGAAAGTCAAATACTGTTCATATATTTAATAAATAGAGTAATTAACTTTTCTAATTTTTATGGTTTTATTTCATACCCCAAGTATTTGTTAATACTGTTCTTTTTAATTTTTAAAAGTTTGACTTTTATAATCCATTATATTAACGATAAATTATTATATCGTATCTAAACCTAAAGAAAAAGAACATGAAAGGAGAGTAATTTGGAAAATGAGGAGGTGACAATTGTTTGAGATAAAGAGTCTACACTGAACAAAATCACATGCCATGCAGAAAACCTAGACCCACCCACTTACTCATCCCACATGGATGTGTGAGAAGTGAGATAAAGAGTCTAGACTCTAGAGGACTTCTGACCCACACATATTTGCATTGACACTATTCTTTCACCAAATTCATTTGATATAACAAACCTCCTACCTCTTCTAGCTGTCTTTCCATTTTTTGTTGTATAGGGGGGAATAACAGACACCAAGACATATCTGCTTCTTTCTTGGATCTGCAAATACATAAAGATTCCTTGTTTACAGTCTTGCATTTGTTTTTAGTTTCATATTAGCAAATTGTGAGGTAATCTCTGCCTTTTGAGTGCAAGTTGTAAATGGGTATTGGGTGTTGGGGCCCTTCTCCTTTTGTTTTGGTTCTTGCACACAACCCATTGTCTTGTTTGTTCCTGTGAGACCCAATAAAGCATCTTTCATGTATTCTGATTAATAAGGTTGATTGGTTTTCTGGGGATATTTGTAGTTTTCTTTGATTGTTGCTCAAGTTTGAGATTTGTACAAATTCATAGCAGTCCTTTAATGGTAGCTACTGTTATATGAGGGAATTTCTTGGATAGTGATTTTGGTTGCAAAGGGACAATTTTGATCGGCTGGGATTCTTATAGTTTTTGAGCTGTAATTATAGGTATTTTTTGGGCCTTGTAGATTTGCAAAACAGATAACTTTATTGATAAGTTGTGTTTATGGAAGTGCATAAATTGAAGTTGCATGAATATGGAAAGTTCCTTTATTCTCTTATAGTTCTTGTGGTTGTTAAAAGCTTATTTTTGTGATTTGAATTTTACACAATGTTGGTTGAAGAAGGAAAAATAAATCAAATCTTGAATTTTGGTTTTGGGGTGAAATAAGGACTTTGACTGTTTGAGGTATTTGAGATTTTCATATCTCAATTGGGGTCACCAGAGAATTAGTTAAACCACTTTAAAGAGCCTTAGAATCTGATTTATAGAGATAGAAGCTGAAATTTCTTGTATTATATTCTTTGGAGAAAGGATAATTAATATCTTTATAGGAAGTTGGAGAAGTAGATATTGTTCGGTTGGGAAGAGGTGGTGGAGATGGCTGCAAAGCTTCTACATTCTTTAGCAGATGATAATCCTGATTTGCAGAAGCAAATTGGTTGCATGAATGGGATTTTTCAACTGTTTGATCGACAACATGTACTGACCGGTAGGCGCCTGAACCATAAGAGGTTTCCTCCAGGTAATCTATCGATGTTACTATATTAATTCTTCACAGTGATTGATTCAATATATATGTTCAAGGCTTGTGTTGAAGCTCCTCAATAAAGGATTTCTGTTTTGTTCTGTATGTTTAATTCACGAGCAACATTGGTCTTCTTTAGCGGTTATAATAACGCTTGGCATCTATGTAAATGATCTTTGGTCTGAATTAATTCACGGCCAAAAGGATTCGTTGAATTCAAATATCAGTATATGTAATTATTTCTCTAATCTGCAATCATCAAAATGATTGTACATGTATTTGATTTCTTCAAAACAACAGTTTTCTAGTCTTACGATATAATTTTTTCGAACTATTACACGTTTGGGATTTGGGGGGAGGGTGAAGTCGTACAATATAATGCAAGTTGAGTTCTTTCAAATTCTAGAAAAGGCAATGTAAAATTCTCATAGTGCTAGAGAGTTCATATATGAAAACTATTTGTATTCATAGATCAGTTTGAATTTTTTGCTGTTGATTTTGCTAAATGACTATCGTTATCTGCCCAATGCATGTAAAGTTTCTATTTCTGTGTATGATTCTCTACTTCTGGTCATTTATCCTTTATAGAACCATTAGCATTGTGTTATGTGCCACGTTAATGGCTTATTCACCTTCTAAGTTCATGGGCTGTTCTCCTATTTTTTAGAGTTGAAGTTTATGCTTTTGTAGTGGGTTGGTGCCTTTATGTGCCACGTTAATGGCTTATTCACAATTAGCATTGGTGCTTAATTCAACATCTAAATCTATTGTACCTTTTCAGGTACTTCTCATTCACACAATGGTGGCTTGGAAGGGGAGTTTAATAATGTCTATCGTCGACAGACAGCAAATGTAAGCCCCTTAATCCATGATTTTGTCTTTTTTCTTTCTTGTACTCTACAAACTCTTGGTGAAATTCGGACTAACTATTAGTCAAGTTGGGTTTATGTTTTTCCACGTAGCACTCTTTGTTTCCTGATGAATCAGGCTACATCAGCTATATTGAAATAACTACAATCGATTATTTTCAAAATATATTTCTAGATTGTTTCCTGATCCTACAGCTTTGGCTACTTGTATTTAGAATTGCAAAAGAGCATTTTCCTATCAATTTCATTGTGTTTTCTTACTTTTGTCTCAGTATATGGCTTTAATATGGAGATGCAAGTTATTGGCATATCTGATCTTATAAGCTTTTGATTGTAGGAAATTAATTTAAACCGAAGTGTGAATGAGAAACACAGAAATTCCACAGAATCATCGAGAGCCTCTTTCTCATCTACTTGTTCATCTTCTTTGTCCTCTCTAGACTGTAGTAAAACAGGTCAACAAGAGACCTCCTCATTTGACAGAATGATTTTTCCTGAAACTCCATCAAGGGATCCAGTTATGAATCAAGGTTGTAGCTCTCCGCATTTAGGGAGGCAATCCCTCGATCTTCGGGATGTAGTCAAGGACTCTATATATAGAGAAGCCAGAGGGCTTTCAGTTAAAACTACAGCTCATGAGGAAACGGCGGGTCGTTCTCTGAAGCATAAAGACTCCCCAAGACCATTACAAATATCAAAATCAGTAGATGATTCACATGGCGTTGGTACTAGTGGGAAGCAGAATGTTCCGGCTGATCTTAAGGAGTCTCTTAGAGTACTTGCTAAACTTCGAGAAGCACCTTGTTATTATAATGAAGCTAGAGATGGACCTTGGCATTCAATTTCAAAAGATGCTCCTCGGTTTTCTTATGATGGTAGAGAGACTCGAGACACCTTTAATTCCACACCAAAGCTAAAGGAACTACCCAGACTTTCTCTGGACGGTAGAGAAGATTCAATGCGGGGTTCCAACTCCGATTCAAAACCAAATTACCTGTACAAAAATTTTCGGGAGAATGAAAACACAAACAACAAGGTCCTTGATCTACCAAAAGCTCGGGAGACTCAGAAACGACCTCCGAGTGTTGTAGCAAAATTGATGGGCTTGGAAGCCCTGCCTGATTCTGCCTCTGGTAGTGATCGTCAATTGAGTTCGATTAGAACCTCTCCAGTTGAAGATAAAGAGTACATTCCCATCTCAAGATCATTAAAATCAAATGATGTGAACAAGTCGGTCCGAGTTCCCAAGTCTCCAAGAAACTCATTGAAAGACCCCACATCACCAAGATGGAAAAATCCTAATTTGGTTATGAAACCAGTTTCAAGTTCAAAATTTCCAATTGAACCAGCACCATGGAGGCAACTGGATGGAAATCAAGGTTCTCAGAAAACCGATTTTAGGCCCATAAAAGTTCCAGCAAAGATGACAAGTTCCTTACCTTCTGTTTACTGCGAGATTGAGAAGAGGCTGAAAGATCTTGAATTTAAACAATCTGGAAAGGATCTCAGAGCTCTGAAACAGATACTGGAAGCTATGCAAGCAAAGGGTTTCTTGGAGACCAGTAAAGAAGAACAGGCTTCAAACTTTGGAACTCAAAGAGACTATGAATCTAAGTCCTCCAGTCCCACTCAGAAACCAAAATACCACCGGAATCTGCAAAGCAATAATGCCGTTGCTTCCACAACCGGAGGTTCTGATTCCTTAAAGACATTTGAATCCCCAATTGTGATCATGAAACCAGCAAAACTTGTTCAAAAATCTAATATTCCTGCTTCATCAGTTATTTCAGTGGACAACCTTTCTGGCCTCCATAAGCTCCAGAGCAAGGGATCTGAAGATAGTACTAAAAAGGGTTCAATAAATAGCCGAGCTGCTAAAGATCAATCTCCTACAAGTAGTCACATCAGCTACGCTGTCATCAGCTCCTATGATAAGAAAACCAGTGGTAGGAATGTAAAATCCATGAACTCTTCAACAAAGCCTCAACAATTGCCAAAAGAAAGCACAACAAATTCAACAAAGTGCACAGGTTCTGTAAGTCCTAGATTGCAGCAGAAGAAGCTTGAGTTGGATAAGCGATCTCGTCCACCTACCTCTCCATCTGACTTGAATAAACCCAGAAGGCAAAACAGGCAGTTGACAGAATCAGGCTCACCAGGCGGTAAACTTAGACAAAGGTCTCAGAACTCATCGCTGTCTGACGACCAACTGAGTCAGATAAGTAATGAATCGAGAACTTCAAGTCGCCATGAGGACGACACATCTGTGCAATCAGACAACAATCTTGTCATAGACTCAAGGATGGTTATGGAATTCATTAGCAGTGAACAACTTGTTGAAATCAATGGCAGTCAAAGTCCGTCCATGAAGGCTGCCGGTTACTTAATTTCTAGCTCGGTAGAAAAAGTAGGCACTTTCATTTTTCAGTTTCGTTTCCGTTCTTCTCCATTATCCTGATCATTTTCTTAACATGCTTTTTTATTCCGGGTTTTAGAAATTAACTCCAAGGTTAGGTGAAGATGGATCTTTGGCAGAACTTGCTAATGTTACGGAAGATTATCCAAGTCCTGTCTCTGTTTTTGATGCCTCAGCATTAAGAGATGATGACCAATCACCTGTTAAGCAGATGCCTACTGCCCTCAAAGGTAAAAAATAGATCATGTGTGTTGTTTGATTAAATCATTGAATGCATTTTTATTTTATTTGGAAATCAACTCACTGAAGTGAACAGAAAAGGTAACAAATGACAACGTTTTTTCATTAGTTATAATCTTACTCTAATGTGCTTAATAATGACACTAAGAATCCTTAACTATCATAGAAGGCTTGTTTAAGAATATGAAATTAGTTCAGCCATACATGTGTTGATGAACTTTTGCTTTTAATATTAGATTTTGTTTGATTGTGTGTCAAACTGGCCGCATATTAGACTTTCTCCATTCCCTACTTAGTACAATTTAATTGAATTAGCAAGTTATGAAGAACTAATAATACACAAATACTTGTTTCCACCTTAACGTGTTCTAAATTCTTGTAAATCTCACTGAAATATTGACTAAAACTACAGGTGGTATTGCACAAAATTCCAGTGACACTGCAAGTGAAAATCAGTGGAATGCAGCAGATAAATTCTTATCTAATGGCATGGGTTCTGGTCTAACCTCAGATATCAATCGCAAGAAGTTACAAAACATTGAAAATTTGGTTCAAAAGCTGAGACGACTAAACTCTAGTCACGATGAAGCAAGCACAGACTACATTGCATCACTATGTGAGAACACAAATCCTGACCACAGATACATATCTGAGATACTTTTAGCTTCTGGTCTCCTACTCAGAGACCTTGGCTCCAGTTTGACAACATTTCAGCTCCACCAATCAGGCCATCCAATTAACCCCGAGTTATTCTTTGTTCTGGAACAAACTAACGCAAGCACATTGCACTCGAAGCAAGAATGCAGCCCAGTAAAAGTTTCTGAGGACAAAGCTCACCGGAAACTCATATTTGATGCTGTTAATGAGATTCTTGCTGGGAAGTTAGCTTTAGCAGGGTCCTCTCCGGAGCGATGGTTAAAAACCAATAAATTGGCAAGGAAGACACTGAGTGCACAAAAGCTTCTAAAAGAATTGTGCTCGGAGATAGAACAGCTTCAGGCCAAGAAATCAGAGTGCAGCCTAGACGAGGAGGAGCATGAGGTTTTGAAAAGTATATTATCTGAGGATGCGAAGCATCCATCAGGTAGTTGGACTGATTTCCAGGGAGATATTTCCGGGGTAGTGTTGGATGTTGAGCGATTGCTCTTTAAGGATTTAGTTGATGAGATTGTGATTGGTGAAGCAGCGGGTCTGCGAGCCAAAAGAAGTAGGCGGAGGCAGCTGTTTACAAAGTAGCTAGCTACTATATGCAAGATATAATCTCTATAAGGGTTCTTTTCTTTCGTTTTCGCTTCTGTGATTGTATTTTTTTTTTGTGAAATCATAATAATTCATAAGAATCACAGTTCTGTGCTGGATGTGAATTGTAAAGAAATTACATTCTCAGACTATGACACCATCATACATATAAGAACATTATAAGAGGGTGGCGGTCGTCTATGGTTTGCTTTGAATGTTTTGAAGTTCATTTTGTTTCTACCATGTTATGTATTTTCCGGTTAAGGAAATTACAAGAAGAATTTAGAAAGGATATTTCAGACCTGAAATACAGAAGAAGAAATAAAAGAGGAGGGACACCGGAGATAACAAGGGCAGGATAATTTCTCATATACTAGCCTTTTATAGGCTTACATTGCAGAAAGACTAACAATCAACTATCTAATGAAAAAGTGGTACCAATCTAATGAAAAGTGGGGTACCGCAGTTGAACGTATATGAAGGCAACCACTAATTGAACATAATGAACTCTATCTTATTATGACCCAGTCTAACTAGTGTTGTAATTATGGGCCACCCGAGACATGCCGGTCCGGCCGGTCCATGAAGCCAACGAGCCGTGCGAAAGGAAGAGAGCCAGGCCGCGGCCCGACCCGTGACAGGCCACATGCCGGGCCACTGGTATGAGGCTCGACAGGCCAGCCCGCCACGACACGCCAAGCCGGCGTGCCAGACCCCTAGACCGGCCGACCGGTCCCTCCCATCAACCATATATATATATATATATTTTTATAAAAAACCCTCCAACGGTTGGAATTCAAATTCCAGCCGTTGGAGCCTAAAATAATTACAAAAATCTTTTAAATTACACTTTGACCCACAAATCAAATTTTTCTATAAATACTTCCATCCATTTCATTTTCCAATCACTCTCTCTATCATTCTTTCAATCTCTCATTCTCTCAAATCTCAATCTCTAATATATTCTCAAACTCTCTTAACTTTTTCATTCAATTTCATTATTACTCTCTACGTAATTCTCTACATTTTCCACCAACACACCAAATTTTAAAGGTACAATTTTGTTATTACTTTTGCTCAAACATATTTTCATAGTAAATTTATATGTTTATGTTTAGATTTTAGTTACTAAATGAAAATATTTTTATTTAGTTAGTTAGTTTATCAATTTTTGGGCTTTAATGTTAATATTATTTGTTTAGTATATTAAGATTTTTAAGTTTAGTAGTAATTTTAATATTTGTTATTAGTAAATTTAGAAAGTTAATTTGCATTACTGAATTTAATTTTTGTAATAAGTAAATGATGAATGTTAAGTGTAGTAGTTACGTTTAATATTATTTTATTCATAAATTATGAATTTTTAGTGTAGTAGTGAATTTAATATTTTTTGTTAGTAGCTTATGAATTATTTGTGTAGTTGTTTATTATAATTTTTTTTTCAGTATATTATGAATTTAAGAGTAGTGGTTAATTTTAATAAGTTTTATTAGTATATTAAGATTTTTATATATGGTATTTCATTTCATATGTGTTGTTAGTAAATTTATCAATTTTATTTGTAGTAGTGAATTTAATATTTTTTGTTAGTAGATTATGATTTTTTTATTTATTTACTTTTTTTTTTGAAGTAAAATAATAATTGTAAGTGTCGTATTATTTATATTAATTATTGTTAGTAAATTAAGATTATTGTTAGTAAATATTGATTTTTAATTTGACTATTAACTACTATAGTGCTCATATTTTTACTTCAGATAATGGATCATAACCAGCAGCCTTATTTTCCGGACGGCTTGAATATGCTCAACGATGAATTTGATATTTCAGAACCGACCCATACTCAAGCGAGACCTTCTGGTTCCGCCGTTATACCAACATCACGTCCTAGAAAATTAACATCAGATGTGTGGCAATGTTTCAACATAGTCCAAATGACACTCCCAAACGGGACGTCTGGCCCTAGAGCTAAATGTAAGTTTTGTCATAAGGATTATGCTACAAGTATGAGGGGAACCGGTCATTTGAGACGGCATATGTATAAATATATGTCTGCACATGGACAGGTAGACACTACAACCCAGACACAACTTCAACGGCACCCAGACGGGTCTGTTACGACGTGGCAGCTCGACGCCATACACGCTAGAGAGTGCTTGGCACGATACATTACACAAACTGATCAACCGATAAGTATTTGTGAGAGTCCATTTTATAAAAAATTAATCACATCTGCATATAACCCCCAATTTGAACCTGTTTCTAGAACCACCACTAGAAATGATTTGATACGATTGTTTGAAACCCAAAGGGGTGACTTAGTTGCTGAAATACAACATTTAAGTGTCTCTGTTGCATTAACTTCTGATATTTGGAATGCATGTTCCAAATATAACTATTTATATGTCACGGGACACTATTTAGATTCTGACTGGAGGATAACAAAAAGAATTATTGGTTTTCGTCCTATGGATTTTGCACATACCGCAGAAAACATTTTTAATATCATAATTGGAGTTTTAGAAACTTATGAAATCACGCATCGCATTCTTTCGATCACATTAGATAATGCATCTGTAAATACTAGCTCTATTGCATTGTTTATTGCAAGAAATATCCCGCAAGATGGAGGTTATTTCTTCCATCAACGGTGTGCATGTCATATTATAAATTTAGTTGTACAGACTGGTTTAAAGCAGGTAAGCGACCAAATAGATCGCATAAGAGATGCCATTTCTTGGATTTGCAGTTCTAATCCTAGATTCAGTGAATTCAAGAGACATTGTAAATTAAACGGTCTCAAACCCCGACGATTCCAAACTGAAATGCCGGTAAGGTGGAACTCTACTTATTTAATGTTGAAAAATTGTTTGGAATATGATACAACCATTACATGTTTTTATAACATGAAATTGGCCGAAACAGGTCAACATAGTTCAAAAATACTTACCACAGACGATTGGTATGTGGCAAAGATTTTTGTTCAATTTTTAAAGATTTTTTACAATGACAATGTAACTCTTTCCTGGGTATATTACCCCACATCTTCCCATGCAATCCATCAGATAATGGAAATGTCTGAACTGTTAAACAGTTATAGAGAATATGAACATCTAGGCGCTGCAGTTGTTGCCATGGAGACAAAGTTGAAAAATTATTGGGCTAACATTCCTCTACTTTATGCCTTAAGTGCTATAGTAGATCCTAGGGTTAAATTATCTGGTTTAGAAGTTTTGCTTGAGTTTATTGGTATTAATTTGTCAATAGATTATTCAGAACAAATTACTAACATTCGAACCAAGTTGTTCGAGATTTTTCTTATTTATGAGAGCAGGTTTGACAACATTGAAACCCCCCAATCAACACAATCGGAGACAGAGCCGAAGCAAATAAGTTGGAGCCTTCTGAAACGGCAAAAAAAGGACAAATCAGCAAGTACTTCTTCAGGGCAAAGATCTAGCCCATCTTCTTGTACTGAACTTATTAGGTACCTTGAAGCACAGTTCGATGTTGTTGAAGACAAGGAAGAGTTTGATTTGTTGTTATGGTGCATCTTCTTGTACTGAACTTATTAGGTACCTTGAAGCACAGTTCGATGTTGTTGAAGACAAGGAAGAGTTTGATTTGTTGTTGACAAGGAAGAGTTTGATTTGTTGTTATGGTGGAAGACCTATACGTACAGATATCCAATTCTGTCACACTTAGCACGTGACGTACTGGTTATTCCAGTGTCAACAGTGTCTTCAGAACAAGCTTTCAGCACCCGTGGATGCATAATTGAACCAAGAAGAAACTGTTTGTCTCCGGAGATGGTGGAGGTACTAACATGCCTTCGGGATTGAGGGCATGCTAAAAAAAGGTTGCAAAATCTAACTGTAGATAAAGAGCTTATTCTAAATTTCGACAATCTATATATTGATGACTCTGCAGGTAGTGGCCAGGGTCAGAACTAGGTTATACTTTTACATATGTATTTATTATTTACTTGTAAGTTGTAAAACGGTTGCACTCTGTTTCCCTTACCAAGTTTTTATCCCACTGGATTTTTCTTGGTAAGGTTTTTAATGAGGCAATCTTGTAAATATGTAATACTGAATTCCATAAGTGAAAAATAAATAAATAAATAAATAATTGTTCGTTTTCTTTATTCATTTCAAATCCTAAAAATTGTTCGTTCTCTTTATTCATTTCAAATCCTAAACCCTAAACCCTAAACCCTAAACCCTAAACCCTAAACCCTAAACCCTAAATCCAAACAAACGTAATTTGGAAAAAAAAATTGGACCAGATCCGCCAAGCCAGCCGAACCATGCCCGCCGGGCCTGGCTCTCCAAAACGGGTCCGGGGCCAGGCCTGGCATAGCCCACAGGCACGGCCTGCCTGAGGCAGGTTGGCGTGCCGTGTCGGGCATCATGTTTCGTAAACAGATCGGGCCGGGCTGGCAAGCGACAGCGTCCCGTGCCTAGCCCGGCCAGGCCTGTTTCCAAAAATGGCCAGGCCAGGCCGTGCCTAATGGGCCAAGCCAGTCCATTTTTACAACACTAAGTCTAACGTCCCAAATTAATAGATAATATATATATATATATATATATATATATATATATATATATATATATATATATATAAAGATTAAGAGCATCTCCAATGTAAATATGTATTTTTGAATTTCTAAATGATATCACATAAGCATTTCTATTTATTATGGGTCCATTTTTAAAGAAAAAAAATTAGAGAAATGCATATCCACACCTTCAATGCAATTATATAAAGTCAAATATACATCAATTTTATGACCAATCATAATAAAACAATTATTACATTTTCTCTCCTCTTTTATTTTATAATTAAATAAGCTTTAATATAATTTGTGGAATGAGTTAGAAATTTTAGTCAGCATTTCTAGAAGAGTTTCTACAATTAGAAACTCAACTCCATAATTCCTAACTTTTTGTTTGTCATATCGTCTCCATATTGAAGTTAGATAATTACATTGGAGAGAGTTTTTCTAACTTTTTAACTATATGTCATATGTGCCAATCAGTTTTCTCCAAATGCATATTTGTATCGGAGATGCTCTAACATTTTCTATATGGATTGAATGATTTACTTATCATACCATTTTTGAAAACTTAGTTGGCACCAATTCTATCTCTTCATCAACTACCGATAAATTAATGATGTTCAAAGAAGAGCATGTTTAGATTTTGGCCCTCTAGAAGGGTGTAGGAACAGTCATAAGTGAATCACTGTTTGTTAGAATTTTATGATATTTCATTATAATATGAGATATTATCATTTTTCATCATGTGGTTTGTCATATTGATTTTATTCATGACCATTCCCCCTAATCTCCAACTATTCACCATTTCTCCCTTTCCGTTAACAACCCTTAACCTCGAAGGGCAATATTGTAACTACGCTAAATATACCTGAATCCTGATTGAGAATTGATTTGGAAGGGTATAAAAGTAAAACAAGAAATTAACATTAATGATTTTTGTAAAAAATAAACAGAAATTAATCCTTTTTTTTTAATAAAAAACAGAAATTAATGCATGGATGAGATCCGATGCAACTCACCTTGCATAGTAACCAGATGCAAATATTCTAATACTATGAAGTCATAGATTTACTTATAAAAATGGATGTACTAATTAGTACATCAATAGCACCCTTAATCGATATTGACATCCATAAAACTTATTAGTATATCCATATTTTATTAAAAAATTAATAACCAATAAGGACAAATTAATTTAATTAAAAATAAACTCAATACTATATAAACTCAATAATATATACACTCATTAATTACACCCATATCTTCAACTATATTTCTTTATTAAAAAAAACTTGTCATAAAAAAAAATACTTATGATAAACCTTAACATATGATAAACCCTAATTTTTATAATAAACCATAATTAAACTCTAATTTTATTTCAAATATCAAACTTTCTCATCATTGTTAGGATTATGCTCGATAGCAAGAGTGTAATATTGTAATTAACAATCTTTTTCATATGAATAAAGTGATTTCTAGTTTAACAAATCTTATAACATTTATAATTTAATTATTATAATTGTCAAAAGTAAATAATCATAAGGTCAAAAGACTATGAGAAAAGAAGAATTGTTCATACATCTAGATATGTATGAGGTAGACACAATTTTTTAGTTGGTCTTGAATAATATTCACAACTTAAGATAGAAGGTTGGGCGCATTTGTCTTGTCAAAGCTGTAGATTCTTTTGCTAGCATTTGAGTGGGATCAAATGTGTTATGATGAGTCTAAAATCATCAAAGTGTGGTGTCTTTGGACAAAAGAATCTAGTGCACTGGGTGCATTGAATAGGATCAAAATAAAATATTTTATCTAGAACCGTCAATGGATAAAAGTTTTCATTTTAAGACAATCGGAGAGTCTATCTCAATCTTGAGATAAATGATGGACTTATGGTTGCAAGTATTATCATTTGAGCTATCAATGAGTACGGTTATATAGCATAGTCTATCCTCGATAGTTTGGTGGTATTCATTTGTTAATCGATAGAGGACTTCATTTATAGATATGAGCATCGTGGCTCCATTTATTGAATGAGAGTAGAATACCATCATATGGATGTTTTGAGGTATTGGATATTAAATCTTAACGTTAAGTTTTCAGTAGTGTCTATTGAAACATGGCTTCTGGACAAATCAAAATATCCAAGTTCAAAATGTGGTCATATGAGTAAATATGGTAACTTGGAGAGCTATAGGCGGTCTATGAGCTCTTGATGATTACTGGTATTCTTCACGAGAATACACTTTCTCCAATAAGGTTGTATAAGATATGAGTGAGTAACATCAACTTATTCTATCTTTATTTAAAATTTCAATTTTAGTTCTTGAGTGGAATGAACTAAAATTAAATAGATCGGACCTAAATGAATCATTTGTTGATTGTGATTGGGTTGTGTCTATTGGAGCTTAAATTTAGATAGCCCGCCAAGATCCCCAATCCACACGAACTTGCATGGATCACTTGATATATTCTACCGAACCAATTTAGGGGTCCATCTAGAATTGTAATAAGGCATGAGAACTTGTTTCTTTTTGTAAGAATATGTCTAGTTAACATGTGGATTTTTTATTAAGGTCCAATTGATTTAATAAAACAAGAAAAATAATATATGGCCCTTATATATGGTATGGACGGCAAAGGCTATTGAGAATAGCTTAAATATATTATCTTATTTTATTATTTAATTAAATGGAAATTAATTAATTTGTTGATTAATTAATTATTTAATTAAAAGTCAAAATCGTTTTGTTAGTAGGAGATGGTCTCCTAAAACTATACTATTGTTGGAAGTATAGTTAATGTTAAAGACTATATTTGAAAAGTAGATAAATAAAAAGAATTATTTATCTAATCAAATTAGGAAGTCTTTAATATGGTTACAAATACACTATTGAGTTAGATTAGGAGTCTTGGTGTAGAAAAGAATTCTTTTTAGAAAATGATTCTTTTTGGAAAAGGATTCTTTTTGGAAAAGGATTCTTGGTCACCAAGTAAAACTACTTAATGGTAGAATTCTTCCTTGAAAAGGATTCTTAACCACCAAGTAAATCTAGCTAAGGATAGGATTCTTGTCCATCAAGTAAATCCTTCTTAGGAAATAATAAACTCTCCTAATCTATATCAAAGAGAATTTCGGTCAATTATGTATATATAAGATGATGATAGAATTCCTTTTAGATAAGGATTCTTGACTACCAAATAAATCCACCTAAAGAAATGATTCTTACCAACCAAGTAAATCTTTCTTAGAAGAGGATTAATCATCCTATATATATATGAGTTTGCCAGCCCATATAAGAAATTGCAAGAGAAATTTCGGCCAAGCTTGGGAATTTCTAAAGAGAGATTTCGTCCAAGCAAGAAAGAATTTTGAGGGAGAATTTTTGGTTTTTACTCTGGACAAAATTCGACCAACTCTAAACAATAGTGTGTGAATTCGGTCAAGTAGAGAAAAAAATGGAACGTTTTTGTTTTCGATAGTATACTAGTATCCTTTACATCAAAAGGGTTTTGTGTACAACATCGAATTAAGGTTCACGCGAGTTTCAATCAAATTGATTGATAATTCACAAGTGACCGGACGTTCTTGGATTTTTCTCTTGGAGGATATTTGTAACTAACAAAGAAAAGATTTTGTTTGTCTCCATCCTCATGTATACAATTTAAAGAAAGGGAGCTCATACTCCTAGGTGATTCACGTTCGTGATTGGATTGGAAGATCTTGCTGAATCAATTCGGTGCTTGTTCAATCGTCACGAGAAAAATGTATGATACTTTTATATACGTCAATTAATTTAGGGTTAAGGTTCTCGTTGCATAAAAGAGATTTTTTTTTATTTATACGCAAACCCTAAATTTGTTTTCTCACGCTTCCGTTGCGTTTTTGAACCGTTTTTTCCCTACTATCATCACATGATTATTATATTGTTTTTGTCTTTCTTTTATTTATAGTTATAAACTCTATCAATAAACAATTATTTTTTTAACGATAGTTGTGGATATCAAAAAGTATTTTTTTTTAAGATAACCGTAGATATCAATAAGTTTTTTTTTTTAAAAAAAAAGATTGTTGTATAAATAAAAGAATTCTAGATTGAAAATCTCTTGACCCCATATACAGTTCCATGTATTCCCCCTTTTATAAGGCTCTTATAGAAGTAAATTGGATTGTCATTAAAAAAGAATTTGACTCCAAAAATAATATGATTTTTTTATATATAAAATGAGTGTGATAATAATTTAAGAGCGTTTATAAATAATATGTATTAAAATAAATTTATTTATTTGAATGAGGGTATTATTGGCATTAGAATGTGTGTTTAAAGTAATATTTATTTTTTAAATTTTAGACATTGGTGTACTTATAAAAATGGGTGTATTAATAGGTTTTATGAGTGTCAATATCCGTATCCCTTAATAAAAATGAATATATGTATTTTAATACATTATATTTATAAATCCTCTTAAATTATAAGCACATCCATTTTTTTATATACAAAAATTATATTACTTTTGAAATCAAATCTTATCTAACGATGGTCCAATTTATTTTTAGAAATGTCTTGAATGTAGGAGCCTTATGAAAGGGAAATGTAGAACTGTATGAGGTCAAAAGATTTTAAATATGGAATTCTCGTATATATACGGCTATTTAAAAATAAAATAAAATAACTCATTGATATCTACAACTATTTTAAAAAAAAAAAATCATTTTATTTATCGATAGAGTCCATAACTAGACATAAAAGAAGATAAAAAAAAAAGTAAAGCAATACATATCTCTGTATGATCATAATCCTCTGAAAATTATTTTATTATTATTTTTGTTATATGATAATTATGTAATGATGAGAAAGTTTGATACTTGAAATAAAATTAGAGTTTAATTAGTGTTTATTATAAAAATTAGGATTTATCATAAATTTATTTTTTAATAAAGAGATATAGTTGGAAATATGAGTGTAATTAATGAGTGTAAATCGGTGCCGGTATTCCGAGACTACTAGGCGAAATCTAAAAAATGGGTCTAATACCAACAAAACCATCACCACTTCATCCAAAAAGAAAAATAATAATAATAATTAAAAAATCCATGACATTTATGTCACTGGTTGCCATTTTCTTTTGTCTTTGGTGGGTGGAGAAGAAATGAAGAATATATAAGTAAAAGATGATAGGAAAGTATAAAACTTTAAAAAACTGGGTTTTTTAATAGAATAAAATGAATTGGGCCAGATTTTTATTTTTTATTTTTTATTTGTATTGTTTGAGCTTTTTTTAAGGAATTGCTTTTTACGACTTAACCTATAACAAACTCTCTTTATAAACCCTCTTAAATTATAAGCACATCCATTTGTTTATATAAAAAAAATCATATTATTTTTGAAATCAAATCGTATCTAATGACGGTCCAATTTATTTTTAAAAATGTCTTGAATGTAGGAGCCTTATGAAAGGGAAATGTAGAACTGTATGAGGTCAAGAGATTTTAAATATGGAATTCTCGTATATATACGGCTATTTAAAAAAAACTCATTGATATTTACAACTATTTAAAAAAAAAACATTTTGTTTATCGATAGAGTCTATAACTAAACATAAAAGAAGATAAAAAAAATAAAGCAATACATATCTCTGTATGATCAAAATCCTCTGAAAATTATTTTATTATTATTTTTGTTATATGATAATTATGTAATGATGAGAAAGTTTGATACTTGAAATAAAATTAGAGTTTAATTAGTGTTTATTATAAAAATTAGGATTTATCATAAATTTATTTTTTAATAAATAGTGTAATTAATGAGTGTATATTGGTGCTGGTATTCCGAGACCCCTAGGCGAAATCTAAAAAATGGGTCTCATGCCAACAAAACCATCCCCACTTCATCCAAAAAGAAAAATAATAATAATAATTAAAAAATCCATGACATTTATGTCTCTGGATGCCATTTTCTTGTCTTTGGTCGGTGGAGAAGAAATGAAGAATATATAAGTAATAGATGATAGGAAAGTATGGAACTTTAAAAAACTGGGTTTTTTAATAGAATAAAATGAATTGGACCAGGTTTTTTTTTTGTATTGTTTGAGCTTTTTTAAAGAATTGTTTTAAATCCCCCCCCCCCCCCCCCCCCCCCCCCCCCCCCCCAAGTATTATTCTTTGATTTATTTTTAATTAAAGTAATTTGTCATTATCGGTAAATTTGTCTTGGGATATTTTTATAATTAAATTTTTTAATAAAATATGGATGTACTAGGGTGCCAATATCGGCACCTTTAAAGAAAGACCAAGAAACCAGATATGGTGGACGTAGAATCAAAGATCACTCACACATTTTTAACATCTTCTTTTGTGGGGTTAGAGTTGACCGCGGTTCGGTTCCGATAACCCGGTTCCGGTCCTGCTCGGCTTGTTTGTTAGTTTTTTTTGTACATTTTAACTTAAGAAAATTATATATATATATTGTCTAGAACAGTCGGTTCCAGAATCGAAACGAATCACTAGTGATTTTTTTTAAGAACAGGAACCCGAACCTTAAGGTTCACTGTTCTGTTCGGTTCTAAAACCGGAACCAATATTCCGATTCCAATCCCAGTTCCGATTTTTTTTTTTTCATGGTTATGTTTCGGTTCCACAGTTTGAACTTAACCGGGTCAGGTCTATATGGGATGGGTGATGTAATTTAATATCAATTATTAAATTAAGGAAACAATTTATATTTGACTGTTTATGTTTGTTGAAATGACATAACTGTAAATATTTCAAAAAGAAATGATATAACTATTCATGAATGTGTATTTAATTATTTATATTTTGGAAAAGACAGTACGAAGGGGTACAAAAGACACACTATTCATGAATTGGATATTTGACTGTTGATTCCTTTTTCAAAAGTCACAATCCTCTGTGAATGTTTTTTTAAAAAGATACAACTATTTGTCAAATGATATCAAAAACTCTATAAAAGAATATGTAGAGCAATGTTTCCGATATAAGAACAAAAAGAAAATTAAACAACAAAACAGAATTAAACACTCTTCGATTTTTTTGTGAATTTTCACATTTAATTTGTGTACATTCACCCAAATGCTAGTCATACCATGGAAGCGGTTAGCTGTATATCCCATAATCAATCTCAACCAAAGAGGACAAATAACACTTGAAAGTGTATTCATACGCATTTTAAGTCTATATAATTTTTTTTCCAATAATGGGATCTACAATCCATTATAAGTCACTCTTACTAATTCGCTTCAACCAGACCAAAACAAAACATAAAGATGAGAGAAGGAAATGGGTCGTACAACTTACGATCTACAAAAAGATAAAAGAATACCCGGATTCAACAATATACAAAAACAATAACACCCAATTCAACAAGATACCAAAACAAGAACACCGGTCACTCTTGGTGTTCTTGTTTTCCTTTCTTCAAAAACAAGATAGTGTTTATTTTTATATTTTTATCACCTCTGAATAGAATGAAATAAGTAATTTTATATTTATACTCTTATTACTATTAATTGTTATATATTTTTATTTTATATTATACAAACTACTAATTAAAAATGATTTAACAAATCCAAAACCATTTTTATGTAATAATTATAAGATAATATTAATGATTAAGATATGATAAATATTTTTTTTTTAAAAAAAAGAATATGATAAATAATGATTTAGAAATGATTTTGATTTTACAAAAAAAACAAAAAAAGTAGAATTGGAGGTTCAACAATGGTGTTGAAATTTACAACGTGATTAATGCTTTTTTTTTCTTAAGCTTATCATATGTAATATATTAAAAGAAATAAATTTGTATAATATAAAATTATGATAAAATTGAAAATATATATTATCTTTAGGATGATAATCTTGGAAGAAAATATATTAAATCCAATCTAGTGATTTGGAATTAAGTTAAAAGTTAAGGTTTACTACTTTTTATTTTAAGTTGTTTTTTGAAATTCTTAAGTAGATTGACCATTTAAAAAAATAAACAAAACAATTTAGGGGTCGTTTGTTTTTTCACTTAAAACTTAAAGGGTCTGAATCATAATTATTATATTATTTTTTTAGTGGTCAAACAACTTAAAAATGCTAAAAAAAAACTTAAAATAAAAAGTAAAAAATCATGATTTTTCACTTAATTGCAAATCACTGAATTGCATTAAATGCAATCCAAAATCTTTTTTTCCGATACTATCCCCCATAACATATTTCCAATTTTATCATTATTATATATGGTACACAAATCTTTATTTTAATATTTTGTTTATTGTAAGAGTAATGCTAGATGTCTCAATTTTTTTTTCCAAATTCTGTCCAAAATGATGTGGCACGTGAGGTGTCAGCATCTTATAAATCATGATATTATATGGTAAATAATGTGATGTTGACACCTCAAGTGCCACATTATTTGGGACAGAATTCGGAAAAGAAATTTGGGACGTCTAGATTTACTCTTATTTTAAATAGCTTTAAAAATAAAAAAGAACCCTAATCATTTCTCATATTGGTGTTTAATATCAATACTTTATTATGATATTATGATGATGTATTAATATATAATTTTTTAGAGTGTTTTGTGTGAGTTTTCCTACTGCTCCTTTAAATTATTTTTTTTTTAACTTTTCTTTCCTTAGTAAAAATGAAGTTTGTTTATAATCGAGGAAGAAGATCATGATCATATGTATTCATA
This sequence comes from Dipteronia dyeriana, assembly GCA_032871835.1. Lineage (NCBI taxonomy): Eukaryota > Viridiplantae > Streptophyta > Magnoliopsida > Sapindales > Sapindaceae > Dipteronia > Dipteronia dyeriana. The sequence continues at coordinate 68,581,971 of CM065295.1, read as the reverse complement.
TATAATTATTATTTTTGGATTGTTTTTATTCCATATTATATGTATAATTGTTTAACGTTGGTATAAATATAAAATTATTTATTTTCAAACAATTTACTTTTAAAAAATAAACGTGTTGACAATACATTCAGATGTGAGGAAAAAAAAATAAACAAACAAACATGTCATTCCAGTTTAAATTTCAATCACTATTCAGCCTTTAGAAAAACTAAAGATTGTTCAGTCTTCAGACAAAAAATCAAACGATCCCTTAATAAATTAAATTCAGACCTACTAATTTTTTGATATGTACCTATGCATGTGCATGACAGCCATGTGAGCCATGCAAGGAGGGATCCAGTCATGATAAGTTAGGACTTGGTCAATAGCCACTTGCATGAATTTGAATTTGGATTAGATAAAAGAATAAATTAGTTAGAGGAGAGTCATCATGTTGTTCAGCAACTGATGTTTAGTTATTTCCCTTTTTCACACAATTGTAGCTCTATCTTCTAGTTGTAGTTGTTATGTTCAGAGGCCTATATATGGTCTTGAACTAATTAATAAAAGTTATTGAATATTTAACCATAAAGTTACCTCTCTGTTTCTTCATTTCTATGTTCTTTCTCTTTCCTATTCCTCTCCCAAATTCATTCATAACAAGTGGTATCAGAGCTGTTCGGTTCAATGAATACACTGAACAAATATAATATTGAGTTTCGTAATGAGGTGATCGAGGTTCTAGCGAGATGTGAGTCAAACACTGACCAAATTCACGCTTCCTTACAAACTGTGTTAGTAGAATTACAGGCCATACGAGCCTCACATAACCCAACCACCACCAATGGTGACACCAATCCGTTTGCGCCAGGTGAATCATCACACCATATGGTCCAAATGGGAGCCTGCCTCCAGCTCTCAAACCAATCACTCTAGCAGCACTACAACCGACCAGAACAACCACCATCTCAAGTTGTTGTTTCCTAAATTCGGAAGTGAGGACGCAACGGGATGGATCTTTAAAGCCGAACAGTATTTCGACTTCAAAAGTGTGGCAGCGGATCAACAAGTGCAACTGGTCTCTTTTCACTTGGAGGGGATTGCACTTCAATGGCACCGCTAGTTGGCAAAATTTAAAAGGACCGTTGACTTTGGCAGAATTTACTAAAGTCGTTTTGCTTCGATTCGGCCCTACAAATTATGAGGATCCCTCCGAAGCACTTTCGCAGCACAAGCAAGTGTCATCGATTGCAGCTTATCAAGAGGAATTCGAGAAGCTCTCTCACCGGGTCGACGACTTGCTTGAAAAAAAAAATTAATCGGATGTTTTGTTGCAAGACTCCAGGATGAGATTCGTCTCGACGTAAAAGTGAAGCAACCGAAGTCCCTACAGGATGCCATTGGTGTAACTCGTTTGATTGAAGAGCGTAATTCTTTACAAGCGATGACCATTACCTCATGTCGATCCCAACCTGCCATACCCTCCAACGACGCCAATCCAAACCCAACGGCTGGCATTCTCGGACCTCCACCGGTTCAACAATCACCCTGATTGCAGTATTTTTAATCTTAATCAATTTAAAAGATAGTTCGTTCACTGGGATCGGTGATTCTACTAGTTGAACACTAATTAATCTAATTAAATCCTAATCTAAATGCATGAAAACTAAATGGCATAATGCTTGTCTTGGGTTGGTATGGTAATTCAATAATATGCAAGATCAAATAAACTAAATTACTCACAAACTCACACGAAAAATATGAATATGAGGGAATGCTAGGAAATTAATGCAACCTAATTAAACTTCTCAACGTAATCCCTAAGTCTCATTTAAGCATTTAAATCCACTTGATAGGGTTTGTTTCATGAAGCACCTAATTTATAACACCCAAACCATTTAGGCCCAATAAATGCCCAATTTGAAAAAAACAAAAGGGATAGACATGAAATGAAAAGTGAATTGGTGAGTAAGCATTGGTTGTCTGTATAGTTGACAGACAATTGTGAGCTTAGTTAACTAGCTCACAACTTCAGCTGTCTTACCATACGTATATAAAGGAGGATAAACATGATCAGTTAGAAAGCAATAGAATTGAGAGGAAGAAAGGAAAGAGAAGGAAGAAAAAGGAAGAGAAGTCAGTGGAGTCTCTTGTGATACTATAGATTTTCAGTTGATTCCTCTTCGAATTCCAGTTTCTAATTGAATTTTGTGTGATTGTTAGGGAAAGAACACGAAGTAGGGGAACCTATCATACTTGGTCCGAATTAAGCTTGAAGGATAAGTTGTGAGTGAAAAAGTTTTCAGTTTTGTTTTTAACTCAAATGTTTCCAGTTTTATGCTTAAAATTAATTGTTGCAAATCATTTAAGCATTTTATTTCTTTTGATGATTTATGGTGATTATACAGAGAACTGAAAGTATGTTTTATGCTTATATTAGCACTCATAAATATCATCTATTATTTTTATAAGTATTGAGAAGAGATTATGTATGATTTTTACAAAAGCACAATGTCTATACCCTTCCCCAGTTATGATTATTGTTGGCTTTTGGGGCCGTTCTACACATGTGTATGTCAGATGAGTCGCTCTGCATGTGTACGAAAAATTAAAAGAGTATTGAGTCGCTCTGCACGTTTATGACCAGAAGTTATTCCCGACTCTGCGTTTGTACGAAGTAATTCGGCTTACGTATTGAAGATATCCCTGGGTACTAATTTGGTGCAGATTCAGATTTTATAAATTATCTTATTCTTGTTCAGAAAAGAGATGTATTCAGTTTATTAAGTATGAAAGTAGATATATTATCTTTTACTATGTATTACTGTATGCATATTGAAAAGTTGTTCAGAAATATTTTTAAAAGTTTCCATTCACTTACTGGGCGTTAGCGCTCATCCTTTTACTTTAAAAATATTTTTCAGGTAGCTGCTCGGTTGTGTTGATTCTTCAGTTTTGAGGTGGGCCACTTGATGACATCATGAAGTGCAAGATTCATGCATTTAAATTTTCATGTACATAATTTGAGGTGTGGTCAGCCTACTCGGCCTACTCGGTCGTGGTCGGTTTCTTGCTCGGCCGTGGTCGGTTTCTTGCTCGACGGTGGTCAGTTTCTTACTCGGTATGGTCGGTTTTCTAGTCGGGATTTTGACTGGTTAGTTTTTAAAGGTGGTCGGTTTTTGGTCTGATCAGTCATTTTTTTGACAACTTTTTGTAATGAACGAAAATGACAATAAAAGACCTGCAGTCATACATTTAGCATTTTATCTACATTTTTATTTATTATTATGTTAAAAGCAAGTATTTTCTATGGAATTTTAATCAAAATTCTTTTATCATTTTAGTAAAAAGTACAGCCCACAAGGCCTCCCTCGTACTCAAGAGAGGAGTCGGGGTAGGTCCTGTTATAGTCTTTCCTATTACTCACACAAGGTCATGTAATGAGCAATGGATAGAATTAGTTTATAATTAAAAACTCTAAACCAAATTACACATAGCATGGTGATGCATATGATAATTTTCTCAATTATTAAGCTTGTAGTTAAGGAATAAATGAGATGGTCACCCACATCTAACCCTCAACATCATAGATAAACTAATTCTAACACAAACATTCATTGAGGTCTCATTTGAATATAAGTGAAGGAATTAGAGCAAGTATTTCAATAAAAGAGACTACAAATGTATTTAATTAAAAACCATTAGACTTAGGATTACAAAGAGTTGTTCAACCGGTTTACATTAATCCCCTAATATAGAAATTAGTTACACATCAAGGAAAAGAAATAAAACAAAGAAGAGTTAAATAAGAAACCCAAGTTGGTCATTTGAGGTTCCTTGAATTGTAAGCTTCCTCTTCTTACCTTCCAAGTTCCAAGATGGATGGAGGAATGAAAGTGTCTAAGATGGTGATGGAAAGGTGAAACTGTCCTAAAATTTCGTGCGGCTGATGATACCTTCCGAAAAACTCATAAGGGTATTTATATGGGTCTAAAAATAGGTCATGAATCAACCTAGGGACGCGTGTCATCGTACTGTCGCATCGTTGATTGTCGCAATTGTCCATGACGGAAACCCAACCGTGACACCTCGCTCCTTCGCTCCGCGTCTTCTCTTCAGGCGACACCTTGAGCGACAATGGCTAAAGAAGTTGTTGTTGCTCGGTATGTCGCGGTCTTCTATTTCGGAACTTAGACTGCTACATGTCGCTTCCTTGAATGTTCACGTCCGTTCTCTAAGCTGCATTTCTAGGCAACTTCTAAAACAAGTTGTTGTCACTCATGGTGTCGCGGTTTACCATGAAAACGCTCCACGACCGTGACAGCTCGAGCCTTTTTGTCTAAGCTTCTGATTTTCAGCACTTTGGGTCTCAACTTCATTCAAATTACCCAAATGATACCCCTAATATGAAATCCAGTAAAAACACTTGATTTTACCCGAGAATTTAGCAACAAGCATAGGAAGGGGGACTCAAAAACTAGTGTTATCATGGCTCGATCACACCCCTTCAACAATTCCCATTCGTCGTCTTACGGAGCACGAAGTCAAAGAACGAAAAAAAAGGGATTATGCTATTATTGCAACGAGAAATTCATTCCCGATCACCGTTGCTAGCGACCTCAATTTTTCATGATTGAAGATTTTCCAACCCCAGACCAACCACCTACAAACTTCATCCTTGCCTTAGAAGGGATCCGGTCATGATAGGTTAGGACTTGGTCAATAGCCACTGGCATGAATTTGAATATGGATTAGATAAAAGAATAAATTAGTTAGAGGAAAGTCATCATGTTGCTCAGCAACGGATGTTTAGTTATTTCCCTTTTTCACGCAATTGTAGCTCTATCTTCTAGTTGTAGTTGTTATGTTCAGAGGCCTATATATGGTCTTGAACTAATTAATAAAAGTTATCGAATATTTAACCACCAAGTTATCTCTCTGCTTCTTCATCTCTATGTTCTTTTTCTTTCCTATTCCTCTCCCAAATTCATTTATTACAGTTTTAAATGAAAAAAACAAACGATCCCTCAAGAATGACTGAAGTACCTTGCAAAGAGCCAAGAAAACGAACCACAACTATGAAAACAAACTAATTTCCTTTCTTTCTTTTTTTTCCTCATATAGAACATCAATGAAAACAAAGAAATATCTTTTTCGTTAAGAGAGATTGAGAGAAGGAAATGGGAAGGGGGAATAAACCTTAAATCAGAACAAATAAAAACGAAGAACCTCATCAAACATACCTTATACATGTGTCATGCCATATTATAAACATATATATACATAATAAAAAATCAGTAACATAAACAAATATCAAATATATATATATTGGTTTTCTAGTAAGTGCGCACTGATATAAGTTATATCAATGTGTTGTATGTGGATCATTGATTATAGAGAAGTTTTGATAAGTGTCATACACTTTGAGTCAAAGTATGCAAATCTAATGGTTCACATCCAACGCACTGACAGTACGTATGCACTGACTTGAAATTTTTTTTTTTTATATATATATATATTCAAAAGCGGTAACATCATCTATATCTTCACAAACCTGTAATGCAAAAGCAAAAACAAATGTTCATCAACTACATCTTCTCGAACCTGCATGAATTAAATTAAAACGTTCTCAACGAAACTTTGTCACAAGAAAACCTCACAACTAACGAAAAATAATTCTAACTGTCTGTGAAAAATAATCAAATAAATTTTATGCATTATTTATGCTTATTTCATGTATAACACCCATTAACATGTCAACTACACTATTAATTTTAAAGTTATCAACTTCAAACGAAAAACTCCCAATTTTTTTTGAACAAAAACCGTAAATCGTTAAAGATAATGAAAATGAACAATCAAAATTCTAACTATATATTCAAAATAAACACAAAAACACTGAAAAAATTAAAAGAGAAAAAAAAAATTGAAAGCAAAACGAAACCAGGAAGCCTCTTTAAATCCTTCGATTTCAAGAGCCCTACAATGTACTGCAAGAAACTAACTTAATTCTACTTCAAACACTCATAAACAACATTTTCAACACTTAGTTAGTCAAGATTTGGTGATAGTACATTTTTTTTTTGTACGAAATGGAAAGATGAACGGTTTACCGTGATGGTGGAAACTGAAGGAAAGTAAGAGATTGAGGGACCACGACTATATTTGAATATTTGCATTTGGTCACTATGTAAGGTTAATGTTAATTTGTTATTTTATTTTTTTACCTTTCCAAATTAATTCTCATTCAAGTACAAGTAGGCGTCAATAATCAATGGCGAATGTACGAGATCTAAACGGAAATGACCATGAATAGAACTAGGTGGTGATTTTGACCAATATGACAAATATCAAGAGGAAAATGATAATATCCCTTATAATATTTATTGTCTATCTGATTACAATCAATTTCTATTACTAAATAAAGTCCATCTTTTCGCACATCATCTCTCAGTAAAGATGATTGTGCACTTTCCTTCCACACCTAATGGTCAGGGTTCGAGTCCCACCATACGTATTTTACAAACATGTGTGGGGAGTTTTCTCCCGGTTTATGGGAGCAGCCCTCTCTCCGATTGTCAGAGTTGTAGTTCATATGTAACATCTCCTCGATAGTTAATCTCATCAGGAATCTCATTAGAGAGGTAGTATAAAAAAAGCCATATTTTCCTTTTAAAAAAAAATCCATCTTCATAATTCTATTTTGTACTTATAAAATTTGCTCCACCTCCAGACCTTACCTGATGCACACGTGAAAATAGATAGAGCGCCTTGTCACGGCCCGCTCAATTCTAATCCAAGGAGCCCAAATAAGGCCCAAAGCAAAGCCCAAAGTTAGGCACAAGCCCTTGGAAGATTCTAGAGTCTTCTCCACTCATCTAGCAAGGTCAACCTTGGAAGACTCTAGTAACATTCTAGAACTCTCTTGTAAATATCTAGGGTTATGAATACTTGTAGAGAAACCTAGATACATGTAGAACATTCTAGAGACTCAATCTCCTAGAGTAGTCTAGAACATTCATGGAGGAGGTGAACCACTATAAATAGGTAGCCCCTCTCATTTGTAAGGCATCCAAGCCAAGAATACTCAAAGCATTGTAAAGCTTTCTCTTAGCAATACACTTTGCCTTATTTTCCTACAAAGCTCTTCTAGTCCTTCTCTAGTCTCTCTTGCCTTTGAGAGTGATCAAGCAAGGCTTACTTAGCAATCTCGCCCAGAAATTGTCTAAGTGCCGCACGGGTTAGCTGCGCAAACTTTAACCACGTGACAGTTGGTATCAGAGCCTGGTTAAGCAACCACATCTAGTTCGTGAAGCAATGGCATCCGACAGCGAAGTTGCTGCTAGAGCGGAAGAGCGAGGGCGTGGACATGATGAGCAACGTCCCCATGCCAAGCGGAGTAAGTCCAAGGGTCCATCCACAGATGCCTTGGAATATCGGATTGTTGGCTTGGAGGAAACTGTATCAGGGATGGAGTCTACCTTGAGCGACGTTGTCGACCGTCTTGATTGCGTGGAGACGGACTATGGCGAAATCACTCAAGCAACCAAGTCTACCATCCACGAGTTCCAAAAGAGCCTCAAAGAGGACCTCACACGTGAGTTTTGCAACATCCGTAGCTTTGTAGAACAAGAGTTACGGGTTATACGCTCGGAAGTGTCCGACGTTTGCACTGAATGGGCTACACACAAAACTAGCCCAACCGTTGGCTTTACTGCCACCTCTAGTACTAGCACATTGAGTGCCATTCAAGTGCCCAAGCCGGCAACATACCATGGTACTCGCAATGCCACAAAGGTCAAAAACTTCCTTTTTGGTCTTGAACAATATTTTGAGGCCAAGGGTGATCGTGATGATGCTACCAAGATTGCAAACGCACCCACATTTCTTCGGGATGCCGCTCAGCTATGGTGGAGACGTAAGCATGGCGACATGGGCAAAGGCATCAACCCCATCAATACATGGGAAGAGTTCAAGAAGGAACTCAAAAGACAATTATGTCCCACAAATGCTGAGAAAGAGGCCTGAGGCCGTCTTCGTCGATTGAAGCAAACGGGTAGCATTAGTGACTACGTCAAGGAGTTCACTACCCTTTCTCTTGAAATCGAAGACATGTCTGAGAAAGATTCGCTCTTCTACTTCATGGATGGTCTGAAGGAATGGGCAAGAGTGGAGCTGGAAAGGAGAAACGTGCAAGACCTAAACACCGCTATTGCCGAAGCCGAAGCACTCACCGATTACTCCACCCAATCGAAGGAAAAGAAGGCCACCCAAGGCAAAAATGGGGGAGATAGATTCGGGCAGAAGAACCTAGGCCGCAAGGATGAGGGACAACGAAAGTCTTTCAACTCGGACAGACGTAGGCCTAATGAAGGTAAGTCCGAAGCCCCTAAACCTAAGTCTCCTTGCTTCATTTGTGACGGACCGCATTGGGTGAAAGATTGCCCCAAGCGGAAAACCCTTAATGCCATAATGTCTCAACATGAAGAAAGCCAAGACGGAGGACACGAGACAGGTATGGGGTCACTCAGACAGCTTGGTGCACTTAAGAGCAACAGTGCCCCGTCAACTTCCGCAAAGAAAGGGCTCATGTTCGTAAATGTCTCGATCAATGGCAAAGTTATCCGTGCAATGCTAGATACGGGGGCAACTCTTAACTTTGTCTCCATAGACGAGGCCAAGAAGCTAAGCCTCAATATCACCAGTGGAGGAGGCACGATTAAGGCTGTCAACTCACCGGTAAAACCAATCGCAGGCATTGCCAAGGCTGTTCCAGTTGGCCTTGGAACATGGAGTGGAAAACTTGATTTCTCTGTCGTACCCATGGACGACTTCCAAGTGGTGTTAGGCATGGAATTCTTCGATCAGGTGCACGCCTTCCCCTTCCCAGCCGGGAACTCCCTCAGCATTCTTGATGAGAGCAAGACTTGCATGGTCCCAGCGGAACGCACAGCCAAGGCAGAGTCCAAAGCGTTGTCCGCCCTGCAGTTCAAGAGGGGATTGAAGAAGGATCCTAGCTTCCTAGCCACCCTCCGGGAGCTCAACGATGGAGAAGACCAAATCACTTCCCCAGATCCGATGCCGACCGAGGTCCGAGATATTCTTGGAGAATACAAGGACGTAATGCTAAAAGAGCTTCCGAAAAAACTCCCACCTAGGCGAGAGGTGGATCATCAGATTGAGTTGGAGCCTGGTGCCAAGCCTCCCGCCATGGCGCCTTATCGCATGGCACCACCAGAATTGGAGGAGCTTCGTAAGCAACTCCAAGACTTACTCGACTCGGGCTACATTCGGCCCTCTAAAGCCCCATATGGTGCTCCGGTCCTATTTCAGAAAAAGAAAGATGGGACGCTTCGTATGTGCATCGACTATCGGGCCCTGAACAAGATCACCATCAAGAACAAGTACCCGATACCTTTGATAGCCGACCTTTTTGACCAGCTAGGCAAGGCGTGCTACTTCTCTAAGCTGGATCTTCGATCAGGATACTATCAGGTGCGCATTACGGTCGGAGATGAACCCAAGACGGCATGTGTGACAAGATATGGTGCTTTCGAATTTCTAGTCATGCCATTTGGCCTCACCAACGCACCAGCTACGTTCTGTACTCTTATGAACAAACTCTTCCATCCTTTCCTAGATCGGTTCGTGGTAGTGTACTTGGACGACATTGTGGTGTATAGCCAGACACTCGAGGAGCATGTCCAACACCTCAAGCAAGTCTTCCAAGTACTTCGGGAGAACGAGCTCTACGTCAAGTTGGAGAAGTGCTCGTTTGGCCAACAAGAGGTGGAGTTCCTTGGCCACCGGATACGAGATGGGAAGCTTATGATGGATGGTGCCAAGGTGAAGGCAGTGCAAGAGTGGGAACCACTCACCAAAGTACCGGGGTTGAGATCGTTCCTGGGGCTAGTCAACTATTATCGGCGGTTCATTCAAGGCTACTCAGCTAAAGCCGCCCCATTGACAGACATGCTCAAGAAGGATAAGGCATGGCAATGGTCTGATAAGTGCCAACTGGCGTTCGAAAAGTTGAAGAAGGCCATCTCAGAAGAACCGGTACTTGTCCTCCCTGACCACACCAAGGCATTTGAAGTACATACAGATGCCTCAGACTTTGCTATTGGAGGTGTCCTTATGCAAGAAGGCCGCCCAGTTGCCTTTGAAAGCCGCAAGTTAAACGACACGGAGCGGCGATACACCGTCCAAGAAAAGGAGATGACTGCCATCATCCACTGCCTTAGAGTTTGGCGACACTACTTGCTTGGAGCCACCTTTGTCATAATGACTGACAATGTTGCAACAAGCTACTTTCAGACACAAAAGAAGCTTAGCCCCAAGCAAGCACGATGGCAAGATTTCCTAGCAGAATTCGACTATTGACTTGAGTACAAGCCAGGTAAGGCCAATGTTGTGGCCGATGCACTCAGTCGGAACCGCGAAGCACTCTGATTACCCGCATCAAGGAAGGTCTGCAACAAGATCCTCTAGCCAGGAGCCTGATCAAGCTAGCCAACGAAGGGAAGACAAGGCGATTTTGGCTAGACGACGGAGTTCTCCTCACTACTGAAGATCGAGTATATGTGCCTAAGTGGGGTAACCTCCGGAAGGAAATCATTAAGGAGTGCCATGATTCCAAGTGGGCTGGTCACCCAGGAATGACACGCACATTGGCGGTCCTCCAAAACTCATACTATTGGCCTCAGATGCGGGATGATGTCGACGCTTATGTGCGGACTTGCTTGGTTTGCCAACAAGACAAGGTCGAACAACAACGTCCAGCAGGGTTACTTGAACCCCTACCTATAGCTGGTAGACCATGGGAGAGCGTCTCTATGGACTTTATTTCTGCACTCCCGAAATCCGAAGGGTGTGGGAGCATCATGGTGGTAATCGATCGGTTCAGCAAATATGCCACCTTCATACCTGCCCCTAGGGATTGTACAGCCGAGGAAGCTGCCCGCCTCTTCCTCAAACATGTTGTGAAGCTATGGGGAGTTCCGCAGAGTATAATCAGTGATCGTGACCCACGATTCACCGGGAGGTTCTGGACGGAGCTCTTCAAGATGTTGGGGACAGATCTAAACTTCTCAACTAGCTTCCATCCCCAAAGTGACGGGCAAACTGAGCGCTTCAATGGACTATTGGAGCTATACTTGAGGCATTACGTAAGCGCTCATCAACAAGATTGGGCAAAGTTGCTTGATGTTGCCCAATTCTCTTTCAACCTTCAAAGGAGTGAGACTACCGGCAAGAGCCCATTCGAGATAGTCATGGGGCAACAACCAATGACCCCCCAAGCCATTGCCTCAACCTATGGAGGAAAGAGCCCCGCGGCTCACAAGCTCGCTAGAGAGTGGCATGAAGAAGCCGATATCACGCGAGCATGCTTAGACAAAGCCGCCCGGAAAATGAAGAAATGGGCGGATACAAGGAGGAGACACTTGGAGTTTAATGAAGGAGACTTGGTGCTTATCAAACTGCTACCCCAACAGTTCAAGGCACTACGCCGAGTGCACAAAGGGTTGGTGAGAAAATATGAAGGCCCATTTCCTGTCATCAAACGAGTAGGCAAGGTCTCCTACCAAGTCCAACTTCCACCAAGACTCAAGATCCATCCAGTCTTCCATGTAAGTTTCCTTAAGCCATACCATGCAGATATGGAAGACCCCAGCAGAGGAGAGTCTAAACGGGCACCAACTGCCGTAGTCACCGCATTCGACAAAGACGTGGAGTGCATACTGGCGGACCGGGTGATTGGAAGAAGAGGTGTCCCAAATTACACAGAGTACTTGGTGAAATGGAAGAACCTCCCCGATAGCGAAGCGAGTTGGGAAAGAGGGGATACACTTTGGCAATTCGCCGAGCAAATCCAACGATACAAGGATGAAGACGCGACGAGGACGTCGCGAGCTTAAGTGGGGGAGGATGTCACGGCCCGCTCAATTCTAATCCAAGGAGCCCAAACAAGGCCCAAAGCAAAGCCCAAAGTTAGGCACAAGCCCTTGGAAGATTCTAGAGTCTTCTCCACTCATCTAGCAAGGTCAACCTTGGAAGACTCTAGTAACATTCTAGAACTCTCTTGTAAATATCTAGGGTTATGAATACTTGTAGAGAAACCTAGATACATGTAGAACATTCTAGAGACTCAATCTCCTAGAGTAGTCTAGAACATTCATGGAGGAGGTGAACCACTATAAATAGGTAGCCCCTCTCATTTGTAAGGCATCCAAGCCAAGAATACTTAAAGCATTGTAAAGTTTTCTCTTAGCAATACACTTTGCCTTATTTTCCTACAAAGCTCTTCTAGTCCTTCTCTAGTCTCTCTTGCCTTTGAGAGTGATCAAGCAAGGCTTACTTAGCAATCTCGCCCAGAAATTGTCTAAGTGCCGCACGGGTTAGCTGCACAAACTTTAACCCCGTGACAGCCTGCTCGACTACCACATCCATACGTAACATTTTCAAGTGTAGTACATGCTTTGGACTACATTTTCCAACTCAAGTTAAACTTGTATAGTCCAAGAGCAACTGAGAAGATTATTCCTCTAAAACTATCTTATCACAAGATATATAGTTTCTGCAATCTCTTAAACAATTTTGAAACTATTAAAATCATGTAAAAAAATTAAAGGGGGGTATTCTATTAGGATTTTAAATTACTTTTAATGACTTTTATAAATGGATAACTTCTGTAGATTTCATGGATTTCTATAGACTTTAAAGAATTTTCATAAACTTTCATTTTAAAAAACTTTCATAGACTTTTATTATAAAAGACTCTCATAGACTTTTATTTCAAAAGACTTTTATAGACTTTTATTTTAAAAGACTTTCATAGACATTTAAATATATTATATACTTTGTTTTAAAAATTATATATATTTTTCATGTCAAATTTTTTTCCAAAATAATATAAAACAAAATCATCGTTAATTAAATTTAACAAAAGTATTCATGTCTATATACGTGATTTTAAAATTTTGATTTTTTTATTATATTTTGCATCATAAATATAGTTATGCACCTAAATAGTCAAATTTTATTTGTTTTTTATAATTAGTTAAAAATTAAAAAAATTCTATTGTAGCAAACCGACAATAATATTAATGTTTACATGTCTCCATGAAAGTATGACAATGAGTACAAAAAATCTACACAAAATTAATTCAAGTTTCGAAAGATAAAACATAAAAACCGCACTTAGTTTTTGAACAAGACTCATGCCTAAAATGAGTAGTTTGATATTAATCATAATTATATGGAGCCAAGGTCATACACGATTTTGATTGTGACATATTGTCATGCATGGTTGAGTAGTGATTTTTCTTTTATTATTTTTAATTAACATAAATGAAGTTCGTTTAATTTGTTTCGGTGTTATTTAGTAACTTTGAAAATAGAGGTAAAAAAACTCATCTTTGATTACATAGCCGGCGAATAGTTGTTTTATATTATTTTTTAGTAATTTTTTTTTTATTATAGATCATTAATGTTTGTATGTTTTTTTTATGATAATATTGATTCTTTTCCAAAGTCATTCATTTTATTTTATTTGTGAAATTTGTTAAGAATGAGTGTGCTCTTATTTGAAAATAGAACATATATACTTGGCGGTTAGTGTTTTCAAGGAGTTTTATGTTTTTCATCTAAAGTGAAATTCTAAAGAAAAAAAAATTCATTCAAAGTCTTTTGTATAAATGAAAGACAAATTGTAAGATTTGATATAACTAAAAGTTATTAAAAGTCATTGATATTTTGAATACTTCCTAACTTTCATATACTTTTAAAATGTGTTGGTTGAATACCTCATGACTAAATGACTTTTTAAAAGTCATTAAAAGTCTGTATTAACTACCTCATGACTTTTAATAACTTTTTAAAAATATACTAAGACCATCTCCAACCTTGGCACCAATCACCAAAGTGGAGCCAAATTCGTCTCCAACCCAACTGCATTCTCCACACTAGTTTGCCTCCTTCCTCTTTTATGTGCCACAAGTAACGCAATCTTTTGAGATTGCGCTACTTTGATGGCTGATGTCACCACAAAAAAATTACTCTTTAACGATGCAATTATTAGTTACATCAAAAATGTGTCACTAAAACCAATATTTGGTGACCCTCTTAGTATAACGTCGTTGAAAAAATATCACCAAAGTGACATACTAATTTTATCTTTCTTGTGACGCAATTGTATAGTTTTGGATACCCCTACTTGTTGTTGTTATGGCGACATCAAATATCATCTCACTGAATATATTACACATCGCTAAAAATCTGTTATTAGCGAGACATATTAATATGTGTAGCAATGATGCCACTAAAATTATAATTCTATTAATTACAAATGAAAAATGATTAATTTTATTATTTTTAAATTATTTTTACTATTAAAATTCTAATTTAACATAAATATAATATTTTTCTGAATTTAAAAAGTAAAAATAATATTTTTAATCTTTTATTCATTTTATTTTGTTAGAACCTTGATAAAATAAAATATTAATACATATTAAAAATAATTAGTATCATTATCACCAAAAAATTATAGAAATTCAAAATAAAAAAAAATATAAATATCATCAAAACTATGATCAATACTATTACATAAGAAATTAATTTCAAGGACAATTTTTAAAGTATGACAATTTACAGATATACGATAATAATTATATATATATATATATATATATATATATTTAATTGAAATTTACCTATTTATTTATATTGAAAGTACGATTTTTTTGTTAAAGATGGATTCATGAACAATCAAAAGTAATTATTTTTATTTTAATTGTTTGAATGATAAAAGCATTGTTTTTTGAAAAAAATAAACTATCACATCTTTTAGTTGATCATTAACTGTTTTGATAACACTAATGATATATACAAGTAGTTGATAAGTATTTCAACTGCTTCCCACCACTATATCATATTTGAAGTCTTTTTGTTAACCCTAACCTTTAAACAACTTCTTTATATATAAAAAAAAAACTTTAAATCACAATGGTTTCTGCAGATGAATATTGCAGACTATGCTTATTCTTTTTTGGTTATATTTAATGGTCTTATTATTGGAAAACATAGGTAGACACAGACTAACAGGTATGCCTTTTCCTATTTCATACTTTTTAGTTGAATTTTTCATATGTTTATTTATTTATTTTATTCAACAATTTGATGTTTCTCATGATTTCCTCCATTTTTCTTTCTATCATATTTCAATTTAACACAATTTGAGATAAACTTATATTATTTTTCAATTAGTTATCTTATTTTTTTACAATTTCATATTCTCAGATGAGTAATATTTTCTATTTTTATATGCAGGTTAATTTCTTGGCCCTTTTATATTTGATGTGAGATTTTTTTTCTTTTCATTTTAATTTATTTCTGTGAATGAATTTATTTACTGTTGTTCAAATTTATGTTAATTTCTTCATTAACTACATGTTTCTATTTGTTGATTTACGATACTTTTATTATCTTCAATTTAATATAGATAGTATTATTATCATTTGCAAGCATTAATTTCTTAGAATTGAATTTAGTTAAATTGATTTGTTTTGGTTTGTCACTTTTATGATTATGATTTTATAATATACGGTATGTAAACAAGAAAGCAAGAGATATCAAATGATAAAAAAAAATCAATTTATGTTATGTTGATTGTTGTTCTTGTTCCAAATTTGTTTATCCATTTTGCTAACATTATTATATTTATTTTGTATCTGTATGCAGGTAAAGATTATCAGATATTAAAATTCAATCGGCTCATCTTCTCATTTTATTTCTTTATACTTTGATGAAATCTGTATTTTTGAATTATACCTTAGAATGTAAAATTTCTTATTGATGTAAATGGATTATTTGGAATATTTATTGGATATATTGTTTTTTTAGATGTAAATTCATTCCTTATTGAGAACTTGTATTCAACTCAATCTATTGTACTCAACAAAATAATTATTATTAAATAATAATTAAAAAGAAAAGAATTAAATAATTATCAATTAAAACAAATTAATATTAATAAATAATACATATAGTTACTCTTTTACTGTGTTGCTAAATATATAATGATAATGCCACTAAAGATCACACACACACACACATATATATATATATATATATATATATATATATAATACATAAATATTGATAATAAAAATAGAAATATTTATTAAATAATTTTATTTTACGTGACGTATTTTAAGTATCGCTAAAAGTGTTGTTTTGGTAACAAATTAAATTCTTTTGACATTTATAGAGACACTATACTTGTGTAACAAAATGTTGATTTTAAAGACAAATATCATTTAGTGACATCTCAATGGCATTGCAAAAGAGCAATTTTCTTGTAGTGTGTATATATTTTTTTTAATCCCTCAAGTTTTTAGAATTTACAATTTAAGCAACATTGTTTAATACTTTTGTAATTGTATCCCTCATTTGACAAAATTGTTTAATTACAGTTTTACCATATTAAATAAAATTTATTACAATTTTATTCTTATAATTATCTAATGCTTTTGGTTAATATGTATTTGTTTTAATTGAATTTTTTTATATTAATATTTATAATAAACTAAAATAAAGTATATATACAATAATTACTAAATGTCATTAATAAGATAAAACAGGAAATATAAAACAAAACAATTCAAGCAACATTAATATTAATAAAAATATGAAAAACATTAATGACAAATACAGTAAAAATGATAACAACAATTTAGTAATATGGAATGTAATGTGTGTAATTTCTTTTATGGAATGTAATGTTTTTAGTTAATTATCTTCATTTTAGTTAATTTAATTTAATTTCAGAAATTATTAAATGCAATATTAAATATAATATTTTAGTTAATTCGAAAAATACTAAATGCAATATTTTAGTTAATTCGGAAAATACTAATGAATTTATAAACTTATCGTAATATTATGTTAACTTAGGGATGGAATGTTAATTGTTGATAATCAATGAAAAATAGAATATTTAGGAAATATTTCTTTTAGAGTAAAATTTGCTGCAATGGGTTGGAGATTGTAGAATAAAAGTTGCAATAAAATAGTGTCAAAGGTTAGAGATGGCCTAAAGTATGAATACCCCATAACTTTTAATGAGTATTTAAAAGTCTATATTGAATATATCCAAACTTTTAAATTCTATAAAAGCCTTTTGAAATTTCAATCCAATATATTCTCTTAAAATATAGTAAGTCAAGATAATTTTGATTGCTTTATATATGAATACATATATAGCATTATCCAGAAAACAAACATCTCGCCTCCGTAGCATAGTGGTAGTGCGTTCGCTTCGTAAGCGAAAGGTCGCGAGTTCGATCCTCGCCGGGGGCTTTTTTTTTCTTTTTTGTTTGTTTGCATTATGATACGCATGCCAGGACACAGGTTCGATCCTTTCGGCGTCTTTTGTTTGAATTTAATAATTCTGTTATTATTACAACTCAATTATCAAATAAGACAATAAGTCAGATCATCCATGAGATAAGTTTATTTATTTATTTTGAAAATTGAAATAAATTTATTATAAAATAGAAACAACATAATGAGAAATTAAACATTAAAAGATAGTCAATATGTAAATATGATCTTTCATTAAATCTTACGATTGTAGCTACAAAATTGCAACTGAGAGGGTGTATTCAATTTGATTTCAAAAGACTCTTATAAAATTTAAAAGTTTGAGTTTATTTGAATGTAAACTTTTAATGACTCTATTAAAATTATGGGTATTTAATACCGACTTTTATAGACTTTTTAAAATTCATGTGGTATTGAATTAAAACTTTTTAAAAATCTATTTAAGTTATAAGATATTCAAAATGTCAATATCTTTTAATGATTTTTAGTTATAAAAAATCTCACAATTTATCATTCATTCCTCCTAAAGACTTTGAAAGACTTTTTATTTAATCGAAAGACTTTCACTTTAGAATAAAAACATAAAACTTATTGAAAAACATCAGCACCAAATATATATGTTCTATGAAAGTTACAATTTAATCACAGTAGGGGAAGTTTTAATAAAATCTCTACTTTTTTTATGAAATGTCACATATTTAAATGTTTTTATCATATTAACAAATTATAGTCAATAATTTTTTTCAAAATACATCATTTTATTCCCTTTGATCTAAAATATAATTCTCAATTGTGACTATATATACAAAAGTATGACTTTGTCATTGTCAAAATATAATGAAGGATGGAAAGGTTAATTTTACCCTTAAAATGTTTTGTTATTACACATTTACTTAAAAAAAAAAAAAGGAATTTCAGTTAATTTCAACTCAAATAAGTTTTTCCAAGTTTTTCCAAGTTGACAACACTTCATAAAAATAAGAAAAACAATTACGGAAAGATTGAAATAAATGGAAAGTCAATCGCAAAATGACTGAGATGCAGCATAAAAACAATAATCGCACGAGACCCCATAAACGGCAACCACCGGCGGCGGTGCTCATAGATACCACCATTGGTAGCAGTGGTCTTAGACCTTGAGTCCCTTGATTTCCTCTATTGTTCAAGTCTGATTTCGATCTCTTCGTAACATTTCCAAAAGCTTAGGGCTATCTTGGTATTGCTATAGCTTTTAAAACAATCGTTGTTTGCTGTGCTGAAGAAATAATATGTTGTGAAGTTATTCAGACAACTGTTTGGTTAATGTTGTTGTTGAAATTGTTGTGGATTGAAAAGTAGTATTTATGTGTTTGATAAACTTTATTTTAAATTGTTATGATTTTACATAATTAATAAAACAGACATAAAATTAAATTATCAAGTGAAACAAAAATTTTCTTTTCACACCTCTCAATCGCAAACTCCCATGACAACTGAAAAATCTAGGGTTTGACAGTACCAAATCTAAAAAAATTAAAAAATTGGGTGCTTCTTCCTTTACTCATTTCTTTTCTTTTAACTATAATATTCATTGATTTCTTTTGTTTGACATATTTGTACCTACAACACTTTAATCTTTATCACTTTTTATTATTTTTTTATTTTTTAAAATTTTTATTGATTGTATTTTTGGGTAAGTTTGTGATGACAAAGAAGAAGAAAGGTATAGAAGAAGAAGTAGATGTCGAAAATGATGATTTTTAAGGGTTTGTTCTAAGTTCTAAGTTTGAGTATTTGTTATGGAATTGGATTGAGAAGATGAACAAATTGTTTTTTAAAATATTTTAATTAATCTTATATTTAATCAACGTTGAACTAATAAAATTGAGTTATATGAAATTAAACATGAGATATATTTGTATTTTTGTTAAATAATAGGGATAATTTAGTTTTTAAAAAGATTCATTAAATCGACATAGATTCTATCATAATCACTTTGTAAAATTAACCCATACATGCTTTTTAAAATCGCTGTCAAATCAACCTAGATTCTTAAATATTCTGTAAGGTCCATGTCATTCAGGCCCAATAAAGGCCCATACTGAGAGGCTAAAAAAAAAAGATAAACGTGAAAAAAAAAGTGAATTGGTGAGTAAGCATTGGTGGTCTGTATAGTTGACAGACAGTTGTGAGCTTATTTAACTAGCTCACAACTTCAGCTGTGTCTTATCATACGTATATACATATATTGGAGGATAAACATTATGAAAGCTAGAAAGCAGTAGAATCGAGCGGAAGAAAGGAAAGAGAAAGAAGAAAAAGGAAGAGAAGTCAGTGGAGTCTCTTGTGATACTGTAGATTTTCAGTTGATTCTTTTTCGAATTCCAGTTTATAATTAAATTTTGTGTGATTGTTAGGGAAAGAAGACGAAGTAGGGGAATCTATCATACTTGGTCCGAATTAAGCTTGAAGGATAAGTTGTGAATGAAAAAGTTTTCAGTTTTGTTTTTAACTCAAATGTTTTCAGTTTTATGCTTAAAATTAATTGTTGTAAATCATTTAAGTATTTTATTTCTTTTGATGATTTATGGTGATTATACAAAGAACTGAAAGTATGTTTTATACTTATATTAGCACTCAGAAATATTAGCTATTACTTTTATAAATATCAAGAAGTGATTGTGATTTTTACAAAAGCACCATGTCTGTACCATTCCCCGGTTATGATTATTGTTGGCTTTTGGGGCCGTTCTACACATGTGTATGTCAGATGAGTCGCTCTGCACGTGTATGACCAGATGTAAAAGAGTATTGAGTCGCTCTGCACGTGTATGATCATAAGTTATTCCCGACTCTACGTTAGCACGAAGAAATTTGGCTTACGTATTGAAGATATCCTTGGGTACTAATTTGGTGCAGATTAAGATTTTATAAATTATCTTATTCTTGTTCAGAAAAGAGATGCATTCAATTATTAAGTACGAAAGTAGATATATTATCTTTTACTATGGAAATCTTTTGACATGATGAAATGATATAATATATATTACTGGATGCATATTGAAAAGTTGTTTAGAAATGTTTTTAAAAGTTCACTCACTCACTGGGTGTTAGCGTTCATCCTTTTACTTTAAAAATATTTATTTAGGTAGTTGCTCGGTTGTACGGACTCAGAAGTTTTGAGGTGGGCCACTCGATGACATCATGAAGCATAAAAATCTTTCATTTTAATTTTCATATACATATTTAGAGATGTGTGGTCGGCATGGTCGGCATGGTAGACATGGTCGGCATGGTCAGAACGCGGTTGGGTTTCTACTCGGCCTACTCACTCGGCCTACTAGGCCCACTCGGCTTATTCGGCCTACTCAGCCTACTCGGCTTGCTCGGCCGTGGTCGGTTTCTTACCCAGCCTGGTCGGTTTTCAAGTCGAGATTTTGACAGGTTAGTTTTTAAAGGTGGTCGGTTTTTGGTCCGATCGGTTATTTTTTTGACAATTTTTTGTAATGAACGAAAATGGTAATAAAAGACTTGCAGTTATGTAAATTTTGTACTCTCCAATATTTTCAATATTTTCAATATTTTTCGTATTCTTTTTATGTTTAAAAGCAAGTATTTTCTATAGAATTTTAGTCAAAATTCATTTATCATGCTAGTAAAAGTACAGCCCACAGGGCATCCCTCTTATTCAAGAAAGGAGTCGGGGTGGATCTTGTCATATTCACATTTGAAAATTTTACCAAACATTTTTTATATTAAAATTATTAAATAATCAGATTTTAACTTTTCAAAAGTAATACCAAACGGGATCTTAGAATAATATACAGTTGAAAATGTACAAATATCTAGTTTCACATGGTGTTTTCAAAATTCATCGTAAATGAACACGTAAAAACATTCGATTGAAACTCAACAATGGTCAATTTTGAGTAAATTGATCGGTTTTGAGTCACCCATTAAAAAAGTGAATGGGTATGAGTTTTTAATTTCAGACCTTTTTAATTAACGGGTCATGCTTGGATCGAGTAAAATTTGATCCAGCCTGTTTACAAATTGACACAAATTTGATTTAAGTCGACCTATATATTGCCAACTATGAATTACCAACCCAACTGATTCCGGGTTGGTGTTGTTCAATCTCATACTCACATCCTACTCCTAGTAACAAATGCGACTAATTAGGGACATCTAAATCGTGCTTGTGACCTATTTCAAATAAGCATTATCTAGCACTATCATATTCCGGTATTGTTAGACTAGCTCTGGCTTCCAAATAATTGCCATAGACACTTTGATATTGTCATGAGACTTTTAATAGTATTTTTCTTTTTAAATCTATTATATATAAGTGAAATGCTTATGAAATTGGCAACTTATTTACAAAATTCATTTTTTTTTAATTAAATTGAGTTATTTCATCACTAATTACATAAAATAAGATTAGTAATTTTTTTTGGCCCAAACTAGAGTAGAAAATATATTAAACAAATTTTGCTGTGGAGATCTCATGAACACACACTTTGAGTATATCTTGAGCATGTGTATTATTATGATTGATTTTATGTTGGTAACATGATAAAACTGTGGTGATGCGTATTATTATGCTTAAGATATGCTTATAGTTGTGTGTTCATGAGAGAAAATTTTGAAAAAATATAGATAAATAGCACTTTTTATATCTCTATTTTTTGAAATAGCACCAACTTAATAATTTTAGTTTAAATTGCATCAAAGTATAGTGAAGGATAAAAATACCTCAATTTTTACTTTAATTCTTTTTTTCTCTCTTTTTTTTTCTTTGATTTTTTTTCTTTTCAAAAACCTCCATTGATGGAGTTTGAATAGACTTCCAATGGAGGTCGATAAAGAAGACATTAGAAAAATGGGACTTCGCAATACGACATTGGTTTTTAACCGATGTAAATGATTTTAAAATTAATACCACCGTCCTCCGGCCGATCTATAACCCACTTCTAATGATAATGACAATTATGAGAAACTGAACTTGAAACCTCAAGTCCAAGTGTAGTATGCCTTTACCACTTGACTACAAGACTTGATTTGTTAACAATTGTACGATAATTATATATAACCTTTATGAGTTGTTAGGAAAAAAAAATTGTTAGATAAATTTAAATTTATTCAATTACTTAAAATTTTAATTTCTACGATAGACATATATTAAAAAATATTTATTGGAACTTTTAATAAAATTATATATTTTAAAATATATATATATATATATATATATATATATATATATATATATATATATATATATATATAGTCGAGTTATTGATCTATACTCCATAGAAGACTATTGACATCAGTTGTAATAAATATGATTTGGAATACAACTCTCACTACATGGGGATATTTCTCTACATGTATCTAGTAATTTAATGAACAATTGTAATACTTGGATTCCTAATTTATTTAGGTAATTGAATTATTAACTTGTCTTTTAGTATGAAACAAGATGGTGTAAAATAAATAAATAATTTTTTAAAAAAATATTATTTGAATTTTAAAAAAATAAATGATTCAAAAGTAAATTTATTAAATTTAAAATTTAGGTAAATCGTATTTTAGTCCCTGTAGTTTGCCTTAATCTGCGTTTAGTCTACGGTTTTTTGGAATTGTAACTTTTAATCCATCCTTTTTCTGACAATATGTATTTGAGTCCTTACCGTCCAATTCTGTTAGGGTTTCGTCAAGTCAACGAGGGTCAACGAGGGTAAAAAGGTAAAATAACATCAGAAGTTCTAGAATATTTTATAGCCAGAGGGTATAATAGTAATTTATAAATTAATTTAAAAAACAAATAAATTAATTAAAAATGAAAATGAAAAAAAATTAAAAAATTAAAAAATTAAAAAAAATCAATAAATAAAAATATAAAACAAAATCAATAAAAAAAAAATATGATCTCTCATATATTTCTTTCTTCTTTCTCATGATCTATCGTCTCTCTCTCTCTCTCATTTGTTCATCATCGATCTCTTCTTCTTCTTCTTCTTCCTTTTCTTCAGTCATTTGGGTTTGGGTTTGAGTGTGGGTGTGGGTGGTTTGGTTCGATTGGTTTGAGGTTATTTTGGGATTTGATTTTGGTTATTGGGTTTGATTTAAGTTTCTTAAAAATTCTCGCAAGTCTCTCATGCATGAAATTGGTAAGTTCCTCGCCTAAATCCGTGTGTTCTTGATTTAGTTCAACTCAATTCTTCATCATTCTCCTCTCCATGCAATCTAGGTAGATTTGAGATTTGTCATGAGTTAGGGTTTGAAATTGGGGATTCTTAATTTATGTTGAATTTTGAGTCTTGTTTTGGCCAAATTTAGGTGAAATCTTGCATGAGCTTTAGTTTTTCAAGTTTATTATTGTTGATTGGAGCATCTCTAGCATGATTGTGGTTGGCTTTGAGTGGATTGATTGAATTCGGCACAGTTGAAGCAATTTTTTTGTGATTTGAGTTATGGGTGGCGTGAATTGGTGGTGTCGGTTGATTATATTTGATGTGTTAGAGATAGATCGAGAGGAGAGAGAGATGATTGAGAAAGGAGAGTTATGGGATTTCATGGAAGTCAGAGAGAGACCGAGAAAGGAGAGGAGAGAGATCGAGAAAAGGGCAGAGCGAGAAAGTTCTGGGATTTCTAGTGTTGATTGAATCTAGTGTGGAGCATGAGTTTGGATTCTGGGTTTGGTTGTGTTTTTGGTGTATGGATTATGGGTTTGTGTATTGTGTAGAGATTTTAGGTTTGTATGGATTCTGGTTTTGTATGTTTTGTTTTAGATAAACATATATTTTTTTTTAAATATTGTTCTTAAATTATTTTTTTATCTTTAATTTCTTTTTTAAAATTAAATTAAAAAAAATATCTCCACCATCCATCTTAAAGATGGACGGTGGAGATCCATCTTCTTTTAAAAAATATTTTTTTTCTTTCAGTTTTTTAATATATTGTAATTTTAATAATTTAATCTAAGGGTAAAACAGTCTTTTCAATAGGATCAAAACACATCAAGGGTATTTACGTCATTTAACATGCCTGACGTGTCAGAATCCGTCCTTTTAACGGATTCTGAAGGATTAAAAGTTATAATTCTAAAAAACCGTGGACTAAGCGCATATTAAGGCAAACTACAGGGACTAAAATACGATTTACCCTTAAAATTTTACTTAACAAAAATAATAATAATTTCACTTTATTTAAGAGGAAACCGATCTTTTGTAAAATAAATCCATATCGATTTTTCTAGAAACCGATGTCTTTTTAAATTGCAATATTTAAGATATCAGTTTTTTTATGAACCGATATCTTTTATAAAATAAATCCATATCGATTTTCCTAAAAACCGATGTCTTTTCAAATTATAATATTTAAAACATTAGTTTTTTTATGAACCGATGTTTAAGGTTTTTTTTAATTGGTTACCTAAAAACCGATGAAAAGCACCGATGTCTTTTAACATATTTGTAGTAGTGATTACAATAATCACATTAGACATGTTGTCCTAATTGTATATATTATTTGGCATACTACTTACAAAGGACCACACCCACTTTATAGCATCCAACACCCACACGAGAGGGAGCTTATCTAACACTTGCAGTAAGGCGCATGGTTATCAATAAAGGTGTCAATTGAGGTCGAACCTAGTGTGCATGGCCCATTAAAGCTCGTTAAGGAGGCAAACTATGTGTGGGCTAGCATGACACGAAGGTTCATGCCATATGGGGCAGAAAGTCCACCCCCCCCCCTACCCGCATGGTACAACACACCACGGCCAAAGGTCAACATACGTCCTGTCGGCATATGCCGACCATTCGCCCGTCAGAAATATATATATGTATATATATATAACCGGTAATGATAACTCCTAAACTATATGCCATTAAACCCTTTGAACTCTCATAAATTGACAACAATCGACTATAGATGTCCTCTCACAGGGGGTAAAATCCTCAAATGTTTCTTAAAAAAAAAATGAAAGTTCAGGGAGTTTAGTGGTAAAAAAAAAATATAGAGAACATACTGTATATTTTAGAAAAGTTTAGGGATATATGTACCGATTAACCTTTTTTTTTTTTTACAACTTTTGGAATCCAACCGTCGGTCAGAATAATAATTTATTATTTTTTAAATAAAAAATTCAACCATTGCCTTCAGACACCAACGGTTGGGTGCACAAATTTTCAAAAAACAATTACAAAAACAAGCCCTCATCACTTCTTTTTTATATTTTTATCCACGTTTAAAATTTTCCTATAAATACCTCACACATTCCAATTTCAATACACTTTCTCTCCATTACTCTCCCTCTAATCTCATTTCTCTCCTCTCTCTCTCTCTCTCTCTCTCTCTCTCTCTCTCTCTCTCTACATTTCAAACTAACTACTTTCTACTATCACCATTCACTCTCTAATCTCTATTTATTATTATGTAACTATTATTCTCTAATCTCTCCATCAAGGCACCAAGATACCAAAGTACAAAGGTAATTTTTTTCTTTAAATTTTATTATTTAATTTTATGATTAGTTTTTAAATTTTATATTTTTACTTAATATATGTATGATTAATTTTATTTTAAATTTTTATGTTAATTTATAAATTTATATCTTTATGCTCAATCTTTATATTTATATTTTTATGCTTCATAAATCATAAAATTATGTATTTTATTTTATTTTATATATTTATGTTCAAAATTAAAAAATCAAAATGGTAAATTTTTAAATTTATAGTTAATTTTAATTACATCATTATTATTCAATAATTAATATTTATGTTTAGTTATTACTTTTTATATTTATTCTTAGGTTTTATTTTTATATTTTTATATTTTTGCTTTGTATATTTATAATTTTATAATTAGTTATTAATTTTAATATTTTTATTTAGATTTTAATGTTAATATTTACACTTAGGTTTTACTTTATATTTAATATTTATGCTTAGTATATTTATGATTTTATGCTTAGTTTTTAATTTTTATATTTATTCTTATGCTTAGTTATTAATTTTAATATTTATTATTAAAATCTTAGATTTTAGTGTTTTAATTTATATTTAATATTTTTATATAATTATTAATTTTAATATTTTTATTTAGTATATTTAGTTATTAATTTTAATATTTTTGCTTAGTATATTAGTATATTTATAATTTTATGTTTAGTTATTGTAGTGGTAAAAATATATTCATGGCTCAATCAGACAGGTCCGCGATTTAATAAAGGATAAAGATAGGCCTTAGGCATATAAGAGCAAACTTTAAGAGACTAAAAGAAGTCCAACTAATCAACCAGCATGGGCCCAAAGATGGATCTTACCCATCAAAGTGACCAAACTAAATACATGATGACATTGCACAAATATTCTCAATGTCTGACAAAGACCTTTATTGTCAAATTCAAATAAATCAAAATGGACAGATAAAGGCTCGTGATCTACACTCTTATAAAGAGCCCGAGTGATGAAGGCTCCAGAGCATCCTTATAAAAGCCAGACCCTTTCTCAGAAAAGAGGGTCTTGATTTTCTCACAACTCATATACGCGAAAGCTCTCTCAAATTAGTTCTTTATTTTACTCCTCTCATTTATTGCTTTTCTCAATCGAACATAGATAGACTCAGACTTTCTCAATGTTTGATTGACCCAATCTTCGATCAACACAGCTCGAATCAAAGAACCACCGAGGCATCGATCCACCAAAACTATCGACATGCAATAGCAACCCAATCATCGGCCAAAAGTTTGATCAACCAAGATCTGGTAGGCCAAAGGTTCTGATCGCCCAAGATCTGTTAGGCTTCGGCTAGGAATATGCTCAGCAAGGAATCTACTTGGACAAAGATCTGCTCAGCCATAAATATACGTCATATCAAGAAGAGATCTGCACAGATACATGATCTTAGAATCACACTCTAACAAGGAAATATCATTATTTCCTCCCAAGAATCAAGGAATCTCAGTTAGGATACAACTCAATACTTCCAGACAGATAAGCACGAAACGGGAAATCAATCCAAACGGTCTACTCAGTTAGAATGAAGGATTCTAACTGAAAATCTTTTACTTGAGCAACAAGGATTAGGGCAACACCCTATCAACCCATATAAATATTACTAGATATCATTGTATAGAGATATGAAAAATATACAAGAAAAATATATGAACAACTGATGAAAGAATATACAAAAGATACGAAAAACTATTCGAGAGAAGGAGAGATTAAGTGTGTAATTCTTAATTTATAATGGATCTCTTTTCGTCGTCACCGACACAGTGGTTGTTTCCCCACTTTTGCTTTTTAACACGTAATACATGTGTTATGTTTGGTTTATCTAATAATTTCTACATTTCTACTTTTCTACTTTATTATTCTCAAATATGAACAAATCGTATCACATCCACATGGAGAAATAAGCTTTGATTATTCATCTATATGTTATCGTTGATGGGTTGACTATTCAACGATCTAAAAATCGTCGTCAAAAGACAACTCATATCAAATCTCCTCCATTGTGACAAAAGAGACGTCAACCTCTTCTATTCGTAAACAGATCAAGAAATGATGTAGAACAAATGGCTGATTCCTACATGACTTTGAAGGACCATCCTAAATTCAAGGTTAAGTGACTTCACCTGAAGCGAATCGACGAGATCTTTTCAAGTCACAGCCTTTGGTAGTGTGACACATTGTTTTTTGACCAAATTTCATCATTTAGGCCCCGAAATTGCCGTTTTTGTTATTTTAGAAAACTGTCATTTTTAGTCATAAGTTGACTTTGATAAGTTAGAATCGTCTGCTGCCGATTCTGACTTGTTTAGGGTCGTTAGTTTCATTTAATCCCGCAACTTTCGTGATTTTGTTATTTTTGGCAGCTTTTACTATTTTTTGTAATTTTTGTTATGTAATCCTGTTTCTTGTCCAACAAGGATTCGGGTTAGGGTTTAATCACTTTAAATAGCCTTGTAAGCCGAAAGGCTCATTAGCTTTTGATTGAATAAAATTTCAAAATTATTTATCTTTATTTTTAGTGAATTCCAGTATAATACGAAATACAGGCAGCGATCATATTCCTTTGTATTTTTTTGCAAATAAAGGAGTTGTCCACCTCATCCATCAAGGCGGCAATGTTAAGGCCATCGTTGGTGGTCTCAATGTGTTCAAGGATCTTGAAGGCCACCAATATTTGGTTATTTAAAAAAAAAAAGAATTATTAATGGGTTTTTATTTCAATTTAATGATTTTTTAAATTTATCTGGAAAAAAAGTTTTAATAATAACAATTCAGAAGGAATATTTTGATATAAGTTGAAAAAAGTTTTCATGTGTGCTTGGTATGGCATTTTCAAGGATCAAACGTGTTTTTTTAATGCTAGAAGCTATTTTGAAGTTTCTTTTAGTTGTTTGGCAAAACTAAAAACAGATTTGTTTTAATATATGAATTGTCTCAATTACCCTTTAAAAATGCATTTTATGTCAACTTGGAGAAACCTAAAATTTGGACTTTTCCAAAAAGCTTTTTTTAAGTTTTTTTAAAGCATATGTATTGTCTCAACCACCCTTTCTAAATTTTAGATATTTCACCATATAACTCTTTTATTATAAATACAATGTCAACACCCTTTTTTGTAATTTACACAACTAAAAGCTATTTTTAAAAGTACATTGTCAACACCTTTTTTTATAATTTGCACAACAAAAAGCTTTTTTTTTTTTGTTAGAAACTCTACTCATTAGAAGCTCTACTATAAAAAGATCTACTCTATAAGCTCTACTTGAAAAGCCATACAAAACACACTCGAAATAAGAGGAATGTCACTGATTTAGGAGTCATTTGCCTAAAATCCAAGCTCGTCATTCTACCAACTGAGCTACATCCCTAAAGGTAAAGTTAAAGCTTGTTTAACAAATGAAAAGAAATAAACTTAGTTAGAGAAGGAAAGTAAAAACATAAGAAGAGTATATTTTGGTCACACCGGTGGGTAACTAGAATAGAAAAATTATTGGGTTGGATAAATTTAAAATTGGGCAATTATCAAATAAGTCCTGATTTTTTTTTAGTATTTCAAGTATTTTGCAGCCTTTATATAAATGATCAAAATGGTCCTCATATTTTCTCAAGTGATAAATTGGTCCTTGACTTTTAAGAAATACCAAATTTGGCCTTTACATAATTGACCAAAATGGTCCACATAAATATATTAAGTTAAAAAATAAAAACAAAACGTCACTGGAGGATGTCTCCTGCTTGATTGTGGAGGACTGTCCTTGACTTAGTTTTTTTTCCAAGTCATGGAAGTCCTCTACAGTCTAGAAGAACGTGTCCAGATCACAGAGGGCCTCTGTGTCCTATACAATTTGGAATACCAGATCATAGAGTAACGTGTTCTATACGATCTGAACCAGATCGTGGAAGTCCTCCATTATTTGAAAGATTGTACCATATCGCAGAGGACCTCCGTGTTATCGTACCTCCACGGTTTGGTTTTTTCCAAATCCAAGACCGCTGTGATCTGGTTATCTAGGTTGTGGAAGTCCTCCACGTTCTAGAAATATCGATCTCATAGGTTGCAGAGGACTCGTTGATTGGTTTTTAAATATGTATTTTTATATTTTTATAGTTACATTTTTATTTTTTTAGTTTTGATTTTAATTTACACAAGTTAATAAGACTAAAATACCCACTGACCGTTAAATTTCACTGACGGAAAGCCAACGAAGGGATTAATTTAGTACTTGTAAAAACGTTTGAGGCCAATATGGGGTTTTTGTAAAAGTCGTAAACTGTCCTGAATATTAAAAAAGTCCGGAGCTTATTTATTTGGCAGTTGTCCTTTAAAATTTTCCATAGTATAAAGACTAAAAACTAGAATTTCCTGTTTATTTTCTTTAAAGAAATTTATAGATTTAAAAAAGAAAACGAAAAAAACAAAGAGGGAAATCAATAAGACTGTGAAAAAGATATTGAAAATTTGAAAGGTTGTAGCTTGAACACCATGACTGAGAAATCGGTTCGAGAAAAGGGCATCGGTTGAGCTCGATTTCGAAATCGACCTCAACGATGCTTCTTACAAGGCAATTGTGAGTGAGTGCGTCCAAGAATCCCTTTTCATAGCCAAGACTGAATCTGAAGAAAAACGAGCCCAGCTGTAGAGACCCACCACAACATAAAAAAAAAAAAAAAACAAAGTGAGGTTCATAACTTTTTTTTGTTCTTGATTTTTGGTGATAAATCTTTGTATGTGTTGCTAGTTACTGACTTGCATTGTGATTATCAACAACAACAACAACAAAAAAAACCAAATGGGTTACAGAAAAAAAAAATCTTCTCTTAAAAAAAATGAAAAAAAAACATATTTAACCAAAAATAGAATGACGATAATCATTCTATTTTTCTTTAATGTAACATAACAATAAATTGATATTAAATAAACAAATAGATGAGTAAGGATTAGGGATGACAATCGGAGAAATGAGGATATGATGGATATTGATTCTCTCATCCTCATTCTATAACCACTTCCACCCACTTCATACCCATTTAGGGGAAATGGGGATTAAGGATTTATGGGGAGGTATCCATATCCCCATTTCCTTGTTTTCCTAAATTTTCAAACATATATTTTTTCTATTTTCTCCCGTTTTCCATTTGACTTAAAATTTAGAAACAATCAAATGTATTAAAATTCACTTATTCAAATTCAAATCAAAATTACATAATAGAAATTCAAATAATAATACAAATAAGGTGATGCAACTAGAAGTAGTCCTTCAAGAAAGACCGGCGACAAGACTTAAGAGGCACGATGGAGGAGCAAATGGAAGATGTGAGTGAAATAGAAATGAGATTAGTGTTCGTTTTGATGACATTCACGTTTCGCTTCTTCAATTTGCGGATGACGCAATTTTATTTATTAAACCTAGAGTGGATTTTCTTCTCAACGCAAAGAGGTGCTACATTGTTTTGAGTTAGCTTCGGGTCTTCGGATTAATTTTCATAAGTCATGCATGCTGAGAGTGGGTATTGGTAGAGCTTCGAAATCGGCTTTTTGGGCCTTGATTTTCAAATGTAAAAAAGGAACTCTTCCTATCACCTATCTAGGCTTTCCTTGGGGGGTAAACCGGGTTCCAAAAACTTTTGAGAGCCGTTGATCAACAAAGTTGAAAAGAGAATGACACCGTGGAAGAGAAAATTCTTGTTTAAAGGTGGTAGGCTTGTTTTGATAAAAACGGTTATTTCGAGCATACTTACTTTCTTTCAATTTTCAAAATGTCGGTTAGTGTGGCTCAAAGAATTGATAACTTCAAATAAGTTTCTTGTGGGGTCATGGGTTTAAAAGGAAAAAGATGTATGCGGTCAATTGGGTCGAGGTGTGTAATCGTACATGTAACGGAGGGCTTGGAATAGGGAGAATGATGGATACAAATAAAGCTATGTTAGCGAAGTGGATTTGGAGATTTGGTAAGGAAAGGACTTCGTTGTGGATAAGAATAATGTGCTCAAAGTATATGGTTAATGAGGTTTCTCTGTAGTGGAATTGGCATGTTTCGAAACCTACATCTTTCTTTGTTAAGTTTGTTGAAAGTCTTTTTAGATTGGGTACTTGGTCTGCTAACGTGATTGAAAGGGATTTTGTTTATATTGTTGGTATAGGGGATAAAGCTTGTTTCTGGACTGATATTATGGTAGATGACAGACGATTAAAAGATGTGTTCCCTATGTGTTTTGTGTTGGCAGCTAATAAGAGTGGTTTGGTGTAGGATTTTGTAGTATGGTTGGACTCGAATCAGGGATGAGAGTGGTCGATTCCTACTAGACGCTTCCCATTTAACTGGGAGAGAGATCAATGGAATCTCTATGTAACTTTTCTGAACTGCTTCCTTGTTTGCAGTAATGTCTCGGATGCTATTGCTTGGTATTTTAATTCTAAAGGTATCTTCTCTGTGGGATCTTTTTGTAGAGTGTTAGAAGATTTTCAGGAGGAAAAGATTGTAGCTCCCTCTTTCTTTTGGGAGGGTTTCTGCCCTCCTAAATAGGACGTCTTCTCTTGGCAGCTGTGGAGGGGTAGAGTGTTGGTAAGAGATGTTTTGCGAAGGTGTGGCATGGATACCATTTCTTGTATGAACTTGATCAAGCCATGACAACACTAGATTTCGAGTTCCCCTTCCTATGCTTATTGCTCAATTCTCGAGTAAAATCAAGTGTTTAATGACTAGATTAAGTGTATTTGCAGGATTTTGTATTATGGGCATCATATGGGAGTTATGAGTGAAGATTGGGACCCAAAAGAGCTGGAAATTGGAAACTTGGACAAAATGACACAATATGTCGCTATCATGATTTCCATCATGGGAGACCGCGACATACCACGTGAGAACAACTTTTCTAAAGTGTCGCTTGTGATGTCGTTATGGAAGACCGCGACATGTCGTCATGGAAGACCGCAACATACAAGGAAGCGACAGTCCGCCAACATGTATTTCTAGGTTGATTTCTGACCTATTTTTAGACCCATATAAATACCCATCTTAGATCTGGTGAAAAAAGATCATCCACACGAACTTTTAAGACACTTTCACCCTTCCATCACCATCCTTAGACACATTCATTCCTCCATCCATCTTGGAACTTGGAAGGCAAGAAGAGGAAGGTTACAATTCAAAGAACCTCAAATGACCAACTTGGGTTTCTTCTTTAACTCTTCTTTGTTTTATTTCTTTTCCTTGATGTGTAACTAATTTCTATGTTAGGGGATTAATGTAAATCGGTTGAACAACTCTTTGTAATCCTAAGTCTAATGGTTTTTAATTAAATACCTTGGTAGTCTCTTTTATTGAAATACTTGCTCTAATTCCTTCACGTATATTCAAATGAGACCTCAATGAATGTTTGTGTTAGGATTAGTTTATCTATGATGTTGAGGGTTAGATGTGGGTGACCATCCCATTTATTCCTTAACTTCAAACTTAATAATTGAGAAAATGTCCATATGCATGACCATGCTATGTGTGATTTGGTTTAGAGTTTTAATTAAAAATTAATTCTAATCATTGCTCATTACATGACCGTGTGTGAGTAATAGGAAAGATTATATGCTTCATGAAACAAACCTTATCAATTGGATTTAAGTGTTTTAATGAGACTTGTGGATTATATTAAGTAGTTTAATTAGGTTACATTGATTCCCTAGCATTTCCCTCATATTCATATTTTCGTGTGAGCATTTGTGTTATTAAGTTTATTGCATTGTTACATATTAAATTAAAATACCAACCCAAGACAATCATTATTCCAATTAGTTTTTATGCACTTAGATTAAGATTAAATTAGACTAATTAGTGTTCAACTAGTAGAATCACCGATCCCAGTGAACGAACTTTTTTTTATATTGATTAATATCAAAAATACCGCAATCGGAACTGTCTGATCTGTCAAAGGGAAACTGAAACGATTGTTCACTTGTTCCTTAATTGTTCTTGGTCGTATTCTTTATGGATGGTTTGCATGAGTTGGTGGGAGGTTGTTAGGTACACTGCTAAATTTTTCAAAGATTGGATGAATGGTTGGACAGGCCTATGTCCTGCGTCCAATGGTGAAAGGGTATGGGGTTCCTTATTTTTTGTGTTTGTGTGGACTATTTGGGAGGCTAGAAATTAGTTGCTTTTTGAAGGAAAGAAACAGAGCATTGATCAGCCTTCTGACTTGGTGAAATTCATGATTGTTTGGTGGTTTTAACACCTTAGAAAAGGGTGTCAAGACTCAGTCCAATCTTTGCTTCTAAATGTTAAAGAGTTTTGTGTGGAGGGCAGGAAGAAGAAATCTTCCAGAATTAAGGACTGGGATCCCCCTTCTATTGGTGTTCTAAATTTCAACGTCGATGGTTCTTTGAGAGGAAAGCCGGAGCTGACTGGTATAGGAGAGGTTTTAAGGGATTCAAATGGAAAATGTTTATGTCTTTTTTCTCTTCTAATGGGTATTGTCGACTCCAACTCTGCTGAAATATGGGTTGTTCAAAAAGCAGTCAAGTTGTGCTTGTCGAATCCAGTTTTTAAAGGTCGAGACATCTTGATGGTAAGCATTCGAAGGTGGCTGATGCTTAGGTGAATGATGACGATTTTGGGAACATTGATCATGTTAACTCTACTTATGACATTTGAGAGGTTGTTTTTGAATCAAGAGTCTTTAACTCCTTTACGGATAGTTTAGTGAATATGGGGCCACGTATGATCGGGGACTTTTTCAGTGGGGAGATTTATGATGTCTTTTTTTCTCTATTTTTTCTGTTTTGCTACTATTGGTAGCTTGAGCTTTTCTTTTGCTGGGTTGGGGTGCTCTGTGTTGGCCAGTCATTCTTTCAGTAAAGCTTTTTCTCTGTTTTGTTGTGAGCCTCGTTGGCTTTTGTACTTGTTACTTTGTTTTCTGGGCTTCCCTTGCTTTATGGCTTCCCATTGTTATTGTTGGCTTTTATGAATGAGCTTTTCCAAAAAAAAAATGAAATTAGTGTCAGTTAAAAATTTAGAACTATTTATACCTGAAAAAAAATGGGAAAATATATATTAAAAAAAAGGGTTTTGGGGAAATGAAAAAATAATGGAGATGGAGATGGAGATGGCGAACCTATCCCTTTTCTCATTTGGGAAGGATTTTTTGTTTTTTTCAAATGAGAATTAAGATTTAGGGCCATCTCTAGTAAGGATAAGGAGTAAATTCAATAATATGTTATTTTTATTTTTTTGAAATAGGAAATTACGCCATTTCACCTTCAAATGAGTAAGAGTAATATTGTTGTTATTTCATACTAGTGGAAATGGTGAGAAATGTCACATTCTTTTTGGTGTGTTGCACTGACACTGTTTTAATAAGTTAGGTTTAAAAGACATCTATTATGGTGAACTACCCAAATTGCCCTTAAATAGTCAATTTTTAATTTTCTTTGTACTTCCATCTCCATACTTTGATCACTGAAAGCAGTAACTCTTCTCTCTCTCTCTCTCTCTCTCTCTCTCTCTCTCTCTCTGCTATAAACTTGTCTGAAAATCGATCTATAACTTGTCTGAAAATCGATCTATAACTTGTTTGAAAGTCGACATATTTCAGCATAACAAGGTATTCTGAGTCTTGTAATAATTAATCGATTTCTTATGATTTGTTGTTCAAGTCTTTGTGTGAACTTGAAGCTGGTATTGTGAAGTTTGAGCCTTTGAAGTTTGAATCTCTGAGCCTTTATAAGCTCTATCTGAGCCTTTGTGTAAATTATTCGAGCCTTTGTGTAAAGTCTCCAAGCTTTTTTGTAAAGTTTCCAAGTTTTCGAGCTTTTCTTTTTTGTAATGGTTCCGAGCTTTTCTTTTTTGTAATGGCCCTCGAATGCGTCTGCGTAACGCCACTCCGTCGTCTTTCAAGTGATTGTATGGGTTTCAACGAGACTTTCTCTCTCTACTTCACAACTTTGTCATTGTAAAATGAATAAAAAATATGACATGGAACAACTATTAGGGATATTTTTGTCCGTTCACCGTAATAGATGTATTTTAAACATAAGTTATTAAAGAAGTGACAGTGTTGAAATATCACCTCCAAAAATTGTCATTTATTTTTTTGAACTCTTGCATAATATGAATTTTATTTCAGATGAGTTTACAAGTTATTTATTACTAGTAGATCTTTTGTTTGACGAGACGAGACGAGATTGTATAGAATTTTTTGGAATATTATTAAAAACCACACTTTAGTTTGTATTATTAAACATAAGTCACCCTCTGGTTTCTTATATATATATTGTTGAAATTCTATAATATGAGAAGAATGTTAACATACATTTCTCTAGATCGAAATTGAATGAATCACAAGTAAGTAAAGAGTCACCAAAAATTGGAACCCTAACTCAAATCACAGTACAAGAATCTATACCCTCTTCTATTTCTTTGAGTTCTCAATAGAATTATACGTAATTCTATTTTACTGACAACAACAACACTTCTGTAATAACTGCATATATATATATATATATATATATATATATATATATATATAATAATAATAATAATAACAATAGTTATTTATTTATAACTGCTACTACATTTAACAGAAGGATATTGGATTGGGTTTCATGGATCAAATCCATGAAATTGGGTTTGGACCCATCTTGGGTGTACCCAATATTAAAACCAACATCTCCCACTAGCACAAGTGGGTCCAATACAACTCCATTAGAAACAACACAATTATGAAATCATCATAAAATTATAAAAGAGTATTTATATAGATAAATATACCGTGTGACCTATGAACAATCAGTATAATTATGAGGAGCTTTGGAATCTCAATTGTAAATCCATTATTTACAAGAGATACAACATTGTTCATTTGTTGTGCCATAGATTTAATTTCTTAAATTTTTATCAGTCCAAAAGCATACTTAATCCCTCAAGAAGATATGTTGACTTTATCACATTTCATATGTTTATAATTGTATTTCGAAATACAATTGGCTAGCCGTTAAATACATAATAAAGATAAAAATTTATTAAATCTTCCCATTCCATCTTTGCCTTTTAGTCTCCAAAACAGCTACTACCTTAGTCATATCACATAGGCTGGATTATCATAGCCATAGAAATAACACGTTAAAGGTGCTAACATTATTCTGTCACTTCAAGGTAAAGTGAATAGTCATAAGGACATCATTTGAAGTTTTTAATATAACTTCAGTGGAACTTACACAATGAAGAAGCAGAGATTTATTCTCTCATTTTCCACATCGACCACAAATAACACATGTGGTATGAAACACGTGTTACAGTGATCTTCATGTTAAATATGAATGGTTATATCTTTTCTTAAATCACCGTACAGATTTAAGTTCAACCACACACCCTATGACTAACCTGAGTTCTTAAAAGCTCGTCACCTTTTAGCGCCATATTAAAATCTCACATCTGGCTTAATCAGGCATCAATGATAGTGGGGTCTATCATGATCAATTCTAAGATATTTATATGTATATTTATTAAGAACCTCATCTTGACATAGTCAATGCGACATTTTCATATATATATATATATATATATATATATATATAAGCTCCTTTAAGAATATATTTCTCATATATTCTTTAATATGTGTGTGTGTGTGTGTGTCTCATCTCAGCTTGTTTTTCTAAACAACCCGCACGTGTAAGAATGCTGGTCTCAACCTGATGACATAATTATACGTGAAATACAACATGCTAATACAATTTCAAATAGAAATCAATTTTATTTATAACTAAAATAACATCGTTTAGTACAATGATTCAATCTATCATTACAATCTGCACAACCCTAACAACTTGGCATGTGACTCATAAACATCTCTAGTCACAGCTTTAGTGAGAGGATCAGCTACCATCTTATGGGTTGAAATGTATTGAATCATTACTTCTTTCTCCAACACGATGTCTCTGAAAAAATTATATTTTGTCTCTATATGTTTGGATTTACTGTGATACTTGGAGTCGTTAGTATAAGCAATTACTGCTTGACTATCACAGTAAATGGTTACTAGTTTACCTTTGTCCTTAGAGATATCTAAATCTTCTATAAATCTTTTGAGCCAGACAGCTTCCTGTACAGCTGCCGAACAAGCCACAAATTCGGTCTCTATAGTTGATAGAGCAATACATGTTTGTTTCTTACTACTCCAAGAGATAGCACCATTACTGAATAGGAAAGCATATCCTGATGTTGATTTTCGCTCATCCAGATCACCTCCCCAATCGGCATCTGTATATCCAATGAGATGTAAATCTCCACCTTGGTAACAAAGGGAGTAATCAACAATACCTTTAAGATACGCCAATATTCTTTTCACGACAACCCAATGCTTCTTTCCAAGATTGAATTGATAACTACTTACGAAACCTACCGCATAGCAGATATCCGGTCTTGTACATATTATAGCAAACATAAGACTGTCGATAGCACTGGAATAAGGAATATTTTTCATTCTTTCAATTTCTTAAGTATTTTTAAGACACATGTCGAGACTAAGAGTTTGTCCCTTTGATACAGGTGTATACATAGGCTTACAATCAGCCATGTTAAAACGTTTAAGAATTTTCCTTACATAAGGCAGTTGCGATAGAGCAAGAAGTTTCTTCGAACGATCTCTTGTAATTTTGACTCCTAAAATATAGTCAGCCTCACCCGTATCTTTTATCTCAAATTTTAAAGATAACCATTTCTTAATGGTCAACACAAACTCTTTACAATTTCCAGCCGATAAAATATCGTCCACATATAAAGATAGTATCACATACTTATCTTTATTTCATTTTATATATACACAATGGTCTTCTTCAACCATTTTGAACTCATAAGACATAACAGCTTGATGGAATTGTAGGTACCATTGTCTGGATGATTGTTTCAAACCATATATTGACCTTCTAAGCTTACAAACTTTACAATCCTGGCCTTTTAAAACAAAATTTACAGGTTATTCCATGTAAATTTTTTCATCCAGATCTCCATTGAGAAACACTATTTTTACATCTATTTTATGTAATTCTAGGTCCATATGTACGATGATTGCCAAAATAAGACGTATTGAAGCAAACCTAACCACAGGGGAAAACGTTTCTTCATAGTCAATACCCTCTTGTTGAGTATAACCTTTTACGACTAAGCGAGCTTTATGTCTCTCTACCGTGTCATCCGCCTTTCATTTGATATAAAGAACCCATTTATTTCCAATGGCTTTTCTTCTAGCCGTAAGTCAACCAAGTCCCAGACATGGTTACTTTTCATCGAATCCATCTCCTCTTGCATAACTTTTATCTATAATTCCTTGTCAGGTGAGTTGAGAGCCTCATTAACATTTTTAGGCTTATCAGCATCATATGAAGCAATCATAAATTCTTCCCCTTCAATCTCAAACCGACGATGAGGAACATTTCCACGATTGCTTCTACGAGTCGGTAAATCCAAAAATGTTGCCTCAACAACTTTATTACTCCCACTAGAATCAAAAGTCTCCAGGTAGATCTGTATTTATTTTAAGTGGAGTATCACTCCCACTAGGGACAGAAGTCCCAGACACCTCGATTTGATTACCCAATTCCTAGAATCGGATATCTCTATCAACTTCACCTCTATTAGGAAATTCACTTTATTAAAAATTCACATCTCGTGATTCTATCTCAGTCACACTTCCATCCGAGTTTTCACCTATGAGTACATATCCTTTTGAATGCTTAGAGTATCTAACAAAGATAATTTTCTTTCCTCTTGCACCTAATTTTCCATATTTGTCAAATGGATCATGTACGTAACTCGCGCACCCCCAAGGTCGTAGATAAGTTAAGTCAGATTTTCTACCTGTCCATAACTCATAAGGTGTGGAAGTGGCAGACTTTGTGGGGACTCGATTAAGTACATATGTGGCAGTGAGCAAAGCATCTCCCCAATAGTGTACTGGTAGATTTGCTTGAGCCATCATAGACCTAACCATTTCAAGTAATGTTCTATTACTCCTTTTCGCTACACCATTTTGTTGCGGAGTCCTAGAAATAGTTAACTGTCTTTGAATACCTTTTTCATCACACAATTCCTTGAAATGATCTGAAAGGTATTCGAATTTCTGGAAAATATTTTGTTCCCGATCCAGTTTTCAATCGTTTCGTTCTGACTCGTTACTAAACCAAATTTTGCGATCTCAGTATCTATCGAAAGCTTGGGATCTCTAGTTTCTAACAATACCATTTTGACAATAAATTACGATCATTTTCACCCTTTACGACTCCCTCAAAGTTTCTGTTTTAGGGCTCTATGCCTTAGTGTTCATATGCATAAATTTAAGTCTCACGGCATATAATACAAGTAAAACAATTCACATAGAATCCTAAGCATATCATACGTAATTTTAATGAATTCAAAACATTATATATACAATTTGTTAAAATTGCAGTAAACTCATATTTGTGAATTCATTAGTAGCCATGAAAAAAAAACGGCATTCAACAAAAATTAATTACGTATGATAACCAAAAAATAATAATACTCATTAAACAAAGATTATTTGATTTCTGAATATACACATATGCATATACATTGTGTATATAATCAATCCGAAATAATGATCAATATGTTTTACATGTTATTTCTACAACTAACATTAAAACTTTGATCATACATATCATAAACACATAGAAAACTTTTCCAAACCAGAAAACATTCAACCAGGCTCTGATACCATTGTTGAAATTCTATATATGAGAAGAATGTTAACATACCTTTCTCTGGATCGAAAATTGAATGAATCACAAATCAGAAAGAGTCACCAAAAATTGGAACACTAACTCAAATCACAGTACAAGAATCTATATCCTTTTCTGTTTCTCTATGTTCTCAATAGAATTATACGTAATTCTATTTTACTGACGACAACAACACTTTTGTAATAACTATACATACATATATATATATTTGCAAAAAACCAAAGTTTTAATTAATAGACAAAATGACACTCTGGCATTAAAAATCAGTTAGTAAATCGTAAGAATTTTAAAAAATCAGAAGGGTAAAAACGTAATTACAACAAATCTGTAACTAAAACTTATTTAATAATATAATAAAATGAAAACATAGATATCTTTGTTTCGCATTTGAAAAAAAAAAAAACTCATCTTCATAAACCTTTTTTTATCATAATTCTCATGAAGTTTGTTTCTATTATAAAAATCGGACATGTTGCCATCAGGGACGTGCAGGATCCAATCCAATAGGATCCATCGAACCCAAACCAATTTATAAGATTGGATCAAATTTAAGGATATGATTGAATCAAATTGGATTCTAAATTTTAAATCGGATCTTAGATTTCTATATGGAAATCTATCAATTTTTGGGAGCTATTATATTTTGATATAACAAATGATTATATTTTTATTATGTTTGTATTTGTAACTTATACTTACTGTTTTTAATTTGTTAAATTTTTTAAACTTTAGAGTGTATAATTATATAATGCTTTTATCTTAAATATTATTTTGTTAATTTTATTGGAAATATCGTAAGAATTAATAATTTAACTTTGTTAATTTTAGGAATATTTTAACTTTTAAGAATTGCTCTGTATTAATTTGATCCATCAGATCAGATTGGATTTAAGTATTAAGTTTACAATTGGATTGGATCGGATCGGGTTGGATTTCACTCTAAAATTCAATCGGATCGGATTGTAATTTCTTCGATCCAAGGGATTACATCGGATCTAGGATAATGGCAAATCCAATGGATCCTATCCGCCGCACACCCATAGTTACCATCGTTCTACAAAGATCATTATTATTTGGATTGTATAGTATTTCTCATAAAATAAAATGATGTCATAAATTAAGTTAGGGTAGCACCCACCTATCCAATATATGAGTTTTAGTGTAATGGAAGTAGGGGTGTGTAAAAAACCGTCTAACCGACCAACCCAACCCATAAAGTTTGGGTTGGCTCGGTTACAAATATAAAAAATGGGCGGATCGGTTTGTCTTTTGGACAAACTGATTAAAGGTGGTTCGGTTTGGATTGAGTGGAATAATTCACCAACCCAAACCAAACCACATATTTTAAAAAGTAAAATTAAAATATAAAATTCACCGACGTTTTTTATTTAGTCCATGTTTTAAAACTTTTATCGATTATTTTAAGTTTTTATAGTTTATTTATTTGTTTTGCTACAATTCTTCTGATTGATTGATGTATTAGGGTTTCAAAAGTATAAATATTGTTAAACATGTCTTTAATTGGTAATTACTTATTTGACTTTTATGTACTTCTTTTACATATACATATATAATTAATATTTCATGTTATGATTATTTTATTTAAATATTTTTTATAATATAATACCAAAACTAAAAGATTTTGAGTTATAATCTAGACCGATAAACCAATCCAAACCAACTCGACCTTTTTTTTGGTTTGGTTTGAATTGGTTTGAAAAATCAAATTGGTTTGGTTTGGGTTGAAATATAACCAACTCAAACCAAACCGATCTATATTGGTTTGGTTTGACATTGTGTTTCAACCCAAACTAAACCAAACCGAAAACGCACACCCCTAAATGGAAGTATGAAGCTTCAAACTTCCTCCCTTGTAATATTTTCTTTTGATACATATAGCTTGGAAGATGAATGACGCACACTTGAAATCTTTTCATGATTATATGACCCCATTATTCTTTATTAAAAGGGATAATTACCCTCGTGACCATCCATTTAATCGTGTACTATTAAAATGGTCATTTGATGAAAATTCGTTTTAAAATAGTTATTATAAGCAAACAGTATAACAAAAATAACCATTTATAGGTAAAATTACGCTAATGGTCACTTATTTGATTAGGCTCTACCTTTAGTGACCACCCAATTTTTTTTTTTTGTAAATATAACTAATCAATAGAAAAAAAAACAATTATGGCAACTTTTTTAGGATGAAACTAAAAAGGTAATTTTATTTAAAAAAATAATAATTTAAATTTATTTACAACCGTCCATCACCGTGATGGATGATTGGAGGTCATATTATATTTTTAATTTCTTTTTTTATATATAATTTTTTTTATTGTTTAATATCCTACGATCCATCATTATGATGAACGGTTGGAGATAAAAAAAAAATTGTTTAAATTTTCTATTCATTAATTTTATTTTAAAAATTACAATAGTGGTCACTATCATAATTATTAAGTTGTTTTGTTTGTTTTTTTAAGTGGTCAAACAATTTAAAAATACCAAAAAACAACTTAAAATAAAAAGTAAAAAATTCTGACTTTTCACTTAATTGCATTGAATGCAATCCAAAATCTTTTCTTTCGATACTATCCTTCATATATAACGTATTTTCAATTTTATCATAATTATATATGGTATTGAAATCTTTATTTTAATATATTACTTATTTTAAACGGTTTTAAAAATAAAAAAGAACTCTAATCACTTCCCATATTGGTGTTTAATATCAATATTATTTTATAATATTATGGTGATGTATTTATATAGAGAGAGAGAGAGAGTTTTGTGTGAGTTTTCCAAATGTCCCTTTTGTTTTTTGAAATAAAAAACTTTTTTTTTTTAGTAAAAATGAAGTTTGTTTGTAATCGAAAAAGAAGATCATGTCATATATGTTCATATATATATTTATTATTATTATATTTTTTTATTCCATATTATATGTATAATTGTTTAATATGAGTATAAGTGTAAAATTACTTATTTTCAGATAATTTTACTTTTAAAAAACAAACGTGTTGACAATATATTCAGATGTGAGGGAAAAACAAACAAACAAACAAACATGTCATTCAAGTTTATATTTCAATCCCTATTCAGTTTTGAGAAAAAATCAAAACTGTTCGGTCTTCAGACAAAAAAACAAACTATCCCTAAATGAATGGTCAATAGGGTAATAGCCTTTCATGTGATATTGTTTAGTTTGAAATGAATTTCTCAGGTGAGTTTAATAATACATAACCAAATGAGTGGTCATTACAGTAATTATTCTTACTAAAATTTAGCATAATTGATTTCACAATCTCTGTTTTTCTTCGTTACTTGAAATTCCGTGGTCGTTGGCCTTTGGCCGTCCTTGACGGAGGAGGCTATATATATACAGGACCACCAACAACCTTTTATTGCACCTTTAAAGGATCCTTTAAGCGGCCAAGTTGCGCAAATCCTTTAATGTTTCTTGGATCTAGTGACATG
The DNA here is from genome assembly GCA_032871835.1 of Dipteronia dyeriana. Lineage (NCBI taxonomy): Eukaryota > Viridiplantae > Streptophyta > Magnoliopsida > Sapindales > Sapindaceae > Dipteronia > Dipteronia dyeriana. The sequence goes on along the minus strand of CM065295.1, from coordinate 68,537,877 downwards.
TTGAAGAGTAGTAGCCACTGTCAGTCCAATTGATGATCAATCTCTGTCAGACTGTTTATCTTGTATCCTTTTCATCATAGAAGAATTGCAGATTCTAAACCACTTTTTTCTTCCATTGGATTCTTCCAATTCTATCATGAATCATGCCTGCTTCAAATGGATCCACTTTTACCCAAAACATAAACTAGTGGCCTTTCTTTATATTCCTCACAATTAAGGAAAGTGGGATAATCATACATTTTTATTTTCGGTCTAAGTAGCAGATGAGGTGTTCTTCATTTACCATATGGGTTAGGATGTTTAGCATTACTCTATTTGAGTGATCTAATTAACTAGATTGGATTTACCATCAAATTAGATTGTATTAATTCTTACAAGTATATATAAAACTTATGTACGTGTTGATGCAGTGAATGGTTTAGTAGATCCAGAAGTTATTTTGTGACATGCATATTATATATATATATGTGGAATGGGTGTCAATAGCACCTTTTCAACTTGGAAGAATGCCAATACCACTACATTAATAATTCTTGTTTAATTGGCACCTAAATAGATGTTGAGACCAAAATGCCCCCACTTACTATTAATATTTTTAAAAAACTTTCAATTTTCTACATTTTCTCTCTCAAACGATCTCTCTTTCTCTCTCTTCCCATTCTCTCTCAAACAATCTCTCTCTTTTCCCATTCTCTCAGATCGTCAGATTCTAGATGTCGTCGTGAGACTCCTGACTCCGTCACACACAAGCATCACCACTGCCTGAGATCGGGATGCTTGGATCCATGGAGTTCCAAATCTCTCTCTCTCCCCCCATTTTTTCAAACCGTTGACTCTGACTGAGAGAAAATGGTCTCTCAAATCACCGGATTCTGGACGTCGTCGTGAGGCTCCTGACTCCGCCACACACAAGCATCACCACTACCTGAGATCGGGATGCTTGGATCCATGGAGATCCAATATATCTCTTTCTTTCTTTTTTGTAATTATCTACTTTAAAAAATCTAGTTTTTTTATTTGAGTTTTCAATTTAGTTTTTATTGTGAAATTGTTATTAATTTGATGTGAATTATGAGTTTTTTGAATCTGAATGGGTTTTTTTTTTAATCTTGAATTGCTGGGTTTGAGTTTGGGTTTGTTTGAGAAGATGAACAATAGTTGATTTTGAGAATTTTTTTTTCAATTTCGAGACTTATTTATGAATACCCTAGACTTATTACGCTTATTCGAGACTTAATTTGATATAGAACAGGTAGCTAACTCTTACATGGCTTTGAGGGACCATCCTAAATTCAATCATTTAGGCCACGAAATTACAGTTTTTTCAGTTTAGAAAACTTTCCTTTTTAGTCTTAAGTTGACTTTGACATGTCAGAATCGTCTACCATTAATTCTGACTTGTTTAAGGTCATTAGTATCTTTTATTTCCGTAACTTTTGTAATTTCGCTATTTTTAACAGTTTTCACTATTTTTTACAGCTTTTGATATGTAATCTCGTTTCTTGTCCAACAAGGATTCGAGTTAGAGTTTAATCGTTTTAAATTGCCTTGTAAGCCGAAAGGGCTCATTAGCTTTTTATGCAATAAAATTTCAGAAGTATTTTTTTTTCTATTTTCTGGTGGATTCTAGTTTTTATAGAAATTAGACGTCGGTCTATTTCTTTAGTGTTTTCCACTGCGTCATAATTTATGATTCTCAAGACTTATTACGATTATTCGAGACTTACTCATAAATTTTCGAGACTCATACGTTTTCGAGACTTATTTATACATACCCGAAACTTAATACATGAATATTCGAGTGTTATTACTATTTTTTGTTTTCAGAACTTGTTCAATCTTTAAAGTTGAGGCATAAGAGGACTTAAAGTAGCGGAAATAGTTTGGGGAAATAGTTTGGACATATTGGAAGAGGAAGAAACAAGAGTTTGAGAGGAGAGAGAGAGAGAGAGAAAGAGAGATCGTTGGGAGAATGGGAAGAAAGAGAGAAAAAAGTAGAAATTTTAAAAGTTAAAAAAAAAGAAGATAAAAAATAAATTGAGGTATTTTGGTCTCACCACCTACTTTAGTGTTATTTAAACCAGAGTTATTAATGTGGTGCTTGTTACACGAGACTCATTCCAAAAAGTGTTATTTAATTTTTGACTCGTATATATTATAATTGCAGGGATAGGTCGGCGAGCATGTGCATGAAACCTAGCTCCGGCTACCTAACTCAATCACACTTTACAGGTCAACGAGAGAGAGAGAGATATTTACGTATAAATTAGATGAATACTAAAATTGTTTTAGTATGCAGTAATTGAAGTATATGTCAAAGTGTGTCTAGCTTCTAGACCAGAGATGCATGCATATAATTATATATAAAGAGACAACAAGTAAATGAGTGATAATGATAATCTTATGATATATAATGGCACTGAAGCAGCTGTAAACTTATACACTTCTTAAGAATATTACATAAACGTCACAAATTAGCAAGAACAAGAATGAAAAACATGATCATCCATCAGATCCCAAAAGACTAGAAACGCAGATCAGAACTATACATGCAGTTAATAATTAGCTTATATGAACACTACTAGCTAGCTTGAAGCGCATTTGCTTCTCTGAGCAAATCAATCAAACTTAAGATTGAAATTCACGCAACGTCACTTACCAATTAAAGAAGGGTTGAGCCTTATAGAAACTCATGTACGATTTATATACTTCCAAGTCAAGTGAAACGTCATTCAGATTTTCAATCATTAAAGTATCTTCAATACAAAAATAATTTGTATGTAAATTATTATTGACATAACAATAATGTCAAGAGATTTGTTTCTTATGTGGTATAATTATGAACTTGATAGACGATCAACTTAAAATTTGGTATCCAATGCTTTCGTTTATAACACATTTTATTTTAATGTGTCTAATTTTATTTCCTAGTTTCATTTTTATTTTATTTTCTTACTAAAAATAGATGAAAAATTAATATCAATTTTAAATGTTTGCTGAGTCATCTTAAAAATAGGTTGTGCAACAGACCGTCAACGGTCATATTGGCAATGTCTAGTAATTTTTTTGTCAAGTCAGTTTGAGGTTGAATATACACGACTGCATTGGAAAAAGATTTTTTAATAAAATGTCTATTAATCCTACGTGACATCTCTTTTTTTCACAAGTCACACTTGTATTGGAGATCTCTTATCACTACTTTTCCTCCATTAATTAAGCTTCCATATATGTTTATTATTTAGCTGAGCAAAGCAAAGCTTTTACTCGGCCAATACTTTTGTTGTACCTCAGTGCCCATTTACGTACATACACTACAATAACAAGGATTTTACTGTATATTAAGTGTAATAACTCGAATTAATCTGGAATTTCTTTAATTTGTGTTAATTATACATTTTATTGACATTGAGAACACGATATCTAGCTAGTTTCAAACTTTAATTTGTTGTGTATAAGTCCAAAACTGTAGTATTTAATATTCTAATGTGTCTAAAAACCCTAGTATTGATTAGACAAGTATTGTAATAAACATGAGTTGATTCTCAATATAATTAATGTTAAAATTATGGTTCTCCCTATCTGGTTTAAATGTAGCACTACAGAAACCACTAGCTTGGTATAATTTTCTTTATGTTTCTCCTCTTCTAAACTATTGAGGCCGTGAGTCTGACATGGGTTCATTGAAGGGGTTCCAGGAATCATAATGGAGGCATTGATGCATGATCATTCAATGGAGGTTTCGGGGTAAAAAATATAAGGAGAATGTGTCACTCCACCTCAAATGTATGTATAATATATATATATATATATATATATATATATATATATATATATATTAACATGACTCAAAGACACCAAATTAGAGAAGGTAGACTATATCTAGCTAAACAGTTCGAGGTCTTGCTGCAAAAGATAGAGGGATCAAACCCTTTCCAATAAACATATATAGGAGATCTTGCTTAATTTGAATTTACGTTTACAAAATTCAGACCTTAAATTTTAACCACTTGATCTACATGCATGCATCAAACAGGACTAAGATCTGTTTATATATATATATATATTCATAAAGTTACAATAGAAACTTGGGTGCCTTTTTTCCTTATAAAATTAAAATGATCACAATTTGGGAACAATTCTGTTCTATGAAATTTAGACTAATGTACCTCAGAAAGATTTATAGGTCCTGTTTTATTCTCAAGAATATAATCCAGTCGATTTAATATATATTTTGAAATTGGGCAGGAGCCTAGATCAATCATCCTTTGGTAATTCAGTTTTATTTATATTTGTGCATATGGTGGAACAGGTTAGGTTTTAAACACAGACTTTGTAAATATGACTACTTGAAACTATAGAAATTAAAACAAATCAAGTAAATAAAAAAGGGTCTAAGTGCTTATTAACAATTTTCAGCCTGAATTTATGTAATAATTGAAAAAAAAAACGTTTGGGCTTTGTTTTAAAAAATAAAATATTGATCAGATAACAAATCAACTTAACTGAACAAGTTCCTCTAAATAACAAATCTATCAATTTGATAGAAATTCCTATTATTGTTACAGTGAAAATTGGAAGAGATCAGATGGCACTTTTTTTTAGAAGCTTTTTACGATACTAGACTAGAGTACAGACTAAATAAGAGTTTTAGTACTCGTTTGGTTGAGTTTTTTACTGGATTTTTTAGAATTGTTTGGTTGGACTTTTAAGAATATCTATTTTTAATTGAGGAGCTAGTAGAGTTTAAACTCTATTAGGTAAAAGTCCAACCAAACAATTATATATATTTTAAAAAAACTCTATTTCTAATAGATGTAATAGATCTTTTATTAATAGAGGTTTTTTTAAAAATCCAACCAAACAAACTCTTAATAACATCAAAATATAGTAACTCACAAAAATGTTTGATTTCATTTTATTTTTTCTCTTTCCCTCAAGAAAAACAAAGATTCCCTGAAGAAATTGTAAAGGAAGAAGATGAATCGACCGGAAGAGAGAACAAAAAACCCACAAAAGAAGATAGATAAATAAAAAATGAAGAAAACAAATCTACAAAAAAAATTAGAAATAAATCATGGACATAATTCTCGATCAAATAAAATAAGTCTTGAGAAAAGAAATAAATCTTGACCAAAGGAAATAAGTCTCCGAGAAAAGAGCCAAACCTATTTTGTGTGTTGTGTTTTAGATTTTTTTTGTTAAAAACACATTTACGGTGTTAATAAAACTTAAGTTAAAGTCAATCAGTACCAAATAAAGTGCTACAGATTTTCATAACTCATTGTTATATACTTAAACTAACATGTGTACGTCCTAACGACATCTATGGAAGATTATTACTAATAAAAAGTTTATATATATATAAAGAATACTTAATTAATATGAGTATTTTAAAAAATAATTATGTTTTGAAGACATCAAATGCATGTAGTAAATTCAACTGAATTGATTGCGTATTTGCGTTTCATGGCTTAAATAGTTTATTCATTTATTATTGTTATAATTATTTGCCCTTAAATAAATTCATAATAATAAATTATTAACCCTTAAATAAATTCATAATAATAAATTATTTTCTCTTACATATACCATCATATTAATGAGACCCATTATATATGAAGAAAGGAATCGACCAAGGCTATAAAACTAGGTTAGATTATTGAAAAAAGACAAATTAACTTCAAACAAACGCTATTTAATTTAATTTCTGACAGATGATATATATCCAAATAACGACAGTCATGAATTTTGATCAAACATTTATCAATATAAATGTAACTAAAAAACTCATGAAATCCAAGAACAGGAAACTGTATACTATCATATTACAAACCTATTAACACCACTGTCTGCAGATATTAATTGTATTTAAAAGGAAGAAAAAAGTTTCTTAAATGCCTTACTTGTAGTATTGAGGAATCGGCCATGGAGCTGGAAACAATGATCTTGGGGCTTTTCCGGCCATGGAGATCGATGAAGCATTGATGATACATACATATATATATATATATATATATATATGACTTTAAATTTCTGCTTCTGAGTACTGACTACTGACTGTTATATCTTATAGAGCATATGGAGACAGACGACACATTAAGACCCTCCACAGTTGTTGAAATTTCACTAATTCATGTAATTAATCCATGATCACGAGGGAAAAACATGCCATTGAATAATTAATTAAGAGCGAGCTAGGTGTTGGCCTTATTTGGATGGCTTTGATCAGAATCAACCAGCCCACCGGGATGATTTACATTCAGCAAAAACGGCCTCACTTGTGAGTTGATCACTGTGTGCGAATTTGGTAGAATATTGTTATGTTGCTGGAAATGATTATTCATCTCTCTGGAGTCACTCTCAGCATAGGGAGAATATGATGGAAAAAGCGATGGTACTGTCGCAGGTGGGCAGAAAAACAAGTGAGAGCCAGATGGAAAAGCCAAAGAAGATTGCAATGGTAGAGTATTGGTGTTGAGAGAGTTTTGATCATTTTGGGACAGAAAATCATGGCTTCCATATTGAGATGATAGAGATAAATTTGAAGGCTCCCAGTGATAGTAGGAGTTGAATGGTATGCCATTGTTTAGCAAACCTGGTAAGGAAGAATGATTAGCTACCGGAAAAAACCTTTGTGTCGAATCTGCTTGTTGCCCGGTGTAATTAGTAGTACTGGTTCCATCTTTATCTTTCTCAGAAACATTTTCTCTTTCAACTTCCTTGCCTTTTGATCTTCTCATCGACAAAGCATCTACATCCCAGTACTTTGATTTCGACATCATTTCCCCGTTTACGTTTTCATTGATCTTAATCCCTTCCTTGCTACTCAATAAGGAATGAAATCCCCCATCCTTTAGAAATGTAGAATTCACATCAAAGAACGGAGCGAGAGAAGTTTGAGAAGCGTTCAATTCGTGAGATAGTAGCATATGTTGATGGAATTGATGACCAAACCCTTGTGGCATTTGGAGAGGTGGGAGCTTATCTATGTCATTTTTAGTTACTTCAAGCAACCAGTCTATTACCTTGCTAGGCTGGCTCAGTCCAAGTCGGTCTTGAAGATCGTATAGTTGAATTGCTGTAGGTACCGAAAGCCTAATTCGCCTGTCCCTCAATCCCCTTATTGTGCAAACCTTGCTGTGCCTGTCTTTTCCTCCAAAGGATCGCGAGACGCGAACAATTCTTGGATTTCGGAATCCAGACCATTGCCTTGAAGTGGATGGTGCCTTTGAGAACTTGTTTTCATTGCTATCACCCTCTTGCTTGGCTTGAAAGCCCTTTTCTTTTGAAATTGATATCATCTTCAGGTACGAATGAATTGACTGAATCGGCAACGAAAAATCATATTGTTGGTGTGTAAATTCTTTCTTCTAGGTCATCTGTGATCATTTATCAACAATTTGTAAGAGGAAATTATATTTTAAAAGAGATCATTGCATATATAGATGATAAAAAAAAGTACTTGGAAACAAAAACAAAAAGCAATAGAATCTAACAAAGCATAATGGATAAACAAAACTATGTTTTGCTTCAGGAAAAGCTGGTAATTTTATTGAACTTTAACAAGAGACTAAAAGAAGTAATAGATATGGATCAGAAAAAAGAAATATTGTTGAAAATCATTCAGTTAATGAATATGAAAATTCAAGAGTTCAGAAGATGAATTAATAACCTCATCTGAAATCAGAAATTCATAGACTTACAAGGGAAAGTACTGTTGCCTATATCGAGACCTAGGAAAGTTTAAAAAGACGAAGCAGAATTTTTCTTTTTCTGGTTGTGAGGATGAGTATTTGGAGGTCACAGCACCATGAAAGTCTTGAATTTAACTGGCTTGTGTATAATGGTTAGTTTTTAAAATGAAAGTTTATAGTAGAGAATAAAAGTTACAAATTTTGGGAAAGAAAAAGATGCTGGAATTTCACTGCAGCATGTTGCACTGGAATGAAAAAGAAAAAGGTGTGGCACATTTACAACCAAGTGGCATCTATCTATATATATGCTGACACATCAATTAGATATGAACTTTCTCTAGTAATTACATAAAATACTTCCGGATCAATCTGTTGATTCCATAAACTTAACAATTATCATCTTCGTCCTCTTTTAAAAATGAACTAATTTGATGATTATCATATCGAAGATCTTCCATAAGTTACTGAAAACTGCAAGTAACTTTATATTGCATGCCTAGCTGAAACAAAAGGATGTTAATTATAAACCCTAATGCAGGATAATAAATATATGCTAATTTAAAGTAGTTTTAGATATTCCAATTACCTAGTCATACATAATTGTATTGTGAAGAAGAGTTAGATATATTTGACTATAATTAGAGATATAGGAAGGGAATAGAAAAGGAGATAAATGCTAGTGATGTGAGTTTGAAAGTTGTGGTGTATGCAACAAGAGTTTCCATCAGTAGGAGTAGATGACAGAGAGTGTACCCATCCATACCCTCATAGAGGAGGGACCAACTTAGAGAAACGCTTCTTTAAAGCATCTAAAGAGGGACCACCCTCCATGCCGGTGAGATTTTTTCACGCCACAGCTAACTAACAGAATTTATATTCTAGCTTAGATTAATTAATAAAAGTAATAACATCTTCATCATCATCATCATCTCATTATATATATATCAACCCTCTTCTATTTACAATATTTGAAATACCATAATTATTCTTTTAATAATAGTTTTCATGAGGAATATATATGTATTCAAGTTTTCTCATGATTATGATTTATGACTAAGAAACAGGAGTATGCACGCCCCATATGGATCCCTATCTCTACAACAGACAAAAGATATATACGGTCACCTTCAATTGATGAGCAATAGTATATATGCCATGACTTGGAAATTCAGTAAACTTTTTTGTCACCAGTTCCACAATGGATAAAGGGTTCTTCTCCAGTGTTCAGTGTTCATCAAAGCCTGCAAGAAACAAGAAACCCTAAAAAGATGTACTATTTGTCCAACAAAAAGAAAAGAGTAATACTATATGTACAATCCAAATAATGTGGTAAGTGTGTTGTCATTACCGTATAAATCATAAAATGATAAATAAACCACTTGCACATCATTTGAGTTGATTTTTAAAATAATTTTTTAGGTGTCTAACATTAGTGAAAGAAAATTGTGTTTCCTACATAATTAGTTCATAGAGAAACAGTAAGCCTCTTAATTCAGCCTATTATAAGTGAGTAATAGGAATGAATACTGATCATTTATAGGAATTAATTGATGGGTTGTTTTCTTCTTCTTTTTTTCTTCTTTTTTTTGGTGAGACTGTTCTGTTCTTTATCGTAAAGAAATTTATTAAGTAGTGAAAATCAAACCATGGAATTAGAAACATAAATGGCATGTTTCTATGTTTATGTGAGATGGACTATAGCTAGTCTGCAATTTTTTCTTTTGAGTTACCGAAACAATCAAGTGAAAAAAAAAACATTGGGATCGTCACCAAAATAATTGAAGGTCTAAATGGACCGTAGTTGCAGCTGCACGAACCAGTCAAAAGCTGAGCCCTACTTTTTTATCTCTATCAGTCTATCAAATATCGAGAAAAGAAACCCTAACAATTTAATGATCCCTATAAACCCTAAAACCTGCTTTTCTCAGCATTGAATGACAAGTAAATACCCAGTAAGTGTAACACAACAAAACAAGATCCAAGTATTACCAAAAAGTTTTCATTCTTCAAACAAGAACACCCTTTTACAATTTCTATATAAAGCCCCACCAGAAAATGGCCAAAAAAGAAAAACCCTAAATCCAGTCTTCCATTTATATCATAAAGAATAGTTGTTGACACATGAAATTAAAGAACAAATTGGCTCCGTATATAGAAAAAGATTAGGAGGTTTTGATTTCCTGTTTTGGGGTTCTTTTTTTTTTTAGTTTTTCACAAGGAAAATTTGTTTCTGATTTAATATTTTTTCAGAATTCGAAACTGGTGGTAGGAATCGATTTTACTGTTATGAATGACATTGAAGGTACCATCAGAATTCAGAAATAGTAAAACAAACGGTCCCCAGATGAAAGACAGCATTGCTTCCTTCAGTTCCTTGTTCAGAGAGCCATTAATCTTTTTCACTATGAGTTTGAACTATCAATTCTCCAAAATTAAAGGGAAAAACATCAGCATCAATTTGTTCTATATATTTTTCTTCTGAATCTGCTATGCTAGAAAACTAGGGTTGCACGAATATCAATTGAACGGGTAATCCCTTTCTGATTAATTACTTGGATAAAGAATCCGAAAGAAACTATAATATTAATTTGTCATGATTGTGTTACATTTTTGTTTCTGTTCATCAATAGATTCAACAGTATAAGGATTAAAGTAGTACTGAAAGAAGCATATAGCAGCTTTATATAATTTATGCTCTCTCTTTATTTTTTTAATTGTTTAACAAATTAAAGCTTGAAATATTGAATTTATGATGGGATCATAATATGGTCTTGTCTCTCTTGTGAACTGATATTCACTTTATCATGCATAAAGAACAAAATGCCTTAATTGTGGAGCATCGAAAGAGTAATCGATCAGTCCCCACTGTAGTATTTTCAGTGACTGATAAAAAAAAATGGAAGGAATGTGATTTTGACTAATCATTTTTCCATCATTCCATATATCATCAATATGACCCGTTGACACTCCATAAAAGAATATATTAGAGGAAAATTAATTTTGTTGTAATACTTGTACAAGTTATACTCTTTATTTATACTTTTACAAGTTAGATTCTTATCTTAGGTGTGCCCTAATGTATGTATGCTCTTACAAGCAACCAAACTTTTACATGTCCCCTTCTTCAATCTCTTCTGGCAGTATTGAAGTCAGGATTATTTGGCAATAAATCGGATCCATTTATTTTGGCGTACCCATTACCACCGTTACGAAATAATAAGTTACCTAACCAATAGCTATTTATAGTAGGGCTGTGCAAAAAACCATCAAACCGAATCAACCCGTCTAACTCAATCCAAACTTTATGAGTTGGTTCATTCTCACATATAAAAACTTTATTAATCGGTATGTCATTTAACAAGCCGATCAAATATGGGTTTGGTTTGGGCTGTTAAAAATAAAATTCATACAACACAAACTAACTCATATATTTAATAAAATCAAATCCACTTTTCTCGGGGTTTTATAACTTTTATTTATACTTATTTACTTCATATATAAATAAGTGTTTTATTTCGTCTCATTCATTATCATCAACCATTATGTATTGTACTACTCTTCTTTCTTTCATATATTATATTTTTTTAATAAATGAAATTCAATTACTCATACCTTTCAATGCATTTTAGAATACGAGTTTTATTAAATTTTATGTTTTGTTTTTCAGTTATGATACTTTTTATTGTAAATTTGTTAATTATATAATATTTTTAATTTTTAAATAATTAAATAACACCTATATTTAATATTTTTATATTTAAATAATTTTTTATAATAACACAAAATATGATTTTTAGGTTCAAATCTAAACCGTTAAATCAACCTAAATCAATTCAAACCAACCCGATTTTTTTTTGTTTGGTTCGAATCGGTTTGACAAATCACATTGGTTTGGTTTTGGTTGAAATATAGTCAAACCGATACTTATCGGTTTGGTTTGATATTGAGTTTCAACCCAAACCAAACAAAAAATGCACACCCCTAATTAGGCCTGGCAAAACGGGTTCGTGGGTCGGGTTGGACCAAACCCGACACGGCCCATTTATTAAATGGGTCGTGTCGGGTCAACCCGTTTATTAAACGAGTTGAACTTTTCAAACCCGACCCAATCCATTTACTAAACGTATAACCCAACCCGACCCGTTTATAATATGTTTGATTTTTTCTATATTAATAATTATTAAAAATATAATATAAATCTAAACTAAAAATGTCCTTAAAAAAACAAACATAATAACCAACTAAACCACATCTCAATTTAGACGAGCCACAAAAAAACTATAAAGTTTATACAATCCACAAATGATAGAATGTATAAAAAAAAAAAACCAAACAATTAAAACTAATAAAAACGATAAATAAAAACCGATAGTTTAACTGCTGAGATCTTCAAACTTCATATTTCGTAAAATATTGGTAATTGCAAGATGAAAGTTAAAATAATGTAAAAATTAGTTATTTATCATTGAATCATAATTGTTATTGCAAATATTCTCTCAATTAATTTTAAGTTACACATTTTCCTCAAACTAATCGTGTCAATCTGCCAACCCGTTTATAAAACCCAACCCAACCCGTTTATTAAACGGGTCAATCCGTTTACCAACCCGAACCCATTTAGCTCCACCCAACCCAACCCAACCCAACCCAACCCAAATTCGTAGGGTTCGTGTCAACCCGTCGTATCGTGACCCAAATTTATAGGTTCTTATATATGGGTATATATATATATATGAGTAATGTTATACATCACAACTAATATCATAACTTTTTAATCACAATAAATGTGCCATCTAATATGTCAATTGTTAAGTGGATACACAGTAATAATGATCTATTTCACTTACTCATGTATCCACTCACCAATTAAAACCTCAACTGCAACATATGTTGTGATTAAAAAGTTGTGATATTAGTTGTGATGTCTAGTATTACTATATATATGGTTGTTAATAAGAAAAGATTTATAATTCGTTTGTTGATGGTTTAGCAAGAATGAGTTCAAATATGATGGGGGATTTTATGGAATGGAGTGATATCTAGTTGGTTGGTCTTGTGTGGGTGCTCTGCTTGGGTCGTTTGGTCTCTGTTTTAGAGGGGTCTTTGGTTGCTTGTTTTGTTTTTTCCTGGGTTTCTTTGTTGTGGCCGTTGGTTTGGTGGCTTTTTATGTTTTCTGGGCAGATTTGGCCTTTGAATATATTGCCTATTTTAAAAAAAAATAAGAAAGAGATCAATAAAACAAAATAAATACAAAATTATTTATTTTGTAACACATGTGCTTTAATGGTCTGTGTGCGGCACCACATACAATTGAATAAAATTTGATCCGATATATACAGTTAATGATATTGTATGGTACTGTCAACTTGTCTTAGTTGTCTATTAAATTAATGCATGCAAATGGAACCTCCAAGATTAATTCAGAATTGAAATCTGTGTTGAGAATATTGAATGAGCTACTTGCTGAATTAATGTGAGAAATGGGAATAGTACAAACCCTAAAAAACAACCCAATTTCCTGATTAATTTGTAATGGACAAACATTATTAATTAGTAAATAATCTTGTGCTTCTGTTGGCCAAGAAATCCAGTATTAATTAACGTATAAGATAGTTGAAAAGACCAACAAACGTCAAGCATGACTAATAAAATAAGACAAGGTTTCTAGTAGTAGGGCTATTTTAAAATGTGCATCACTGTCCAAAGTTTAAAATTATTTGTATCTGTATAAATCTAAATAAAAATAAAAATTTACACAATTAACTTCCATATCTTAATGAAACAGTTTTTTTTAACAGAAGGATTTGTCATTATACAAACCCATATTAATTAACTTTTACATATATATAGTCATTTACTTCTTGGTACGTTCTGATATAAAATATATTGTTGTATTGTATATGGACCATAAATTATGGATAAAAACTAACAAGTGCATACAGACTGGATCAAAACAATTGAATCTAATGGTATATATATATGTGTGTGTGTGTGGTGACGATGATTCAATCTTGAAATATTATCAAACTGAATGAGGGCTCTTATCACCAAGCTAGATTGGGTAGGGTAAGTTTGTTTAAATATTCAACAATTGAATTGAACCCAATAGATATGTTTAGCTTAGTAAAGTTAATAAATACATGAACCTGTATCGTAGATTGGTAATTTGGCAGTATGATTGCTAGTGATCAGTTAATACTTAATACTCATTTCACTTCCAACTAAAATATTTCAAAAATAAAAAATGAAAAAGTTTGGAAATGATTTATAGTCTCTTTGCTCACTACTAAGTGACTATGACTATACGAGTATATATAGATCACTTATTATGGATAAACTTTGACAAGTGTATACACTTTAAGTAAAGGTATGTAAATCTAATGGTTCACATTCAACACACTAATAAAGTTATATAAGTGCGTACTGATTTGAAAATTTATATATAAAAAAAAAATCAAATCAGTGAGTATTGATATAAATTTATCAGTGTATTAGATGTTGACCATTAGATTTATATACTTTGAATCAAAGTATATATATTTACCTAAGCTTCAGTATTCATTTAGGAGAAAATGACTGTATATATTACAAAGAAGCTAGCATAGCCAATCAGAGTACAACAGATAAGGCCTTAGACACATTATCCAATTCGATTGGTTAGATATAAATTGAAATACCCATTTTAAACAAACAATATGAGTCCTTTGTGAAAACCATTTAGCGGATGGATTACTATCACCATCAAAACTCTGATCTCAGCAATCATCATCATGACCCACTTATTGTAGTTTGAGAGAGAGATTCTCATTGTCCAATGAGAATGGAATAATAATAGTAAGAATTGAAGGAATGGATAGGAATACATGGAATAATAAATATTATATAAAAATAATGATGAAAGAATATAAACAAGAAGTGAGAGTATTGGAAATAATAGTGATAAAAGAAGAAGCATCAAATTAAGTGTTTTGTTGTGATATCTGTTTCTCTTGTGTTAGGTCATTTTCTCTGGTGATACAGTTATTACTCTCTCTAATAGTCTTATATGAAGCGAAAGTGACTCCTCCAAACCCTGGAAGAAAAGCAAAACAGGAAGAGAAGAGCAAAGTTAAATGCGTGCTGTTTCTCTGTGGTCTGTGGTGTGTGCCCCCCAATAATACAAAAAGCATTTTCCACAGAAAGTGAACTGCACGTTGCTGTCTACTCTTAACCCCACCAGCCCTCCTCGTCCCTCTACTCTAAACTCACTCAAATCAAATCCTATTGTCTATGCTTTTATATATGATTCAGTATCACCGTCTAATACATGTCTTTCTACCGTAAAAATGTTCATTCAATTTGATAATATCTCAGGTTTCAATTGTTATTATTATAAATATATGTATATATAAATAATTCTTTTAAAAAAGATCTTTTATTTTAATTTCGATATCCATTTTTATGAATATATATACATATTATTAGACCGATGTACGAACAACACATAAGAATATGAGATACCAATCACATGCGCAAGTATTTCTCCCCTCTGCATCGCACACGAGACTTAATGCTGCAGTCAAGTCGTTATAATTCATTCAGCTCCGATCCCTATGAGATGAAGCATATCCAAATATCCAATATTCCACGCACTTCAAGTAGGAAGGAGACTCGCAACACAAGGAGTCAATTTGACGATACCCTTTAATTGTAATATATACAAAATGGAAATTATAGAAAAAGCTTCTATTTTCACTTTTTCTTTTTCTTAGTTTCTGAGATTCAATTAAGAAATTGTTCTCTGTTATTGGACCGTATACTTTTTCATATATTACTTTCTCTCTCATTTAACGTTAATTATATCGCTGCGTGATAACTGATAACGATGGAAGTAATTAATTTCCATTTAAAACATTACTTTTTTTTTACTATATATTATTTCCGTTTAATTCCTCTATCTACCACAACTCTTAATTTTGTATATATATATATAGTCACAGACCCATAAATTTTTACGAGATTGTACACTTATACAAAATAATAATTATATAAAAAAATATTGAAAATTTAAGATCCTAATGAAATGAAAAAATTATATTATAATGAAGTTTAGATAAAATAAAACAAATAAAATATTTACTCAAGATGAACTAAATAATCTTACGTCGAAAAAGAAATAAAAACAAGAAACACAATATCAAAAATCAATAATAACAAGAAAAACAACATAAACAATATAAATTTATAATTTTTATTCTTAAAAAAATAAATTATAATTTTTTTTTAAATAGCAATTTATTGAGGAAAACAGAACACCAAGCCAAGGCCAACAGGCAACAACACAAACCAGCCTAGAAAAGGCAACAAGAAACAAAACACACGGGAGCAAGGCCACACCACCAGGAAAAGGTATAACAAGAAAGAAAGGAAAAAGGCAAACAAAAACAAACGACAACGACAGTGCCACTTCGCACCCAGGCCATCTGATTCTGACCACTCGCAACACCCTTTTTCGTAAGAAAATCTGCAACAGCATTACCACTTCTGGCAACATAACAAACCAAAGCCTTCAGCATCAACCTGAGCAGAATATCCTTTATCTCCAGTAAGGAATCCAAGAACTGAATATTACCAACCCCTACGCCCATTCACCCACGAGACTGTGGATTTGGAGTCACTTTCGATGACAACATTAATGTCAGAAGGACAATGAACCGACTCACACAACTGGCAGGCTTTGAGGATAGCTGCAACTTCAGCAGTAAAAGAAAGGCAACAACCTGAAAAAGGAAGAAAACACGCAAAACATATCACCATTTTTATTGTGAAGCATACCGCTTATACCTGACCGCCCATGATTGCTTTTGGATGACCCGTCAACATTAAACTTTAACTCCCCATCCAACGGAGGACTCCATCTAATGTCCACTTTCCTTTTCTTCTTAATGGCATCTACACACCCTATCTTAAGATCTATAATCGAATGAGACAAAGAAGACCCTTGACCACAATTTTTGAACCAACACGCCACCCTCCATCTCACCATATCCACTGCCTTGACAGAATCTGTCTCACCATGATTAAAAACCACATCATTTCTAGTTTCCCAAATAGTCCAGCAAATAGCATGAAAGGCCACCTTCCACACTCTGCCACTGCTAACAGCCGGGCAAAGAAGCATCCACTCATCCATCCACATACTTATATTCTCAGGAATGTAAGCCAAAACCCCCCACCAGTTAAAACAATTCGACCACAACAGCAAAGAACAATTACGGCTTAGAAATAGATGATCGATAGACTCAACCGCATTCCTATAGAAAGGACACAACTGACTTCCAACCAACCCACCAGTGAACTTAGGAAAAAGCTCCACTATCGACACCCTTTGTTTGGCCAACATCCAAATAAAAAGTTCAACCTTAAGAGGTACCACCCCATTCCACAACAGAGGATTAGCAATAGCTATGGAATTGTTAGTCGAGCAACACTTAAGTTCCCTTCGGAAGAAACAAACCGAAAAATTATATGAGGGAGTTAGAGACCATATAAGGGAATCTGGACTTGACTTCCTCATCCTAAACTTATCTAGCTCAATGAGAAATTTGAACCACATTGTTTCCTCCCAACCAAGCACTGATCTCCTGCTAGCGACATGTCATTCCTAAACATTACCGATCCATTTACCAAACTTGCTGACCATACCAGTTTTATTCACCACTAACGCATATATCCTAGGGAAAACCACATCAAGAGGAACACCATCCAAAAATAGGTTCAACCCCCCTCCCCCACCAACATCTTCATGCATTCTAAAAGAATACCAGCAGATATCGATCCTTCCTTCCATAACCCACACACAGACTTGATAAATAGGGAAGCTTGGAAACCTCCCTTCCATCCCACATAAGGGAGCGATGCTCAACCAAGTACTTATCACAAAACACTCTCCTCCATAATGCCTCTTCCTCATTACCAAACCTCCATATCTATTTAGCAAGCATAGATTTGCCTTTGTCTTTAATTCTCCTAATTCCAAGACCACCATTCCATCGATTCCTACAAAACGTTGGCCAATCAACCAAATGAAAGTTCCTCTTGCCACCTTTGATACCCCAAAAGAAGTCTCGTTTCAGCTTCTCAATTGTTATAGCCACAGCCTTTGAAATCTTGAAAAGAGACAAGAAGTATGTCAGCAAGCCATCCAACACAGATTTGATGAGAACAACAAGCTGACCCGCTTTAGAAACGAATCTCATCTTCCATGGGAATAGTCTCGCGTGAATTTTTTCTAACTTCGTCTCCCAAAAGCTAATCGATCTCGAGTTCCCTCCTAGCGGCAGCCATAAAAAAATTATAGGGAGAGAAGCCTTTTGTATCTAAACAACTCTGCCCATCTATCCAACGTACAAGGCCCTTTCCCCATTTTAACCATACCAGACTTGTGAAAAAAAATAATTTTGAAACCTGACCCAATTTCAAAGCATCTCAGAATTTTTCTCACATTTAACATTGATTTCGCATTAGCGTCTAAGAATAACATTGTGTCATCCGCGAATTGCAAATGAGTGAGATGAGTCCCATCCCTTCCAAAGACTTTACCTTTAAACAAGTTGAGGTCCCTAGCTTGTTGGAGCATTCTATTCAAAGCTTCCATCACAATATCAAACAAGAACGGGGTCAAAGGATCTCCCTATCGAAGGCCTCTACAAATTCCAAATTCCTTCGAAGGACTCACATTTACCAGCACCAAAATCATGGGAGATGAGATGAAACTACTCATCCACCCTCTCCACCTTTCACCAAAACCCATACCTTCAAGACACAAATCTATGAACTTATGATCCATGATATCGTAAGCTTTTTCAAAGTCCAATTTCAAAACAATCCCCCCCTCTTTCTCACTCTTCTAACTGCTTATATCCTCATTAGCAATAACAAAACTATCAATTATTTGACTCCTCGCTACAGTGGCCATCTGAGCTTCACCTATAACCTCATTCAACTCTTTTCTCATCTTATTATAAAGTACTTTCGCGAGCATTTTTTAAAGGGAATTCACTAGACTAATAAGAAATTTTGTTCCGTATTTATAATGAATTTACTTTAAATTATAAAAATAATTGATTAATAAATATAACAAGATATATTTTTGAATTTTCTATTTTGTAATTGTTGGTAAATTATTGATTTATTGATTCTAAATAAATTAAAACTATAAAATCAAGAAAAATCCTTTCAAAAAAAATAAAAAATACTGAGGATAAAATAAAATGAATCGTAATAATATATGAACTATTTTAATACAATTGATAAATTTGAGATTTTAGGGATTGATTAGATTTGGCGGGACTTAGGTATGTCAAACAAAAACTATTATAAATAAAAATAAAATAAAATAATAGTAGATGATTTAAAATTAGAAAAGACAATGTTAAAT
The DNA here is from genome assembly GCA_032871835.1 of Dipteronia dyeriana. Lineage (NCBI taxonomy): Eukaryota > Viridiplantae > Streptophyta > Magnoliopsida > Sapindales > Sapindaceae > Dipteronia > Dipteronia dyeriana. Next base: position 68,518,764 of record CM065295.1, on the reverse strand, counting down.
TAATAAGGACATTAAAAGAATGTGAACATGAGGACTTGAACTCCTACCAACATCAACCTCTATAAGAGCAATGCCAATCATACTAACAATTGTTACATGTTGCTGGTGTTATTTAATAGAAATATATATATATTAAAAACAGTAGAATCAATTTTAAAAAATAAATTTGAGGTAGGGCACGGGTCCCACCTGGCCTAAAGATGGGTCGACCCATATATATATATATATATATATAACTCCCAATCAGTGGCGTAGCTAGGATTTCTAACTTGGGGGACTAGACTAAAAACTTCATTAAAATATTTATATGTTTGATGATCAAAATGAGTACACATAGTAGGGGAGACCGGGTCTTACCCTTCCAAATGAATTTGCTATAAAAAAATCTAAACCAAAAACAAATAAAAAAAAACCACCTACAATACAAGTGCATCACTATTCCGTTTGAGTGATACCCAACGAGGACCCACATCACAAAATTCATCAATTATCATATTTGGATCAATGGTATCAGAAAATTCTCTTTCAATATAAATCACAATGCAACTTGCAAGAAACTCATCCTCAATCTTGTTGTGAAGTGTTGTTTTAATAAGCTTCATGGATAAAAATGGTTTCTCTGTTGTTGCAATAGAAATAGGAAACGTCAACGCAAGACGAATTAAACAATCAACCAAGTGGAAATGTTCTGACCTTTTAGTTTCAAATAACCTACGACACAATTCAGAAAGTGAGATATTTTGAAACTCTGAATCATTAGGTACATCAAACTCATAATGCTCCAACTTTCTCTCAAAGTGCCAATCTCTACTCCATTGAAATCTTGAGGATAATATTTCTCAACAAGATTACAAATATTATCAATATGAAATGATTTGAATGAGGTAGAAGGATCCAAAGATTAACTAAGAATAAGAAGATCCATTATTCGCTCTGGAAATTTGACATGCAACTCCACCATCTGAAAATCTATCACGGAATTAAAAATATCAAAGTGGTATTAATGCTCAACCGTTATGCAATCATGTTGTTGGCAAGAACATCTTGTTCCTCCCTTATATCATGCACTCAAATCTGGAATATCAATATGATGTTTATCACAAAATGATGTCACACTTTAAATAAATTGTCCCAACCATCTTCGTGAAACTTCTGTAGAAGTGATTTTGTTGTTGAGACAAACCTCATGGTATTTAAAATATCGTGAGTTTTGACCCATAAGGCTTGACAAAGCATATCGGTATACCTCATAACTTTGTTCATCATAAGCAAAATAAACACAAATTCAAACGATTTCATACCCTTATAAGCTTCTTTTGTGACTTCCAGAAGCTTGACCAATGCTGGAATTGTGGAGAAGTCTCTAGAATCTTCCAAGAGCTTAGCATAGTTGTGGCCTTTGTTGGGCTCCTGGGCTTGACAGCTTGCGGCCCGTGACATCCTCCCCCACCTAAGTTCGTAACGTCCTCGTTGCGTGGGCGCTGAGTATGTTGGAGTTGGCCACAAGTTGGTTCATTCATGCGGAAGGTCTTCGGCTTGGGAAGCCTCCCTTGAGAGACCGAATTCGAGTCTCGTATCCTTAGCTCGACGCAAGTGGGCTGGCTAGGTTTCGAAGGTGATCCAGCATCTTGGGTGCCTTCTCTCGGTGCCTTCGATCGCTTCTCATGGCTTGTGCGCTTCTTACTCCTTCGAATGCCTACAATCGGCTGGTTCTATGGAGATGTGGGAGAAATTGGTGTCTCCTCGAGCCGTACGGTGGATAACATCCTACATGGCTGGGGTATGCGTCCCACCGGGATGGTGAGTGCCTTGCCCCCGTTAAGAATGCTAAGTGAGTTCACAGCGGGTAGGGGGAAAGCGTTGGCTTGCTCAAAGAACGTCATGCCTAGCACCACTTGGTAGTCATCTAAGGGAACCACCGAGAAGTCGAGCTTTCCACTCCATGGGCCTAGGTGGACAATGACGTCTTTTGCTGTGCCATCAATTTGCTTGGCCGGAGAGTTAGCAGCTTTAATGACGGCGTATTCACCATTGGTGATGCGAAGACCAAGTCGTTTGGCTTCGTCTGTTGAGATAAAGTTGTGCGTTGCCCCGGTGTCTAGCATTGCACGAACTGGTTTGCCTTTGATGGTGGCGTTCACGAACATGAGGCCTTTGGTAAGTGTAGAAGGCACGGGTTGCCCTTTGAGTGCATAAAGCTGTTGGAGAGAACTCATGCTTGCTTGGGGCTCAATTGCCTTAGTTTCTTCTAGTTGGGTAACCATGGCATTGAGCATCTTTCGCTTTGGGCAGTCACGTACCCAATGTGGCCCATCACAAATGAAGCATGGATTCTTCGGCTTGATCAAAACGGGTTTGCCTCCATTGGCGTTGTCACGCCGGTTGTCGCCATTGGGAGTTCTGTTTGGTCCTTCGCTCTTACGATTGTGGTCTTTAGACTCGTCTCCCCCCACCTTTCTCATGGTTATCGGTCATTTCCTTTGTCTTGGTGAGGTCGGCAAGGGATTCTGCAGCGGCGATGGCTGCATCAATGTCTTGCACGTTCCGCATTTCTAGCTCCACTCTCGCCTATTCCTTGAGACCGTCCATGAAGAGGAATAGTTTGTCTTTATGGGACATATCTTCGATCTCGAGGATTAAGGTAAAGAACTCCTTGATGTAGTCATGGATGGATCCAGACTGCTTGAGGCGACTAAGGCGGCTACGGGCCTCCTTATCGGCGTTGGTTGGCGAGAACTGCCTCTTGAGTTCTCGTTTGAAGTCTTCCCATGTGCAGATGGGGTGGATAGTATCACCATGCTTGCGTCGCCACCATAGTTGAGCAGAATCCCGAAAGAAGGTGGGAGCATTGGTGATCCGTGTAGCGTCATCCCTAACTCCTTTGGCCTCAAAGTACTGTTCTAGGCCGAAGAGGAAGATTTCCACTTCCATGGCGTTACGATTGCCGTTGAATGTGGATGGCTTAGGGATTTGGATGGCGCCCCATGTGCTCGTGCTAGCGAAGGCACCATTGCCAAAAGTTGGGTTGTTTTTGAACAAGTCCATTCAGTGCGAACTTCATCCATCTCGACTAGAATGGCCCGCAACTCTTGCTCGACGAAGGTGCGAGTGTTACGGATTTCTTCAGTAAATTGGCAGATTTCCTCCCGAATGCCCTTTCGGAACTCTTGTAGCATTGCCTTGGTCGCCTGAGCTATAATGGCGTAATTGGTTTCTAGGCCATCGAGACGGTCGACCACGGTGTTCAAGGTGGTTTGCATTTCGGAGAGGACTTCATCATAGACATCCACGCGAGATTCCAAAGCGTCCATGGACGGACCCTTGGACTTGCTACGCTTGGTGTGGGTGCATTGCTCGCCACGACCATGCGCTTGCTCTTCCACTGTAGCAGCAACTTCGCTATCGGAGGCCATGACTCGTGCTAGCTGTGGTTGCTTAACCAGCCCTCTGATACCAATTGTCAATGGCTTAGAGTTTGCGCAGCACACCCATGCGGCACTTAGGCAAATTCTATGAGAATGTTGCTAAGTAAGCCTTACAAGAGAGATTTGAGAGAAAAGAGTAGAAGAGCTTGAATGGAAAACAAAGATTGTATTGCTATGAAGGAAGCTTTACAATGCTTTGGATACTAGAATGCTTGAGTTTCTAGGATGATTTACAAATGAGGGGGGGTTGGCTATTTATAGGTGAGCCACCTCCTTAAGGAATGTTCTAGATTAATCTAGTCTAATAAAGGAGATTAAATCTCCAGAATATTCTACACCTAGCTAGAATACTCTACATGTATTTACGTGCCTTTACAAGGTTTTAGATTATTCTATAACTATCTAGCTAAATACAAGAATGGTGTAGAGAGGGTTGGGTTGCTAGAGACTTCCAGAAGCTTGACCAATGCTGGAATTGTGGAGAAGTCTCTAGAATCTTCCAAGAGCTTGGCATAGTTGTGGCCTTTGTTGGGATCCTAGGCTTGACAGCTTGCGTCCCGTGACAAATCGCTCTTGCAGCAGTGGTTGTTGGTAATGACGACAATGTGAGGTTATGGAATGACTTATGATAGGATTCAATTCTTTTAAGGAATGCTTTCCCGAGAATCTTTGCTATTGCTACTAACAAGGAGTTGGGTAGGTGGGACGACTTGTTATGGATATGAGATGTGTGCTTGAGAAGAACTGCTTCTTGCTTTCGTTAGAGAGTTTTTCTATTAGGAAGGACATTCCGGACGCCTTGGCTTGGACTTACTGTCCTTATGGTTCTTTCTGTGTTGTCTCATTTAGAAGATGTTTGGAGAGTGCTAGTGGGATGAGAAACTTTAGTAACAATTGTTCCATCGAAAGGTGGTTAGAAATGTGCTTTCCAGTTTCAGTTTGAATTAGTGGTCTAGTGATGATTGCCCGATGTGTTGCAAAGGGCCAGAAACGATCGACCACCTATTCCCTTTCATTATGCTTGGTCTATGGAGTTGTGGTTGACCTGCATGAGGTGGCGGGCTATAGGAAGAGCGTTTGGAATTCTATGTTTTTTGCTTTAGTTTGGACAATCTGGGAGCTTCGAAATTCTGTTATGTTCAAAGGAAAATAAGCGAGTTTATCCTTGGCTATTGATTCAGTGAGATTTATGATAGTTTAGAGGTTCAAAAACTTTGGATGTGGCTCTAAGGAGGATATAACTCTGCTACTGCTAGATGACAAAGACATGTGTGTTGATAAGATCCCAGCAAAGGAGAACAAGCTTCGTGATTGGTCACCTCCTTTGGGTGATGACCTATTTTTCAATGTTGACGGCTCTACGAGAGGCAGCCCGGGTCTGGCTAGTGGCAATATTTTGTGCTTGTTTTCATCCAGCATCAAGGTTTCAGGTCCTTAAATATTATGAATGTGGTATGTGACATCAGGCAGATCCTTCTTACGAAGAATTCTTTATCTATCAAATTTATGCCAAAAAGCTCAAATTCGCTAGCCGATAGCTTAGCATATGCTGGTTCTGGTATGCAAGGGGAGAGGCTGGAATGGTGCATTTTCTAAGAGTGTTGGTAGGTTTGAGGGGATTTGGGTTTCTCTCTGTTTTTCTCTGTTCTTGTCTTGGACGATTTTACCTGTTTTTGTTTTTCGTCTGTGATTTCCCTGGTTATGGTCTTCTGCGCCAGGTTTTGGAGGTTGGTGCTCCCGTTGTTTGTGTTTCTGCTGTGTGTGGCTTGCAGGCCGGCCCTTATGTATGTTTAGAGAGACGGTCGTCCCTGAGCTATTTTTTAAGGGTCCATTTTATAAGATATCAGTATTTATTTGGGGTCCATTTTCATTATAGAATACTAATTATAAGATCCAATATTTTTGTTATGTGTATAAAATGTCCAAAATTATAATACTTCCAAATTATAAAAGATCAAAAATAAAATAAACTTGAATTAATGACAAACAAATGTCTAAAAGAAATGTTTATTAATGTTTTGCTCTTTTTAAAACATATTGATATCAGTATAACTATAGGTCCAAAATAAATGATTGGAGACATATTGATGTAGGCAAAGAAGATGTCTCAATTTTTTTTTATTGTTTATTCGTTTTTCATTTCTCATTATTATTAACTATTTTTTTATTGTGTTTTATGTAAAATAAAGAAAAAAATGAACCATTGAATGATAATTATTGGATTAATCTAGCGGTTGACATTAAAAAGTGTTGATTTTATAATATTTAAAAAAATTAAAAGAAATGACATATTTGGTAATATGTGGGTTGTACTTACAAAATTTCATCTTTTAAAGATATATAATGGGGCGTCATACAAATACGGGTGCATATACAGTTTTTTAGGGATTTAAATATCGTCATTTTTTAAAATTAAAAAAATAGTAGAACTCATTTTATAACAATACCATATTTCTCATTTGATATGTTATAGGATTCATTTTTTCATTTTTTTACATTTTCACCTCGGACCTTAAAAATGTCGGGACCGACAACTGTGGTTTGTTGGCCTTTGCCGCTTTTGGCTCTTCATAATAATCAGCTGTTTCAAAAAAAAAAAATCTCAATCAATAACAACCCATAAACATAAAAAATTCTAACATTCTTCCACTTGGGTTGACATTGATTGCCATTTTTAATTAATAAAAACAAGTTTTATAAAATGACTCTCAAGTTGAACAACTAAAATTTGTGGCCACTTTAAAAAACATAACTCAACTGAAATAAACTTTAATACATGTTAAATTTCACATAAAATTAGCACCAGACTATAACTGTCATGGGGTCAAAAAATTATTGACACTATTTGAGGGGTATGTTGTGCAAATATCAACACTTTACTAATGTATGTTTAAAAGGCACCAAAAGAGCGTTTGAGACAAAAATACCTCGAAATATTTTAACAGTGAGGAAGTTGTCGTTTTCAAAGTCAGAAAGAAGCAACAGTTAAACCGACGAAAAACTAATCGACGGTGAAGTGACCGGAAGAGCTGCTATTGATAAAGGTAAGATTGGTTATTTTTCCTCGTTTTTTTTGTTGTTAACTTGCCTTACATGTTAGAATTGAGTTTTGTTGATAGGAATTGTAGAAACCGGTTAAAATAAAGAATTGTGAATGGTTGTGGTTTAGGTTAGGGTTTGTAATTTGGTTGAATATCAGTTGAGAAAGATGAAATCTGTCAAGAAAATCGAGCTTATTTGATTAGTAGAGCTATTTTTGTCGTAAAAAACAGGTTTTGGTAGATCTAAGTTTTTGGAAAAGGAATCGAGTTTTTTAAAAAAAGAATCGAGCTTTTTTAAAAAAGAATGGAGTCATTTTGAAAAGGATCGAGCTTTTTTGAAAAGGGATCGAGACTTTTTTAAGAGGGATCGAGCTTTTTTAAAAAGGGTGGAGGTTATTGTGAAAGGGATAAAGCCTTTTTGAAAGGGATCGAGCTTTTTTGATAAGGAATCGAGCTTTTTTGAAAAGGGATCGAGCCTTTATGAAAGGGATCGAGCCTTTTTGAAAAGGAATCGAGCTTTTTTGAATATGTTTCGAGCTTTTTTGAATAGGTTCGAGCTGTTTTTGAATTGGATCGAGTCTATTTGAAAGGGATCCAGCTTTTTTGAAAAGGGATCGAGACTTTTTTAAGAGGGATCGAGCTTTTTTAAAAAGAGGTGGAGGTTATTTTGAAAGGGATCGAGCCTTTTTGAAAAGGGATCGAGAGTTTTTAAAGAGGGATCGAGCTTTTTTAAAAAGGGGTGGAGGTTATTTTGAAAGGGATCGAGCTTTTTTTAAAGGGATCGAGCCTTTTTTAAAGGGATCGAGCCTTTTTGATAAGGGATCGAGCCTTTTTGATAAGGAATCGAGCCTTTTCTGAAAAGGGATCGAGCCTTTTTGAAAGGGATCGAGCCTTTTTGAAAAAGAATCGAGCTTTTTTGAATATGTTTCGAGCTGTTTTTGAATTGGATCGAGCCTATTTGAAAGGGATCGAGACTTTTTGAAAGGGATCGAGCCTTTTTGAAAAGGAATCGAGACCTTTTGAAAAGCAATCGAGCTGTTTTGAAAGGGATCGAGCTTTTTAATAAAATTATGTCTAATGATGTTGTATTTCTGTTACATTGTAGATGAGAATTAGGTTGAGGGATTCACTTAAAACTCCAGAAGAATACTGGTACGAGGGCAAACTGACACGACACAACCATTTTGATGCCCTCGCCCATATAGACGATGCGCTGAACCGTGTCCCTGTAGATTTTACAGATGAAGACCGTCGGCGGTTCATGGCGTCTTGTTTTGGGCATTTCCTGACGATGCATAGGGAGATAAAGTTTTCCGGTGGTATTATCCATCTGTTGCTTTTGAGGGAGCTCCATCATAACGGCCCCACAGATGAGATGCACTTCATGTTAGAAACCCAGTCGGTGAGGTTTTCGAAGGTGGAATTTTGCCTGATCACTGGACTGCGGTTTGGAGTTGTACCAGAGACCACAATGTATGCAGTAGTGGAGAATAGCATACATGAGCGGTACTTTCCTGGAGCCGAGGAGGTATCGCTGAAGCAGATTAGGGGTGTTGTCACCGGCATAGATTTCGGACAGGCGTACGATGCTGTCAAGCTCTGCCTCTTATATATGCTGAACTGGATGCTGATGGGGGTGAATGAGAGATTCAAGATTCCAATTTGGCAGTTTCGGGTGGTTGAGGACCTAGATGCGTTCGATGCGTTCCCGTGGGTGCCTACGTGTACAGGCATTCTATTCACTCATTCAAGCATGCGCTTGACGGGCGAAGAGACTGGTTCGAGCGACGTCGGCAGGAAAAGGGCGCTGATGTACACATGGTGGAGACCTACAACATATACGGTCTTTCTCATGCCCTGTTGGTAAGAAGTTCGAACTACAAATTGTACTTTATTGTTGGTGCCAAAAATTGTATGGATACTTATCATACTTATCCATGATGCAGATATTTGCTTTGGAGGTGATCCCTGAGTTGGCCAAAGAGGTCGGTGTCCGGAGGGTTACTGATCTGACTCCCCGTATTTTGAAGTGGGAGTTGACCAAACAACCGAAAGGGAAGAAGCTAGCAAAGATTTTCAAAGCCAGGGTATGTATTTATTTTGTTAATGTTTTTATTAGTTAGTAATTGTACAATGACATTGTTCTAACTAATATTTCAGATGTTTGCGCTCAAGGAACTGGTGCCGACACCAGCTGAGAGACAAGCACCGTACTATGCCTGCCTAGACGAGGGGGGGGGACCATGTATGTAGAAGATGACATGGATGATATGCCGCATGAGGTCCCTGATCAGACCACCTTAGGCGGGATCAGTGGTACAGACAGGACCATTGACAGTGAGGGATCTGAGCCCGTTGCTGGGGGTTTGAGGCCCAGTGACAGTGAGGGATATCAGACAGACCCTCAACGAGAAAGGCATAGGCATAGACAGGTTCGGTTTTCCACCCATGGACATGGTACATCTACAGGGGATTCCCGTGTGGGCGTTGGACGTGATGGAAAGGTAAGCTGAAAACAAAGTTAAGTGTTTTTTAGTAACACGTGTTCATAGTTTTGTACTAACATTGTAGACATGATTTCAGGCTCCGTGGACTGAAATATTGAACGATGTGCATGAAGCCCTCCGAAAGAGTGACGAGGATCGACAACGTCAACACTTGGAGTTGTTGGATATGATCCGAAATAGTGATGAGGATCGTCAGCAGCAACACCGATTGTTACTTGATATGATCCAGGGGCTTCACCATTCGACCTTAAGTACACACCGGGATGGCCGCCCACCTCCTGATCAATTATTTAGTCCCAGAGGGTCGACTGATAGGTTTACAGGAGGGACAGACACCCAGGCTCAGGGGTCCCCCCACCTCCCATGACATCGATCCCCCCACCCCGCAGCACATCATTCCCCCCAACTCCTAGCATATCGATTTAACCACCGCGGTCCCCTCCCCCACCTAGCACGTCCGTGGCGTCGGAGAGGTCCTCTCCCCCACCTAACACGTCAGTCCCGTGGGAGCGGTCCCCTCCCCAACCCAGCACGTCCGTGGATTCGGAGCGGTTCCCTCCCCCACCCAGCACGTCCGTCCCGTCGGAGCCATCCCCTCCCCCACCTAGCACGACCGTGCCGTAAGAGCGGTCCCCTCCCCCACCCAGCACGTCTGTGGTGTCGGAGCGGTCCCTTCCCCCGGTGAAGCGTTTAGGTAAGCGAGAATGGCAGTTGGTGAGCCCTTACACAGATCCATGCCGTCCAAAGAGGTTAAAGACACGGCCCGAGTTCGTGGAACACATTTTTGACCCCTACGGACTAGAGGACGGTGACCACCTAGCAGCATACAAGGCCTTCAAGAGGAACATCAACGGGGAACCGTGAGTATAACTTTTTATAATACAAATGGATGTACATTTCTTGTTTATTCTAATTTATGTATAGATAAGGTAATTCAATCATTATACAGCCGTGATGTGGACGTGTTGTCACCAGTTACCGCGGGATGGTTCGTGCGTATGCAGTCCAACTTCATGGACTTGGAGGACACAGTACGTACTTATTAGATTTCATATTAACTTTTGTGTAAGTATTGTTGAATTGTTAACAAGTACGGTGGTTTTATTGTTTGTCAGTATATGGATGCATACCTAAATATTCTACGCAAACGTCAGCGAGGATTCCACAATGTGTACAACCAGAGGATCAACGTGCTGGATACACAATTTTATGTAAGTAGTTATAACATTTGGGAATCACATCGGATTTTATGCTTCTGTATTAATAATACGATCTTGTCAATGCTTGTACAACCACTTATGTTGTACATGTGGGAGCGGATGATGCCTCGTGATTCCCACGGTGCTGTGTGCACGGTAAGGTGGAATGTGTTACAGTCCCGATGGTTGGAAGAGGACCTTCTCACGGTCCGTGGAGCAACCATGAGTGGAAACCGCCCATGGCACGAGGTTGACCAGGTAAGTGTTACATGATTGAGATGATTTTAAAAAAAATTGTAAGTATATCCTCAGCTAACACGGCATGCAAACAATTACAGGTGCTGATTCCGTGCAATGTTGGGGCCCAACATTGGCTGGTGGTGAGCGTCGACCTTAGTCGCGGGAAGATTGATATTTATGACCCCTGGAGACAGGAAGTCCCGTATCAGATCAGGCACCAGCAGGTCCGCCCATTACGGTGGTTTTTACCCTCCATGTTGAGTGACCCAGGGTTCCACATAGAACGGCGTCCTGGGCGTCGGGCGTTCACTCGGGAAAATAAGCCCTTCTCGGTCAGTCTGGTGCATCCTTCTATAGTCCCCAACAAAAGAAATCGTAAGACATTCTATTTCATTCACGTGTTTACATATTCTTTATGAACGATTGCTAATGGTGTTTTATGTCCCGAATTGTAGAGGTAACTGTGGTCCCCATACTTTGAGAATTTCGAGTACATAGTGGTAAACCGAAGGCCTTTTGATTGGTCGGAGGACGACATGGGGATGATTCGGGAAAAAATGGCTGTGGAGATTTTTGCTAACTCCAAGCCCTCCAAGTGATTTTTTGTATATTACCATTGTAGTTGTACACAGACATGTCATTATTTCATGAACATTAATTCGTTCATTATTCATTCATTAATATTATTTCATTTATTAATATTAATTCATTCAATAATAAGTAATTATTGCAATTCAAAATTATTACAATATGATACACTTCCAAAAGTTTTCAATGTGATCAAAAAATTGTCATTCATTCCCTATTAGAGTCAATGTTAGGGCACGTTTGTTTGTTGTGTCCAATTGAATGGCAGATGCTACACTTGCGGCGGTATTTATCGGGAACAACTCTTCTTGTACCTTAATTAATCATCGGTGGATTAGAACATCTCCTGGAATTATGCCCTGGGTGTCCACATCTCCTACAGGATTGTGTAGTTGTCCTCTCCGAAGACGAGACATGGCGACCCGCCCTCGGGCGTCCTGCTTGTCTCCTGGAGTTTGGATTCAAAATCACCCTCTGAGCAATGTCAGATGGCACAACCCAAGTGGAAGGATGGCCCACCGGCATAATAGGAACCGAGTACGGGTTAATAAGTGTCTGTGTCTTGTAGTAGTCCGCACACAAAGCTGTGAAGTCCAAGTTTCGCTCCCTGTAAAAAAAATTGAAAACTATCAGCTTCACCAAGAAAATGATCAGTAGGTTTTCAAAGTTGTGAAGTTCAAGTTACAGTAATCTACTGTGCCGCAGCAAGGGCGTGAGAACATGGAAAATGATCCATTTGAAATTTGTTACAAGTACAGTCTTCCGACCTAAGTCTACAGTCCACTGTTTTCCAAACCGCCTGACCAAAAAAATGTTCAAGTCAACTGGATTAACGGTCAAATAACCACACTTCTCCACACGTTTTAAGAGCACAAGATGTGCTGCGTCAGTCAACTGATGACGCATGGTTTGTGCAGCTCTATAGCGATCATGAAAACACCATTGCAGCATATTCCTAATGACCTCAGCCAGAGTCAACATAGGCAGTTGGCGTGCAAATTTGAGGCATGAGTTTATGCATTCTGCAACATTAGTCGTCATCACCCTATACCTTCTTTTCGGGCAGTGTACACGGGACCACTTGTGTGGACCGACATCAATGACATAATCATATGCATTATGGTGCAAGTTTCTTAACTCTTCCATATGCTGGTTATATTCAAACTCGGTGTATGCGCGTGCTGCTTTGTCCATTATTACGGCAACATCCTTCTTATGAAATCGCTTTTTGACATTTTCAGTAAAGTGCCAACAACATATGGTATGGGTGGCATAAGGGAACACTTTAGAAATCCCTGCTTCAATGCTTGCATGCCTATCGGAAATGAAAACTAGCTCATCAATATGATCTAGGGCACCCTTCAAAATCCAAAAACCATTCCCATGAAAGGTTGTTTTTTGAGTCGCCGTACCCAAAAGCAATTGAATACACCTGTTTGTTCCCATCTTATGTTGTTGCAACAAACATTGTAACCCAGAATCGTCCCTTCAAATGGGTACCAGCAACGGCAATGACTGGATGCATATACGTTCGGAATCCTCTAAGTGAGGCACCAATCGACATGAAGAATTATAGAAATGTATCATCTTCGTTGCACTGTAAGTCAGTGATTGTGCCGGGATTTTTTTGTTCCAAAACGTAACCAAATGATGGAAGCAGTTGGAAGGTTTCCTCATGTTTTCCATATGTCAGTGACAACGCATAATCGAGGGCAACGTGTGCCTTACTGTACATGATTTGGATTCCATACATTGATTTCATGTCGGCGATTATGTCATTCGGACGTATTAGTCGACCATCTTGTTGTTGAAGTCTATGTGCAATAACTTCTCCAATTGTGACTGCACTAGCTTGTCGGTGCCGGCGGTGAATTTCCTCTAACGGACAAGTGTGTTCGTTGACAAAACTTCTTACTTGAAAGTATGTGCCTTCATCTCTCCTCACTGCTCTTAACTTCCACGTACAATTTCCCATCAAACAAACTAGATGTAATGTTGTCTTATTCGACCTTTTTACATTCCACTCGAAGTTCTGCCGCATTGCAAAATGGCCTACTAGTCTCTTCAAATCCTTTTTCGTTGCAAAAAACTGGCATTTATATATCATGCTTGTAGGTTCATCTTCAAACAAGTTCCTGCTTCTACCAATACCAAACGAGTATGATTCTGCTCCTGGAATAACCCATGTTCTTGCATTATTTGAATCATCTGCAGTTCCATTAGCCCTCCCCTCGGAGGTCCCAACTATATCTGGTGCACTGGAACTAAATCTGTGTACATGTCTTACACGTCTTTCCGTTTCGATAGGTTCTGCATCTTCCTGATTGTCCTCTACATTTTCTACAGAATTTAAATTGCTCTCATTATCCACCTCATGATTCACCCCAACATTCAGTGTTGTATTCTCCTCATTGTTGATGTCATTGTAGATCTCATTGTATTGGTGATTGTACTATCTACCATTCATCTCAATATGATAACCAAATACATCGTCGAATTGAGGTTCCGGTCTATTATCATGGGCGACTACTTCCGGTGGGACAACACATATGTTTTCCCGACCATCAATCCCACTTCTTTCTGTGAACAACTGGTTGCTTCCGCCTGACGATCAAAATTGTTGGGTGTTATCAGGATGAGGGATATCTTCACCAATGACACCTTCAACTGGCCTCTCGATTAGACTAACACATACTTGAGGGATCACCCTATCTTCCCCTAGCATAAACTGAACATCGTCATTGTTTCTTATAAATGTTCGACATGTAGTCCCAGGAACAATCGATAGAGACTGTAGCTCAACACTGTATTTGTTCTCATCAAACTTCACAATGGTTTGCACGATCGACACCAGTTCGTCGTAACTCAAATTCTTTGACACATACAAACCTTAGTTATCGGAACTTAAATACCTCTGATTTCCGTCTGGTAATTGCTCCCATCGACCGTTGTAAGATATGACTATTCTCACCCTATCCATTGTCCTGTCAAAACAAACATCAAAAAACATTAATAAGGAAAAAAATATTTCATATTAAATTTACAATTATAAAGGATTAAACAAAAATCAAAAGTGTAAGATATGAAGCTTTTTTAAAAACGGATCGAGATTTTTTTGTACATGTTCGAGCCGTTTTTATACATGATCGAGCTATTTCTAACGGGATCGAGCTTTTTTTGTTCAAGACCGAGCTCTTTTTCTACATAATCGAGCTTTTTAATATATGGCTCGAGTATTTTTTTCATATGCCTCGAGCCTATTTGAAAGGGATCGAGCTCTTTTTTGAGGGATCGAGCTTTTTTGTGAGGGATCGTGCTTTTTTTTTGTGCGGTATCGAGCCTTTTTCAAGCGGGATCGAGCTATTTGTGTGCGGAATAGAGCTATTTGTGTGAAAGATCGAGCTTTTTTTGGCAGAGATCGAGCTTTTTTTCAGAAGGTTCGAGCCTTTTTTGCCAAGGATCAAGCCTTTTTTACAGGGATCGAGCCTTTTCTTTTTGCGTATCCAACATCTATTTTTGGAATCGAGTTTTTTTAGAATTTGTTCGAGACTTAGTTTCACATTTCCGAGCTTTTTTACAAATGTTTCGACCTATTTTTAAAACATTTTCACCTTGTATGCCCAAGATTATAAACTTGTTTGCACCACTACAACTCAACTCGCCCAAAAATATATACAAAAAAATATGCATACATGTTCATTCATTCTTTGTAAAAAGTTTACAACTCCAGGACATCAACATAAAAAAATTCAGACAACATGTTCATAAATATTCATACAGTGTTATACCACACAAATACAATAAAAAATGGAAATGAAGATCATAAATATTATTTTACTTTCTTGTGCAAAATATGGAATATGTGCAATATCTGAAATACAATAAATCTGGAATGGAGCTCGTTTTGTGAAGAAAAAATGGAATAGGTGATTGATTTTCAGACAACTTTATTAGACGACAACCTTTAAAGAATAAAATATCGATTATTTAAGGACAATTTCGGTACCTCACCATAATAGGTGCCTTTTAAACTTAACTTATTATAAAGGTGACATCACTGCAATTGACCAACAAGAAGTTGACATTCCTCACCATTTCCACTAGCTGTCATTACTTCATTTGTAAACATAAATTCATTCTATAATCATGGTACCAATAGTTACATTGATAAAATCACTTGATGTGAACGTGTAGTATAGACTATAGCATAAACATGTGATCACAATGCTAAGTCTAGCTATATCAGTCCTACAAAGGTATTACATACCTTCAAACAACACTTAACATGTAAACAAAACTCATGCATTCCAAAAGTGATAATAAAACATTTCCTTACGGAAACACAAGCTTAACCGCTCAATTTTTATACAATGACGTCATCAACATACATGTCACAAAATAATAATTTCCATGCATAATTTGTAACACAATCTGAATAATATGCATCAAACTCATAAGCAATATTTAATATCAAGTTCATTACAAATTAAAAATAAATTCATGTAATAAACTAAATAAACACAAAAGAACAAGAACCTCCACTAACATGTACATCAACAGACTCAAAAATACCCATGCTATCAATATGAATTTTGAAGTCAACATGTCTAAACCTATTGGTGAATGGATAAACTATTATAGTCTCAGTATTCATATGATTAATGATAATATCACCGTTGTTGACCATGTAATGTGATTAGAACCACTACAATTTTTACTGTTTTTAGTAAAGAATATTGTAACACTATTATCACAATAGATACAAATCAGTTTTGAGATGGAATCAACGACTAAGAGTCCTGAAATAATTTTTTTAAGCCACATAGCATATGTAGCAACGCCGTAACACGCTATAAATCTGTTTGCATAGTGGAAGATACCACTAAAGTCTGTTTTGAAAATTTCCATGAAACAGCCCCATCGGCCATCATAAAAATATATCACGAAGTAAATTTCAATTTATGATCAGGACACCTTGCAAAGTCAGAATCACTGTATCCAAGCATCTCTAGATTATATATCAATATTCTGTAAATGAATATAAAATTTTCAGTTCTCTATAAGTATCTCATCACATTCATTATACAAATCTACCTAGTACATTCACTGAAAAAGCGATGTCAGGTCTCGTACAGACTTGTGCGTACATCAAGCTACCCACATCGTTAGCAAAAGGAACTTTTCTAATTTGTTCTTTATCAAAGTCATTCTTATAATACTTGTTCTTACTTAGCACTTCTCCCTTAACAACATGTGCCTCTCTAGGCCTACAATCTTGCATATTAAATCGTTTAAGAACACGATCAATATATGTCCTTTGTGAAAGTCCTAAAACTTCTCGTGATCTATCTTTATGAATTTCAATATAAAGGATAAAAAATGTTTCGCCAAGATTTTTCATATCAGAAGTCTTGGAAAACAAGCTTTTAGTTTAATGAAGTAGAGTCATATCATTACCGTGAGAAGAATGCCATCCACATAAAATAGAAGGAAAATAAATTTACTCCCACCGGTCTTAAGATATATGTATTGATCTATTTTATTTTCAACAAAACCGAACTTTGTCACCGTCTCGTCAAACTTTAAATATCATTGTCTTGAAGTTTGTTTTAGCCTATAAATAGAACTTTTCAATTTGCAGACTAGGTACTCTTTATTACTGTTTTCAATGAAACCCTTTCAGTTGTTTCATAAGAACTTTTTCATGTAGTTCTCCATTTAGGAAAACGGTTTTCACATTAATCCGATGAAACTCAAGATTAATATAATTACGTTTAAAACCCATTAAATACATCAAGACTAATATTCAGCTATGATCATATTAACATACTGGACTTTCAAACAATTCAGTTAAATTACTGTTCAACTCGTTTTAGGAAACCAAAAATCACAATCAATAACGGTCCATATATACAGAAAATTCTAACATTGCCTAATTAACAACCATGTATGTTCCGATTCTTGATCTTGCACTTGGGTCATTGGTCTTGCATTAAGGGCATATCCTATGTATATGCATTTGGAAACTGGTTAAGTGAGAGAAAGGGTGAAGGTAGAGGTAGGCTAGACCAAGCTGTAGCCCGGTCTTGATTTTTAATAAATAAATAAATAATATTCATATATTATATATGAGTTAGACTATATCAATTTTAAATTTTAACTTTAATTTATGACTTCAACATCTATCTATCCATTTCCATTCAATCAAAGAGTTGTCATTAATCTTTTATTCATTTATTTTTTCTACCGTTACATTGAATGAAAATAAATGGATAGATATTGAAATTATAAATTAAAATCAAATTTTAAAGTTAATATAGCTTGACCCATTATATATATTTATTTGTTTGTTTTGGTTTTCTTTCAACTTTCAACCGAAATGTCTCCATTCACTAGAGTGGGCTGAGTGGCACGAGTGGTACCACCCACAACCCACTACTCTTTGTTGGGTGGGAGGCCTGTCGATTAATTTTTTAATGTCACCCAAATCCCAATTGGCCAATTATTAGAGACTGAGAGAATAACAAAACAAGTAGACAACTCCTATATATATTTTTTAAAAGAACAACTCCTATAATTAAAATTTAAACCAGATACTATTTCCTTGTTCTTCTTTTCTTTTTCTCAAGAGACGAGAGGCTCTTCGGTAGTGTGATCACCGACCGGCGACTGTTCAGGCGTACACCAAGAAGGCAAGAATTCAAGATAGTGAAGAAACCAAATTGAACATCACAAGCAACAGCCAATGGTACAAAAGTTCACTTTTTTCTCCTTTCCCTTAGTTTAATAGTTTTATCTTTTGTATTCTATACACCACAAATTTTAGTTTTAGGGTTTGTACGAAAATCTTATAATTTGTAATTCTCAAAATTGTTACCAATATTTTTAGTTATTCTTTCTGTTATATGTATATTTTGTCGTGTCTACACGTCATTGACAAGGTGGATAGTCCCTTGAAAAAATTGCCAGATTGGCATCAGAGTAGGCATCTAGAAAATACCCTTCAAGACGTCACAAAGGAATGGGAACTCGAGTAAGTCTGAACACGGGTATTTGGCACGTTGTGTCCCATTCGAGACCAAGTACTTAGCACGTTATGTTCTACTCGGGACAATATGGGAAATCCGAATAAAGAAACCCATCACACGATTCACACCTGGGTGAACCAAGAGTCATGCTCAAATACGTAAGACATCCGTATCAAAAAGAGTTTCTAGAAGAATCAAACACCGAACAGGAAACATATTCCATATCAAGCAACAACTCTACTTCAAGAAAACCGCACATCGATAAGGAAATATGTCCTAAACGGACTATACCACGAGAGACCCATTCGATCTCCACACAATCTCCGAAAAAGGTAAGAAGATAGACGACTCCAACAAGCAACCAACCTTAATTAAAATACAATTCCTTTTACTCGTATAACAAGGATTATAGTTCTATACACATATAAATAGACCCATAATCTCATTGTAAAAGAGAGAGGACAATACATATACAAAAAAAAACATCATTAGAAGAGAGGCAAAAGAGATCGAGTGGTGTAATTCTTCATTTAAATAGTGGATTTGGCTTGGTTGTGTATTCAGCCACCCGTGGACGTTTCTCCGATCACCGGAGTTTTACCAAGTAAATTTGTGTCTTATTAACTTCAAATTGCATTATCTTTCTTTTTCTCTTTGACAGGTCATAACCAAATCCAACATTGTTAACTTTCTCTTCCAACATTGTTGATTTTTTCATCCATTAAAAAATCGACGTCAACAACTGGCGCTAGAAGGAGGGGGCTGAACTTCCGATCTGATTAAGCAATGACTGGTAGTGGAAGCAGAAACAGTTATGAGGATATTCGAAAATCTTCAGATAATGCTCATATAGGCGGGAGTACAAGAGATCCCACCACAACCGTCGAGAACCAAACAACACCCCTGTCTGGTATCCAACAAATCCCTCCTACCAGTGAGGACATAGCACGTCGTTTCCGTGAGGCACTACAACAGCTACTGACGGACGCAGCGAGAGAAGGAGTAGACCTATTGGTTGAGGAAGAGGTGCATCTGCCAAACCCTCCACATACAAGGCTCTGATCGGTTATAGTTGGGCCAGAACCAGATGTACTAGTAGCTGTTAGGAACTCAGGTCAAATCCATCAAGATGGGGGTATAACACGCAACCATGACACAGACCGTGAAATGCCCGAAGAAGAAAGACTACGCCAAAGGCGGAATCACGGTCAGACAAGCCAAGATAGACACCGTAAATATGACCGGAGCAGGGATCAGTCATCGTCATCAGAGGATAACAATCAGCACCATTACAAACGTGGCCATGGAACCATATGCCTGCAAGGATTAGCCCATGAAACTCGGGAACAGAGTGAAGATGGGCTGGAAACAGGTATGACAATTACCCCGACAGTTTAACCATCATGGAGAACCGGTGGGGGACAGAGATGTCATGATTCAGAGCCTGACCCGAGAAGTCGAAAACAACAGACGTCAAATGGACGCGTTGATTAGGCGATATGGACATAACGAGCTGTCTGATGATGATTCCGACAGTCTTTTTACCAAGGACATCCTGCGAACCCCTTTCCTAGAAAGGTTCAGGATGCCACACGTGAAACAGTTCAAGAACGATACAGATCCTAAAGAACACGTTAGACGATATAAAAGCGCTATGGCCCAGTACGCCCATATCGACCCTTTGTTGTGTCTTAATTTTCCACAAACTCTGGGAGACACAGGCTCAAGATGGTTTGGAAGATTGACTTCGACAAGTATTGAGAGTTTCAGCGAATTGAGTAGAAGCTTCTCGAGACAATTTCTAGGTAACGTGTATAGGAAAAAATTAGTGGCTTACCTTTCTTAGCTGAAATAAGGGAAATATGAGTCGTTGAAGAAGTATCTAGGAATGTTTGGCCAGACGGTCTCAGAAATTGACAGCGTGAATGACGAAGCAATAATCCCTGTCTTCATAAACAACCTGCAGAATGGATAGTTGTCTTTTGACCTAAGAAGGGCTCGTCTAACCAGATATGCAGATATGATGGAAATGGCTAGAGGATACGCATTAGTAGAGGAAGAGGAATTAACAACATGAGGTTCTACATGCATGGAGGGAGACCCAAAAAAAATACTGAGTCGAAGGTACAGAACCAAAAAGGAAAACAAAAAGGAAACAACAAAGAAAGAAGCAAGGACGGAGAAAGTGGGCGTAATGCTGACCAGACCATAATTTTTTTTTATGAAAATACACGAACTACACCCCTTTCCGAAAAAAACAGGAAGAAATCCTAGCAATACTAGAAGAAAAGAATCTGGTGAATGAGCCACATTGAAAATCTCAATTTGCTCGGCGAGACACGACAAAATATTACAGATTCCATAAGGAAACCCGTAATGAGACCTCCAAATGTTACCAGCTTAGAGACTATATAAAGACCCTCATTTGGGAAGGACACCTGTAATATATAATTTTGAAGAAAGATGAGAAGTCAAAATTAAAGAAAGAGACCAAGGCAGATCATAATTCTGGTCGGAATAAAAGGGGTAGCCCCGAGGTGAATGAAGTAATACAAACTATCTTCAGGGGACCATCAACTGGGAGAAGTAACCGAGAGCGGAATCAGTAAATTCGAGAAGCGGTGGAGGCAAGGCAGAATTTTGATGTCAACTCCGTCGAACCAGACCTGAAAAGAATAAAGAAAGGATGAGACCCGATAATATTCACGGAGGCCGATTCACATGGGGTCGATGTCCGACCAAATGATACCCTCGTCATAAGTGCCCAAATTGACCACAGAGAATTCAAGAGAATTTTAGTAGACAATGGAAGTTCAACAGACGTTCTCAATGTGGTTGTTTATGATCAGCTTAGGTTGGATCGAAATGATTTGCAACATTTCCATACCCCACTCAGAGGATTTGGGGGAGTCGAGGTCAGGTCTCTCGGGACAGCGAAGCTGCCCGTGAAAATCGGAGTAGCACATTGTCAGAAAACAGTGTTACTCGACTTTGTAGTGGTAGACCTGGACAATTGACCTTATAATATGCTGTTAGGTCGACCATTCCTGAACAAAACTAAGACAGTAACGGCTACCTACGCTCTAATGATCAAGTTTCCAACTGAATGGGGGGTAGGAGTAGTCAAAGGGTCATAGGAGATAGCCCGAAGAGCTAATCTTTTGGTTTACAAAGATAGAGACAATAATGAGCAAGTGTGCACCATAACACAACCAGATCAGATCGAGCAGGAATCACTGTTGTTCGATTTCGATCAAAGGGAAGAACCAGAGGTACCTAAAAGTGAATCGATAGAAGAGGTAGTCCTAAAGGAAGATGAACCAAATAAGAAGATCAAAATTGGGGCCAATTTGGAAAGGGATATTAAAAAGAACCTTATTAATTTGCTTAGAGAATACAAAGACGTGTTCGCTTGGAGTCATGAAGACATGGTAGGGATAGATGCCCGAGTAATATCACATCATCCGGTGGTGGATCCAAACGCGAAACCAATAATACAAAAGAGCATTCCTCGAGAGAAGTCGGGCAATTAAGAAGGAAGTGGAGAAGTTACTCATTGTAGGGTCGATCAGGGAAATCAGCTACCCTCAGTGGATAGCAAATGTGGTCCTGGTCCATAAGAACAATGGCCAGTGGAGAATGTGCTTGGACTTCACGGATCTGAACAAGGCCTGCCCAAAAGACAGCTTTCCACTTTCAAGAATAGACCAACTGGTCGATACTACATCAGACCATGAATTACTTAGTTTCATGAACGCTTACTTGGGATACAATCAAATCCGAATGAATAAAGCGGATGAAGAAAAAATAGCATTCACAACCGATCAAGGCTTATACTGTTATACAGTAATGCCTTTTGGGTTAAAAAATACTGGAGCAACATACCAAAGATTGGTCAATAGGATTTTTACTCGTCAAATAGGAAGAAACATGGAAGTTTACATAGACGACATGTTAACCAAAAGTGTCTCAGCAGACGAACATGCTTCAGACCTATGGGAAACATTATATGTCTTAAGGAGATACCAGATGAGGTTAAATCTGAATAAGTGCCTATTTGAGGTTCCTTCAAGAAGGTTCCTTGGTTTCCAAGTTCACCAGAGAGGAATCAAAGTGAACCCTGAGAAGATCCATGCCCTCTAAAAAATTACTTCACCAAAAACGCTAAAAGAAGTGAAACGCTAAAAGAAGTGCAATGCTTAACATGATGCTTAACTTCCTTGGGCAGATTTATTTCAAAGGCCACAGATAGATATGCCCCTTTTTTCAAAATGATCAAAAAGGGGAAAGGACTCGAGTGGAATGAAGAGTGCGAGCAGGCGTTCCTGAAAATAAAAGAGTACTTAGAGCAGGCTCCCATCCTTTCAAAACCTAAAATGGGAGAAATACTCCACTAGTACTTATCCATTACAGAATTAGCAGCAAGCTCAGTTCTAGTTAGGACACAAGATGGAGTACAAAGGCTAGTATACTACACCAGTAAGGCTCTTCTTCCAGCTGAAACCAGGTATTCACAGGTAGAAAAAATGGCTCTAGCATTGGTTTCAGCAACAAGAAAGCTGATGCCATACTTTCAGGCTCATACGATCCAGGTTCTCACCGATTGCCCATTTAAGCAAATCCTACAGAAGCTAGAAATTTTGGGGAGGTTAACTAAATGGGCAATCGAGCTGAGTGAATTCGATATTCAGTACATCCCCAGGATATCATTCAAAGGCCAAGCAGTGGCAGATTTTGTAGCAGAATTCACAGAACCAAACCTGGAAGGAAAAAGGATGATGAGCAAGAGTTTCCCCTAGAGGTTCTATATGGATGGTTCTTTGAACACTCATGGTAGTGGGGCAGAGATCGTGGTGTGCACCCCGGAAGAAGATGATGTTGAATGTGCCATGAGATTCGATTTTAGAGCAACGAACAATCAAGCTGAATATGCGGCACTGCTAGCACGACTTAGAGTTTTCATAGCTCTCGGAGCAGATGAGGTTGAGATGAAGGTATGATGGCTTATTTGGGCATAGAAAAGCAATTCCTTCAAAGATTCAAGGAATACAGAATTGTCCAGATCCTTAGAGAAGAAAATGAGAAGGTAGACGCTTTGTCCAAACTAGCATCAACAACAACCACGATCAGGCCAAAAACTATTTCGATCGCACATCTCTTCAGACCAAGTATAGTTGAGCTGAAAAACTTTGAAATCTCTGAAATCCAAACACCGTCAGACGGTTGGATGACTCAGCTAAAAAGATACCTAGAAGAAGGTGTACTCCCAAAAGATCCTCTAAAAGCCAAACGTATCAGGTACCGGTCAGCAAGATACACATTGATTGGAGAAGAACTATACAGAAGGGGTTTTCCTCGAACACTCCAAAGATGTGTATCAGAGGAAGTTGCATATCGGATACTATAGGAAATCCACGGTGGAGTATGTGGAAACCATACTGGGGGCAGGAGTTTAGCACACAAGGTACTCAAGTAAGGTTATTATTGGCCCTCTTTGTTCTTAGATGCACAGCGAAGCTCGGAAAGTTGTAGTGCTTGCCAAAGGATCACCAATGATATTCGGCAGCCCCCTGAACAACTTAGAAGCCTCACATCCTCATGACCATTCGCCATGTGAGGACTAGACTTAATTGGTCCAATGCCGGCAGAGATAGAGAGTGGAGCTAAGCACACAATTGTGGCTGTTGATTTTTTCACAAAGTGGGTAGAAGCTGAAACTTTGGTACATATCACGGAAGTAAATACCATGAACTTTGTAAAGAAAAATATACTCTACAAATTTGGAGTCCCAAGTACTATTATCACTGACAACGGCACCCAGTTTGATAATAAAAAATTCAGACAGCTGTGCAATGAGTACCAAATTGCAAATTATTATGCCACACCTGCCCACCCTCAAACGAATGGGCCAGCTGAAGCAGTAAACAAAATCAACAAGCACACACTCAAAGCAAAACTAGATGCCAAGAAAGGTAGTTGGGTTGAAAAACTTCCTGAGGTGTTATGGGCGTATCGGACGACAACAAGAACTTCTACAGGAGAAACTCCGTTCTCTTTGGCGTTCGGAACAGAATCTGTTATCCCGGTAGAAACATCATACATGTCACCTAGGGTCAGGCTATATGATGAAAACCAGAATGTTGATATGATGTTACAAAGCTTGGATGAACTAGAAGAGAAAAGGGAGAAGTTCCGAGTATGAAATGTGGCATATCAGCAAAGAGTGGCCCGACACTACAACTCTCACGTTCGGATCAGGAAATTCCAACTAGGAGACATGGTGCTCAGGAAAGTGTTGTTGAACACAAAGAACAAAGTTGTAGGCTCGTTGGCTGACAAATGGGAAGGCCCATACAAGATTGAAGGAATAGGTGGTCACAGAGCATATTGGATTGCCTGACCAGATGAATAGGTTTTACCTCGGCCACACAATGCCCAATATTTGAAGATTTTCAATCCTTGAAATTTGTTTTTATTTTTTGCTGGGATATTTTTAATTTTTAGCAATTCTTAGATTTACATTTGTCAGTTTTGCAGTTATGAATAAAAACCCGATATGGGATTCCGAAAATCTAAGCCCCAAAAATCTAAGCATATGATAATAATAACATATGCGACGAGCATGATAATAAGAACATGTAAGCAAAAAAAAAAGATAAAATGCTCGGGACCATTAATTTGGTAAAATTCCCGAATGGGCGGAGAAGCTCGTAGGAGCACATCAGCCGAGCAAGGTCAGTCGACCTTAGCAAAAAGGCAAACCCGATGCACTAGATTCCGGCAAACGGCTCAGGGCACAGTCGAAAAAAGTCCCGGTGAGATGCGTATCTGTGTTAAGTAGTTTAAAAGCTTAACAATTCGACAAACCCTTTCACAGCTAAAACTAAGAGACGTCTTCAGTAATTCATGATTTTTACAGCTAAAACTAGGAGATAAAATTGAGACCTATACTGTTTATCGATCTTGTGTGCATGATTTTTCCGCTGCATCAAAGAGTATGAATTAGAGTTCAAGTCAGATGATGAAAATTCTATACTTAGTAATTCATGACTTGCTTGTCAACCGGGGATGCTCGATAATTTCAACAAGCAAGATGGAATGTTATTGAAGTTATGATTTGTTTGTGAGTTCTAATAGTCCAACTCATGTCAAGTCAAAATACGATGCTTAATCGAAGGAAAAGGTGTTTCCTAGGATGAAAGATTTTGATATATTGGTTTGGTGGAGGGCAAATGTAAGTAAATATCCTGTTTGGCTCAAATTGCTAGAGATTTTCTAGCCATTATTTCATTTATCATTTGTTGCTTCAGAATCTTCTTTTAGTATTGGCGGCAGAGAATAGTGAGCTTGTACCGTAGTAGACTTCATCCGGTCACATTGGAGTCCTTAATGTTCACCAAAGCTAGTTATGGGTTGAAAGAATGTATGAAATTTATGTACATGATTAGATTATATGCACTGTTTTTTAGTCATTTAGTCATAAATAATAATTATTAGTATTTGATTTTGTTTATTGGGAAATGTTCAAAGGCTCCCACCACACCATGGGGCATGGGATACATCTTTTCAAGAAGAGAATGAGAATGTTGAAGAGGCAAATATTTTAATTATATATTTGTTCAAATTTATATCTTCAAAATTCAATTAATGTCTTTGTTGTTATATGTATGTGAGTAGCAATTTTGCTTATGATGTTGTCCGATAGTCTAATTGTCTCATGGACAGGGATATAACCCGGATTTATTATTAGGGGAGCTAGAATAAATCTTCTTAATAAACCTCTATGGAATAAAGAAATTTTGAAAGTTGAAAAATAAAGATGCACCTAGTAGTTAATAAGATAAAATTGAAATAATAATGTAGATATTTTAAAATATACATTTTTGGTGTAAGGCTACTAATAATGTACCAAAGAATTTTTTGAAAAGTTTTAACTAAACTTTAACAAGGTAAAATTGAAATAGAATTAAAGGAGATGAGGTTGGTCCGGTGGTATATTCATCACATCAATACCATAAGGTTGTGGGTTCAAATTCCCTCTCCAAAAAAAAAACCTGAAGTTATGTAATACTTTAAAAAAAAATTGAAATAAATTCCTCATTTGTTAGATCATGCAAAACCAAAACAACATTAACAAGATTTTTATAAAATAATGTATATATAGTTGTATTGTCATTTAATGATGCACTCAATTTTTATATCAATACTTTGTAATTGAAAGTAGAATCACCCTAAAATTTTATAAACAAAAACATATAATAACCCTAAAATTTCAAAACAAAATAAAATATTTAAATTTATATAATTCACAAAACTATAAATCAGATAAACAATAAAATTTCAAAATAAAATAAATTAATAATATATATATATACACACACATATAATTCATTAAAATATACCTAACTTGAAAACCAAACTTTTTTAGATAAAGAGTTCAAGTCAAATTTAGAGAATGGGAGAGTGGTTAATAAAAAATCTTTTTTATTGGAAGTGGTGGGAGTGAATAAAAATTGAAAAAAAAAAATTTATAAAAAATAAGAAACGAGTGAAAGAACATGCGTTGTATTTGCTTATATGCTTATATAATTGATGTAAATAGATAATGGAACAAATTGCAAGGACTATTCTATAATTTACTCAATTTTAATTTTTTGTTAAGATGGAACCCACCCTGGCCACTGTTATGGTCCGTCACTGCTCATGGATCATAGTGATGGAAGGATAAGAATATAAATGACTTTTTTATTAAGTTGTTGGAGAAAATTAAATTGTAAAGCTTTATTTGATTTGATTTTGTTATATTTATATAATAACAGGTGACTCGAACCTAGAACATTGCTCGGCACCTCTTTCCATTTAATTACATTGGACGGTGGTAATTTAATTACCTTTTGTTGAATTCATGTTATTTTACACCATTATGGAGGTTAGTTACAATTTTCTCATATAAAGCATGAAACTTTATATATTTTTTATCAGAAATTGGGTATAGACGGGGTGGGGAAATTATATCCCCCCCTCCCCCCCAAAGGTTATGTCTCCCTAAAGGTTATTAGACATACATTTCTTAGAGAATTTCAAAAGGAAAATGAATACTATTTGCATCGAATAAAAAGACTTATGCATAAAAGAAAATAATCTTTTTTTTTATGAACCAGGAAAGTCTTATACGTTCAGGAGTGAGATTTCCTTTTACCTTAAACTCCATGTAACTAGTATAAATAAACATAATATATATGTTATTAGATTTAAGAGCGAGGAGTGAAAAAAAGTCTGTAATATCAGAGAGTGGTGAGATCTTGGGAAGACCCCAAGAAATATCCAGGGAGGGATCCGGGGAATATCATTGGATGAAGTTAGAGATCTGTGGGTGATATTCAGGGAAGAACTAGGGGATGTTAAGGGGATTCTTGGTGATGATCTTGTGTGTGTTGTTAGCTTAGGGACTTGGTAAGGCTCTATGGTTTGAGGTTAAGGTTAGAGTGAATCTGGAAGTATATAGTTATAACAATTTATCATATAATAGAACTTTCTCTAATATCCTGACGGCTCATTGTTTGTTACCCGATTTTAGTTTTCCACATATATCTTGTGTTGTAATTGGTTTATTTTCTCTCATCTATTTTTTCTACCATATACGTTATTATTTGTTATGTATGAATATTAGGTAACGCACTTTTGAATAGATGGTCCCTGAAATATGTAACACCCATAACCTCACAGTACGGGTATGAAGACTGAAGAGTTTTACCATCGGACCAACCTGATCTCATCATTTGTACACATAATTATAATAAAAGAAACCAAAATTAATATATGTTCTAAGATCTCGTTCCAAACACATTCTAAATTGTTAATATTAATGAAGGTAAAGAGAAGAAACATGGGAAAATAGGTTTTATTAAAATGGAGATTTTTTCATCTTTCTACACTTCCCTTCTAAAGACATTTTATCCTAAAAACCAAAGTCTTATAAATAATATTAAACTCTATTAAATTTTGCAGTAACTGATGACAATTAAAGTTGTTTTAACAACTATAAAACTAAACAATCTATTAAAGATATGTTTAGGAAGGCTTTTCAAATAAAGCTTATATTATTGAGTAAAGCTTTTAATAAAAAGATGTACGTTGTTTAGTATTTACTCAAAAAAAAAACAATTTTAAGTTAGTTGATTGTTTGATAAAATATATCAAAAAGAGTTAGTGTTGTTAAAAGGTGCAAAAGTGGACAAACAAAATATTTGTAATGGAAGAGTGTATGGAAAAATATCTAAAGTTTATGATAGGTAGATGAGACTCTTTATCTCTTTTTAAAAACCTTAAAAACAGCTCCTTAAAGAAGTTCAAATTTTTGGTTTCTTCGATATATATAAAATAACTTTTTAAAAATATTAAAAAGCATTTTTTTCAGTTTGACCAAACAACCAAAAAAACCATCAAAATAGCTATTATTAAAAAATAAACTTTTAGCCGGTAGAAAAGTCATACCAAACATACACCAACTCTAACATATCTTTTGGTGCCAATAGACCTGCCATATTTTATCAAATGTATCATTTGTACATGTAAACGATCTGTTGCTAAAACTCTAGCCGAAAAAAGCCTTATCAAAGTAAGCAAACTTGAACACAGGAAGAATCCAAAATGCAAGCAAATCTGAGTTGCTAGGCAAGAGCAAGGTATTAGTTTAGGTAGAGTTGCGGCTATGTAGGATAGTATTGCAACGGTTCATCTGCAACTAAATATAAGCATACAACTTCTTGTTCATAACTCAAGGCGGTGGACTGGAGAAAAGATAGAAAACGTATCCTTCTTCAGAGGTTCATTCTTATCTCAAGAGTCCTGCATTATTCAAGTATACGCAAGGTAACAAACACATTGAAGATTTGAAAAGTAATATATATCAGTAAATCACAAAACCTAGAATCCATTTTCCTCAAGTGGTCACAACCCTAGGCAAAAGCAGCACATCAACAGTTATCAGTCGATTTCTTAACTTCTAACCATGAAGCATTGAACCCCATTTACAAAGAAGTTTTCAATTCAGAAAGAGCTTCAATATACTTCAGATTGGGGATGGGCATTTCCCATGGAGCCCCACCCCCACTTGGGGGTCAAAATTTACCCCCAAAATCTAAATGGGGGGTGGGGGCCCTTACCCCTATTTCTCCATTCCCTCATTTCTTTTAATAGGGATGGGGGTAGAGCCCCATTTCCCGATATATTTTTATGTTTTTACTTTTATTTTCCTAAAAAGATAATGATCGTAACACTATTATTCATTTACTCTCTACCCATTTTATTCATATATAATACTATATTAGTATAGTTATTTATATTAATTTTAGATTAAATTAAATCACTTATATATTTTAAATTATTTATTGAATTAAATTAAATCAATTATATATTTTAAATTATTTATTAGATTGAATATTGAAATAGAATGAATCAAACGATTTGAAAGATCAAATTTCGAATCTCAAATTCTAAATTCTATATTTCGAATTTTAAATAAAAAAATATTAGGATTGAAAATAGAAGAAATGGGGGACGGAGGTGGAGGTAGGGGAGCCTCCCCCCAAACACCTCCATCCCCACTTCTCCCAAATAGGGTTTGGGACAGGGGTGGGGGTGGGGTGGGTGGACCCTCCCCTGCCCCAATGAGCCCCCACGCCCATACCTACTTCAGATCATTAACCAAGAGTGGTCAATTTCTAAGCTGGTTAACACTCCACATCCAACTGTACTAAAAGTATGAGCTGTGCCAACCTACTCTAGTTCAAAGCTCTGAAAAATATTACAAATTTACCGCAACCAAAAATTAATCATATTCATGTTACCACTAATGAACAAGAAAGTCATTTCAACACAAACATGTTAAGAGAAATTGCACCTATTTCCCAACCAGTTTCAATTCCAAAACACAGGAAGTGTACGAAAACACAATCAAATGCAATTAAAAGATGTTATATGTAATTTTCGAAAAAGGAAAAATGAATAAGATTACAAGGTAGAAAACAAGTTTCAAATTTACTAGCATATGCCCTAACGGAAATCATAATTTGCATAACCCTACAAATTCATGTAACTGAATTAAAAAAATAATAATAATAATAAAGAAAAAATAATAGCAGCACTCAAGCAGCTGCAGTTCATTTAATTGACCAAACTAGTTTATTTCTGCATTCTGACAAGTTAAACAAAGTCCATCAAAAAAATAAAAAATAAACAAGCTAAACAAAGCAATTATAATTGCAGAACTAAAAAACAGAATCTATCAAAACCACCATGTAACCTAAAACTTTTAGTGATCAAAACTCAGATGACAACACTCTGAAGTGCAAACACCATTTTTAATCACTTTGGTAATCCTAAATTTCATGACCAGTAAAAGAACCTTCTAAGTTCTACCAGCTCCAGCAAAGTCCAGAAAGGATATTTTCTCCTTACCAATACCAGGACATTTCTCTCTTTTCTACAACTGACCAACTAAACCACCACCGCTTTGGGTGAAAAAACATAAATACCAAAGAGAGAGCAAAAACGGCCCAAATCCCATTTGTGACATGACTATATATATGAAGATGATTTATAATCTCTAGCACCAATTGATCACAATTGCTTTTCCCTCTTGCATAAATTTTCTACTGTTGAGATTCAACAATAGCTGCAATTTCTTTTTTTCTTTCTTTTAATTTTTAAGTGGGGCTATATTTCAAGCAAAATGAAATTGAAACAATAACAGATGGTGACAGTGACTTGTTTTTGTAGAAAAATCGCCATGACAATGATTACCTTGCTTGACTGCTTCAGGCTCTGGAAAATACAAGTCTTCAAACAAAATCACATGATGCAAAAGAATTTATACCAAAACTGATAATGGAGCATGCAAGCAGCAATTATAAAAAAACAAAAAACAAAAAACTTCACTCCTCTTCATCGGGGCTAGAAATATTAAAGGAGAAGAGATTAAGAGAAATCTGACTACCTGGTTAGGCATTTATCAAGCTGCAGAGTGTAAAGTTGAAACATTACACAAAAGTTTTAATTGAAAATCACATGAAGAAAGGATCGGAAGTTTAAGATAATACATGATAAATCCATCAACAAACTGCAGTTGCATTTGGATTTTATATAAAAACATGCAAGAACAAAGTAAATTAAACAGATAAAATGTATGCGCAGGCAACTACCCTTATTGAAATCAAATATCACATCCTCTTTAACTGCAGTCTAGGCAAACTGCTCTGCTAAAATTGGCCTGCGCTTCTTCAATGCGCAAAGAGATAGAGAAGAAGACCAGTCCACAAATTTTGACACAATCTCACAAGCCTGGTAAAAACCCATAAAGTTTTTATAAGTCATTACAGTCTCTTGCACCACCAAAAAACAAATAA
Source organism: Dipteronia dyeriana (assembly GCA_032871835.1). NCBI lineage: Eukaryota > Viridiplantae > Streptophyta > Magnoliopsida > Sapindales > Sapindaceae > Dipteronia > Dipteronia dyeriana. The sequence continues at coordinate 68,487,330 of CM065295.1, read as the reverse complement.
TCTTTAATTGAATATAGTACATAGACAGTACAACAGTCAACACCAAAAACAAGATATGCTGAGAAAATCCCGATGCAATGAACTGACGATAAAGAGTTTAGTAGCATTAAATGGACAAATATTTGTGGCAAGCATGTGGGATCTCCTAAATGGCCTTTGTCTATTTGACATATCTTTCAAAGAAATAAGTCTCCCTACAACCCTAGAAGGTACCACTAAGATGTTCTAGATATCATCAGAACTGCCAGTATGCATTTAAATTCACAAGTTATGGCCCTCACTTAAAATTATATCAATCACAATCAAGCAAATTCACTTCTCGTGGTCAGACATATCCACCCTGAATAAGTCAATTAGTAAAACCCATTTTCCAGCAAAGGAAGCCAAGCATCGAATGCAAAGCCATTTTCCCATAAGGCTATTATATGGAACATTTTTATTGTATCAGCTATGCCAAGCAATTTAAACAACAATTATATCATCCTGTAAATCACAATTAAATTGCAAGTATTTGCAACAACGGAGGATTTTCTGGCATTTTAAGGGATTCTGGAATTTGCAGAAGTTAACTATGATTATTATTAACTGAGTTTCACAGACTTAAGCAAAAATATGAAGGTACGGAAGGAAAAAGTTTAGTGGTGAAAGCAGTTCCCCGATTAGTTGGTACAAAAGCTCCAAATCTTATGCCACATGTTTCAAAATTGAATGAATTAACGATAAGTTTAGAAGATACGAGAAAAAAAATTGGGCAAAAAAGTATAGAAATAAAAATTATGAATAGAATGAATGTTAAATGTCATGATATTCTGAAGATGGATTCATTTGAATTTTTGAACACATAAATCCCCCCAGCTTCTACTGTGCTTCAAATTTGGAATACCCTTTGTCCTATAACTCCTTACTTATTTACCATGCTACAGAGAAGAATACAATTATTGCATCTTTCAGACATCTTATATGGAGTTTAAAGGTATTTCCTTTTCGATCTAGTTAACTGTGCATGTCATCCCTAGGGTGTATTCATAGTTATTAGGATTTCATGCACCCAAAATGCACATGATCCCTTTGTTTAGGTTAACAACATCAACAATAATACCAATAATAACAATAATTATAGTAAATGCAAAAAAAATTGAAACCTCCAAACTAATGCTTAATTCAAAAGAACGACCTAATTGAAAAATATGGTGATAAAATTGTTTCCTGCTCTTTTAGAATATTTTAAACATCTAAATTGCAATATCAAATATGCCTATAACCAAAAAACAGTCTACCATCAAATATACAATCTCAAATGTGTGAAAAAATTCTAATATAGGGAACCAAAATAAAAATTTAGCCAAAAATTTTATAAATGCAAAATAGCTTTCAAAACCATGAATTATAAAAGCAAAATAGGCACATGGATATATAATCATGGTCCAAACAAAAACCCATTTGAAATTTAAAACAATTGTTTATTTTTTTTCTTGAAAACCAATAAAATATCCATCTCACTCATTTCTAACATTGTTGCAATATTTTCGAACATCGAACCTATATTCATGCTTTGGTCGATTAACATGTACATATTAAAGTACACTAATCACTAACCTGAAGCTGGTTATAATGAAAGTCATGATTTCCACTGTCTAGATGTCGGTGTTGTCAAACAAAGCTGAAACCAAACCAGAATCAATAGGGGGGGGGGGGGGGGGGGGGGGGGGGATGATTATTGACTTCATCGCATGAAGGTGATTAAGAGAAGAGTGGTTAATACTTGCTACACTATTTCTAGTTCAACAAAAAAAGGTATAAGACCCACTAGACTAGCCCCCTATATCTGGACAAGGACAGGTATAAAGACCTCATGTAAGACAAAAATTAACCTATACCAGTATTAGTCTAAACATAAAATTACACAAGGGTCACACTAGAATCCATGAACACAGTTGCAACTGATTACAATAAATAAAGCTCACACTAACTCTATATGGGATGAGATCACTTTTTTCTTACAAGAGAAAGTCCCTACACTCATCTAAATATTAAGGGGTAGCTAATCAGGTTCCATACCCTTTAGGTGGACTAGAAACGTGTAGCAACCACTCATCTCTTTAGTCTCTCGTTCAACCAGCAAAGTCAAGAACCACTTTCAACTTCACCTCCTCAATCGGTTCCGGTTTTAGCTCTATCCAACAACATTATCAACGAGAACATCACGGCTTCACTATACTCAGTCCCTAAGTCAATAATCAAGTATTCTAATATGCATTTTAAAGGACCAAAGCATGGATTTTGAATTTATATGTTTGAAAATATCCTAAAGAAATCATCATGCAACCAATACCAGCCCCAAAACTCAAAACCTTGATAAGACCCAGTAAGGTCGTAATGCTCTCGGTCAACATCAAACACCTCTCCCACCTAACATGTGTGTGTGTGTTACTAAATGAGAAAATCAACACCATTTCAAAAAAAATATAAGATTTCATGTAAAAAAATTGAAGGATTCATTTTTTTTATTTCATTTTCTTTGTTCTACATATATTTAAGCTTAGTCAATAGTCAAATTCAAAGACTTATCAATCTAATGGAAATAACTTAATCTTCCAACAAGAAGCAATTTAAGATTCAAATTCTAATTAAATAAGCAATTCTCTAACAATTCTTTTACTATGTGCGACCAATCTATCATAATGCCTCGGTATTTAATTCAAGTGAAAAATCCAATGAAGCACCATGCAATTTAAACCAAAAAAAAAATTCTAGAAAATGACCCAATCTATGTCCATACAATAGAGCTTCAACCAACACGATGAACACATTGTCTAAATGATATAAAAAAACCTAAATCATAAACTAAACAACACTTAACAACCACCCTAATTTTTGTAACCAATATATCCAGTAAAGGTGGCCATTGATTGGTTTGGGTTGGTTTGGTTTTAGTTAAAACCAAACCAAACCAAACCAAACCAAACCATTAGCTCATCTATTAAATGATTTACAACCCAAACCAAGCCAATCCCATAAAGTTGGTTCGGTTTGGTTTGTTGTTTAAGGATCAAGTCATCAAGCTCAAAACAGTAAAATTTCATCTACTTCCCTTCAATTAACTTTGGCTTTTCTTAAGTTTATCCACTAGAGTATTATTGTTATATCATAATAAGATTTTAATTTCAATTGAAATTTGAAACAGACATAATAATATTTATTCAAGTAGCTAACTCAAACTATCAATGTATGTGGATAGTAATGGAATCTAGCATGTGTTCTATTTCCACAATTCCACTTTTAGATCTTTAATCAAGTGTTGAGGATAAATGATGGATCTCTAGTTTGGCATTTGAAGCTTATGCTCTCTAGTCCTGTTAGTTTCAGAAAATATGTAAAAATGCAGTTTATCAACTTAAAAGAGGAAAGGTAAAACCAAAACATGATTTTAAAAATCTAGAAGTCGTTCAATATAATATATACCATGGAAACATTGTTCATCATAGTGGGTCCCTTTGTTATATTAACTTGTGTCCATAACATTCTACTAATCATAGCATTTGACAAAGTTTAGTGGTTTGTACTGTGAAGAGATATGACCTATATAGCAACATAATACTAGTTTTTCTTCCTTTTACATCATAATCAATTAAAAATAAATCACTTTGATCTATATTCTTTTAAGGTATGTTCAACAGTTTGAGCTAGGTTCTTTTAGTATGACAGCGTACAACCTACAAACCAAACCAAACCAAACCGATTGGATTGATCATTAAAAAATTAGTACGTTTATTTTACTTTAAATAACCAAACTACCCACTTAAAGTGGTTCGATTTGGGCAGGTTAATCGATTTTCACGGTTTGAGTGCCCACCTTAAAGCCAAGACTGAGTGATTGTTTGGCAAGTGTCAACATCTACCATTTCCTCTATTCAAGGATAATCACAATCAAGCTGCTGCGCAAGAACCCCTAAAGCAACATGTCACCTTACAGCAAGTCTCAGTGCCTAAAACCCACCTGCCGTCCTCTTTCCAAATGATTTTTGCTAAGTCATTTTTACTCTCAAATAGTGTAGTCACAAAAGACCACCATTTTCAGTTTAGCATAGAATGGGGACTACATTGCTAAGTATTCCAAACCAAGCAACATAGATCCAATTATAACACCAAATCAGTGGGATAAAAGGGCAATAACTGCAGAAGTGCATCAAAATGCCAACATCCCCGGTCCCCAGCAAGCAAAAGTCAAGAACCCATAAACCAAACACAAAAACCAATTCAAGGCAACAAACACAAACACAGAAACATAAAGACCAATAACTTTAGTTAACCATGAGAGAAAAAAAAAAAGATAAATTTATTTCCTACGAACCCTAGAAACAACTTGATATTATAAAAAGAAATAACTGACCTAATTTATTACTGATAGCCTCCACCGATGGTATTTTCATCCTCCTCGACCTTGGCAGTCAAATAAACCCTAGGAAAATCGTTGACGTCGAAGGTCTGCTCCTTCATCATCTGCACGACGTCAGCCTTCTTGAGGACCGATCTGCCTTTCGGTGGGCGATTCCTGCGCTGGTCGCGCGTGTAGTACTTGATGTCGAAGACGGTCTCCGGGTTGGAAGTGGGAACGATAGCCTTCTTTTTGGTGGTGGCCGGGCATTCGAGCCGGTACTCGGTGGCCAAGGGCACCGCCAATCTGTATTCAGGGTCGGCACAGGGCCCGGTTATTTCCCAGGGCTTCTTCAGGTAACGACGTAGAGTCTGGACGACGGACCTGGTGGCTGCGGATGCCGCCTTCGCCATTTGCGGTGGTTGTTAGTTTTCGATGCCTCGGTTTTTATTTTTTAACTTACTGACTAAAATCGTTTACTCGTGTTCTTATTTCTATTCTATTGATTTTTATTTTTTATTTTTATTCTTTTGAAAAAAAGGGGGTATTTTAATTTTTTTTGTTATCGTTTTAAATTAAATCGGTTTGATTTTGATTAAAGTCATATTGAACCGACATATATTCACTTTTTTTATAAATGTGAATCGGTTTGAACCGTTTTGAACCTAACACCGAATTGAACCGAACTAATGGTGTAATTCTAGATCAGGTCCGGTCCGTTTACGAAAACTGAGGAATGGCACGGCCCGGTGGCCTGCTTCAGGCGGGCCGGTCCACGGGCCTGGTCCATAATCATTTACGAAACCAATTTTTAAAAATTAAATGCCCGTTCTGTAAGCGTTTTTCAGTTGCTGTTTTTTGAAAATAAAAATGAAAATGAAAACAGTATTTTTTGTTTCATTTTCGAATTCTGAAAAAGCGTCTGGTAGCAAATACTGAAAACTGTATTTTGAAAATGAAAACGGAAAAAACACGTCTGGTAGGTTAACCGAAAACTATCAAAAATTGAAATATCAATTTTAGTATTTTGTTTAATATTATTACAATTATAAACAAATTGATTAAATAATTAACCAATATAATTTTTGTATTGTAATTTTTAAATTAAACAAAAGCAAGACATCAAAAAATAATTCAAAAAATCATATCAAAGAAATGAATAATCAAAACTAAAATCTTAAATTATAAATAAATATAATATAATATATTTATATATATATATATATATTATAATAAAAATATAATTGTATATTATAATTTATATTATAGTAATGTTATATATATATACAATATTATATAATATATTAATATATATTTATAAATATATAATATATATTATAATATTATATATATTATATATTCTATAAATATATTTTATATATAATAATTATTATAATATATATATATAAGAGGGACACTTTGGTAATTTAAAAAACTTGTTCCGTCTTGTCCTGGTCATATCAAACGCATAACAGTACAGTTAGTAGTTTAAGATTTCTTTTAATATAAAAAAAATGAAAAACAAAAACGAAAAACGAAAAACGAAAAACGAAAAACAAGTATTTTGTGTTTTTCAAATCTTTCACTTTTAACACTGGTTTTGTTTTTCATTTTTTTTTTTTTAAATAAAATGAAAAACGATTAACGAACGTGTTTTCGAAATCGTTTTTGAAAAATAAAAACGAAAACGGACCGAAAAACAACTACAGGAAGGGACCTAAGTTTTTTTGGGTTTTGGGTTTACGGTTTAGTTTACGAAAAATAAAGTAATATACAAAAAAAAAAATTGATTGTTCTATCAATTTAACAATTCAATTATATAAATGTAATTTTGAAATTAATTTGTTTATCTCTTGAAATAATTAATATGAAAAATAAGACTTCAATAAAGATAAAGTAATATAAAATAATAAAAATACATGTAATTACGAAAGTATGAAATGAACAATTTTTTATTTATTTAATTATTTTTCACTTATGGAATTCAGTATTACATATTTACATGATTGCCTCATTAAAAACCTTACCAAGAAAAACTCAGTGAGATAAAAACTTGGTAAGGGAAAAAGAGTGCAATCGTATTACAACTTACAAATAAATACTAAATACATATGTAAAAGTATAACCTAGTTATTGGCCCTGTCCACTACCTGCTGGTTCATCAATATGTAGATTGTTGGAATTTAGAATAAGCTCTTTATCTACATTTTGATTTTACAACCTTTTTTTAGCATGCTCCCAATCCCGAATGCATGTTAATACCTCCACCATCTTCGGAGACAAACATCTTCTTCTTGGTTCAATTATGCGTCCACTGGTGCTGAAAGCTTGTTCTGAAGACACCGTTGATATAGAAATAATCAGTACATCACGTGCTAAGTGTGACAGAACTGGATACCTGTGCGTATAGGTCTTCCACCATAACAACAAATAAAACTCTTCTTTGTCTTCAACAGCATCGAACTGTGCTTCACGGTACCTAATCAGTTCGGTACAAGAATATGGGTCAGTTATTTGCCTTGAAGAAGTACTTGCTGATTTGTCTTTTTTTTTCACCGTTTTAGAAGGCTCCAACTGGTTTGATTCGGCTCTGTCTCCGGTTGTTTTGATTGGGGGTGTCAATGTTGTCAAACCTGCTCTCATAAATACGAAAAATCTCGAACAACTTGGTTCGAATGTCAGTAATTTGTTCTGAATAATCTATTGACAAATTAGTACCAATAAACTAAAGCAAAACTTATAAACCAGATAATTTAACCCTAAGATCTACTATAACACTTAAAGCATCAAGTAGAGGAATGTTAGCCCAATATTTTTTCAACTTTGTCTCCATGGCAACAACTGCAGCGCCTAGATATTCATCTTCTCTATAATTGTTTAAGACTTTAGACATTTCCACTATCTGATGGATTGTCTGAGAAGATGTGGGGTAATAGACCCAGGAAAGAGTTACAGCGGCATTGTAAAAAATCTTTAAAAATTGAACAAAAACCCTTGCCACATACCAATCGTCTGTGGTAAGTGTTTTTGCTTCAGGACGACCTGTTTTTGCCAATTTCATGTTATAAAACATGTAATGGTTATATCATATTCCAAACAATTTCCCAACATTAAATAAGTAGAGTTTCACCTTATCGGCATTTCAGTTTGGAATCATCGGGGTTTGAGACCGTTTAATTTACAATGTCTCTTGAATTCACTGAATCTATGATTAGAACTGCAAATCCAAGTCTATTTGGTCGCTTACCTGCTTTAAACCAGCATGTACAACTAAATTTATAATATGACATGCACACCGTTGATGGAAGAAATAATCTCCATCTTACGGGATATTTCATGCAACAAACAATGCAATAGAGCTAGTATTTGTAGATGTATTATCTAATGTGATCGAAAGGATGCGATGCGTGATTTCACAAGTTTATAAAACAAAAACAATGACATTAAAAATGTTTTTTGCGGTATGTGTAAAATCCATAGGACGAAAACCAATAATTCTTTTTGTTATCCTCCAGTCATAATCTAAATAGTGTCCCGTGACACATAAATAGTCATGTTTGGAACATGCATTCCAAATATCAGAAGTTAATGCAACATAGACACTTAAATGTTGTATTTCAGCAATCAAGTAATCTCTTTAGGCTTCAAACAATCTTATCAAATCATTTCTAGTTATGGTTCTAGAAACAGGTTCAAATTGGGAGTTATATGCAGAAGTGATTAATTCTTTATAAAATGAACTCTCACCAACACTGATCGGTTGGTCAGTTTATGCAATGTATCGTGCTAAGCACTCTCTAACGTACATGACGTCTAACTGCCACGTCGTAACGGACCCGTCTGGGTACCGTTGTAGTTGTGTCTGGGTTGTAGTGTCTACCTGTCCATGTGCAGTCAGACATTTGTACATATGACGTCTCAAATGTCTGGTTCCCTTCCTACTTGTGGCATAATCCTTATGACAAAACTTACATTTAGCTCTAGGCCCGGACGTCCCGTCTGGGAGTGTCATTTGGACTATGTTGAAACACTGTCATACATCTGATATTAATTTTCTGGAACAAGATATTGGTGTACCGACAGAACCAGAAGGTCCCGCTTGAGTATGAGTCGGCTTCGAAATATCAAATTCATCGTTGAACATGTTTAAACAGTCCGAAAAATAAGGCTGGTGGTTATGATCCATTTTCTGAAGTAAAAATATGAACACTATAGTCATTAATAGTCAAATTAAAAATCAATTTTTACTAACAATATATTTTTAAATTAATTACTACCCTTGGCAATCTTAATTTACTAAAAATAATTAATAAAAATAATATGAAACTTAAAAATATTATTTTACTTTAAAAAAAAACTAAATAAACAACTACACTAAAAATTCATAATCTACTAAAAAAATATATTAAATTCACTACTACAAATTAAATTGATAAATTTACTAACAATAAATATTAAATTAAATACTACATATAAAAATCTTAATTTACTAATAAAACTTATTAAAATTAACCGCTACACTTAAAATTCATAATATACTCACAAAAAATATTAAAATAAACAACTACACTAAAAATTCATAATTTATTAACAAAAAATATTAAACTACACTTAACATTCATAATTTACTTATTAAAAAAATAAATTAAATAATACAAATTAAATTCCTAAATTTACTAATAACAAATATTAATATTACTATTAAATTTAAAAATCTTAATATACTAAACAAATAATGTTAATATTAATGTACAAAAATTGATAAACTAACTAACTAAATAAAAACGTTTTCATTTAGTATCTACAGTCTAAACATAAAATTATAATTTACTATCAAAAAATGTTTCAACAAAAGTAATAAGAAACTTGTACCTTTAAAATGTGGTGTGTTTGTGGAAAATTTAGAGAATTTCGTGGAGAGATTAATAATGAAATTGAATTAAAAAGTGTAGAGAATTTGAGAATGTATAGATTGAGATTTAAAAGAATGAGAGATTGAAAGAATGATAGAGAATGTGAATGGAAAATGAAATGGATGGAAGTATTTATATAAAAAAAAATGATTTGTGGATCAAAATTAAATTTGGAAGACTTTAGGGTTTTTTTTTTTTTTTTTGTAAATTTCAGAGTCTCCAACGGTTGGAATTCAAAGTCCAGCCGTTGGAGGGAATATTTAAAAAAACAAACTAACGGTCGAATACGCAAAACCGGCGTTGGATGTGAACCATTAGATTTACATACTTTAATTCAAAGTGTATGCATTTATCAAAGTTTCTCCATAATCAACGGTCTATATGCACGCACTGATATAAGTTATATCAGATAGGAAAACCAATATATATATATATATAAATCGGTGAAGATATGATAGAGGGTTTGAAGTGAGTAAAAAATAATTTTGAAAAAGAAGAAAGAAGATATCTTAGGGTTTGTAAAATAAGAAAAAAAAAACATAAAAGACGAAAAAAAAACTAAAGATGGAAAAGAAAATCTGTTTGTAGTGTCTTTAGAACTTTCTTTAGTAATTTTATTTCAGATTAAAATTGTCATTAATAAAAAATATTAAAATGAAGTTTAAACAAATAATTAATGAATTATCAATAGTATTTTTAATTAAAAAGTTATCACATGTCAATGATTTAGTGTGTGTTTAGTATGTCTTTTGTAGGGATCAAAATCGGTTTTTTTATATATTATAAGCTATTTTGAAGTTTTTTTTTAGTTGTTTGGCAAATATCAAAACAGTTTTTTTAATATATGAATTGTCTCAATCACCTTTAAAAAAACTATTTTATGTGTACTTGGAGAAGCCTAAAATTTGGATTTTTCCAAATAGTTTTTTTTTTAGTTTTTTTTTATAAAAAAAAGCATATGAATTATCTAAATTACCCTTTATAAATTTTAAATATTCCTCCATACAACTCTTTTATTATAAATATATTGTCAACATCTTTTATGTAAATACAAAATTGTATGCATCTCATATTAAGAGTGTGTTTTGTATGACTTTTCAAGTAGAGTTTTTAGAATAAATCTTCTTATAGTAGAGTTTATAACAAAAATGTTTTTTGTTGTCTAAATTACAAAAAATGTGTTAACAATATATTTTCAAAAATAGCTTTTGGTTGAGTGAATTGTAAAAAAAATGTTGACAATGTATTTATAATAAAAAAGTTATATGGTGGAATATCTAAAATTTATAAAGGGTAATTGAGACAATTAATATGTTTTAAAAAATATAAAAAAAAAATTAGAAAAACTTAAATGTTGTGCTTTTCCAAGTAGATATAAAATATCTTTATAAATGTGTAATTAAGACAATTCATATATTAAAAAAAATCTGATTTGAGTTTTGCCAAACAACCAAAAAAAACTTCAAAATAGCATATAGTATTAAAAAAAATATTTAATCCTTATAAAAGTCATACAAAATACACACTTTAGTATGATACACCACTCATCTTGTCAACGTTTTAGTGTTGAACAGGTGCACACCAGTTGAACAGCGCATCAGATGCACCAAAGATTTTCTCCCAAAGGCCAAAATGCCCAAAACTCATACCAAAATAGAAAATTTCTTTTTTAAATAAAAAACTAAGCACCAAAAAGTGAAGTTAAGAAGGCAAGCCGAAGCCGAAGCCGAAGCCGAAGCTGAAAGTGACCTTTATTCCGATCGATCTCAAAAGTGCATTGCGTTAGAGTTAGAATATAAATAAATAAATAAATTGGATAGATAAACCCCTCCCGACTGCATCACGACCTGATGAAATTATGAGTTCGAATGTTCACCTTTCTGAAATTACTTAGGTTATGGGTTCGAGTCGATCCCCCGTGAAAATACCTAAATTTATGTAATATTTTTTGAAAAAAAAAATAGAAAAGGTAAAAAAAAAACAAAAAACTTTGGCCCGTCTTGTAAGCGTTATTCAGTTGCTGTTTTTTAAAAATAAAAATGAAAATGAAAACAGCGTTTTTGGTTTCAGTTTCGAATTCTGAAAAACATGTCTGGTAGCATATACTGAAAGCTGTATTTTGAAAATGAAAACAGAAAAAAATGGTCTAGTAGATTAACCGAAAACTATCAAAAATTGAAATATCAATTTTCGCATTTTGTTTAATATTATTACAACTATAAACAAATTGATTACATAATTAACCAATATAAATTGTGTACTGTAATTTTTAAATTAAACAAAAGTAACACATAAAAAAAAAAAATTCATAAAATCATATAAAAAAATGAATTAATCAAAACTAAACTCTTAAATTATAAATAAATAATTACTATATATATTATTATAAATTAAAACTGTAACTCTATATATATTATATATATATATATATATATTTTTTATTATAATATATTTTTATATATAATAATACATAATGTATTGCATTATATCCTATATAAATATATAATATTTGATATTATGTACCTAAAATATATTATTTTATAATATATATATATATATATATATATATATATTATTGTATGAATATTTCTAGTTCTAGTTGGAAATAAATTATTCTGAAATATATATATAAGGGGCACTTTGGTCATTTAAAAATCTTGTCCATTCTTATTCTAGCCATATGAAACGTATAATAGTACAATTAATAGTTTTAAAAAATAATTTGTTTTTTATATAAAAAAAATGAAAAAAAAATGAAAAACAAAAACAAAAACAAAAACAAGTATTTTAGGCCCCTGATTTTCAGTCCGTTTTCGTTTTTATTTTTCAAAAACAATTTTGAAAACACGTTCGTTAACCATTTTTCATTTAATTTTTGAAAGAAAGAAAAAATGAAAAACAAAACCAGTGTTAAAAGTGAAAGATTTGAAAAACACAAAATACTCGTTTTTCGTTTTTCGTTTTTGTTTTTCATTTTATTTTTCATTTTTTTTTATATTAGAAAAAAATCTTAAACTTTAATTGTACTGTTATGCATTTGATATGATTAGAACAAGACGGAACAAGATTTTTAAATTACCAAAGTGCCCCTATTATATATATATATATATATATATATATATATATATATTTCAGAATAATTTATTTCCAAATAGAACTAAAAGTATTCATATAATATATATATATATATATATATATATTATTATTATATATATATATATTAAAATATTATATATAATATATGTGTAATAATATATATAATATTGTTATGTATATATATATTAAAACTAATAATATATTATATAATATTATATATGTTGACGTTGATTTCTAGATGTAGGAGAAAAGGCAACAAAGATTGGATTTTAGCTGTGATTTCAAAGAGAAAGAGAAGGAGAAAGTAATCAGACGTAAGTTTTTTACGTGGTAAAACTTCGATGACCGGAGAAACGTCCACGGGTGGTTGAATGATCAACCAAACCAAAATCCACTATGAAATAATATAATTACAATTCTTGATCTCTCTTACTTATATCTGTATTTTTCTATGATTGCTGTTTATATTTGTGTGACGAGATTATGGGTCTATTTATATGTCCATAGAACCCTAATCTTCTTTGTACAAGTAATAAAAGATCTTTGTATTTAATTATGATTATCTACTTGTTCGAAGTAGTTTGTCTTCTTTCCTGTTTCGGAGACTTGTATTGAGATCGAATGAGACTCTTGTAATGTAGTCAATTTATGACTTATTTCCTTATAAGAGCGTAGTCTCTTTGAAGAAATAATTTTGTTGCCTGATTATGAACCCTTTTTGCTTGATAATTATGTTTTTTTTTTGGAATTCCTCTTTGATATGAATATCTTCGTGTATTTTAATGACTTGATTCGTGTGGGCTACGCGCTGGGTTTTTTATTCAGTTTTCTTCATGTTTGTCCGGAGTAAAAAACGATATCAGCTGGTCCCGAGTGACGTCATCTGATCCCGAGGATAAAATGTCATCAATTATCCCCGAGTATGTTTAACTGACCCCGAGTAGTATATGGTGTCAGTTGACCCCGAGCAGGTCTTGTTCAATACTTGTTTATTCGAGCTTCTCTTCTTTGGTGATGCCTTGCAGGATGCCTGTTCGGACGTCCACCTGTCAAATTTATCTTTTTTGTTAATGACGTGTATATCTGATAAAATTTACATACGACAATATATATAATATCAAATATTATATATTTATATAGGATATAATGTGATATATTATGTATTATGATATATAAAGAAATAATAATTTTTAATAAATAATATATATTATAATATATATATATATATATATTAATATACAATTATATTTTTATTATATAATATATATATATATTATAATTAATTATTTATAATTTAAAAGTTTAGTTTTGATTAATTCATTTTTTTGATATGTTTTTTTGGATTATTTTTTGATGTGTTACTTTTGTTTAATATAAAAATTACAATACAAAAATTATATTGGTTAATTAGTTAATCAATTTGTTTATAGTTGTAATAATATTAAACAAAATACTAAAATTGATATTTCAATTTTTGATAGTTTTCGGTTAATCTACCAGACGAGTTTTTTCCGTTTTCATTTTTAAAATATAGCTTTTAGTATTTTCTATTAGACGCGTTTTCAGAATTAAAAAATGAAATCAAAAATACTGTTTTCATTTTTATTTTTATTTTCGAAAAACAGCAACTGAAAAATATTTACAGGACAATGTTTTTCAAATCTTTTATTTTAACACTGATTTTGTTTTGTATTTTATTTTTTTAAAAATAAAATGAAAATCGGTTAACGAACGTCTTTTCAAAATCGTTTTCAAAAAAAAAAAAAAAAATGCAACGGGGCCTTTAATTGTATTTATTTTTCTGATTATCATTCTCTGCTTTCTGGTGTTTCATTACTTTTTGTTCGTAAGCTTACTACTGCCTTTGCTTCTCTCTCTTAAAGATCTCGTTTATCTCTCGCGCTCAAGCTCAACATACCCAGAGCGCAGGTACTTGTTTACTCTTCATTGATATCTGTTTTCTCTTCACTTTCACTTGTATGCTTCACTTGATCTATACTCTTTTTGCTCATGTTAATCATATCATAATGTTCCGGATCAACCCTACTTTTGTACCTAATACGTTTTTCGTTGTCCCCATATATATATATATATATATTTTTTTTTTTGCTTTAGGGTTTTTCTGGGTTTTTATGCTTTTTTCGAATTAGGGTTTAGTATTTCAATTTAATACTACTTAGGGTTTTTTATTACTGTCAAATTGGTATGTTGCCCTTTTTAGGTTTATTTGGTGGATTAGCGTGCTATGTTATTTTGCTATCCAGTGTATCTGCTAGACAGTTGCTTTTATTTGTTAACTTGAATGGAGTTAAAGTATGGGATGAATTTTATTTCTGGATCTTGTATTGTTTACTGTCTTTTGGGTTTATTTTCATGTACACTCTATGTGCTGTTGTGATACTATATTCTTCTGATACTAGTATACTACTACTACTAATATGTTTCAATAACCCTTGTCTAGCATATGTTAAATGCAAATAAGGCATGATTAGGTTTGTATTACCATCTCTACTATGAAAGTTAGTAAACACTACACAGCATAAACTTGAAAGGTTTATAGGCTACTATAATAAAATAAACCTGGTCTTTTACAGTTACTTAGAAACCCTTTTTAAGTGAACAAACCCTTTTATAGTTTCTCACATATTTTTTCTTCAGTGGACCTTCCTTTAATTAATTTTAAAAAGTGGTTAAGTGAACAAACCCTTTTATAGTTTCTCACATATTTTTTCTTCAGTGGACCTTCCTCTAATTAATTTTTAAAAGTGGATCTTGTTATTCCATATTATATTGTACTGTTTAATTAACTACTGTTGTCATATCTTTTCATCCATATGTTTTTGTTTATAATGTATCTTGCTAATGTGTTGATGTTAAATTGATATATAGATGGCAGCGCAAGAAGGCAGTCCAGCTCCCAGTGCCCAAGTTGTTGGCAATGCCTTTGTCGAGCAATATTACCAAATTCTTCATCAATCTCCTGGGCTGGTGCACAGATTTTACCAGGATTCTAGTTTGCTAAGTCGTCCAGACATCAATGGTGCTATGGCAACAGTGACAACTATGCAAGTAAGGAACTAAGGTTGTTTAGGATACAGACAATGCACACAATTTTATGTTACGAAGAATGGAAACTTTTATCTTCTGTCTGGTTCTGGTTCTATCTCAACTTTGCATGGAAATTCCTCCATATGGTTTATGGAGTATTGTTGCTATAAATGATCGAGCTGATACCTATTGATACTAAGCCTGGTTGTTTGAAACTTTGACTGCAATGGTTTAAGGTGGTGCTCCACTTAAAAGGACCTATGAATTATTGGTTAAATATTGTGATCAGTGAGTGAGCTGTGCATTTTAGTTGTATTGCATATGGAAAGGGCATGAGAAGAGTTAAATGCATTTATTCCATAAGACTTGTAAGTGAATGAAATTTAGAATTAGGATTTAAGTATAGGAGGTCTTGAACTCTTTAAATGATATGCTCTATAGTCTATATAGAAAATTACTAACAAAACAAAATTTGATTTTCCAATTCAACTATGAAAGCAAAATTCAATCTTGTAATTGGTCAGTTACTTTAATAAAAATGACCTGAAGACTGGGTGGGTGGTGAACTTTTGCTGGAAAATGCAAACTGTCAACTTTTGTCCAAAAATAGCCATGAAAATATGCACAGAAGGGAACAAATAGATTCAATCCACAAATATCATGTTTGTAGCATTTTCCAATTGCTCAAATCTGAAAAGCGCATTCTAATGGTTATTGATTAGTTTACATTGCGTTCCAATAGCCGTCACAAGCAATTAGACAGTTGTAGGGTCTGCTCTAAGAATTTGCTTAAAATTGAAAATGGATTCTCATTTTGATGATCAGGTAGTCGATTTAGTGTTCAACAATTATATGTGTTTGCAGTGGGTAAATTAATGATGGCTGCTGAGGATCTGCATTGTAGTGCTCAGAGCAGCCTGGTGATAAATTGTCTAAGATTTATTTTCAATTGTATGATCTGAAGACTTTGATAGTTAGGATAAAATTGAATTGCAAGATAAAGTAAATTGGAGTGGTTATAAATTGTATCTTTTCTTTAACATAAATCGATTGTAAATTTCATTGTCCACCTTGGAGCAGGCAATCAATGACAAGATCCTGTCTTTGAAGTACGAAGACTATACAGCAGAGATAAAAACTGCCGATGCACAGGAATCATATAAGAAAGGGGTGATTGTTTTAGTAACTGGATGCTTAACTGGAAAGGATAATGTGAGAAAGAAATTTACACAATCATTCTTTCTAGCCCCACAAGACAAAGGCTACTTTGTCTTAAATGACGTCTTTAGATATGTTGAGGAGAGTGAATCATTGCAAATCAATTCTGATTCTGTTAATAGCATTAGTGAGAATGCTTCCACAGCTGATGTGACTCAGGAACCAGGTTGGCATAATTCTATTTTTATGATGTGTTATATTAAGATTAACTTTGGACTTGAATATTGGAATTGCTTTATCTGTTTTGCCAGAGCCTGCTCATGATCATCTTTCAGTGGATCGGGCAATTGCCATTGAGGGAGAGGATCTTGATAATGGTGCTGAAGTTTGTGATCCTTCAGATAAGGAGGATGGATCAGTGATTGATGATGAGGTTGTTGAACCCCCAACTAATTTTGTTCAGAATGAAATTAATATTAGTTTGGATTCAGCTCCCATTCCCCTGGAGGATGCGCCTACAAAGAAATCATATGCGTCGATTGTGAGTTGGTGGTTTGATGCTTATAGTCTTATAGGCGGTAGAATTTAGAAATTATGGTTTTGACCTTTTTGGCAATTATCAATCTGATTGAATTTCATACAGGTGAAAGTAAGCAAAGGGATTACAGTATCTACTAGTCCAGCATATGTCCCTAGCAGTAAAGTGAGGCAGGCACCAGCAAATACTGATCAGCAGTCGCTTGCTGTTGCAAAAGCTGCCCCTGTGCCAGAGGTTGCAGCACCTAGGAGTGACAGTGGTCTTGAAAGTAGCAGTGGTAATGAGGAAGGTATGCATTGTGAATTTAAATCGAAAGTTTGCTGACTATATTTTTAGAAAACTGCTTAGTTTGAAATATGCATCCAAACTCATTCTAAACAAAACATGTAATTTTCTAATTGAGATTTAAAGATGTCAAATTTATGGTGTGAAAGCAGTGTGTTGGATCTGATAGGATAAATCTTTTCCATCTCTGGGTTCCCAATTACATGCTGAAGATGCGTTAATGCTTTACTTTTCTTGTTCAAAATGCTTATATATTTCACATTTTACTCATTACAGCTGAAGGTTGTTCCATATATGTGCGGAACCTGCCCTTTAACGCAACACCTGCACAACTTGAGGAGGCATTTAAAATTTTTGGGCCTATTAAGAAAAATGGCATCCAAGTCAGAAGTAACAAGGTTTGGTTTGAATATTGCATTTTTAATTCCACCCTATATTGAATTGTTGATGTAGTGTTTATGGGTCTTGGTTTTTTCCTGCAGCAAGGATATTGTTTTGGCTTTGTTGCATTTGAGATACCAAGTTCAGTGCAGAATGCGCTTGAGGTACTGACTCGTACCTTTTTGTCCTTATAGTTACTAGTGTTTATTGTTCATATTATACCACCGACTTTCATTCTAGTTCAAATGTTAGTTGAATGTATATCATAGCAAATAAACATACCTTTTTCACTATCCTGTATGGAGTTTTCCTTTTCGTAAGTTTAGAATTTTGCATATTTTTCCACTTACTAGAGCAAGAATTGCTGTTTCTAATCGTGCCTAAGTGCTGTTCAAGATTAACAATTACTTAATAGTTTTTTTTCTTTTCCTTTTATCGAGGTCCTATTGTTTACGGTGATACAGTGATAGAGTACACTCTGAGCAAACATGTTTTAGTAGTGTCAACTGTCAAGACAGTGTCATATACTCATAATATATGTATACACACACACACACACACAACAGTTATCACATTAGGGATTTCGGATGTTTTTGAAATTTACAAGATATCTTGTTGGCTGTTGGATCAATCCAATGTCTGATAAGAGTGTTAGAAAAATTTAATAAAATAAAATAAAATAATCAGACTTTTGTCTGATACATGCTGCCTAAAGTCTGAAAACTCAGACTCCCTCTTCATGCTTTTCACTCTCTCTTTCTCTATCCCCACTCCTCTCTCTCTTCACATCTTTCACTCTTCTCTTCTTCACATGAAGCAGTTGACCATATCTAATTATAATGATGCATTACTTGAAACAATTGAAAGGTGTGAAGAGAGAGAGTGAAAAGCGTGAAGCGGGAGTCTGAGTTTTCTGATATGGGTAGCGTGTATCAGACAAAAGTCTAAAGTCTTTTTTTAAAAAATAAAAAATAAAAAATTCCGACACCCTTGTTAGCCAATAAATTGATCCAACAACCAACAAGATATCCAATAAATTTCAAAAACATCCGAGATCCTCGGTGTGATTACTGTTATGTATGACTTAAATTTAATTTGGTGACTTTCACTGTCACTGTCTTCATAGCATGGATTGCTATGTAAATAAGGCGTTCCATTCTATTAGGCTGCATCCATTAGGATTTTTTTTTTTTTTTTTTTTTTTAATATACTTTTTTTAAAGAGCATCAGTTAGTTTTTAATTTTTATGGTCTTTCACTTCAATGTTATGCATGAATCATATCAGGGCATTGAATAAGGTTCAACATAGTTTTTTATCATCTTAAGTAAATTTATCATATAGATATATAGGTGTCCTGGTTTCAGGAGCTATATTTTGTTATGTACTGAGTATCAACTAATTGGGTAGGGATAGTTTTATGGTTGTATAAGTATCTTTTGGGAGGTGGTTTTATGAAATTTCATATTAATGAAATTGTTGTCTATAGTTTGAACATTGATAAAGTAGTCTAGCTTGTATTAGTCTAGGTTCTTAGTGGTTATACTTTGGTAATTCCCCAAGTTACATTAGATTAGATAAATAGCTGAAACCAATTGATTTAAGTGCTGAATCTGGATAAAATATGTTATTCAATCATTTTAAGTATGTTGAGAGTACATAGCTGCTTCAAGTAACATATTACACATATCTTCGAATGGTTCGGCTGGATCATACTTTCAATACTCTACATGTTTGCACTCATGATAGGTGAAAATCACTTATCTCAGTTAGGTAATCTCTGACTAGCCCCACATACGTGCTAAATTTTGCCCTTATTCAATCAATCAATATATGCGAGTCATTCATTATCTTTCTAATCAAATCTTATCTATTTGTGAACAAATTCTACTTGCACTAGACTTCCATGCTTGTAGATCCACATTCAACCAGATCAGAACTGGATTTATTATTGATTTTGTTTTTATTGATTTTAGTTTTATATTAGGACATCATCTTAGAAGGCTTGTTAAAAATACAGGCGGTGAAAAGGGATGCAGCAAAAACTTCTTGAGGCCATGGCAGTCTCCTGCTAAGATTAAATAATAAAAAAGGAAGTTGTTTAAATAAAGGTGTCAACAGAAGCCCAATGAGAAGCCCAAAATGAATTCTATCTCACTGAATATTTACTTCCCTTCTCCTCCGAAAAACTTCTCCCTTCTCCCCAGTCATTTCACCTTGTGAATGGACTAGAGGCTAAATTTCAAGCACTAAATTATTAGACTTGTTTTGCTAGTTCACTGTACCGACTATGTGAACATTTCCTTTATTCTTTCTTTCCTCTATTTTCCTGGTAGGCATGTTTTGCCCCTTGCATGTGCCTGCATAGAGGATTTCACATTTTGTATTCAAACACAAGATAAAGTATACAACATTTATTGAATAATTTCATGATACCAGTTTAGCGGTTTTGTACAGGGTGTCGTGGCTGTTTTTATTTTTATTTTTTTATTTTTGGTGGTGGCAATGGCATTGGCAGTCTGTGATGGTGGTAATTAATATTATAAATCAATGGTATAATAGTTTTCAGTTTAGTAACACTTATTGATATTTGTGGTTGAGAATATTAGAGTATGTGGATTTTGGGAAATCCGAGTAGGTGGCTTTTGGTTGAAACGGTTTGGATTTTTGCTTTGCTTTGCTTTGTTTTTGCTATTGGGTAAAGAACTGAGGAACTATTTATGGAATTAAAGAACTGGGGATTCTATTGCTGTCTTTAGTTCTGGGTGTGGTAACATTTTATCATGCCTCCTCTTGTTTTAGTTTTTTAGTATGTTGATGCGAATTTCAGGCTTCGCCTATAATAATTGGGGATCGTCTAGCAGATGTTGAGGCAAAGAGAGCTAATTCTCGAGGTTAGTTGAAAGTGAAATCAATTATAATATTATATTAATTCCTATAGTTTATTTGGGAGAATTGATGATTTTACTGATCTTTTTGCAGTTGGTGGTGGGAGAGGTAGATTTTCTTCAGGAAGAGGTGGGTTCCGCAATGATAGTTTCAAGGGTCGTGGGAGCTTTGGCGGAGGCAGGGGTTATGGCAGGAGTGAATTCAGAGTTCAGGGTGAATTTTCAGGGCGACCAAAAGGTTCTGGTGCTCGTAATGGAGAGGGACAGGGGCAGGGGCGAGTGAATCAGAACGGAAGTAGAAGGGGCGGTCCTCAAGGCGGGGCAAATCGTAGTTCAGTTGCTGCTTGAACACTGCTGAAGAATATATTTTTTGTTTTGACAATACTAATGAGGGGTTTGAAGAAGCTAAAATTTTATGTTTTGATGTTACAGTTACAGATACTTATGAGAAGATTCTTGCGGTTTTATTTTTCTCGAAGAATTTCATAAAAGCTTATTTAACATGGAAGGGTGTTTTGATGCGAGCATGTGTTCATTTATAAATTCTTCCATATTCTCTAGTCCCTCTTTTTCCCTTTCCGTGTGTACGTGTTATTGATATGATATTTTATGAGAAAGTTTGAGATCAGTAGTTAGTCAAGATCTGTTGAGGCTGTGTTGTCCGATATTTTGATCCAAGAATTTGCATGTTTGATTAAATGATCAAAATAGTGAAATGATTATTACAGAGAATGATGAGGTTGTAGGCCAGCTTCAGTTTGATTTCTGCAAATTAGATACAAAATTTGAAGCAGCAAAAGCTGCAGAGCCACCCAGTACAGAGGTGAAAGCAAGCACAAGCTGCAATGCTACTTGCCAAGGATACTCGTCAGGCACAAGGTAAACACAAGAGGGACCTAAAAGCAACAAGCCCAAGCTGAGGCTGAGTAGGGCCCCTGGGGTTCCTGGGTCTGTTGCGGCCGAGAGGATTCCAAATTCTTCAGCTTTTGAGAGCAGGCCCAGTTTCTCAATGGTTGATAATGAGAGTCCTGCTTTCTCTGCCGCTGATAAAAGTCCTGCTTTCTCTGCTTTTGTTAATAGTTTGAGTTGCTCCACTCTTGTTAATAGCCTCACTGGAGGACTTGTCGCCAGTGTCTTGCTCCTTCGGCCCGGCTCTCCCAGCGGAAACACAATCGAGTTCTGCATTTGTCATAAAAAAATCTCCTATTATTAGAGCACACTGATTAAGCACAAGTGAAATCAAAGAATTGAGTTTCAGAAAGAATCAAACACGTGACCTTTTTAGAGGAAACAGCTGCTGGCAAAGGTTTCTGGGTAGCCATAGATTGAATAACAAGGGGTGAGAACGTGGTGGATGAATTCTCACTTCTTCTTTTGGGAATGGATGGGAATCCTCTTCCTCTGCTGCCATAGAAACCTGCGGCCTCCATAACCAACCACTTTTCCTAGCCTTACCTTTCTCTTATGTGAACAAATCATGGATTATAAAGGATTGGTTTTCTGTGGTTGGGGCTATCCACGTGTTAGTCCTTGATTCGCTGTGTTTTGCAGATGGTTTATTTTTTGATAAGGAACTACATATCGCCCAATAATGATATCAAATCATGATTTTGAAACGATTTAAACGGTGAATGGCTTTTTAGAATTCCACATTTCCACTTACTAAATTAATCACTTTAATCACTTTATTATTTCTTTATCTTTCCTTTTTCAATGCATTCTTCATCTCTTCAAACTATTAATATTTTTATTCAATTCTTCCACCCTATTTATTTTTTACTTTACCTGAAACCAAAACATTATCCATGTGACTTTCACTATTATTCTTTAAAATCTTTCATTTCCCCCTTTTTTTTTCTTTTTCCTTTCTATTTCATTATATTAGCATCAACTAATCTTTATCATCTTCAAAAATATTATAAAACTTGTAATTAAAAGGCTTATTTACGGATGCTCTTGATCTATCTACAGTAAAATTTTATATTTATTTCATCGTTTTTTTTTATCTTGTATCATTTTATTTTCCGGTTAATAATGATAAAAAAGATTGACAAACAAAAAAATTGGTATAGATTAAGTCATATATGATTAGAATGTCACCGGTTCCGGTTACGAGGGAACCAACGGTTCCGATTCTGGGGGAACCAGAACCGCAACTGGAACCAGTATTTAATGGTTTCGGTTCGACCGGTTCTGACGGTTCAGTTCTTTTTTTTTTGTTCACACAAAAATATTACATATATAAAATTGTAAATGCATGTTATTGGGTCACATAAAAAAAACTAAAATAAATGACAAATTAAAAAATTTAAATAAAACTAAAAAAAAAAATTGGTCTTACACTTAATTTTTACTATGATTAAGTTGTCAACGTATTCTATTGAGGTTTTTAGAGGAATTAAATGACACGTAGTTCTTTTACCTTTTATTGTAGGTTGGGTGATGACGTGGAGTCGTGGAATAAACATTGTTATGATCATCCGTTCCACTTCCAGCATCAGGTTGGTCTTCTTTGAAGAAATTGTAGGGTTCATCTTGATCGATTTCTTGTTGTCTATATTCTGCCTCCGTCCAATAATCTATACAAACTTGTATCTAAATTGATTTTGGATTTAAAAGCGAACGTATGGAGTCTAAAATATTCCCACCGGTGATGGATTTAAAAGCGAACGTATGGAGTCTAAAATATTCCATCGCTACCGTAGAAGCTGGTGTTGAAAGAATTTGTTTGGCTATCATAACCAAGATTGGAAAGTATCTTTCATGCTCATTCCACCAGTGTAGGATATCAAATTTTTTATCTTCAGTGTCTTCTATAAACTCAAAAGAGGTACCTAGATATGATTCAAGTTTGGAATACGCGTTGAAACTTGATAAAGAAGAACCTCATAATTTTTTGGGTTTTTTTTTAATAACAGATTATACCCTAAACTCATAAATCCAGAGGATGATGAGGACTGAGATACATTTTGAGTTTGTGGAACATCTATATTCAGTGATGGACCATAAATTCTAATATATTCATCATATAACTCATACAATATTGCCTTAACTCTATTACAACACTTATCGACATCATACTTTATTTTTAAATCTTATTCATAATTAACAGATAGATAATCAGACAAACTTTATAATCTACAATGTGGATCAAAACACATGACAAACAAATAAATATTTGGAAACTCTTTATAATATTCTAACCATTTAGCATTCATAGCAGTAACGGACTCCACCAATTGTGGATCCTTTTCACAATGAGTTAAAACACCAACAATATTAAGACTCTCAATAATAAATAAATTAGTTATATGATAATAAACACCAGATAAATTGTTAGTAGAAGTATTAAAGACTTTTAACAAACCATAAACATTGTTCCAAATATCCCAATGACTTTGATAAAGATTAATGTGACTAATATGAAATTGAATAAAACTAACTAATAAATCTCTATAATCATAACTTCTAGCAAGCAAGTTATATGTAGAATTTCAACATGTTGGAACATCATGAGGAAATCTAACTAAACACCTACCATTTTGTTTCCAATATATTGCTCATGCTTTCATTGCAGAAGAATGTCTCCACAAATAATAGAGGGCATCTTTAAAAGGTTGAATAAACTGTTGAAGAGTTTCTAATCCTTTTTGAACATATAAATTTAACACTTGGAATGCACATCGTTGGTGATTTGTTTTTACCACCAAGATAAGGTTTGAGTGACTCAATTAAAGCAGGAACAATGATAGTATTATCAGAAGTATAATCAAAACCAATTGTCAAAAATTTGTTTTCAATTTTATACTCTGTAAAAATAATCATAAGATATCAAAAAATGTTAGCAGCAGTGTGTGTCTCTTCAAAAATTCTAAATGCAAGAATTGTTTTTTGGATAGTCCATGCATTATCCAAATAATGGTAAGTGACACTCAAGTACGAATGCATTATCCAATGGTCACTCCATATGTCGGTACATATGGAAAAACGGCCATTATATTTTTCAAAATATTTTTCCAACTTTCTTTTTTCTGTCATAAATTTTTTCAAGTGTTTCTATGAGCGTGACTCTTGGAACATGACATGCATCAGTATTTAATGCTCGTTTACAATAATTAATAAAATCAACATTTTCGCCAAAATTAAATAGTAAGTGTTTTGTTGAAACCATTCTAGGGAATTATTCTCTATTGTTTTCATCACTATATTTAAATAATTGTTGGTTAGGGGTAGCGTATCTAGAAATTTGGCTTCTGAACTCGATATGGCCTGTGCTTCTGGATGATTGTTCATTATATGCTTCTAATATATGTCATATCCTCCAAAATTGTGCCACTTAAATATTTTTTTGCAATAATTGCAAACCACTTTAATGGGTTCATCTTTTATCTTTTGGCGTAGCTTTCTTCATATAGAGTACGAAGAGACCAGAGTTGACATACTTCGATATATTCTCTTCCGAAGCCGAAGGTGGATGAAATTCAAAATATGCAGGTTGTTCAGGCATATTTTCTGATTGGCTTGTGAAATTGGGGATGGAATTGGATCGATCGGGATCGGGTTCAAAAATTATTAGAGGGAGATGGGATTGAGAGTAGAGATGCACATTTATCCCTGGAGCCCTAAATCCCCGCACCCCATCCCCATTTGGGGATTTTTGGTGTGGAAAAAATGGGGAAATAGAGGGGGATGAGGATGATTTTCATCCCCAAATTAAAATGGGGATGGGGATGGGGATGGGGATGGGGATGGGGATGAGGAGGGGTCCCCCCACAATTAAATTGAAATGGGGATGGGGATAGAGATTCCCATTTCCCCATTTCCCCCAAAAGTATATATATATAATTATAATATGTATTTGAATTATTTAAAACATTTTATGTTGAATTTGTAATGCATTGATATTTTTTATTTGTAATGAAAGGTTTGTTTTTTTTTAAAAAATTTAATTTATAATTTTTAGTTAAATAGGGAAATATGAAAATGAGGGACCGGGGGATACGAGAAAACAGGAAAAAACTAGAAAAATGGGGAACTGGGGATGGGGATGCGGGGACCTCCCCCCAAACATCCCCATCCTCATTTTCCCCAAATGGGGAAATGGGGGGTGGGGGGTGGGGGAAGGGTCTAGGAAGTGGGGATGGGGATGGGGATGGGGATGAGGGAACCTATATCCATCCTCAATCCCCAAACGTGCATCCCTAATTGAGAGAGGTTTAGGCCTAGGTCTTCAGTATAAACTTGGCGTTGTAGGTACTCGTGATAGACCCTATCATCAGAACTGAGATTATTCGTCATACGACCCTTACCTTTCATCGAAATTGAACACCTATGGCCATTACGACTTCCACTTGCCATTTTAAAAATTGAATTGTAAATTTATTGAACAAAAAATGTTAAAAAAATTATGTAAATAAATGGTTGGAAATAAATTTGGTAGAGAATTGGAAACTTAGTAGTTAGTAATTGAAAATAAATTAAATTAGAAACTTTGTAATTGCAAATAAAATAACTTGGAAACTTAATTGCAAATAAAATAAATTGGAAGCTTAATTGCAAATAAAATAACTTGAAAATAAAATTAATTGCATATAAACTAAATTGGAAACTTAGTTATTGAGAGAGAATTGAAAACTTGGAGTTGGAGAGTTAAAGAATTGAGACTTGAGAGAAAAATAAGAATCAGAGAGAATTGAAAGGAAATTAGGGGGTGGGGGGGACAGCTTGAACCAGAACCGTCGGTTCTAGTCCAGTTCGAACCGTGCAATTCCACCAAAATGATAACTGAAAACAGAATTGTCACCGTAACGGTTCCGATTCGGTTCTGAAATCGGAACCGAAAAACCCTATTCCGGTTACGGTTTTTTACATCCGGTTTTGATTCGGTTCTTCAGTTCGACCCGAACCGATGCCATATCTATATATGATGTTGTTGTTCAACTTCACAAATACATTAATAAGACCGATACGAGTGAAAATAATTTTGTTATACAACTCTGTAAAATTACACCGTAGAAGCTAATGAAATAAGAATGACAAAAAGAGGAAAAGAATAAAAAATAAAAATAAAACAGGAGAGTAAAAAGGAGCAAATGATTACATTTATAAAGTTTCCAGTTTTCGATGAAGTAAATGGAAAAGTAAGACTTTAAGAGTAATGCTTTTTTTTTTGTACGAAAAAGTCAAAGTAATGTTTCGGTTTAAGGTAAAATAGAAAAAGAGAGAATAGGAAAAAAAAACTTAATGGAAAGAAGAAAAGAACAAAAAGAGAGAAAAAATTAAATAAAGTGAGAGAATTGAATAAAATAATAATATTTTGGATAAATAAAGTATTAAATAGGTGAGAGACATTATATGTATTCATTAAGGAAATCTGAAAGAGAGAATAAAGTAATTAAATTATGTCCATATATTTATAATATATACAAAGTTTCTCATCTACGAACCCCCTAAAATAATAGTATAACACGTATATTCCAAAGGACGTTGTGTAAATGGTGGGCCAAGAGAATACATAATATCTCTTTTTTGATCTAAATGTTGAAAATTTGGTTTGTATACAGTGTTAGGTCAGTAGGAATCTAGTTTAAATTAAAAAGGACTATATATTAAAAATTTATTAATTAATTAAGTTATTAATTATTTGAAAAATTAATAATTTATTAATTTATACGGTACATTCTTAGATGACCTTAGTGCACTTAGATGAATCCTTAGATGGAGAAGTCAGCATTGGTGAACTTGGGACGATGGTCAACGGATTGGGTTATAGTAACGAATTGGTGTAAATTACACATTGGATTATCATTTTGAAAATGGTGCAAGTTTAGAAGAAATTGATAAGATGATGTTGGCTCAATGGTATGTATCTAACACCTATATTAAAAAATTATGGATTCGAGTCCTCTTTCCTAAACTTTTGATTATTATAATTTTTTTTTAAAAAAGAATATCACTGAGAATCATTCTGTTGACGAAGCTAGGAAAGATACAACAACTTTAAAGTTTGTTACCTACAAAGAAGCACCTAAAGCATCAACAACACTTCTTAATTTTTTTATTACATTTTGAGAATTCAACTCCATAATTACTTGATGCATGCATTAAGAAATGTTATAAATGAAATTCAACTAAATTTGAATTTCAAGACAAAAAAACAACAATAGAGTAATATTTCTAAAAAATATGAGAATAGATTATATTTGTAATTTCAACGAATTTTTAATTTATGATATGAATGGCACCATATATTCATATAGTGATTTTTTTTTAAAAAAGTATTATCTTATCAATTAATCAAAATTATTGATTTATCTCATTGATCCAAGTCGGGACCAAAAAAAATTATTATATTATAGAGATTATAAATTTATCAAGCATTAATTTATGGAGGTTCTACTGTATATAGAAAATATTTATGTTTTGTTGCTTTTGTTTATAGTAAACTATTATAATCACGGTTAATTGATATTGTGAAACGAGAATAAATTAAATAAAAGAAAAAAAAACACATAAAACAACTCTTCTTGTAATTAATTAGTAAAATTTTAATCATCCATATAAAAATAGAGTAATATTACTTTACTCAAATTTAGTGTCCAAATTTGATACCTAAATGATATGACAACAATACAATTCATTCATTTAAATCATATAAATCTAATCCAATTAAAATGAATGAAGTATAGTGTTGCCATATCATATGGACATCAAATATGTACAAGGTAACATTACTGATAAAAAATATTTCATTCTTTCATTAAAGCATGACACCCCCCATAATAATAAACGAAGTCAAACCAATTCACGTAACGATTATAATTTTTTTTTGGTGCGATTAATTAATTTATTACTATTATTTTTTTAATTGTGTACATTCAATTAATCTCCCGGATTTTTTTTTTCTTAAGACAACACAGTGGAAAGACCAATGGTTGGGGCAAGGCTAATTTAACACTAATTTAACGTTGTTATTATTATCATTTGGAGTATTCCATGGGGGTATGTGGAATTGTGGAGGACTTGGAGCCTTGGAGACCCCTCTAACTCTATGAGGGATTGTTTGGCTGATGAGCAGAGGAAATAGTTCTTTACTTCCTACAAAGACCGATGGGAGTGTATCTGTTCAAATTGTGACCTGAAATCTTATAACCACTTTCAGCCTCTTTACCTCTTCCTCGTCATTCCTTTTTTTTTTTTTGGCTGTCAAAATTCATAGAAAATAATTAAATTGTGCAAGCCAACAAAAAACCCATAATCAATTTAACTTGATGGAACATTAGCTAGGGCCATCTTTACTCATAATCTTAAATATATTTAAGATTAATAAATTTAGACATATTTAAAGAAAAATAATTTTAATTTTTATATTTTTAAACACAGATTTTTACCAGATACAACCAGAGTCATTTCAATCTAAAGATAGACAAGTAAATTTGGCCACCCAGCTGCAAGATATCCAAAGGAAGTGACCCAAGAGGTTTGACAAAAAGAGGCATTAAAGCCATCCATTTGGAGCATTGAAATCAAACCCCTCTTGAGACCACTTGACGATTTCTCAGCCTACCATTTGTTCATGCTTCTCATCGATCATTCAACACACGCTCAACAACTTGTCTCTTGTTAGCTTTTTCTGTGTTTCTAGTTTTTTTTTTTTTCTAAAGTATTACACTGATACATATATTCAAAGTTTGTTTTAAGGAGGAGAATGATTCGAATCCGTAAACTTCTGGTACAGGTGTGTAGGGTTTACTACCGGACCAACCTTATTTCGTTTGTGCTTTTAGTCATTAGAATCTCTTAATCTTCTAAAAATATTATAAAACCAACACAACATCTTCCCACCATATTATATATTATTTATTGAATACTAATTGATGTTCATTCTCTCATTCAAGTGTTGTTCATTAGGCAAAAATTTGAATTTTTAACAGGTACTTTGTCCTTTCTCTTAGGACTCTCTGGTTTTCTCTGAGAATTAGGGAACCTTCGGTGAAAGTAGTTGGCAGATCCTAGGTGATCACGTTGTTCGCTCAGTAGGAGTGTTGTTGGGATTGGTACGATGAATGCTGAGGAAGTGGCAAGGCTGTGTAAGGCATTGACTCTTAAGGAGAGTCCGGTGATGCCTTTACAAGTGGATTTGGGAAATGATGGTGAAAAAGGATTGGCGTTTCGTTTAGTAGGCAGAATTTTGTGTAATAAAATGGTGAATTGGGATGCGGTCATCCGTCTGATTCCCATGTTTCGGTGTAATTTTGAGGAAGTCGAAATCGAAGTTGTCTTTGGAAATAAGTTTTCGTTCAGCAAGCTTGAAGATCATAATCTGGTCTTTCATGGGGGACCATGGATGTTCGACAATGCATTGTTGATGATTGAAGAACAGTGGGTAACGGCGATATTCAAAGAATGGCGTTCAATAAGGCGGCTATCTAGGTCCAAATACGAAAGAAATTGGAGCATTCTTGGGAAGCATGATTGGTGTGTGGGGAAATATATTCGAGTGCGAGTAATGATGGACGTGGATAAACCGCCAAGGCAAATCTTGAGGGTTGATGTTCTAAGAGATGCAACGATGTTGTTACGTTAGCAAAAATTTCCAAACCATTACTTCATACGTGGGAGGTTAGGACATGTTGTAAGGGAGCGATCAGTGATGGTAACTTGGTGTTTGGGGTGTTGGGTTTTAGATTTATATTGACTTGATTCCATAACAAAACTCTCTTTGTTTGTATTGACTAGTTGCATAGGTGGTTCGTGTTTGATATGAGCTTTAAAGAAGGAAAACAACTTCTCATGCAAAGTTCATCCTCAAGAAGAAAATGCTTACTTGCAGTGGCGGACCTAGAAATTTTAACCATATGGGGCACTTAAACAAAATAGCAATCACAGTAAAATGAATTATTATTTTTAAACAAAATTGATTTTTTTATTCTTATATTTAAAAAGAAATAAAAACAAGATATATATATATATATATATATATATATATATATATATATTTTGAAGTATTATGCAAATGGTGAGATTTGAACCCTCACCACGTATGTGGTACGAATGTGCATTAACAACTCGATTAATAGGTGATGCGCAACAAGAAGCATAATATTAATAAATAAATAATAATAAGGAAATCAACATAAATTACAATATAATTTTATAATAAGAAATTCTGTTTGTATTTATAATGAATTTAGTTTAAATTTATACAAAATAATTGATTAATAAATATTACTAAACATGTTTTTGAATTTTATTCTTCCAATTATTAATAAATTTTTTGATTAGTTGATTCTAAATAAATTAAAGTTATAAAATAAATAAAAATACTAATGATAAAATAAAATAAATCATAATAATATATGTATTATTTTAATATAATAAAATTATAATTTGAGATTTTAGAGTTTATTGATGTGATGCGTTAGGTATGTTAAATTAAAAATATTAAAAATAATAATATATTATTTAATATATGATAAAATTGAATTAAATAACAATAAATTGTGTTTAGTTTAGAAGTTGATAATAACGGAAAAGAGAAAGTCAATTATTTTATTTTAGAAGAAATTGAAAATTTGATTAAGGAATTAGAAAGTATATAAAAAAAATATTAAAAAAATGTTAGTGTTAGGACTTGAATACTCGTCATACAATGAAATGGACACTCTCTACCCACAACACTATCACCTCTTTTTTGTTGTAAGTTCCTCAGTTTTTGATTGACTCATTTCGTTGACAACCACATTTGGGGATTAATGTGTAAGGGTAGTTTAGGTCATCATTGCTTAAGACCCAGCTCAAGCTTCAAAAGATAAATCACTTGCTTAACCTTGTTTGAAGAGTTTTTAGTGCACACACACACTCTCATGCATGTCTTTGATCATCTTGCATGAATTCTTAATTGCCTTAATTGTGTGCCTCTTTGCCATAAATCTTGCTTGGGTGTTTGTTGCATTTAGTTTTCGCTTAGAAGAGGATTTTCCCCTTGACCGCGGTTGGGACAGCTCCTAGTGTATTGCCTCGGCCGCGGTATGCACAACGGTGTTCTCCAGGCGTTGCACGCTGCTGCTACCGCGGCCTGTGCACGTTGCATGCACATCGGTCTCCCAAGCGGAGTTTCCTAGGCGATGCACCGCTTGCGCTACCGCGGTCTGGACACTGTCTGTACCGCAGTTCAGACAGCGGAGATTCCCAAACGATGCACCGCTCGCTCTACCGTGGTCTGGACACTTGCCTAGGTCGCGACACGCACAGCGGTCATGACGTGAATCAGTTGCCCCTTGTCCAAAACGATGTCGTTTCGTGTAGGGCACATCATATATATGTTCTCTTCTCTTCTCTTCTCTTCTCTTTGGCTTGGGGAGTCTAAGAAACCATTTTTGAGAGACCAAGTTTTTCTTGAGAGAGAAATTGACTCTAAGAGAGAGAAAGAGAGCTCCCAATAACTCATTTTGACTCAACCAAATTCCAATCCATGAGCATCTAGCATCTTCCAAGCATAAATTTTCTTGTTTGTCATTGACTAGGTAATCTCTACATGCCTTAGAATTTCTTGTTCCATTCTTATGACATGTATGCCTAGGTTTAACAATTATTGTTAATTAAATGTATGTTATTGAGTTTAATTGCATTTATAACATGCTTGGGTTGTCAATTGTTGGTTGAGATTTATATTTTGTGATAGCTAGGGTTTGTGACCATTTTGCCCTTTTAGCTAATTCTCTATGCTTTGCATTTCGATATTGCTTAGGATTTATTGATTGCATTTTGTGATTGCATTATAGTTCTTGCCATGCTTAATGACAACTTGTGTTGATTGGCCCTTTGTTTGATAACTAGGATATAATGTTGTATAACTATATCTAGTTAAGTCTTCATGAATATTCATTTAGACATTGATATCTAGGAATTGTACTTAGTGACATTCTTAAATTCCTAGATAAGCATTTAGTGTTTTGCCTAGCATTATTTGCATGTTTGAATATTTCATTATATTCACATATGTTGTTGTACTCTTCATAGAGTCAAAGTCTTTTGACTTCTAGGTGAAGTTGCACAAGCAAGTCTAGTCTTGCAACCAAGGGTAGGTTGACAAGCAATTGATTGGGTATCCACTGTAAAAGGCCCGAGGGGTAGAGTAGGAAGTGCTCATGCCAAGAGTAGTGGATCAGGGAATATCACTAAGGATTGAACCAAGAGTGGGGGGTGGCGGTGTCCATAGCCTGAGGTTGTCGAGAGTGAGAGTCCGTGTATCACTTGAGGATGTAACCTTTTATTCATATAGTGGATTTCTGTGACTGAGTGTGGCGCACTTAACAACCCGTGGTTTTTCCCATTTGGAGGGTTTCCATGTATACATCTTGTGTTATTTATATTTCCGCACCTTAAACTTGATGTTGTATGTTTGTTCTATTGGGTGAATTTTGAATATTGACTAATCAAGAAAAATTGGTAATTGACTTGATTAAAACCTGTTCACCCACCCCCCCCCCCCCCCCCCCCCCCCCCCCCCCCCCCCCCCCCCCCCCCTCTAGGCATAGATACAAACGTTTTTAGGGAACTTTCATTTGTAATATTATTTAATATACATATATATATATATATATATATATATATATATATTATAAACATAATAGATTTTTTTTTTAAAAAATCGAGGTATGACATTGTCCCCACCTGGCCTTAATATGGGTTTGCCCTTGCTTACTTGAATGCTAAGGTATCGAAATTCTTTCTCCTCTTACAAGGCGTAAGGGCACACACACACATTACATACATTTGTGTCCTTGCATCATTACCCTCAATTGGTAAAACACATACAAACATAATTATCGTATGCACATGCATTAGATTTAAATTGACAACTTCTGTAAAATTACATGTTCTAGGACTATTTCGAGGAAATGGCATACGAGTGTGTTATTGTATTTGTTTGTTTATGCTTAATTGATTTTAGACTGATTATGTTCTCATATTGTTCCTTATTGAATTCTGAACGTTTCGATTACTCATTCATAAGTTTTCCGAGTTGGATTTTATGAAATTTTATGTGTTTATTGTCCATGGTTTGTGTCATTGTGTATCGAGTCGAAATTCAAGTTTTTGAAAAAAGATTTATAAATGTCCATGTTCGTGAGCAAGTTAGAGTTCGTAATCTGAAAACGGAATCAAATTATGAGTTTCGAAGCAGAAGAAAGGTTGAAGAATGCAAGAGGAGCGTAAAAAGGAAGAAAGGGGAAGAGAGGTGGCAAATTGCCAGAACACCTTCTCTCCCGTGGAGGCCACACACCTCCATGGGAAAAAGACCCCTCTTCCCTTGTGGAGGCCACATGCCTCCACGGGGTACTGAGAGGTGACATGTCCCCTTCTCTCTCTCATGGCCTCTCACATATCACATAATTTCCCTCTCATTTCTATTCAAAGTTGTGTAATTTTTTTTATGGAAGATCTTAAAGGGTACTCACATCTGGGACAACCTTCAGGGAACCCGAAAGTAATTCCCCTCTCCAAAAGTGTAGGCTCCATAAATAAGGCAGGTGTGCACCTATCATATAAAAGAAGAGTCACCATCCTAGCAACCCTATGGATCTTGTCATCCCTCAAGTCCTATGAATTCTCATCCATCTAGGGTGTTTCATGAAATAACGAGGAACGACCCCGCTAGGGTGACCTGTAAATTATTTTTTAAAATATCGCAAGATCGTATTCTAAACATAATGCAAATTGAGTTAATTTAGAGATTACCTTTGTATTTTAGTCTCCGCAATCTTCCGCACTTAGAATAAGATTGAATCACCTAGGAGTTTAGGCCCTTTTTTCTTTGAACCAAATTGTAAATCCACCTACAAGATTTAAAGAAAAAATATTAAAAGCTCAAAACAAATTTGAAATTTACAACTTACTTTCAAGTTTGTGTCAACACTAATAAGAATGACAATCTTGGTGTAAATCTATTCTTTCTCTTAAACCACCTATTTATAGGTTTAGTAAAGACTAATTTGTTTTCTCGTAAGACACAAGAATTATAAATCCTATTGTGATTTAGTAAGTCAAAGCATATTAGAAGCATTTTCCCTTTTATTCTGTTTTATTTATTTTTTCATCAAAATCTTTTTTTTTTCCATTCCTGATGGAAAATAAAATAAAAGAAGTAAAATGAGTCTTTGTCTTGGAACCCAACATTTGAGCTCGATAGGTTCTTTTTAGATGATTCAATTTAACCTGTGGAGTTTAGGGATCCATGAGTTATTTTAATTACAAGCTCCAATATATTTGGCCCAAGTACCAATTAACTCTTAATTACTTGAGCCCAAATATATTAATTTCAGTTTAGTCCACTAAAAATTTGAAATTGCACTTTTGAATTAAAATGAAATATATTAAATATTTTTAGCCTAAGCAAGTATGTGTCTTCATGAAAAATATCAATAATTGAAATGCCTTTTGACCGTTGCAATATAAATTATTTTATTCCTTATAACCGTCTTTACGTCTAAGATAATTTTGATTTATCATAAATCTTGATTTAATAACTCCTTAATGAATACTCGGTATCAAGATTTATTATTATCCAAGTCATCGTAAGACACATAAGGTGGTATTTACTCTTTTGATTATAAGAGCTATGATGTCCATATTTATAAATATATGTCCGTTATGACATATAAATCAATAACACCAAGCTATCAATATTAAATCGTTATTTGGTGGTTGTATCCATTGATAGCTCAAACGTTACAACTCATAATACATATGATACATTATTTATCTTAGGATTAAGATAGTTAACGGTAAAATCGAAATATATTATTCACTTGATCCATTCAATAAATCATTTGTACTAGGTCTTTTGTTCAAAGTTTTTGACTTGGTGATTCTAGACTCATCACTTCCTAATTAAAAACAAAAGACCCACAACTTTAATCAAGATGAGGTGTCCAACCTGTATCTTAAGTTGTGAACATGTTTTGACTAAATAAAGAATTATGTCTACCAAATATAAACTTCCTTATGTGAATAATTCTTTATGTTTCTTTTAGTTTTGGATCCTTAGAATATTTTACTTTTCACATACATAATAAATGATTTATATATGCTACATAATTTATTTATAAACAAAAAACTTTTATTGATATCAAATGATTTGTTATAGAAAAACCCTTGTTTTAGGACATACTTCCTAATAGTTTGCTGACAATAGAGACCACAAACTTAATAACTGCAGATACCTAGGTGTCAGTTATGTTGGTGAGATTTTCGCATCGCATAGAAACCTGGCGATGTGTGGTGGAATAGGTAGGGTCACGCCACAGGCAAGCATAGACTCATAAAAATCCACGACCCCCCAGACGGGTTCCAGACAGCACGACCCTCATGAGGTATGAGCTCGAGAGAATCTGGGATCTTCTAATACTTTTGATATTCATCTAAAATAGCCAAAGTCGCCACATTGGTTTCATGATCAAAGGCACAAGGATCCCTCAAGGAAAACCACATCTGGTTTACCCTATGCTCGTTGATATCAGAGTCCACGACCACTCACTAAGCATTCAATTTTGATAATTTTTCGGATCTAGTCATGTTGTAATGCAAGTTTTTTTTTTTTTAAAGTGTGGGACAGAAATGGAAAGGTACAACCGATGAGAAGTCCAAAACAACGGGATATGAAGTTGTTTAAAGAAAGTCACGCTTCACCTTTTGGAATGCACGGGAACCAAGGGTCTTTCAAAATCATAAAGCATGATGACGCATAGAGAGTTGGTAGAGTGGTGTCGCATCCAATGAAAAAGCGTTAGTACAAACTTTCGAATGTTTTTAAAGGGTTAAAAATAAATTGTAGTTATCAAGGCTAACAAAACCAGTCAACTCATTAATAAGACATTAAATGTAGAGATCTTAATAATTCCACTTCGAATAGTTGCTAACTCGCCAAAAGAAGCAGATCGCTAGCAAGCTTACATCGCGGATTTATAAGGTATTGTTTGGGTTAGTTTTATTCAATTCGACACGTCCCCCGAATTCAAAGGACCAAATATCCATGACATCAGACCACGTCAGCTCAACAGACCACACAGAACAATAGCGAGATGAGAACAACTCGCCTGCTAAGAATAGCTGCTCGATGGAGGATAATCAAACAGAAGAGTTGACCCAAACTCGCCCTAATGAAACGAGATTCCAACATATTCTCTATGAAGCTTGACCTTATACTGTTAAGGCAATCACCTACAATCCAACAGTTAACAAATCCAGTAATAAATATGCATATCATAAGAAATACTCATATAAGGAATGAAGATCACGTCGTCTTAGAGCATCTCCAATGCAAGCGTGGATTATGAAAAAAAGAGTTGTCATGTAGGATTAATAGACATTATTTTAAAAAATATTTCTCCAATACAGTCGTGCATATTCAATCTCAAGCTGACGTGACAAAAATGTTTTTAGACATTGTCAACACGACCGTCCACTTTCAGACGGCCTGTTGTACAACACTTTTTTAGACTGACTCAACAAACATTTAAAATTGATATTAATATTTCATCTATTTTTGGTAAGAAAATAAATAATAAATAAAATAGAAAAGCTGACTCAACAAACATTTAAATTTGACATTAATTTTTCATCTATATTTGGTAATGAAATAAAATAAAAAATAAAATAGAAAATAAATTTGGACACGTCATTAGAACAAAATGTGTTTTAAACGGAAACATTGGAGATAAAATTTTAAGTTAATCGTCTATCAAGTCCATATTTATGCCATATAAGAAGCAAATTCCTTGACATTGTTGCCATGTCAATAATAATTCATACGCAATCCATTTTTGTATTGGAGATGCTCTTAAATGCTCAAAGACTCGATTTACCAAGAATCTAGCCAAGATACTATTCCCTTGGGATCTCGCCCGATAATATTTCTTGCTTGCAAAACAATGGTGCGTTTGGTACGCAGGACAGGACAGGACAACGTGAGACAGTTTGTTATTATCCCACGTTTGACGCGTCCTTAGCATGGGACAAAACGGGACAAGGTGGGATAAAAATCATAAAAACTTGTCCCACCCAAGACCCTAGGATAACTTGTCTCATGTCATGGGACAAGTGTCAAAAAGACCAATTTATCTTTTAATTTTTCAAACAATTACAATCTTGTTCAATAAATTATAAATTATATATTATATTATAATTATATATATGATATATTAAACATTATTAATATATGTTACAATAAATAATATATGATTTATATATATATAATATAAATATATATATACTTATATATATATAAAATTATATACATATATTAAACATAATTATTATATACAATAGTAAAATAGAATAAATATATAATAATAAAAAATAATATAGAATATATTATATATTACGTATAATATATATATATATATTATTTATATATATAATAATATATATATATATACTAATAATACATATTAATTTTTATATATATATATATATTATTATGTGTTAATATATGTATATAATATAATATATTATATATATATATATATATTAATATATATATATATATATGTAATATATATATATTTATATTTATATAACACATAATATATATAATATATATATAAATTAATATGTATTATTAATATATATATATATATATTATACAATATATAAAAATATTATATTTTCTATATATACTAATATTTAATATTATATATCGTATTATTATATATAATATATGTAATATTCTATATTAATATATAATAATATCAAATAATATATATATATATATTATTTATTATTATTATATATTAATATATAATATTATAGTATTTGTTGTTATATATATAAGAGGGGTACTCTGGTCATTTGAATCTCTTGTTCCGTTCTGTTCCAGCCATACCAAACGAATAACAATACTGTTTATAGTTCTGTCCAGGCCTTCTAAACATAACATAGAACAACATGTTCTGTCCTATCCTGTGCAGTTCAGTTCCACCTTGTCCTGTCTCATTTTCGTACCAAACGCACCCCAAGGGCTAGGGCAGTACCCTAACCCCTATATAAACACATGTATCAAGTAGAAGTAGAAAGAATCAGAATAACCAACACACAAGCAATTCATCACTTGTAACTATAATCATCTATTACATAGTGAAGAATCTTTTCTCTATTGTCACAAAGACCGTGGTTTTTCCCTGTGTTAATGGTTTCCAAGTAAAAATACTTGTATCTTTACTCTTTCTACACTTATCTTATATTCTTTATCTAATCACCAACTTACAACACATACTAGAAAGGCACACATGATCTCATTTCATCAGAGGCTTCACACGCCGGTTTGCATATGTGTCACTATCGACTAGATTTTTTAAAAATGACGTCAACAAGTTTAAACTATTAAATATTCACAAAATTAGAAAAAAAAAGTTCTAGTGTTTTTGTTTAAAAAAGATTCTAACTTAAGTTACAACTTACAAGTATATTTCATTTTTTGTTTATAAATATATTTTATTATTTTATATGAAAAACTATCCTATCAAAAATTTTGAAATCTAGAATATCGAATTTATAGTAGTAGTTAAAGAAAAAATATATTATAATATCATAAGTGATTTTACATATTTGCCCTCAAGACAAATTAAGAAGTGTAGTTACATATTTGCACTCAAAAGCGGGCGTAAAAAAAGGGTATTTTGGTAACTTGAATGATGACGGGTAATAAAAACCCTAACCCCTGCGAAAGCGAAAGCAAAAATCCTCACTCAGCTGCATCGAAATTGAATTCTCTCTCAGCGCTCAGGGCATAAGTCATAACAATGGCAGACTCCAAAATTTCACTTGACAATTTGAAATCCTTCTTCCGCTCTCAGGTTTACGACGAAGAGAAGTGGGCGCCCAACATGGTCTCATCTCTCTCTCTTTCGCGTTAACAGATTTTTCGTTTTGTTTGTGGTATTATAGTCATTATTGTCGTTATATTTGAATTGTTTCTAGAATTACATTATTGCTCTGGTTCAACAGCATAAGTGTTATATATCTGTTTTGTTATTCGATAGAAGAGGAGCTTTTTAATTGACTATTTTGGGAGTTGTATGTTTCAATGTGGATATTTTTTTTGCTTTGTGCAATTATGTATACCGAGGTCATAGGTTTTGATACTAAGGGAATACTTTTGGAAGTTAATTAGGTAACAAGTAATGAAATCAACATTATAATTGTTAATTGTTAATTTCAGTAGCTGAATTTTAAATTATTGTATTTCCTTTCCGATTACTTATGTAGTGGAGTTACACTATGTTGTAAAAGGTGCTAGTTGAGCGGTGGCCCGGCGCTTAGTGCCTAGGCAATTCCTCGGTGGAGGCCGGAGGTGAGAGAACGGAGGAGAAGAAGAAAGTTTAGGGTTTCTTAAACCAACTCCGAAAACGATGTTGTTTTGGGGTCGGTTTTTAATAAACCCCTAAGCAATGTCGTTTTGGGTTGTATATATGAAAAAAGAAAAAAAAAATAACTTTAGGCGGTCAACACTGCCTTGGACACGTTTGGCCCGCCTAGGCTGGCTGATTTGGCCATAATCGGGACTGATTTTTATAATACTGGAGTTACATATGATACTTGTTCACTTATCAGGTTCTTCAACTTCTTCTGATTGTTTAAAAATCTGATACTGGATGTTGAGAAACTGGTTATAAGCTTACGGAAAAATTGTTATCAAAAGGATAAGTTTAAACCCTGTTCCATTACACATGACTGACCCAGTTCCAGTTTTCCCGATAACCTTAAGTCTGAACAACTGTCTCCTCTTCAAATACCTGGTTGAAGCTTAGATTTCAAGATAAGGATGTTGGCTGTTCAGGATTTATGTGAATTAGGAATGAGAAATGGGGATCTAGAATGTGATATTGGGAATAAATCTCTGCCAATGCATTTTGTCTTCTGCATTTGCTCATGATTGTCCTATTTTGTAAATTAGCATGCCTTGTTGACCATCAGTGATCATAGCTCTGGACCTCTGATTAAATTTAGTGCTTGATGTGAAAGTTCCTGTTGCTTAATGTTATTGCAATTGCTGCTTCTTCTTCCTGATTAATAGGAACTTTAGTAGTTTTCATCAGATGAAGTGAATTTATATACAAAATATTGTTTTAATTAGATTTCAAGTAGATAAAAAATTCATTTGATTCCGTGTGAGTTGCAGTTTCATGGTTTTCCCATTTCTTGTAGAAACTGTTGCGTGCTGCTGGCCTATTCGGAGGATCAATTTTTCTGATGCGCAATTATGGCGATCTAATGGCAATTTGAGGAATGTTGTAAGGGCTGCTATATTGAGCTAATTTTCTATCGAACTAGCTCTCTGTGTTTTCGGTCTATTTTTGAAACTAGCGTGTTAACATTACGTTGTGGACTTTGTGGATCAATTTTAGTTTTTGTTTAAAGGATTTGCTCTCATATTTTACTTTTTGGTTTAAGTATTTTAATATTTTAATTGGTAGTGTTCCAAACCGATGAGGGATGAACTCTGTGTATGTGGTCATTTTTTAATTGTTCATTACATTATGGGATGAGATGATATTAGAAAGATAATATGTTTGTGCTTATTATCTACACTGTTTCGACAGCCAGTAATACTTTTGAACTACTATCTCAATATTTTCATTCCAAATGATATGACAACTAAATTAATAGTCATATATTTAGTTTATTTTGTTATGCAAGTAATGTGGCAACATTAATTAAATTGTTACATTAGTTGGAATGAATATGTTGGGATGATAGTTGGAAAATGCAGTATTATTATTATTATTTAAAAAAAATTGGAAAGTGCAGTATTATTATAGGAAAATTTTATAAATGACCCTAAAAAAATGTTGTCAAGCACATGGTTTATAGGTTTAATTGCAATTTGTTTTTTTTTTTCAGTTTCTCTGAGTTTGCGGTCATTAAATAACATAACAACAGCAACAAGGTAGTAGTTCTCAGTATTTTTCACCAAATAAGATAATTACAAAGACAAAAAATTTGCTACTTATCATCATCTTATGAACTGGAAATGCCTGCTTCCATTGCTGAGCTTATGCATGTTGTGCTCTTGCTCTCTTATTATTATCATCATTATCGTAACCAACCTGGCATGTAATTGTTCACACTTGGGCCCATGGCTGAAACAGGAACTGCTATCTGATCAATCTGATATCCGATTTGCAAAGTGGGCTCACAATCCAGTTGATGGAAGAAGGAATCACCGTAAGGTTGAGGTGGTTGGCGGCCATAGCTGACATCTTCTTCAGTTGGATTCAACTGGAGTGACCTTACTTTGTATCCTTCCATCAACCTTGTTTCAATGTCTTATTTGCTTCACTAAGCAAG
The DNA here is from genome assembly GCA_032871835.1 of Dipteronia dyeriana. NCBI lineage: Eukaryota > Viridiplantae > Streptophyta > Magnoliopsida > Sapindales > Sapindaceae > Dipteronia > Dipteronia dyeriana. The sequence goes on along the minus strand of CM065295.1, from coordinate 68,445,299 downwards.
TGTTCCTTTTGTTGACGATCAGTGAGTTGAACCAGCATGTACTGGGTCCTTGTTGATCTGATTTGCTTCAATGACATATCAAGCTACCTTTCAAGGGACTCAAGCTCATTGCTGCTCAGAGGACCAAGTTCCTCTCCGAGGAGATCTCTTTGGGATCTTTGCAATGATTCATATCGCGCTTTAAGTTTCATATATTCATGTTGGTTACTTAGCTCTACCAGGGGCTTCCTTGCAAACACATTTGGTTCTGGAGCTCCTTCGTTGCACTTATGGACCTCTTCAGAGTTTTGAGCATGCTTGAGCTACTGCAAAACTCGTACAGCTTTCCTCTATTAGAGAAGATGATGAGAGCAACCTTAGCATCACAAAGAACTGAGAGCTCATATGCTTTCTTTAAAGCCCATTCCTCTCTTTGCAAAGGTCACTTGCCTGTTGATCTTGTTCTCTATCCACTTCAACTTAACCCTACCTCTCCCCATTTTTTTTCTTCTGTTTCTTCTTCAAACAACAACAATCAAAAACACCATCTTTATATCATCTATCTTTATATATAAATAAATACATTCATATAAGAAACACAACATATCTGAAGTTTTTCATAAAGGCTTAATATTAATTATTAACTAATAACCTTAATTGCATCCGACCTCTCGTCAATCGTTGATTTCATCTCAATTAACTATTAACTAAGCCTTAGGGTGGAGAAAAGTACAAAAATGTCCTTATATTTTATTTGAAAAAGTCCAGACAGTGCAGTTTGTGATATGGACAGTGACCACCATCGGGTCGTCATTAGGCTGGACTGTGTTAAGGACATCTTCCTCGATGAATATGATATGGCTGAAGGAAGGGCCTTCTATAGTCTCTCTGATGACCCTCATCACCTACCCTCATGCAGAGTATTTGGGCACCTTTCTAGCTTGATTCTTCCTTGAATTGTTTGACGTTCCAGAGGGTTGGGCCCCGCTGATGGTGTTTATGATCTTGACTTGCTCCATCAGATCCTTGCATTGGTTCTTTCTTCTTTCTTCTTCTTCTTATAGCTCTATCTGAACTTGTTTCCCAGTCTTGATCCTATCCCTCACCTGTTGGAGAAATACGATCAGCAGGCCGCTTCTCTCCATGCCTTCGATCCTATTGCGGTTGCTGTAAAACTCTGAATTGTTATGCCCCATGTCCTCGTGAAAGTCACAGTACTTGTACTTTTTCTCTGGTCCGTCAGGAGTTTTAGGGGTCTCTCGGGCCATTAGGGGGGGGGGGGGGGGGGGGGGGGGGGGGGGGGGGGAGGGTCTCTTTCTTTTCCTTGTGGTGGTCCTTCTTGAAATGTTTGATAAAACGTGCTTCGTCGTGCTCCATCTTAATGCAGAGCTGCTCATCCAACTGCACGTGTTCTAGAGCCCGGCTGTATGCTTCTTGGTATGTCTCTAGCTTGTCTTTACTAATGGATCGCCACAGTTTTCCCACCCACAAATTCTTCTAGAAATTCATAAGTGTCTATTTCTCCTCAAATACTCTTGTTTGGATCATTTCTTTGTGGTAGCGCTTTGCGTAGGACTTAAGTGACTCTACTCACCCATGTGCTACATACTGTAGCAGAACTGGGTCCTTAGGAGGTGGCTTCACTCCCCGAATAACCAGGTTAACAATCCCCGTTGGAAGCTTTCTGAACCATGTTTTGGCAAAGTCGGTGATGGTGTAAGGCAACATCCTACACATGGCTTTCCTAAAGGCGTTTGGAACTTCCATTTGTTGTACAAAGGACTCTAGATGGCTAAAGGGGTTATCCACTCCAGAGTACACATTCTCTGGTATCTTGAACTTGGGTGGGGGACAACTTTCCTGACCTTCCTTGAAAGAGAAGCTTTCATCTCTTCATAGAGGTCTTTGTTCATCCTTCGATACTTCACTTTATCCTTCTCTTACTCTACCAGGCGCTTTTCCATTTTCTTTATCTATTCTTCCATCTGTTTGAACTCTCTGTCCTTGGATTAGGCATTGGTTCCTGACAACGCGTCGTTTGTGATATTGCTAATGTCAAAAATAAATTTATATAGACCTTAAATATATTCACAATGTTTTCAAAATAAGTACAATGGCAAGTGAGTTATCGTCCGTAAGGCAAACTATAATTAAATCTAAAGCTAGAATTTAACTAGGATAATGAGAATGTGAAGTGATAAGATATGGTAAGAGGTATGGGAGTCAATGCAATTCAAACACGAACGGTGGATGATCCAGTCTTTTTTAAAAACGATTCAATCTATTTAAGGCCAATATACCCACAAGTGTGGTTGTAAAACAACTTAATCCTCATCCACAACCACCATTGGAGTGCTAAATTGAGTGTGGAGAAAAGTCTCATTATGCTCGAATAGATTTATTAGTCAGGATGACTTGGATTGGAGTGCTCACAATCCATAACTTCCATTCAAGTGAGCTTGTTTAAAAACACCTTAAGTGTATGTGGTTAAAAGTCATTAATATACATCTAACATGGGCTAAGAGTTGAAGTGCATACTAACACACCCAAACCAGTTCTACTAAAATGTCGCTATTCTAAATTACACTACAATGGCTAACTAATGGGGCGTGCGAGTCTTTCACCCATCGCAAGTGTACGAGCCGTTCAACTCGAATAGTGGGCACAAGTATGGGTATTGTTCCCACAGAGAAAAGAGTAATCAATCTAATTAGAAAGAAAGCTTATAAATCAAAGTTACTTACACTAGAAAATTACTTAAGTTATGCTAAGATGCTCAAAAATTAAGAATACAACTACACATTATCGATTAAAACTAGGTTAATGAATTGTTAAGGAATATGTGCACTCAAGTATCAACCATAATGTAAAATCATTCTTTCATGAAACTTATTCACAATAATCCTAAGCATGCATCTTAAAGCAATTACAAGCACCAATCCTACAACTTAATCACCTCTTTCTGCGACTTCATTCCCATGAAACAGGCAAGTAAACTCACAAGATCTTCCTATGTAGCTTCCTTTTTCGACTTTATTCTCGCGAGACAGAACGACTGAACTCACGGAATCTTTCTTGAGTTTTTCCTTTGCTACATTCCCGCGAGACAGAAGGACTGAACTCAAGGGATCTTCCTTGAGTTTCTCTGTGACTTTCCTTCGCTGGATATTTCTCGCGGGGGAGAAGATTTGAACTCGCTGGGTTGATGTAGCTTTCCCGCTGCTTCTTTCCATTAGTTCTTTCCCACGAGATAGAATGTATGAACTCCCGAGGAGTGTTTGAACACTCTAACCTGATCCATTTGTCTCCTTATTGCCATTTTGGAATAAAATGACCTTGAAGCATTGAGAATACCTGAAAACAATTATTTACAACATTAAAACACCTAATATGCTCTAAAAACGGTAACAAAAGCCAAGTAAAGGGAGCGCACAATGTGAACATTTATAGCACGATCACCTACTCAACCCAAGAAGACATTACAATTTAACATCTAATATGAATTGAGAGTTGGAATGCCTACTCAATCCAAGAGAAGCATCAAATGCATTATAAGCTCAAATTCAGCATCTAAATGGATTAAGAGTTGGAGTGCCTAATAACAATTATAAATTCAAAAACTCAAATAAGTTCAACATCATTCATGAATTAAGAGTTAGAGTGTCTACTTAATTCTAGAAGATATTAAACACGATTAAGCACAATGAATGGAACTAAATAAGATTAAATACTCAAAATATGATGGAAAGCTTACAATCCATGATTCATTACATTATCTTCCACATAGGCGGTTTAGTTACTAATAATATGAATACAAGGGAAAAGTAAAGAATCAAGAGTCAAGAAAAAACCATTGGAGTGCTGAGATTCCTCTTTCTTCAATTCTCTTATCTTCTAAATATTGCAAATTCAAAGCTCCTTGAGTGGGTAATTGGGTTTTGGTGAAGTAGAGGTTGAATGGGCGATGTAGAGGTCCTAGATCTAAGAGTGATGTAAGATGAGAGAAGTGTTGTGAGGGTGTGTGTGTGATTTCAGAAAAGAAGGTATATTCTGAAAAAAATGATGTCAGCGTATCTGGTGCAGTGTACGGTTAGGGTTACTCGATATACATGGGTATGGTCCCGCACAGTGACCCACGTAGTGGCTTCTAGCCTTCTTCTCTTTCTCTCAGTTCGCGGGTAGTGCGTAAGAATAGACTCACGTATTGGGCTTCTTCTTGCAATCTTTATGTCTCAGATTGCGGGTGATGTGCGGGTATATACCTGCGTATTGGGAATTTCTTCCAATCTTCAGGTCTTTTATTCGTGGGTAGTGCACCAGTGTGGACCATATAAGTCTTCTTCGCAGATGAAAATACGTGGGTATAGTCACTCGTGCAGTACCTATACACTTTCATTTTGCAATCTTCTGAGAGCCAGTTTACGAGTGTCCTTACCGCATTACACTAGTATGGACCCACGATGGGACCAACGAACTAGGCTTCATTTCTTGAACTTTGACTTGTTTCGTACCCGAAAATCTCGTTTTGTATTTCCAATGCCCGAAATACATTGAATGCCTGCAATGAATTAGAATAGAGCCATTATACACAAAAACACACTCGAAAACAAGCTAAGTAAAAGGAATGGAGGGCCAAAATGTAACACAATTTGGGCACGATCAAGTCATTCCTCTTGCTGTTATCCGGGATGAAGTTGAAGTACCGTGCCTCAAATCCCGATCGCGTCTGACCCCGTCTTTGTGTCTGCTTTTGTTACGGGTTCACTTCGTTTCGTTCTGTCCCCGGATCTTTCAACTCTGTCGTTGCTAGTCATGGATTCTAAGAGGCAACCAAAGCGGAGGGAGCTTCTAAATCAGATCGAGTATGCACGGCTTTGAGGTGACGGGTCTGAGTCAGACTACGGAGGTACCCAATCTTTCGAAGACCGGTATTATGTTGCTAGGCCCGGCCTTGTTGGGGTGGGGGCTAAGAAAATATTGTCGGAGCTTTTCTAAAAAGGTTGTGACATGCTGGTGAAACATATTATGATGAATCAACCTATGCGGGAGGAAACTTTCTGTTGAGGTTGGCACCGTCGGTGGTCTCATCACCCGAGAAGGGCTAGGCTATACTGAAGCGCTTCCGGGTGATACAATCCCATGGGTAGATACATAAGAACAAAGTCTTGATAGGTCCGAATTGTTTTAAGAAGACCTTAACCTCTTTGTTGGACAAATAAGTTCGAAGAGTGACAATTCTTATGAAAGGGTGATCTTTAGTAGATTGGGAAAGCACGTTGGTCTAGTGAATTTCCCACAGACAGCGTAAAATTGTTATCCTGAAAATCGAGTGTGACCTTCGGGACACCAGATGGCCACGGAGTACTAGTGCTTCCCAGTAGGTTCGAACTGGGTAACAGGTTTCCTCGATTTTTTCACATAAGAGGGAGGGATACTACCGGGATTCCTCTCGTCTGATTAAACGGGACCGACGCTGGGATCCAAGACTGGTCCTGAAGGTGGTGTGAGATGGCAAGGATGAGAAATATAATCAAGTGAAAAGAGCCTTTATTAAGCATACATATAAAGAAACATCATATATTGACCGTAAGCGTACAAATTTCTAGATCTCTAGGAAATGCCATGGAGCATCATGGAGGGATGAGGATATTACCCCGATTGGGTGACCAATATGGAAACGTTTCTAGGAGGGTAGTAGCCAAGTAGAATAACCAATATGTTGGTATTTGTAGGAGGGTAATACCCAAGTTGAATTCTCTTTAGGTGCTGGAAGTTCCGACCCTCTTCACTCCTTGATATAGGATATTTATAGGGTGACTTGGTGGTGGTAGGTGAGAGATATTCCTTTAGGCGGGAAATGCCTAACCTGATCCTCACCGTCCCTTTGAATCGTGTGTATGGGTGGTGTGCTTTGGAAGGTTTAGATTGATCCACCTGGATCTTCAGTGAGTATGTGAGGATTTTTTTTTTAACTTAAAGGGCTGTCAACAAATCCTCACTGCTCCAATCAGGTCAGGTTTGTGGGTGGCACACGCCCATGAGGGTTGTGATTGATCCATTTATTCCCTATGGCGATTTGGGCACTTTAGTGGTGTCAACGTGGCATTTATGTTGTGGTCTGCATCGCTTTGGTTGGCTAGAGGTGCTCATAGCTAGCGAGACATGTCGCTTTCACTGTTCTGCCTAGTAGGAGACATCGTCAGCGCCTGTCTCGCTACACCTATCAAGCACTCTTCACAAAGCTTTCCTCTATTCGGAAAGAGACTTTTTACAACCTTTTTGTTGGAGAAATGCAGCTTCCTTCTTTATGAATGGGATAGTTGAAATCGAGTAGGGCTTAAGTGGGATGAGATTTGACTATTGGGGAAGTGCGGCTTTGGAGGGATCCCGACCGTTAGTTCTCTATCTTTCCTTCTCTATGTCTTCTGTAGCATTAATTTCTTAACCATCTACTGTTTTCTTTCCTGGTGGTGGGTCCTTAAAATGGGAAGGCTCGTCCTAATTGGTCCGGGTTTGTTCTTCGAAGCATGCTACTCTTGGTGACTGGGCATTAGCATAAATCGGGTCTCTCAGCATTGGAGTTAGACTTTATCGGGATCGGCATCTAGAAGGATCATGTCCTATTGGGGACTGGATCATTTCTTGGCTCAATCTAGACCGGGTTCAAGAAGGAACAGGTTTCGTTGATGACCGAATATTGTTGGGGCTCTATCTTTAGCAGTAGGGAAAACTATGTCGGACTTTATTGGGATCGGGGTCTAGAAGAATCGGGTTCAATTGGGGACCGGATCCTGTCGTGGCTCCATCAGAATCGGGTTCCGATGAGGATCCGATCTCGTTGCAGCTCCATCTTTGGTGCATGGAAAATACTTCTTTGGATTGGTCGCTAGGTTTGGCAGTTAACAAATCCCATCCAAGTTATTACATGCAACAATAAGTTTAAAGTTAGAAACCAACAAAAACTAGTTCAAGGTTTCCACAAATACAAATATACTAGATACTATTTTTTTTTAAAAGTCCATAGAAGAAGCTAAAATAATGTATCATATTTCTCCCATTTTTTGACATGAGTTGAAGCCAAAAGGAAAAGATTAAATACCACAAGATTAAATACCACAAGATCACATATGAGATCACTAGCCACTAGTGCCATCAAAGAACTTTGACCGGTGTGTTGATCTCACATATCACTTGGAGGTGGTTGCCTTACTTGAAGAAATGCTTTTTCCCAAGCCCTTGATCTCTCATTTTGTTGTCCCACTTTCGGTTTAGCTTCTACATCTTTTTCCCTGACATTGCAAGCTCTCTTGCATTTGTAAGGCCCAATCCAGATGATAATTTGAGCTTAACACATTACTAAACTCTTGAATATCACTAAAAAGTCTAAAAGTATCATTTAGCCCACCCTTGTTTTTGTATGACATAATGTGACACGTTTTTCATTAAACTTCTCCAATGGTGGTATAAGCACATCTCGTTCAATTTTTTCAGCTCCAAGGGCCATACACAGATGAGTTATTAACCCTGGATAATCTAGTTTTATATCCAACCTAGTTGAATAAGCCAAGCTCTCTCTATATGTTGCATTATAATTTCTCCAAGGTTTATAGGCTTGTTGGTGACCAATGCATATACTATCTTGACCTTCTCTTTGTTTAACTTGGTAGCATTTGTAGAAGGCATAAGATTTGCACAAAAAAAGTGATGCCAAAAGGCACTAATTTTGGTCAACTCAGTTTGACAAATAAAAGCACACCTACCCCACTCAAAATTGTTATCTTTTCATAGAAACAAACAATGAATAGAACAAACAAAACAAACATGAGTAGAATAAACAAAAAGTTAGTCTCAAAATATCATAAATGTGACCAAGTAAACAAGTATATATGAAAACATACAAGTAAACAATGACTCACAATCATAGCAAAGGATATGAGATAAGTATCATGCATTTTCAAGATTCAAGATATCAAAGAAACAATATACCTTCTTTTTTTTTATCAAAACAAATCATGTGAACATATCATAAAAGAGAATAAAACCTAGCATACAATGCTCCTCTTTAAAAAAATGCTCTATCTAAGATCAAGATAGAATATTGTTCATAATAATATCCACACAATCATATACTCAAGCAATTTTAAAGAAATGTAACAAAATAAACTTCACAAACTATGAGAGATACACCGATATTTCAATCTCCTCATAATTCTTCTATAATTGCTAGTACATCAAACACATTTAAGTAAAGCAAGTGTATGTGTGTGAATTTTTGTTTCAAGCATATGTAAGAAGTAAATGAATCATCATCATGCAAACCATATCAATATCTATTCATCTTAAGCTTTTCCATTCAATGTCAAACCGATTATCATCCGAAATTTTTACTTTTAAGAGAATAGGTTTCAACATATGAGTGAGTGTGGGCATGTGACTCGTCAACCCATTTCTATTTTTCAACCCAAGCATTCTCAATTTTAAATTATACTCCTTTAAGCTTGTGAAGCTTAATCAAAGATTTTTTTTTGTTTATTTTCAACACTTATTTGATTTTTCCTTTTTCTTACACTTCATGACGGTTTTCACTCACTATATTGGCGTAACCCATTTATACATTTGGCATGTGCACAACCAATATGTGTTGCCTTTCCTTAAAGGTGCTTATTAAGTTCTATGTAGTTGCTGTAGAAAAATGGATACTAACCATAGGTCATCTTTCATGTACTAAACAAAAGACTTTTAGGTGCATCCATAATTTACATATTTTCAAACTCAACTTACTCAAACAAAATAGTTCCCACTCTATAAATACCCCACTTTGGTATGAAATCAAATACACCTAACACATCCAAGACCATACAACACCATCCTTTTGTTTTTAAACACTAATCAAGAGAGAAAAAAGCTCCAAAGGAATTCATGAAAGTTTTCCTCCATGGATGCCTCACCATCCACCACCTCGAACTTCTTCTATCCATCTTTGGAGGAAATTCAAAGGGAAAAGGAAAAATTTTCTTGACCAAGAGGATATGCGCATAAATGGAAGCTTGAGGACTCTTGACTATCACTTGGGTCTTTTTTATCACTCTTCTATATGTATTTCTATTTTATATAATTACCCTTCTTTTTGTATTTCTTTATCTTGATGTGTAATCCTCAATAGGGGATATTTGTAAACCTACATTAGTGCTAATTATGTATTGGTTGTTCATAATTTCATTTGGGTCTGTTTTATTCTTTATTATTATAATGAGTTAATCTTTTGTCTTTGCATGCATGTATTCATGAATGAGATTATGAGTAGTATAACTTAATTTATGAGTTATGAAATGTAACATCTGATTCTTGTATGTATGTTAATGTAGGATTCAAAATGTCATGTTCAAAATGTAACACCTTGTTTGGTGTGAGATATTGGATTAAACTATTTTATGAAATTAGATCGAATTGAGATGAGATTTGACATAAAATTAAATTTTAATTCATATATGAAATTATTATAAAATTAAAAACAAAAGCAACATCATTTCAATTCCAGTAATAATAAACCCATGAATATAGATGGGTTTATTTAGTCCCCTTTCATATCGACGGGACTAGAGGGTTGTTGAGAGATAAAATACCAGGTCTTTTTCCTTGTCAAACAGTGGTTTAGGATTAAAATAATACAATTCAAATCTAGCATTATCTAACAAACACAGTATATAAGTTAAATTTCTCTTAATATAAAGGAGCCATAAATAGAAAAACATCAATTACCTTATTTCTCTAAAATTTATTTTGCTCTTAGAATAAATATATTAAATGTTCCAAGATAAGGTTAATTTCATACACTCTTTAAAAAAAAGGTTTAATTTCACACACGTTAAAGTTCATACCTTAAAAAATAACTAATAATTGTTTCTTGTATTAATCTTAATTATGGGACATGTAATACAAATATGCAACAAATTACAACCCTCCTATGCAACATATATAAATAACTAACAATCTCTACACCCAGAAAACCAAACAATGATTTTATTTTGATTTTTTTTTTTATAATTTGAATTGCTCTATACATGGTTGATTATCATAAGGAGATGAAGAGGGCAAGAGATGTGAACGAAAATAACAATTTTCTTGAACCACCACCTAGTCCTCAACTCACTGAGCAAATACGTAAGCTAGCTATCTCTATTAATATTATCCAATCTTTAGATCTTTTAGTTTAATAATTTTCTTTTTATAACAATAATATAAAAGACAATAAAATGCTTTTATGCATGTGTTAACACGAGAACTAATTGAGAGTACCAAGTGATTTTTGTCTTATGATTTTTTTTTTGGTTAAACTAAAAAAGGAATATGAGAACACAAACATTTGTATAAGTCATATAAGTGAAAAAACAACAAAAAGATTGGATCTAAATATTTACAAGTACAAAATCTAAATCCAGCAGGAAATCGACAAAAAACTAGAATTGGATTTTTTGTTTTAATTAATTTCTCATAATTGTTATAGTCTTTGTGCGTCATTAAAAGTGCAAAATCTTATTTCGATAACAAATTCAGGAAATACTAAATTTACATTTTAATATCTGTTGCATTAAAATTCTAATTATTTTTCTTATATGCATGACTCGTTAAAATTACAATCTCTAAATTCAACAACAAATCGAAAAAGAAAAAATAGATCTAAGTTTTGAACTTTTTATTATTAAATGTTTTTTATTTTTCTCGAGTCCATATGTTATTAAATGTCTTAACTTCATTTAATATCGGTCATTTTTCATTTGTCCAAAATTATAATTAGTGACAAAATAATATTAATTAAGTGACATAGAACCATTGATTATAGTGCTCTTTTAATATTAGATTTGGTATTTGTCTTTCTTTAACCATATTGGATTATTATCTCATAATTTCTCTTACGTATTTAGTTTTTTATTTTTTGTTTTCATTTATTTGAAAAGAGAAAAAATAAATTACACAATTATAGTGAATTTTATTGGCCGAAGATGATTATTAACTAAGTTAATTATGTTTGACTTGAAATCTGAACCATTTGCACACAAGATAAATAAATTCATGCTTAGAATTGTATATTGTATTTGGTTTTTGAAAGGGGAAATATCATGCTTTGACTAATATATAAATCATCCTTATTTTTAAAACTTCTAACATATGCACATCACTTCTTAGCATATGTGGTAGTGCATCTCCCTTCCATATTGATGGTGAGGGGTTTGAGTCTCACTATACGTATATTAAATGTATTTATGGGGAGTTTTCTCCCGATTTATGGAAGTAGATATCCGAACTATTTGATCTTGGTAGGTCCCAACAAGTCTATTATAATACTTTAAACTTCTAACATATATATTCATATATATATATATATAGGTCCAATCACAACCCTCACTCTCTGTAGCTCCACAAAAGAACCAACCCCTCCCGGTATCGATCTTGTGGATCCCCGAAAAAGTCTCTCTTCTCTTCTCGCTATGGATGATCACATACCTGATGATTCTGCTAAGTTAAATGAGCTTATAGATCTTGCAATAAAGTTGTTACACAATGACAATAGTTTGAACTCTGATCAACTTTCGATGTTGAAGATGATTGTCGAAGAGGTTTCTCACTTGAGTGAAGAGACTCTCCAAGTAAAAGAGTTTGCCAGACAAGTTGAAAACTCTGTGGCTAGTCTGGAATCCAACTTAAAAAAAATCCTCCTTGATCTATAAAGAATACAAGGATTTGAAGAGAGCGGTGTCATGTCTTCAAGTTGAGATGGATGCAAATGCTCATGAAATCATAAAGACAAATAATCAGATTTTAAGGCTTCAAAGTCATAGTTTTGAGTTGGAGAGGAAAAGTGAGATGAAGATGAATGCAATAACGGAGTTGGATTCCTAATTGACCAACACAAAACAAAATATGTGTAGCATTGCTCAAGAAATTAGAGTTTCCAATGTGAACAAAGAAGAACTAGAGGCAAAGAAGAAATCTTTGAGTGATCATGGCAAATAAACCAAATCTAGATTTGCGCATCCCTTTGATAGTAATAGAATTGAGTAATGTTAGCCATACAAAAAAAGTCACATCATTTGAGTTATGTTTTGGACGATTTTTTTAAGTTATGTGGTACTACATTTTATGGTTTTGTGTTTTTAAATTCATGTTATAATTTCATTCATGTTATTGAAACTTAATCGTGTGTATTTTTATTTAAATTAGAGTTTATTTCATACATCGCCTTCTAATGTTCGCGGGGGTTCTAGTTTTCACTATTTCAATGCTTTTTTATTATTACTTTCGGTTCATTTTTATGAAAAGAAAAACCAACCATAGGTCAAATGATTTTTTATGATTACATATGCATTAATTGTTGGGACATGAATTTGGCTTTTGTAGTTTGTATGTATTGACGTCGATTTCTAGAAAATCTAGTCAGCGGTGACACATATGTAGATCGACACCTAAGGTATTCTATAAAATGAGATCACGTTGCTTCTTTGATAAGTGAGAAACTTGATGAACGTATAACATATATAGATAAGTGTAGAAAGAGTAAGGACACAAGTATTTTTACACGGAAAACCCTTAATACAAGAAAAAAACCACGGTCGCTGTAACGATAGATAAGAGATTTTACTATGTAAAAGATAATTGCGATTACAAGTGATGAATTGCGTGTGGTTGCTCTCTCTTTACTTCTGCTTGATACATATGTTTATAGGTTTAATATTAAAAACATCCTCTCACCTTTGAACTATTATTGAATCTCTAAATAAAAATGTTTTTATTTTAGAAACACCCCTTGTGAACTAACAAACAATACTTTATTTGGTAAAAGTCAGATGGTATAATGTTCGATTTATACAATTGAAACTTAAATGACCTTTTAATATCAAAACTCAATCATTTAATAAATATTGTTTGTTAGTCCACAATGGATGTTTTTGAAATAAAAACATTTTTATCAAGACATCTAATAACAGTTCAAAGGTGTGAGAAGGTCATTAATATTAACGATTTAACCCTATGTTTATATAAGGGTCTTTGTTGTGCAAGCAAGAAATATTATCAGGCGAGATCTAAAGGGGATCATATCTTGTCGAGATTCTTGGCGAATCGAATCCTTGTGCGTTTATGGTACTATGATATTCATTCCTTGCAGGAACGTTTCTTCAGATCTTCGTATTCATTGATGGATTTATCAACCACCGGATTGTAGGTGATTGCCTTGCCTAATATAAGATTAGCTTCATGGAAAATATACCGCAATCTTGTTTCATAAATGATACCTCGTGTTTGCTGTGGGGCAGTTCTGGCCAATTCACCTAATTGGCGGTCATTCGACGAGTAACTCTGTGGGGCAAGTTGTTCCCATCTTGCTATTGTCATGCATGGTCTGTCAAGATGACGTGGTCCAATGTCGTGGATATTTGGTCCTTTGATTCTCGTGTTTTATGTTGACGTGTTGAATTTAGTAAAATTAACCCAAATAGTATGCATTGCCAAAGAGATGAACTTTAGGGTGGGTGCAAAATCAAACTTTGATAGTAATCAAATTATGTTTGATGGTATTTTAGAGAAGAGAAACTATCTCTGTTAGACTGAGTGAACATTTAACATTCATTTCTCTGATCCTTCATGTACTAAGTAACTTATATTAGAATCAGTAAGGTGACAATGTTAAGTTTACATTAGAAATAAGATAATGAACTATTGCCATGTCAATTGTCAAGTTGTATTGTGTATAAATCATGAAACTAAAAGGAACCATGCCGGGAGATTCCCCCCCCCCCCCCCCCCCCCCCCCCCCCCCCACACACACACACACACACACACACACTAAAATCCTAAATATTGGGCATCTTGCCCCTTCTATTAACTTTTCCATCTAAAAATCCTTTGACCTTTGTAACTTATTATCACAGTTAATAATTTTATAAAAATATTTTTTTGTTAAAAAAAACATATAAATGATTATCCACCATCCATCTTTGAGATGAACGGTGGACATAAATCATAAATTAAAGAAGGAAAAATCAATAAATAAATAAAACATCAGTTCATCAGATTCATCAGATTCAAACGCCCCACCATAATCTTCAGACTAAACCAATCCCACAATCATCTCCAAAAATCAACAATCATGCCATTTCTTTTTGTCCAAAAAGCAAAACCAGTAATTGAAACAAAAAAGGAAATTGAAAAGGCCCTCATCGTCTCCAAATTCTTCATTCAACACATCATCACCATCATCTAAAAAAAAAGTCTCTCTAGATTTTTTGTTCACCAATACCTACACACCGACAACCACTAGATTTTTCGTTCACCGTCTCTAGATTCTTTATTCATAAACAACCACATAACCACCACCACCACCTGTTGAAAAACCCCACCCACGCCAATACCCACACGACCACTAAAACCAATAGCGTCGATCTCGTCTACGTAAAGAAGACCAGTTCTTCTCTCTAGAAGAAAAAAGGAAAGGAGAGATAGATTTGAGAGAGGAATTTTATGGTGTGGTTTCGATTCATAAAGAGATTTGACAGATTCGTGAAGGATTTTCTGACATGGTTTCAATTCACAAAGAGATTTTAGAGGAATTCGAGAGGGAGAGGGATTAATCAAGCTATGGTGTTTGGTTCAAGAGGGATTCGAGAGATTCAAGAGAGAGGGATTCGAGAGAAAGAGTTTGGTTCATGAGGTGGTGGGGTTCTGGGTTTGGTTAGGTTTAGGTTGTGTTCTCCACCATCATTTTTTTTTCTTTTTCTTTTTTTTTTTCCTTTTTGTTTTCTTTTTTAATTTTTTGCTATATTTCTTTTATCTTTTAGCCTCCAAAGATGGATGGTGCATATCTATTTAAGAATATATATATATATATATATATATATATATATGTATATATATATATTTCCATTAATTTTTTAAAACCCATTTTTCAAATTATTAAATAGAAAATAAAAAAAGAGATGGATCCCAACAGTCCATATCAAAGATGGACGATTGAGATCCATCACTTTTTATTTTCTATTTAATAATTGTTGGAAGGGTACAAATGTCTTTTTATGTCATTTTTTTAACAGTCAAAGGTTTTTTGGAAGGAAAAGGTAACAGTCGGGGCAGGCTGACCAATATTTTGGGTTTCAATGGGTTGACTGACCATTTTTGAAACTAGAGAGACCGATCTTTTCATTATGACAAACCTGAATGAGGAAAATGAATTTTTTCTGCTTAAATAGATTATTTCATAATCAATTTCAAGAAGTAACCCCCCACATACTTCTCAAAATCAATGTCAAAATTTATCAGATTACCAGTTAGTCAGTTTTGGAAGTTTTAACAAACATCATTTTCGGTCAAAGTGATAAAATAAGTTGATTTTAACTTTTCAAATGCAATACCAAACTGGCCCTTAGTCATCTTCTTTTCGCTGATCACAACCTGCTTTTCTGTAAAGCTTCTAGGCAGCAGGATAATATGCAAAAATCGAATATTACTTTTGTTATAGAGATTTTTCAATAGCATGACATGTCAGTAAAGATAGCGGATAATCATAAATATGTGGCAGACCATATCACCAGAGTAGAAAAACAGTCTCTAGTGATTGGTGAGCGTTTGGATGAACCAACCGGGCGAAATAGACCTAATCGGGTATAGTAAATCGATCGGGTAAAATAAGCACTGTCGAGAAGTCAACTGGTCATCATTTGCCCAAGTCAAAGTTGATGTTACTAGACAGGATGGTCAAGCTAAACCGATCGACCAAGATATGTCTAAACCTGATCAGGTAGAAAATCGATATGGGAAAGAGGACCCGATCAGATTGGGAAACGATCGGCCAAGAGATGCCCAGTAAAGATAGTGACACAAGTAAAACTATAACTCAAATACAAAGAAGAATCCTGCCTAAACAAGGAATCTATAACCATATTTCAATAAGGCAGTAATACTATTTCCTCATGCATATCAAAGAGTCCAGATCAAGCAATAGCTCTACTCTTCTAGAAGATTGCACACCAATCAAGAAATAAGTCCTAAACGGACTACTCAACTAGAAGTCCTATGAAGATTCTAATTCAATGTGCAAGATCTTCGAAACAAAAACGGAGTTAAATACGACTTCAATAAGTAAAAAGTTTGAGTTAAACACTACCACATTTCCTTACTTATTCAACAAGGATTAGGGTTATATGCACATATAAATAGACCTATATTCTCATTGTATTAATGAGAGAGATCTAACGATCTAAGTATCAAGAGATCTAACGATCTAGGTATCAGAGGATCTAACGATCTATCTATCGATCTATACGTAAAAAAACATAACAACGGCAAGAGAGAATGAGAGATTGAGTGTGTAATAATTTTATTCATAGTAAATTTCTTCTCATTGTCACTGGCAACCGTGGATGTTTTCTCGCCTTGGGATTTTACCACGTAAAATACGTGTTATGCTTGATTTATCTTTTATTTCCTACTTTTTTACATTATCATTCACAAATACGAGAAAATCATATCGCATCCACATGGAGAAAGAGGCTTTGATTATTCAACCCTAGACTAGTTAAATTTTCGATCTGTTTACATGTTAATGTTTGGTGGTGATGCTTTCAACGATCCAAAAATCACCATAAAAAAATTGGCATTAGAAGGAAGGGGAAAGAACTTAACTTTGAGGAACCCTCATGAATAGACCACATAAAGAATTCTGATATGGATCTTACATATGAAACACCCCATCAAACCACTATTGTAAGTGTTAGGGAGCCCAAAGCAGGAGCCTCAGTCGTGACTAGATTCGAAGGAAGAAGATTCAAGAAGTTTCTTAGTGTCAAAAATTCGTCTGAGGAATTGCTTTCCCATTCCAACAACTTACAAAAAAAAAAGATGAGAGTTGTCGCATGTTGTAGAATTGTTGACCTGTGGGCATCAAATGAGTATATCTTCCACTACAAAACTCAGATTTATAAACCGTAAGAACCACTGGAAACTAGACATCCAAGGCTTTCCAAGAATATATGGTTTGTAGCCTAGATCAATCCGAACAATTTTTGGTAGCTCCCGTAATATTGAAGAAAACAGATCATGGATAGAATTCTGATCTGACTAGCAAACACTAATATAGGCATATCTCCCTCTACAGAAGTCAAAATCACGAGCCGTGGATTTTGTTGTAAACTAGTTACATAGATATTTCTAAGGATACATTATTCATAATGCAATTCATCCCGATGAGTATTTGACAATCTCCAGAACATTGTGGTATGGTGTAAATAGGGATCTGATGACAAGTTTACCTTGACATATGTCAGAAACTGAGCCATCTTGGTATAGAACACCCAATGTCAATTCTCAACTGAACCCACTCAGTTCTTTATCAATTCAACTGTGAAGGATCTAAGAATAAAATGACTAGACTCCGAATCCGGTAAGTACCCGAGGTAAGTCGATTTTTATATGTTTAATCTTATGGTTTTATCAATATATTTTGCAGACATAATATAAATGCATGTTATCGATTTACATATTTATCCATGCATATTTTTCTCATACACAATACATAATACGTGTACATAAGTCTATGAACATGTAGTGCATACTTAATTAGTATGTCTAACAACTTTTACAGCCCTTACACGAATGTTGTCTATCATAGATTTATAGGCATCAAATTTCGACAATAATCATTAACAGTACCATGCATGAGTTAATCGCTCCCAAATATTTGGTCTCATTAAGTACATGATTATTATTACTTGTGCGAACACTACTCACATGCTTGGTATAGAAAACAATTTGAAAATGCTAGCTCAAGAATTAAGTCTTGCCTCGGCAAGCGGGAATCAAATTTCATCTCGTTGCGCTTAAAGGTTTCAACAAACGACAGAACATATGACCTTAGTATCCCGGTCAGATATGGAAGAGTAGCATTGGCCTCTTATTGCTAATAACTACCTTTATCAATCCGGGTTTGATATTTCCTATTAATATAAAGATTCTATTCTATCAGACATGTTATGCCATACGAATAAAACTTGTTTATGACTAACCATTATCTTTTATTCTCTGAGAAAGTATATCTTATTATTTACACTCCATAATCATAACTGGAGCCCGCCAGATGCTTTAAAACAATCCGATAAACAAGTTTGACTCGGATAATGTTACTTTCTGAAAGTATCTTGATCGGACATGTCAACAAAACTCCTAACCGTGATTGCAATCATCAATTACTATACGGCACCACGCTATCGGCTGCCAAAGATATAATCTGCTTGGTCAAAGATTCTAGTTGGCAAAAAATAGAATTTGGTCGATTAAAGTTTCTGGTCAACCAAGGATAAAGTCTGGTCTATCAAAAATTTCGGTTGAAAAAAGGTGGTATGGTCTATTAAAAAAGATAAACCAAGACGAGAGGTCAGATCTTAATGGAGTTACTACAATGGGTCACATCCATAAAAATCTAGATCATCCCTACGACTACAGCATAAACAGATGAAGCACCAAGATAATAGCAAGCCCGATAAGAAAAAAGGTGTTAGGGGGAGGATTATCTATTGTATCAATGTTAGGAGATACACAAGAAAGCGAATTTGCAAACAGAGTTTGGTAAAAAAAAAGTGCAAGATGCACTTAAAGAAAAGTTCACCTCGATGTAGAAAATATCACAATCCGATTGTCAGTTGAGTCAAATAAGCTATCTGTTATCAGCTGAACCGATAACAACTGAAGAATTTACTGGATAAACAACTAGACTTTAGGGCCGTGAGAGGTTCATCAGATTCAACTCGGAAAAGATGGATTCCTAAAGGCTTTCTAGCTTTAATATATCGATAAAGAATCCAAACTATGATCATATCAAAGCAAACATCAACTAAATGGTGGGCAATCGACTGTCGGAAGCATGAAATGGCTTTATAGAAACCTTACACTGGCTCTGGGTCTCTCAAATGAGTGGCAATATAATCAGTAGATCAGGACCACATGTGCGGCAATTATAAGTTGATAATATTTCACTTTCTTAGCCTCACCAAGATTATTTTGAAAGAACTCTACCACATACAACCGGCGAACGATGCAGCAAAACCTAAGTGTTAACCTATTTGGTTTGCCATAGATGTTCAGTTTGGTAGAACTACTCAACTCATCACAACTGCTCAGTTTCACTAGAGGTATTCAGCCATTGCAGATATTTCAGCTCACCATTCTGTCAGATACCCCAACTGGTTACTCAGTAAAGCATTAAAAAAAGATGTGAGGTTAAAAGCACTCTATTCAAATTAAACCTACTTTAACAACTAATAGGGGGATAGGGGTAGCACATCACAGCAAATGAGCATGCTACGTTAAAAAAAAAATCACAGTTGCAAAGCAGTTTTTAGCAAAGTCACTTCTGTAACCAGATGATTCGGCTGATGGATAAAAAAAATATAACAGATCGGTCTAAAGTTGATCATTGTAATAAGATAACTGATCAGACCAAAGTTGATTAGTGTAATAAGATAACTGATCGGGCCAAAGTTGACCAGCTAATAAGATAGTTTTTCAAGATCAAAGATAACTGATCAATGTTATAAGATAACTGTTCAGTCGTAAAGTAATCAGTGTAATAAGATAAATGATATATATATATATATATATATATATATATATATATATATATATATATATAAAGATAGACTAAAACGGAAGTGGAAGTATAAGATGAAAGCTTGTAGATCAATCACCACCTCATAGCACATGCAAAAAGTTGAGTAGCAACAGACCATCTCAATCTCGACGGTTTGATCAGAGGATTGCTCGTGGTCAAAAATCCATTCATTCCTTGTAAAAAAATGGAATTAGATAGATCATTGTAATTCATGGAAGGTCCTAAGATCACCAAATTATGGAATGTTTGACAATATTCAGGGCATCATAACTCTACAACAGAGATAGAAATACCCACTACACAGAAGGGTCAAGATTCTTTAGACTACATAGCCGAATAACGATAATGGGGAGGTAAAAGATTGTGAAACACTGTCTTCACTCTTATTCATCTATACTATGTTTCTAACGTGATATGCAACATATGTAGTTTTTGCATATTTCTCCTAACATTAGATCATGCATACATATATTGCCATAGTGTGATTATCAATTGCATGATAGATGTTACAAACACAAATATTTTACAAAATTCATACCGTATGTTTTTCATACAAATCACCCTTTATGAAGAATTCATGGGTACTATATCATAAACAACAATCGTAGGCGGTACGAGGCATGGATCTAACTATTCATGTTCAACATTTATATATGTTTCTTATTTATGCAAATGTTACTAACATGCTCAGCACAAAGAGATAGAGATTGCTTAAACAAGGCGTTCGCACTCAATGAAGTGTTAAAGATCAGACCAAGTCCGACTAAACGTCTAAAATCTCAAAAGACCATTAGATCGGACCAAGTCTGGCTAAACGTCAAAAAACTCAAAAGATCATTAAAAGAGAAATTCGCTAGACAAAATCCAAGTAAAAGTGTTCAAAATTTATCTCCGTCACACAGAGACATGCCCGAACACCCGAGTTTGCTTAGGCAAAGGGTGCTCGGGGAGCCAAGTGAGAGGGCCAAAAGTAAAGTCCAAAAAAAGGATATTGCATACTCATCGAAACTAAATGGGTGCATTAAAAGCACTATTAGAGCACATTCAGATGATTAGATACCTTATGGGATGCGTAGAAAGTTGGATGGGGTAATGAAATTCTCATACTCAATGCCAGTTAACCAGATACTCGGCTAAGATAAGTTAAGCAAATGAGATGAAAATCATCCCCATCGTAACGAATCTTGAGTAACAGACTACTGAGAGACGTCTTAGTAACCTAGTTGCCAGACAAAAGTCAAGTGTCTATAAATTAGATACCATGAAAATGGTCCCAAAGAACACTACTTGGTAAATATTAGGATTGATCGTGAGTAGCCAAAACAAGCAAGGTCAAAGATTCTTCACACAACCAGCTAGAGATGATCAGTTAACAAGATAAATGATTAGGTCAGACCAAATTTGATCAATTAATGAGACAACTGATCGGGTAAAAAATGATCAGTTAATAAGATAACTGATCAAATCAAAGATGGTAAGTTAATAAGATAACTGATCAGACCAAGTTCGACAGTTAATAAGATAACTAATCGGGTCAAAGACAAATAAGCTAATAAGATAATTGATCAAGATCAAAGATGGTCAGCTAATAAAATAGTTGATCGGGTCAAAAACGATCAGCAAATAAGATAGTTGATTATATAAAAAATGGTCAGCCAAAAAGATAACTGACTGGCCACAAAACTGATCAACATAATAAAATACTTGATCAGATTAAGGTAATTAGATACTCGATATAAAAACATATCAAAATACTTGGTTAGGAATACAGTTTGTTACGGGGTAAATAGGCACTCGAGCAAACCAGTTAACTAAGTGAATGGGTTACTCGGACTTAAAACCAATCCATGTGACATTTGGTTCAATTAAGTCAAATGAGATACTCAACTTAGGCAAGCAAAAAAAACTACTTGGCAAATGAAGACTGATCAAAAGCGACCCGAGCGAATCAATTGGAACCATTGACCAGAGCGGAGATAACTGATCAGTTATAAAATGATCAATATAATGAGATATTTGATCGGTCCGAAGGTCATCAGTTCAATAAAGATAACTGATCAGATCCACAACGATCAACTCGACAAGGTAACTTATCAGATCTAGAAGTGACCAGTGTAATAAAGATACTTGGTCAGACTAGGGTATTAAAATCAATTGGAGAGATTCTTGGCTAAGATTTCGCTTGTTACAAGGTAACGAGATACTTGGGCAAATCGATCAAGTATAATAAAGCGTACAAATTGACTAAGCCAATGGGCTACTCAGACTTAAAATCGGTTCAGTACTTGTTCCAATTAAGTTAAGTGAGCTACTCAGCTTGAAACAAAAGTCGATAATATGCTCAACAGCTCACCGAGCAAATCCTTTCAAAAAGTATATCAAGATGCTCAGCTCAAGCATTTAAGAAGGTATCGTTATTGGTAAAGATATGTCGGCTGAGAAGCCAGCATTGTTACTAGAGTATCGGTAACTAAGTGTGCAATGTCACCAAAAGTCAGCCAAACAATCGGTCAATACCTGATCATGTTTTCATCGTGAGCAAGCTCGAGCAGACAAACTTAAATACCAATCATCCGTCAAAGCACACTGATCGGTTCAATAAGATAATTGATCAGCCTCATATGATTAGTTTTAATAAGATAATTGGTTAGAATAATGAGTCTAATGGGATACTTAGATGATCGAGTCCAATGAGATATTTTATCATATTGAGAAAGATCGGCTGGAAAGGAAACTGACTAGATACAGATAAAGCAATATCAGCTCTAAAACTGACAGAGTGCAAATAAAGTACTGTTAACGATCTAGCATTCTGAAAAGAAAATAGGGTAAAGATTTTTTCTACTTAAGTTATATTTTTGTTAAGTTTAAAATGTGCAGATACAAGACTCCAATGGACAATCGCACAAAAAGAAAAACAGCCAGGAGGTTTTCAAAAGCTAGATCTGGGCAACATGATCTGAATGCCTTAAAGTTGGCTTAAAATCAATTAAGAACCCCATAAGGTGGGTGAAAACTTAGATATGGTGAGTCAAGACCCTTCACGGCACAAAATAAGTTTTCAGGTTGCCCTGAGCCAGAAAGCCTAAATCCTTATCTATCGGGCGACCGAGCCTTTAGAACAATTTACAAGAAGTGTAAAAACCAGGGAACAATTGTAGAAGAGCCAATAATAGTCAAAATTGAATACAAGTAAGTCAAAAGTCTAAATTGTATTCATAAACATAAAATATCTTTTTCTTTTACAGAAATAGTAGCCGGAAGGTCGGAAAAAAAAAGATCGATCCACAAAAAGGATCGATAAAAACATAGATCGATCTATAAGAAAGATTGACCAAAAGGAAGAATATGTTCCGTGAAAGATAAAATTTGTTTGACCAAAAGATAGAACTTGTTCGGCTAAAGATTCTGGTCGGTCAAAGATAGAATCCGATTGGTTAGAGTTTCTGATCAGCTAAAGATAGAGTCTAAGAGCCAACAAACATGGTAGAAAGTCTACTCGGATCAAAAAAGGGGGATGGGGGGAAGGGGGGGGGGGGGGGGGGGGGGGGGGGGGGGGGGGGGGGGGGGGGGGGGGTGGGGTGGCAACTAATGTGCCTAAAGTATGGTTCTTACTTTGCACATCGACATCAACTTCTAAATGAAAAACGATGTCAGGGGTAGATTTCGAGCAATATGAACACCCGGAGAACAAGAGCCTCGAACTCGCCATGAACATGTATATATACGGCAGTGGCCTTAGGGGGTGGATGCTAAGAAACAAAATCTCGATTGAGCGCCATCTTACTTTTCTAAGAGCAACTACATCTACTACATTTTTCTCAGCTTGTAAGGAAAGACGTTACTCAGGGAAACCTTAATCAGTTCTTCTTATGGTCTTCAACTTTGAAATTTTCAAGTTGTCTCAAGCACTAAAACTTCAAAAGATTGTCAAAACTTGCCTTTAAAGGAAATCTTATACGCAGCGATAAAAGCTTTAGTTGACAAAGTACTGTACGGAGAAAGAAAAGATGTTTCGGGTAGACAAGATCAGGCTAAGACACCCCGTCTAGAAAGGATTTGAGCCTTAGTAAGATATGTTCAAAGATAGATTCAAGAAAAGGTGAAAAAAGATTCGAGTGCTAGTCAGATCCGCTCAAAAATGGATCAAAGCGAAGCCAAACTAGGATAAAAGAGGATCCGAACACCAGTAAGATCCGCTCAAAGATGGATTCAAGTAAAGATAAACAACGCTAAAAATAAGTCTCAAGTTCGCCTAGATGAGCGAGAGGATCCGAGCGTAAAAAAAAAGCAAAGGAAAAACTATTCAAATCCCTTTCGTTGAGTATAGTGAATCGATTTGGTAAAATAGGCACGGTCGGGAAAGTCAACCGATCAACATTCACCCAAGTCAAAGTTGATGTTACTGGACTGGGTGGTCAAGCTAAACCGATCGGTCAAGATAGGTCTAAACCCGATCAGGTAGCAAAACTGATCGGTGAAAGAGGACCCGGTCAGGTTGGGAAACGATTGGCTAAGAGATGCCCAGTTAAGATAGTGACACAAGTTTAACTACAACTCAAATATAAAGAAGAATCCTACCTAAACAAGGAATCTAGAACCATATTCCAATAATGAAATATTATTATTTCCTCTTGCATATCAAAGAGTCCAGATCAAACAATAACGCTGCTCTTCTAGAAGATTGTACATAGGAAATAAGTCCTAAACGGACTACTCAACTATAAGTACTACAAAGATTCTAATTCAATGTGCAAGATCTCCGAAATAAGAAAGGAGTTAAATACGACTTCAATAAGTAACAAGTTCTAGTTAAACACTACCATTTTTCCTTAGTTGTTCAATAAAGATCAGGGTTCTATGCATATGTAAATAGACTCATATTCTCATTATATTTAAGAGAGAGATCTAACGATCTAGGTGTCAGAAAATCTAACGATCTAGGTATCGATCTATACGTAAAAAAACATAGCAATAGCAAGAGAGAATGAGAGATTGAATGTGTAATCATTTTATTCATAATGAATTTCTTTTCGCTGTCACCAACTACCGTGAATGTTATTTCGCCTTGGGGTTTTACTACGTAAAATACGTGTTATGCTTGATTTATCTTTTATTTTCTACTTTTCTACATTATCATTCACAAATATGAGCAAATCTTATCACATCCACGTGGAGAAAAAGGCTTTGGTTATTCAACCCTAGACTGATTAAAACTTCGATCTACTTGCGTGTTAATGTTTAACGATTGACTTTTCAAAGATCCAAAAATCACCGTCAACAACTTTCGGTCCAAATGTTTGTGATAGCTTGAAGAAAGATATTTTAGGGTTGTTTGATTTGAAGATTGCCCAATCCGGTGATAAGTATTTGGGTCTCTCCAATAATGGTAGGAAGGAATAAAAGGAAGATTTTTAATGAGAATAAAGAGAGGGTCTAGAAAAAGGTTTCCAGTTGGAAAGAAGGGTTGTTCTCTACGAGAGGGAAAGAGATTTTTATCAAAGCGGTAGCCTAAGTCATTTCGACTTTTGTATTTTGGAACTTCTATCAAATTCTTATTAAAACTCTTGTATTTTGGAATGAATTTCATTCTAATTTATAAACTCAAATGTGTCTCTTGGTTAACACACATCTTTTGGAAGAGTTGCGTCTCTTGATGAAGAGACACAATTTTCTAATGAATAGACATGACTCTTGAATTCTATTCAAAATTCCAACAATACCCTATATTTGAATCGAAATTTAAGATTTTATACTTATGCTACGACCTTAGACTACTAAGTGAATGCATTTGATGGGAACACAAGTGTTACGCATCGCGAGAAGTGTCTTTGGGACTTGAACTTACCTTAGTGAAAACATATCGGATTTACTTGGTGACGCAGTGGATATAGATGATCTTGAACTATTCACCGTTGCAGTAAATCAAGACAATATGCCTCACACATAACACAACTTAATATACGTTAGTTCATATGTTTTTGTTCATTTTGGTCCTAAACAGATCCCGGCTTTTTGTTGGAACCCTATTTACCAGTCACGCAGCGGAACTAGGTTTTAAAATTTTTATACAGATCATAACCTGTATCTGGGACCAGTGAACTTTGGATCGTAATTATTTTTGAAACTAATACATATAAAATTATTACAATAATAAAATATATGTATACACAGGAAATTGTAATCATTATAATAATAAGCAGAAAGTCTTACCAACGTTTGGAGGCTCCTTCACTTTACGATGTGCTCATGTCTGAATCATCGATCTTCCTCGTTATCTCTCGGGACTGGTAACTGCGTGTGGGTGTGTCACGGTCTCAAGAACTTGAATGGAGGATGTAGAGAAATTGAAGAAACTCTTTCTTCTATGTGTTTCAAAAACACACAAAGCATGAAACAATATATATATCTATATATCTTTGTTCACTGCACACAAAGCACAATGTATTTTTTTTTTCTTTTTTTTCGTCTCGATATGTGCACCAAACAAAAAAAACTTTCTTTTTTTTTCTTTCACAAATCTATCTTTCACGCATCTGCAAATATGTATATATATATATATATCACGCCTCTGCCAAAATTATATATATCTATCACGCCTCTGCCAAATATATATCTATAACGCCTCTAATTCTTTTATCATATATATATATATATATATATATATATATATATCACATATGTGTGTATCAAGTATTTGTATCATATGCAAATTCTTCTTTTGACTATTGTTTCATGTGTACACACCAATTTGCATCCAATGTAACCTCTTGTGTTATTAATTGATATATATATTTTAATTATCCTTTTCAAATATATCTAATATATTAAAAGTGATAATAAGTATTTTAAATTTAAACTTAAATTCAAATACTTAGATAAATGATTTAGTAAAAATACGCCTAAATCCATATATCAACTAACACCCTCCAATTAATAGTTAATTCATAATTCATAATTATCAATATAATTAAATAATCTAATTATTTAATTAATTTAACTATTAACATTCATTAATTAAATAATCTCATTATTCAATTAATTTCCGAATAAATACAATTAATTGGACAATCCAGTTAATTAACCATGACCCTAATGGACCCACAGTATTTTGAGCTCCAATAATCCTCGGAATCATTAATTAAACTCTTTAATTAATATTCCTTTATTATTAACTCCGGTGTTATTCCACTAAAAACCCGAAGTTGCACTCTCTCAACTATAGACGCTTTTAAACAGACCAATACAACTCGGTGTCCATCGATATAGCTATTACACATAGTGTGATCCCCCACAATAGTTCATAATTAGAGTTGAGTCATAATATCTGTTATACCCCTCTGATTACATATATCTTTTAAGTACCATTGATTCTCTAATGGATAATAAATCCTATTTCCTCATGAAATTAGGAGAGCACTCATATTGTCCAAGCTCTGAATCAACCCTTAAGGGAACTATCGTTTACTTCTCACAAGAAGGAGTGGATTCCACTATTGTGTACAAACCTTCCTAACCACAAGTCAAACCGTAATCCCAACATACGGAGCCTATTGATCAGGAAATGCATCTGACCTCACCCATGGTATATCAAAGACCACGATATAACCTGAAGGAGTTGATAAGACACTCGGGATTAAGATCACCCACATATAGCCATAATTAGTTGATATATATGAATCTCATCGGTAATTGGATCTTGGTGAGAGATTTATATAGATCATGGCCCAGTCCTATATGATTACATCATACATGGTGCCTCCATTCCCATATCTCATATGAATGATTCGGAATAGAATCACCGTACATTACTGAATGGACCGCAGCTATAGATTAACCACAAATAAAGTACCCAGCTTTATTTGCTATCTATAGACTCTTTAGATTGCACGTCTCTTACTATATCCATATGTATATGACACTCATATACACAGTTCGAGATTACATCCGGCAATCTTGGATGTTAAATATATGCACAAGTTATATAATAAACAACACAACAAGAATGAATTGAACTTTTCCTTTTATTTATTTCATAAATCCATTTACAAATTACATCTTTAGGGCATAAACCCCAACAATCTCTCACTTACACTAAAGCATGAGGCATGTCTCGTATTTCTAGACCAGCTAGGTGACCCAAAAACACTTTAGCCGGTAAGGTTTTCGTAAATGGATCAGCATGATTGTCTTGTGAGGCTATTTTGGTGAAGATCACATCTCCTCTCTACACTATCTCTCTAATGAGATGATACTTTCTCTCTATATGCTTCCCTCTCTTATGGTTTCTTGGTTCTTTGGAATTAGCCTCAACACCACTGTTATCACAATAAAGTGTGATAGGCATATCCAAATCTGGAACAACTTCCAGATCACTTAAGAACTTTCGTAGCCAAACAACCTCTTTAGCAGCTTCACAACCGGCTACATATTCTGCTTCCATGGTGGAATCAGCAATGCAAGATTGATTGATACTTCTCCACACAATGGCTCCACCACCCAGGGTAAATACTGAACCAGACGTGGATTTCCTAGAATCTCTATCTGACTGAAAATCAGAATCCGTGTATCCTAACGGGATGAAATTTTATCCGGAATACACTAGCATATAGTATCTCGTTCTCCGAAGATACTTGAGAATTGTCTTGATAACAACCCAATGATCCAATCCTGGATTGAACTGGTATCTGCTGACTACTCCCACTGCATAGCAGATGTCCGGTCTCGTGCATAACATAGCATACATGAGACTACCTATTGCCGATGTTATCCTCAACTTCTTGAGGTGTTTAAGGACACTATTCCTTAGACAAGTGAACCCCATGCCTAGAAGGTAAATTACCTTTCTTAAAGTTTTGCATCGAAAATCACATAAGAATCTTGTCGATATATAATGCCTAAGAAAGTGCTATGAGTTTGTTCTTACGATCCCTTATAAGTTGCATCCCTAGAACATAACTCGTCTCTCCCAAATCTTTCATTTGGAATTGGCTAGCCAGCTAGCCCTTTACATCAGACAACACTCCCACATCATTCCCAATGAGTAGGATATCATATACGTATAAGACCAAGAAAACTACTTTCTTATCAATGATGCACTTGTAGACACAAGGCTCATCAACATTCTGCTCGAAGCCATAGGTTTTTATCACATCATCAAACCATATGTTCCAAGAACTAGATGCTTGCTTAAGTCCATAGATGGACCTTTGCAGCTTGCAAACCTTTTGCTCTTAATCTAGAGACACGAATCCATCTGGCTGTATCATATAAATGCTCTCATCAAGATTAGAGATGCACGTTTGGGGAATGGGGATGGATATAGGTCCCCTCATCCCCATCCCCACTTCCTAGTCCCTTCCCCATCCATCCCCCCCCCCCCCCCCCCCCCCCCCCCAATTTTCCTAAAATAGGAAAATGGGGATGGGGATGTTTGGGGGGAGGTCCCCCCATCCCCATCCCCATCCCCATCCCCAATTCCCCAATTCCCCATTTCCCCATTTTTTCCTATTTTCTCATATCCCCCGGTCCTCCATTTTCCCCATTTTTCCATTTCCCTATTTAACTAAAAATTATAAAATAAATTTAAAAAATATTTCATTACAAATAAAAAAATATCAATGCATTACAAATTCAACATAAAATGTTTCAAATAATTCAAATATATATTATAATTATATTTATATTCTTTTGGGGGAAATGGGGAAATGGGGATCTCCATCCCCATCCTCATTTCAATTTAATTGTGGGGGAAATGGGAAAATGGGGACTCCTCCCCCATCCCCATTTTAATTTGGGGATGAAAAATCATCCTCACCCCCCCCCCATTTCCCCATTTTTCCCAAAAAAAATAAATCCCCAAGTGGGGATGGAAGGTGCGGGGATTTAGGGCCCCGGGGATAAATGTGCATCCCTAATCAAGATTGCCATGTAAGAATGCAATCTTGACATCCATTTGTCAAATTTCATAATCAAAATAGGCAGCAATGGATAAGAGAATCCTAATAGACTTAAACATGGCTATTGGTGAGAAGGTCTATTCATAATCGACCCCCTCTTTCTAGGTATAACTTTTGGCCACTAGCCTTGCATTGAAGGTCTCTACCTTCCCATCTACTCCTCTTTTTCTCTTGTAGATCCACTTACACCCTATAGGTTTTACCGCATCCGGTAAGTCTACAAGATCCAGACTGAGTTAGAGTATATGGACTCCATCTCGAGATTCATGGCTTTAAGTCATTCCTCTTCATCGGGATCTTCAATTGCATTCTTAAATGTCAATGGATCATCAACACTATCAGCAAAGACAGCACCTTGTCCCTCACATATACCTAAATAGCGTTCAGGTTATCTCATAACCCTCTCACCACATCTAGATGGTAGTGTATTCTGATCAGGAACCATCTGACTCTCAGATGTTTGTGGATCAACAACTCTTGTTAAAGAAGCACTAGTCTCACCAGGCTCCAACTCATTCAATACAATCTTAGAACGAGGTTTATGGTCACTAATATAACTGTCCTCAAGAAACGTTGCATTTGTCGATACAAATACTTTGTTATCTTCGGGATTATATATGTCCACCTCTGGTCTCCTTAGAGTATCCTACAAACAGACAGACCAAAGACTTGGAGTCTAGCTTTCCACTTATGTTCTTTAGCACGTGTGCTGGACACCCTCATATGCGGAAATGTCACAAACTAGCTTTACGACCATTCCACAACTCTAGTGGAGTCGTAGGAACATATTTGGATGGCACCACATTCAAAATGTATGTCGCTGTTTGTAACGCATATCCCCAGAAGGAATTTGGTAATGATGAGAAACTAATCATAGATCTCACCATTTCCATTAGGTTTCTATTTCTCCTCTCCGCTACATCATTTTGCTGAGGTGTACCGGGAGCTGTGAGTTGGGAAACTATCCCATGCTCCACCATGAAGTCTTCAAACTCTTGGTTAAGGTACTCACCTCTACGATCCAATTGTAGTGACTTGATAGTCCTACCTAATTGATTCTCAACTTCAGCTTGGAATTCTTTAAACTTTTCAAATGTTTCCTACTTTCGTGCATCAGGTAGAAGTATCCGTATCTTGAGTAGTCATCTATAAAGGTGACATAATACTCATAACCACCCCTAGTTTTAACATTTATCGATCCGCAAATGTCTGTATGTATAAGCTCTAGCGGTTCTTTAGCTCTAAGCTATTTTCCAGTAAAAGGTCTCTTAGTCATCTTACCTTCCAGACAAGATTCGCAGACAGGTACCGTGTCAACCTTTAACTCACTTAAAGGCCCTCTTTTTACTAGTCTGTCTATCCGGTCAAGGTTGATATGACCAAGCCTTATATGCTAGAGATACGTGTCATTATCTGGAGAAATCTTATGTCGTTTAGTTTTTGGTTTTTCAACCTTAAACATTTCAGTGTTGAGCAGTGTAGTATGTATTAACGATCTTAACACATACCAATTATTTTCATTAATTCCTGAACAAATATTCAGACCATTCTTTCCAATAATAACAGACTTATTATCAAAGAAACAGAATACGATTGTTCTAACAATTTAGAAACGAAAATCAAATTCCATATAAATCCAGGAATATAAAAAACATTATTCAATAATAATAAACTATTATTATTACAAAATTGCAATCTTATAGCTCCCACTGCTTTTACAGATACGACATCCCCCGACCCCACACGCATTGAGAAGACTCTATCCTCTAGCTGTGTCCAAGAATCAGTCCACTCAAAGAAGAACAGACATGGTTAGTGGCCCCTGAATCAACTATCTAGGTTGAAGAATCATCTTCCACTAAACAAGATTCAAGAACAAGTAAATCATATTTACCTTTCATTTCTTCTTCTTGGTTGCCTCCTCCAGATATTGAGGATAGTTCCCCTTCCAGTGCCCGACCTTGTCACAATGGAAACATTTTCCTTTACCTTGGTCGGTGGAGGCGCCCTTCTTTTTGCTTTGGGCTTTCTTGGGTTTGGGTTTACCTTTCACCTTTCCAACAAACCTCTTCCTCTTTTTAGTATTTGAGGCGGAAGATGGTTCGACAACATTTGCCTCACCGGTCTTTCCCTTACTGTCTTTAGTCAATGACTTAAAGGTAGTGAGCTCATTGAGCAACTGTGTAAGACTAAACTTTAACTTGTTCATCCCGTAGTTGCTCTTAAACTGATCGAAACTCTTCGAAAGAGTCGTCAGTATGATGCTCACTTGACTGGATTCGTCAATGGTCCCGCCATTGACTTCTGCCGTGTTGAAGTAGGACATCATGCTCAAGATATGTTCTCGAACTGACGTTCCTTCCTTCATCTGAGCGAGCATAGCAGAACGAATGGCTTCGTGACGCTTTTGCTCTGAGGGCTGCCCGAACATAGCTTGTAATGACTCCATGATTTAGAATGCTAAAGTCATTGCTTCATGTTTTGTGACAAGCACGTCTGTCATAAAAGCCAACAGATATGTTCGGGCCTTCTCATTAGATGAGACCCATCACTCGTATGCCTCACGAACAGTTCGTGTGGCATGGGCAGCAGGCGCTGGAGGACATTCCTATGTAAGCACAAATTTGAGGTCTTTGGTGACCAATATTGCATTAATGTTAAGTTTCCACTTAGTGTAGTTATCACCAGTCAATTTTCCATTTCCAAGAATTTGAAATAATACAGAAGACATAATTGCTGAAATAAATAAAACATTAATTCAGTCATTTATTTAAAACAAGTATGAGTGCTTTG